>CM055126.1:89916445-90516445 GCA_029206835.1 Rana muscosa
CATGCCAAGAAGCTGCCCAAGAGGTCGAGATACTCTAAATCGAATGAGCTGTCACTGCCTCGGGAGGAGCCAAGCCCTTTGCTCTATAAGCCCTTTGAATGGTCTGACCAATCCAAGCAGAAATTAATCTAATCGAAGCCCGCATCCCTTTGTTTTTACCATGGAGAAGGACAAAAAGAAACTGATTGTCTGAAGGGAGCCGTGACCTCCAGGTACTGTTTCAGAGTGTGTCCCACGTCAAGAGGATGAACAACCTGATTTTCCCTTGACCTAAAATTGGGAAGCACAATCTCTTGATTTTCATGGAATACTGAGGTCACTTTAGGGTTTGACCCTAACATGGGAATCAACACTGCTCTGTCCGGAAAAAAAGTTAGAAAAGGATCCTCTGAACCTAAACTTCAAATTTCAGACACTCTTTTGGCTGAAGTCACAGCTACCAGGAAAGTAGTCTTGAGTGTGAGGTCTTTTGCTGAAAGAGGCTTGTCAGTATCTGATCCGAGATTAGAGAGGAAATCCAGAACAAGAGGGAGGTCCCATTTGGGGAACCTTGGCTTCCCTTGAGGCCTAGGCCTGATAGCTCCTTTGAAAAACTGACGGAAAAGGGCATGATTTGCCCATGAAACTCCTGTGAAGGCCGAGATGGCTGATACTTGCACCCACAGTGAGCTTACTGCCAGAGACAGGTCCAGCCCTGTTTGCAGAAAACTAAGGATGTCTTGGACTGCTGGAGTGTTACAAGGATTCGGTCTGGAAGACATGTGATCAGTGAACCTGGACCATATATGTTCGTATACTCTATTGGTGCTTTTGCTTCTGGCATTAAGAAGGGTCGGAATGGCTTCTCCTGGGCAACCTAGAGCTTCGAGCCTTCCCCTCTCAAGAACCAAACCCTGCGGTGTTGGTAGGATGGACATGGGTGTAGAGTTATGCCTTGAGACAGTAGATCCAGCCTGAGAGGTAGGGGAACTGGGTCTCGATAACTGAGGAGTGTTAAAAGAGGGAACCAAGGCCTGTTGGGCCAGAAAGGAATCACTGCTATGAATTCCACCTTCCCTGTTCTGTGCCCCTGGAGAAATTGGAGTATCACCGGTACCGGAGGAAAGGCATAGGATTTTTGAAACCTCCACTGGTCCGTGAGAGCATCTATCCAATACGCCTGAAGGTCTCGGAACCTCGAATAGTATTTGGTCATTTTGCGATTGCATGGGGAAGTAAACAGGTTGACCTCTGTAGACACTCCCAGGGTCAGGAGCCATTCGAACACCTCTTTGTGGAGAGAACACTCGTTGTTCATCTGAACACAAGAAAGGAAGTCCGCCTGTACATTCTGAATCCCCGGAATGTAGACCGCAGAGATGTTGGACAAGTTCTTCTGAGCCCAGCTCATTGGCTCCACCTCCTGAAGCAGGAACCAGCTGCGAGTTCCGCCCTGCGTCCTTACGTAGGCCACCGCAGTTGTATTGTCCAACCTGAGCATTACTGAAGAGTTCATTATTAGATGTCTGAATGACAGGAGTTACTGAAAGGCGGCCCTCAGCTCCAGGATGTTGGAGACAATCCCCAGAGAAGGGTAATTCCATCTGCCCTGAGCCACATCCGAAAGGCAATGAGCGCCCCAGCCCCGATTGCTGGTGTCTGAGGTTATCATGACCCATGTTATGGGAACGATCGAATGCCAATTGCGCAGATTTTTTCTCTTGAAGCCACCAAAGGAGAAATACACTCATGGTTGGAGTAAGTTGTATGTGCTGGTTTTTGCTGGAGGAATTCCATTGTTGGAGGAGCCCTTTTTGGAAGGTCCGTGTGTGCCATTGTGCCCACTTCACCATGGGAATAGTGGCTGCCATAGTGCCAATCACTTTCAGACATTGGAGAGCGGAGAGGAGAGACGAAGCGAGGGTTACTCCAATCTTCTCTTCTGTAAGAGAGATAGTGCCTTCCAACGTATTGAAGTGAGCCCTAGAAACACAAGGGATTGTGTTGGTTCTAGGTGGCTCTTGTCCAGATTTAGGAGCCACCCAAATTCTTGAAGAGTGGAAATGACTAGGCTCCTGTGCGCTAAAAGTTGAGCTTTGTCTTGAGCTAGGAGAAGTAGGTCGTCCAGATAGTGGTGGAGACGGACCCATTTGACCCGGAGAAGAGCAACAACAGATAATAGGACCTTGGAAAAGACACGAGGTGACGTTGTTAGACCGAAGGGGAGACACGTGAATTGCAGGTGCTGTTTGCCTACCGCAAAGCGGAGGAATTGCTGGAAGTCTGCTGCCTCCGGAACGTGAAAGTAGGCATCTTTTAGATCGATTGATACCAACCAGTCTCCCGGATGTACTGACTGTTGGATTGTAAGTAAAGATTCCATTTAAATTTTTTCTTTTTGGATGAAGAAATTGAGATGGGTCAAGTCTATGACTGGGCTCCATGTGCCGTTTTTCTTCTGTATCATGAACAGAGGAGAATACATGCCCTTGCCTCGCTCGCCTTCTGGAACAGGGATGGCTGCGCCTTGATCCAATAAACAGTTTACGTAAGCTAACAGGACCTGCTTTTTCTCTTCTGAACCTGGAAGAGTCATAGGAATGAATCTGAGTCTTGGGGTACTGTTGAAGACCCAGGTGTGACCAGAGGAGACTGTTTTGACGGTCCAGAAATCCTGGATTGAGGCCGCCCAGACATGCCGGAAGCGGAGAGGAAGAGCCCCCACCTGGCATGCCTGAGCGGGCCCAATCTCAAAAGGACTTGGTGGAATCCTGGTTGCTGGAGGAACCACCTTTTGTGGGTTATTTGAAAGAGGACTGCCTGGATTTCCAGGACCTTGAAAACTCCCGACCAGGCCTATAACTGCGTGCTTCCCTGGCGCGATCAGAATTCTGTCTTCTTAGGAAGGAGCATTTCTGGCTCTGTAGGCGCCGATCCTGAGGGAGGAAACCAGATTTACCACCCGTGGCCCGGGTTATGGCACTATCAAGCTTGTTCCCAAAAAGAGAAGTTCCCTCAAAGGGAATTCGGCACCAAGCTTGTTTGGAAGCCGGATCCGCCAACCATGGACGGAGTCATAAGGCACGATGTGCTGAAACAGCCGCCAACATAACCCAGGACATCAGGCGGATGACATCAATAGAAGCCTCCCCAAGAAAGGCGGACGCCAGCTTGATCTCCTGGATAGGTGAACTTTTGGCCACTTTACTGGAGATACCTCTTAGGGACCCATCAACGCTGTCAGACCCAGGTGTCCATGGCTTTGGATACTGCGGCTACAGCAAGTGCTGGTTTGCAAGCCATTCCTGCTGTCAAGTAAATCCGTTTCAGATCAGAATCAATCCGTCTTTCCAAGGGATCTTTAAAAGAAACAGTATCTTCCAAAGGAAGAGTTACATATCTCGCTAATCTCATAAGTGCTGCGTCCACCAAAGGAGCTGACTCAAGATGTTTAACTTCCTGTTCCTTGAAAGGATACAGCTTCAGGACTTTTGATTGCATGGAACTCTTTTTATCCATCTTGCCCCATTCATCAGAGATGATGCCAGCCAGTTCAGTGAGAAAGGGAAAATATTAACGCTCCTTATTGAGCTGCTTGAAACATTTTCTCTGCTTTGGAGGAGAAGTAACAGGGTCTTCCCAATTCAAAGCTTCTCTTACCGCTTTCACCAAAGAAGGAACCAAAGCATATTCAAAGCCCATTCCTGGGTCCTCTAAATCTGATTCGATGTCTAAGAGAGGAGCGGACTTGGCTGGGAGGATTCCCATGTCTTGTGGATGGAGGACATAATGGCTCTGGTGGGGAATCACGAGGCTGTTAAGCCTCCCTCTCCTGTAGAGATTCTCTCACGACCCGCCTTACCATAGATTCAAGGCGCTGGTCTGCACCTTCCCTCTCATCTGCAGCTTTAGAGAAGCAGTGATCATATAGAGATTTGTCAACCGGAACAGGAGCCTTACACCCCCAGCATGATTTTTATGACCTCTTGCTAGAGCGAGATGAGGGGGGTGAGGAAGATCTCTACTATGCTGTTTGGTTCTGGAAGGAGATCTACGATGGCTGGACCTGGAGGAAGATTGCTGATGGTGTGACTTTGAGGACCCACTCCCCTTACGGGAACTACGTTGTGGATCAGGCCTAGAAGGGCTGTGAGAAAAGAAAGTAGAAAGAGAGAAGACAGGAATCAGCTGGTGCCCTAATATCCTACTCTCTCCCCCCCTTGAACAGACAGAAAGATATAAAAACTGAAAACATACCTGCTACAAGAGGGCTGGCCACTAGGAGGCAGTGAAGGATCCATGGTATCAGGGCAGGATACTGATAAATAAGAATCAGGGAACCTACCCTCACCCAATAGAGCCAGTGCTTACCTGGAACACCAAATCAGAAGCCCGGGGAAGTCGCAGAAGAGCCCACGATCATTCCCGGGGATCTGTAGGCTCTCTCCAGGATTTAAAGGGGGCGCAGAGTGACGTCACCAACAACGTCCGATGCGAGACGCTCACACGAATGCGCGAACCAGGCCTCATCTTCGTTTTGGGTCCGCGCACACCAGGACCCGGAAGAGAGAGAGAGTGGCGGCTGGAACGCAAGAAGAGCCAGCGCCATGCACAGAAAACACCAGAGGAGGAAAACAAGGAAAGCAAGGTACAAAACAACACATACAAACATTGCTTACCATGCATATAGATAAAACTTACCACTCCACCTACGATCACCTGGGTCGAGGGAACTGACACACACCGGACTTTATGGCAGATAATGGCCACCTGATAACAATAGGCAAACAGGCCGTGCGCACTCAGATGATCAGGCTTCCAACTCTTCAGTGCTACTCTGCAAATACACTCCATACCCTGCTTAACAGACAAGGCCTATCGGAGGAACATAACCTGGCACTCGGCCGTTCCTGATAGCAGGGGGGTCATCTTCAGGTAGAAGAACCAACAACATGGTCCTATGGAGGAGGACAAAAAAAGGAACATGGATAGCAGCCTAGAGCAAAGATTTATGGGAGAGGTGTCCTATAGAGTAGTTATGGAGGTGGGGCTAACCCACACGTTGCTGCCATGGAGTCTGTCAGGAAATGGGTATTATATTGTGCTTGTGTGCAAAAAATGTATTAAAGTGTATTTTTTCCCAAAAAATTGTGTTTAAAAAATCGCTGCGTAACACACATTTCATTCTTTAGGGCCTCTGCTAAAAAAAAATATATATATATGGATGGATTTAGTAGATTTACAAGTATTTGAAGTGTGTCAGAATTGGCCAGTATTATGTTGGTTAATATGTGTATACAGTATATAAAAAAAAAAACACCAAATTCTTCCAGATGCATATGGAAAACTATTTAGAAGAAGCTTAAAAAAACACTGGGGGAAAAAACACAGTCTAGAGGCCCCTGTAAAATGGCACAGCATCCTTCCTCACACACAGGCACATATCGCGCTGCTAAGCAACTGCAGTTACCTCAGGATGCCTATAATGACTCTGACTGTGAATACAGCGCCGCCTCACAAGAAAAACAAACAGATTACCTACGTCCAAATATTTTAAAAAATAGAAAAAATGTTACAGAAAGCCTTAAAGCAGACCTCATATGAAAAAAAGAAGGGTTGTAAAAAGCCCCAAAAAAGGATTCTTCAAGGAGGAACAGAACTGGTTATATCAAAAAAAAAATATTATTAATTGCAAATAATCCACCATATAAAAGTTAAAAATATTAAAGATACATCCACCATATGATAATAAGATGATAATGTTATCATTTCACGGACATAATTCACCCATTCATTCAGCCTAGCACACAAACACCACACAAGTAGCTACTAGTATGTCAGTACATGTAGTATGCAGTAAAGGGAGTCCATAAATCATATAAATGTCACAGGGCTTCAAAAATCACCCAGAGTTACAAAAAGGACAAAAAAATGGGGCTATTTAAAAAGTATATTCCTGAAACTGCAACTCCGTTGTAGGTTTAACCTAAATGTGATGCCCAAATTGGAATAAATGTCAATAAAGATATAAATCCAGTATAGGGTTACAGCAAAAAAGATATCTCCTCGGACTGATTGTATCCACCACAGAAAGATGTATCAGATGAAGACAAACATCAAACTGATTGTTAGAAAGGACTTACAGTAGAAGGATTAAAGAACAATATAAAGTTCAAAAGGCTTACCCTGATCTGTATGATCACATACGTAACACAGGGTTGAAGTTGGATCACTCCATGGTGAGGTAGTTAGCCGATCTGTAAACTGTGTCCTTAGGATACGTTGAATAAATCTGCAGTTCTGTTCCTCCTTGAAGAATCCTTTTTTGGGGCTTTTTACAACCCTTCTTTTTTTCATATGCAATTTCTCAAATCAGAGGAACACACCGACACCTGGAAAATATCCCTCTATTTTCGGTGCATGGTTTCTTATTTGGGCTGTTTAGGAATTGGTCTGTAAATTACTATTACCTTCCTCTCCACCCAAATTAATATATGAAATTGATTCTTCTTGACCAAACCTTTTTTGTTTTTTTCATTAAAGCAGACCTCAGACTATATAACTGAAAGTCTCACAAAATAAATCTGTGAGTTAGGTCAGCGCACTTCTGACCTAGAAATCAGAGTGGATGACATGGAAACAAATGTACTGTTCCATGATAATGAATTAGAGACTCTTAAAGCAGGAGTGAACCCATTGATTTAACAGTTTCAAAAAGCAGTTACATTCCTGGCATGCCAGAAGGTCCCCCTCGTGATATTTTTTTCAAAATTCCACAAATATCGCACAAAAGAACAACTCATGGTTGCAGCTAGAGGAAAAGATTCCCTCATTTTTCAAGATCATTCTTATCAGCTTTTTGCTGATGTTTCCCCAATAAATGTGGCTAAATGACGTGCACTTAACCCCTTACTTCATAATCTACAGCAATGCCAGATCCCTTATCAATGGGGATTCCCATTTTCTATCAGCTTTACCTATCAAGGTGTCAAAAATTCCTGTAGACCATCAGATGAACTACAAAACGCTCTATAAAAACTACATCTTATCGAAAGATCTTTAAATAGCCTTCGTTGACGCACAACAACTTAGCTCCCCTCAAGAATCCTCCAAATCTGAAAATGATAGAGGCTGACAAAATTCCTCTCAGAGAAGTTGATTCAATTCTCCTGATATAGATCCTGTAGACACAATTGACTGAATTACTTTCACTCCTCATATTGAAGCGTATTTAATCTTAAGGCTTAGCCTTTCTTTGGTCACGAAGTAATTTACCACCTTTTACAGGTTTTCTGTAACACACAGACACCGTTGGGATAAGTCCTTTATAAAAAATAAAATAAAAATTCCAGCGGTGGTCTCTCTTTCTGTATATAGATCTAGTCCGTTGGGGTCTCGAGAGATTGTCACTGCTCCCCCTATCTTTCTTTCCTAGGATAAATCTCCATTCTGACCTATTATCATTGGAGGACCTCCTCGGATAGATACGAGGCCTCTAAGTTAGCGTTTTTTTACGCACTCAGTACGCCGCCTTTTTACTTGTCTTATTCACACAATTTACTTACTATTATTTGACTATATGACTCCTACTCACTCTTTCTTCCTCCTTTATTCTGTCTCTACCCCCCTCTTGGTTCTTGCCCCCCCCCCCCCGGGGAAATTGTAGACTCACAATCTATGAATGCAGTATACTACAATATTTCCTTTTAAGATTTACCGATGGCCCCCTTAAATGTCCTTACACTAAACGTACAAGGTCTAAATATCCCACAAAAGTGAACTAAAGTCTTTCGCTCCTTAGCTTCCTCAAAAGCACATGTTGTATGGCTCCAAGAAACCCATTTTGCAGATAAGGCGACCCCTAAATAATTTGGTTCCTTATCCCCAAGTTTTTACAGCCTCTGCCAAAACTAAACGACGAGGGGTGCTAAAATTTAAAGGAATATTTCACTTTTATTCATCGTACTAGACCCTTTTCCCTTCTGACAGAGATCAAAAACCCAGAAAGTCGCTGTTATGAAAATATGGCTATACACTACGCGTAATCCATATCTTCTGTGCTCTTCAACTAGGCAAATGAAAGCCGCATGGCAGGGAAATCATGGACACTTTTCCTGACCATAACAATTCAAAAGCTCGCGTTTTTACCATTGGGGTGAATCCTTATTCTGCGTTGCTCAGAGAACAACGCATATCTGGATTATTATTCCTGCAGATGGGAGATTATCTGCAGGGGCACGCCATGGCCACCTATGTGTTGATCAGGCACACAGGGGTGACATGAGCGTGCATCCACTTATAACTGATAATGTCTTTGCAGAGTGAACACATCCCCCCCAGACAAACATTCTGTGCCAATGCAATCACAGGGGCCCTTTCGCTGGCGGACATATCCCCACTCTGCAAACACCTCTCTCCAACCTCAGGAAGTTTTCCACTACCAGATGGGACTCAACCAGCGTCAGTCTGCCCCAGTCAGCTCTTTAGAGCGGGCTGCGGGAGTAATAACACTGGGAGGCACTATGACAATACATATTAAATACATCTTCATAAAATTTACACAACAGTCGCTATCTTATACTCACGGGATATCTATTCGATTCTCTAATCACAGTGGTATCCTACTATGCTCCTAACAAAACTCCATCCTCATTCCTCTCCCATTTATTGTAATACTCATAATTGGTAATTGATACTCATAAAACGGGCACACTTTTTATCTGTGGAGATTCAAATCAAGTCCTTTATCCTTTTTTAGATAAATCCCCAACTCCTATTGCATCTAGTTCTCAATCTTGTAAGTTCCAACAATTTCTTCAACAACACTCTTTATTCGATTCTTGGCGTGAAATAAATCCTGTTAGGCGCCAATTTACTTTTTATTCTCATCCCTATAAATCCTTTTCCCGTATTGATCATATTTTAATCTCAAAAGGCATGACCCCTGAACTAATTTCTTCATCTATTATCCCTTTTACATGGACTGACCACTCTGCTTTACTTTCAACTTTCACCTCTCTAATATCCAAAACACAAGATTCTACATGGCATATTACTGACTCAATCCTATCTCATCCATCACACTCCTCTGAACTAGAAATAGCCATACAGGATTACCTGGCCAATAATGAGACCCCTGATATATCCCCACTGACCCTATGGGAAGCTCATAAACCTGTTCTCCATGGGGTTTGTATACGCCAAGCCTAATTTCTTTGCCCACGTATCTGGTCTAATTATTAGCTCTCAAAAATCTATAGCCTTAAATATATCTTTACCTTCTCATATTTTACAACAAGTGCAAAAATCCCTCCCTTTCTCATGGTCCACTTCACGCCTTCTTTACCTAGGGATAACTCTCACACCCAATCTTTCTGACATTTTCACTGCCAATTATCCTCCAATTTTGCATCAAATATCTAATCTTCTGACACAATGGTCCTCTCTACCATTATCTTGGATAGGTAAAATTAACGTAATAAAGATGGCTATACTGCCCAAAATTCTTTATCTTTTTCGAGTTTTACCTATCCCTGTTCCAGCATACTTTCTCAGAATACTGCAACGTAAGGCATTAACTTTCGTTTGGGGATCCTTGAAACCCTGTCTGCCCAAAAACACTCTTTACCTTCTAAAGCCCAAAAGGGGACTAGGGTTTCCTAATTTTACCATGCAGCTCAATGAGCCCATATCCCAAAATATCACGCAAAACGTGAAATTCCGCTTTGGGTTGTGCTGGAATCAATAGATTGTGACCCACTTTCAATAACCAACCTCGTATGGTCTAATTCCTCCGACCGTAAAAATCTCAATAATCCTATAACTAAACATACACTAGCCATTTGAGATAAATTTTAATTAATAAATGGACTACAATCTCACCAGGTTTATCATTTCTTAAAAATCCACTTTTCTATCCTGCTTGGTCTTCCCCTAAATCTCTTAAAGCATGGACCTCCACTAATCTAACTCAACTCTGTGAACTAGCATCCTCTACTTCATTCAAAACTTTCCCTGACTTATGTGAAAGTCACAAACTTCCTAATTCAGAGCTCTTTCGATATCTTCAGATTAAAAAAAAAATTATGCCCTATATACAAGGAAGAATTCATTAAGATAAATTAACATGCTTTGAAAATATATGTAAACGTGACCCACACACTAAGGGACTTATTCCAACTCTTTACACTCATCTTATTACTAAATCCAACTTAGACCCACCATCATATGTGGCTAAGTGGAAGATGGAACTTGGGTTTTCGTTGGAAGCAGCCGATTGGGATAAGATTTGGATCACAACTAAGTCATCCTCACAAAATATAGCTTTCTTAGAGACAAATTACAAAGTACTCACACAGTGGTATTTGGTCCCTGTCAGAATTGCGAAGTATGCTCCAAAGTTTTCGCCATCTTGTTTTCGTGACTGTGGTGATCTTGGATCACATCTCCATACTTGGTGGGATTGCCCGGTAGCAAAAATATTCTGGAAAGATGTATTTTTTTATGATTTCAACACTGTTTGAAATCCCTATCAATCCTGATCCTTTTTAAACTTAAAACCGGCCACTCTCTTCTACCGCCAATTCAAACTCCTATTACAGATCACTTGACAAAAAGGAAAAGGTCTGGTGTCACCCGCAAACCACCTCCATTCCAATATATGCAACAAAAAACAGGAGATCGCCCCGGGACTTTAAATGAGGTGAATGCGGTTAGCCAACAATTGAAAGAGTAAATGCAGTCTCAAAATGTATTAAAATTGCCATGCAAACATAAACATGAATCATAGCCAAGCCACTGAAATGATACATACAGTAAAAAATGTCATTACACGTATCATGGTATAAAATGTAAATTACAAAGTACACAGGCATTAAAAGTATCCAAATGTTTTTCCCAAGACCATGCTCGCTTCATCAGGGGTAGATGCGTGTGTAGTACATCTGTAGGGGGTATAATGAACCAAATGATTAACAACACAGAGATGGTATTGTGACAAATGGTCAAGAGGGTCCAAAACGCAAGACTGAATCAGACAACCCATTGCTGGATACCCAGAGGCGGCAGTAATGAGCGTCCGGCTTGGGAACTGAGGAGGCAGAGGAAAAGTCAAACCCAACAGAGCACAAACGGGAGGCAGACATGGCGGGGGTGGGGGAATGTGTCACCAAAGTTCTCCCAATATCAGTTGGTAATGTCAACTGAAACATAAATGCATATGTATCAATGGATGCTGTAATAACAGCATAGAAGTAAAGTAGTATTTGATATAAGTATGTATACGCATGAATGGTATGTGCTTAGAATCTAGGGGACAATAGAGAAAGAAATATATATAATAAAAAATAAATAAAAATTAAATGTGTAAATAAAAAAATAAAAATAAAACAGTGTGATTGAGTGTGTCCTGCACAGCATGTATTCAAGTCTCTTGTATATGTCAGCTAAGATAATAATATATGTATGTCAGTTGGTACTATACCAACAGAGTAACCATGAAGTATACAATGTAATGAAAAAAAAAAATATATATATATATATATATATATATATATATATATATATATATATATATACACACACACATACATATATATATATGCACATATATACAGTGGGGCAAAAAAGTATTTAGTCAGCCACCAATTGTGCAAGTTCTCCCACTTAAAAAAGATGAGAGAGGCCTGTAATTGTCATCATAGGTATACCTCAACTATGAGACACAAAATGTGGAGACAAATCCAGACAATCACATTGTCTGATTTGGAAAGAATTTATTTGCAAATTATGGTGGAAAATAAGTATTTGGTCAATATCAAAAGTTCATCTCAATACTTTGTTATATATCCTTTGTTGGCAATGACAGAGGTCAAACGTTTTCTGTAAGTCTTCACAAGGTTGTCACACACTGTTGCTGGTATGTTGGCCCATTCCTCCATGCAGATCTCCTCTAGAGCAGTGATGTTTTGGGGCTGTCGCTGGGCAACACGGACTTTCAACTCCCTCCAAAGGTTTTCTATGGGGTTGAGATCTCCACTCCACTCCAGGACCTTCAAATGCTTCTTACGAAGCCACTCCTTCATTGCCCAGGCGGTGTGTTTGGGATCATTATCATGCTGAAAGACCCAGCCACGTTTCATCTTCAATGCCCTTGCTGATGGGAGGAGGTTTGCAGTCAAAATCTCACAGTACATGGCCCCATTCATTCTTTCTTGTACACGGATCAGTCGTCCTGTTCCCTTTGCAGAGAAAAAGCCCCAAAGCATGATGTTGCCACCCCCATGCTTCACAGTAGGTATGGTGTTCTTTGGTTGCAACTCCGCATTCTCTCTCCTCCAAACACGACGAGTTGTGTTTCTACCAAACAGTTCTACTTTGGTTTCATCTGACCATATGACATTCTCCCAATCCTCTTCTGGATCATCCAAATGCTCTCTAGCGAACCTCAGACGGGCCCGGACATGTACTGGCTTAAGCAGGGGGACACGTCTGGCACTGCAGGATCTGAGTCCCTGGCGGCGTAGTGTGTTACTGATGGTAGCCTTTGTTACATTGGTCCCAGCTCTCTGCAGGTCATTCACTAGGTCCCCCTGTGTGGTTCTGGGACTTTTGCTCACCATTCTTGTGAACATTTTGACCCCATGGGGTGAGATCTTGCGTGGAGCCCCAGATCGAGGGAGATTATCAGTGGTCTTGTATGTCTTCTATTTTCTAATTATTGCGCCCACAGTTGATTTCCTCACATCAAGCTGCTTGCCTATTGCAGATTCAGTCTTCCCAGCCTGGTGCAGGTCTACAATTTTGTTTCTGGTGTCCTTCAACAGCTCTTTGGTCTTCACCACAGTGGAGTTTGGAGTGTGACGGTTTGAGGTTGTGGACAGGTGTCTTTTATACTGATAACAAGTTCAAACAGGTGCCATTAATACAGGTAATGAGTGGAGGACAGAGGAGCCTCTTAAAGAAGAAGATACAGGTACGTGAGAGACAGAAATCTTGCTTGTTTGTAGGTGACCAAATACTTATTTTCCACGATAATTTGCAAAAAAACATCTTTCCAAATCAGACAATGTGATTGTCTGGATTTGTTTACACATTTTGTCTCTTATAGTTGGGGTATACCTATGATGACAATTACAGGCCTCTCTCATCTTTTTAAGTGGGAGAACTTGCACAATTGGTGGCTGACTAAATACTTTTTTGCCCCTCCACATATGAATCAATGTTGCTCAAAGCTAGATGGACTTGGAAATTCGGAGACAGTGAAATAAATGAGATGAATGTGTAGTGGTGTGTGCATGGATGAACAATGGGAGTGAACATAATAATGTGTGAAACAATATATATGGAAGACCATGCTAAAATTGAATGCTCAAATGTGAAAGGAGTGAATGGATGATTAGCATCCATCAAGGAGTGTGGAGTCACCTTGAATGAAGTGAAACTACTGCATGTGAGTGAAACAGGAAGTGACAAACAGATCCCAACCATGACTAGCCCTCAATTTATATCCCCAGAAGGTCCAGCGAGCTCTACCTCCAACGCCATGTGTGTGTGACAAGGCACGCAAACGTGAATGACGCTCGCCGCCAAATGGGGAAGCGCCTGCGCAGACGCCCCCAAGTCATACATGCTGACATTCCACGCAATAGCAAGCTGACGCAGCAAACGCGGACGTCGCACGGTAGGCGTGGTCACATGACGCCGATGTGTAGGTGGCCCCGCCCGTCCAGACAGGGCAGGGGGGACAGCAGGAGGTATGAAAATCTCCCTTATACACATCGCAGCTCCCGAGCCGGACGGTAACCAACACCACCAACAGGGAACAGCACCAAGAACCTAGATCAGCCCATGGGAGATGTGGTACCTGAGTGTTGGACAAAATGGCTGAAAGGGCTACAGAATAGAATAATTGTGTGTAATGAAAAATTGGCTAATGGTGGCAGCAGACCAGCACCCTGGCTCAATAGACAAAAAGGAAAAGCTCTGGTGTCACCTGCAATTCACCTCCATCCCAATATATACAGCAAAAAACAGGAGATCGCCCTGGGACTTTAAATTAGATGAATGCGGTTAGCCAACAATTGACAGAGTAAATGCAGTCTCAAAATGTATTAAAATTGTCATGCAAACATAAACATCATAGCCAAGCCACTGAAATGATACATACAGTAAAAAATGTCATTACACGTGTCATGGTATAAAATGTAAATTGCAAAGTACACAGGCATTAAAAGTATCCCAATGCGTTTGGCAAGACCATGCTCGCTTCATCAGGGGTAGATGCGTGTGTAGTACATCTGTAGGGGGTATAATGAACCAAATGAGCATCAACACAGAGATGGTATCGTGACAAATAGTCAAGAGGGTCCAAAACGCATGACCCGATACTCACCAAAGGCATTTTTTACTGTATGTATAATTTCAGTGGCTTGGCTATGATTCATGTTTATGTTTGCATGAGAATTTTAATACATTTTGAGACTGCATTTACTCTGTCAATTGTTGGCTAACCGCATTCACCTCATTTAAAGTTCGGGGCGATCCCCTGTTTTTTATTACAGATCACTACAGCTGCGAAGCAAACAATTGCCGAAGCTTGGAAATCCCCAGCGTTAATAATTGCTGAAACTAAAAATAGAGTCAATCAAGCAACGATCCATGCCAAAACAGAGGCTATAACTCAAGATAAAATATCCAACTTTGAGAATAAATGGAATCCCTGGGTGACTCACTTTTTGCCTTTCAATTTTGATGCTTCCCTACTAAGACCTTGGTAATCTCGATTTATACTTCCATTCTCTGCATTCATGGTATGCGTTTATTACCATGTACTACCCCAGGGACTTCTACTACCTCTCATTTCTTCCTTCTTATCTATTTTTTCTCCTACCTAAGATTACTTTTTCTTTTATCTTCTTTCTCTCTTCTACTTTTTCCCCTTGTTCTCTCTTTCCTCTTTCAATTTATTTTTTATATAGTTCTGGTAGCAGAACTTTTATTTCCTTGGTTATCATTATACCAATTGTACATAGTTCCAATATGTAGTATAAGATTTTAGATTCTATAATAAATTATTTTATTTTTTTATTATTATTTAAAAACTATACTCTTGATAATAATTAAGACCTTTTTTTTTTTTTATCTGAGGTCATCTTATATTAACCTGGTCTAAGTTGGTTTTATCCTTTCTTATTCAATGTATGATGTAATCTTTTGAGTAGTTAGATCAATGCTAAAATTGTTTTAGTTAAACTACGTTTAGTTAATGTTGGAACTACAACTCAATATTATTACCATATATGCGATCTCTTCTTTTGCTGCCACCATATGTACTTACTGTATGTAAGCTAATTTTTAAAATTCAAGAAATTTGACAAGAAAAAAAACACTGGGGGTAGGACCCATGCTCAGACTTATGCTTACTGTATCATATTTATTATACAGCCAAAGTACAGGAGGTGAACTTATGGGGCTTCAGTTGGACTACTGGATAGCTGCTCCAGTCATTGAAAAGAAGAAGGATACTGAGAAAAGGGAGTCCTCCTCTGCTAAGAACACTTTGAAATGCACTTTCCAGTCGCTGCAGGTCAGCAGGCTTCCCAACAACGGTGAGGTCCCAGCTACTCCCACAATGTCGATGACAGTGGTCACAAAGGAGAAAAACAAAAAAGGTAACTTATTCTAGTATACAGTTAAAATGTATATAGGAAGATAATATGAAAACTTGCTTCTTGCAATATTTGACTGTACAGTATGTGACATAAATATGAGATATGTGATATTTTAGTATAAAATGGACATTTAGTTCAACAACCACAGCAGTCAATGCAGAATTGATGAGGAGTACTGTTAGTAATCTTTTTCAAGACACTGTATTACATGTAAAAACAGTCTCTGGTTTAGTGCAAAAGAAATGCCTTATGCCGCGTACACATGATCGGAAATTCATACAAGAAAAATTGAGAACCAGATCTCAAATTTTTGTTGTCGGAAATTCCGACAGAAAAAGTCCGATGGAGCCTACACATGGTCGAAATTTTCGACCAAAAGCTCACATCAAACTTTTCTTGTCGGAATTTCCGATCGTGTGTACGCAGCATTAGTTTTGTATCGTTAAACAGTGTCAGTGAGATTATTGCAGCTTTCCTTGATCATCAAGATGGTAGTTAATTCCTATTCTGAATAAATGTACTTCTAACCCAAAACCTGATCTTTGAATCCTGTACCTGCTACCCACTATCACTGCTGCAATTAAAAAAGAAGGTTTTTACAGAACTACCAGAGAATATCAGTGTTGCTCCACTAGAATGAGTGTGTGAGATGAGCCATATTGGAAAGATTGAGAAAAGTAAGACTGTTAAAGCAGTAATAAACGCAAAAGCAAACATTTATCATATTGCAGCTTACCAGATAAGGTTGCTGCATTGGTTTTTATCAGGCTTTCTTTCTTCTATTTTCATCTGGTGATCCAGCCATTAACCACTTGCCGAACGCATAACTTTACGGGTGGTAAAGTGTCTCTCTTGTTTCAGATCAAGTACCTAGTACGTGTTTCGGCACTTCCGGGTAGGGGCGTGTCGGCTGTGACATAGCACAAGGCGATCAGCGGATGGTGCTGGCACCTACTGATCCGCGAGTAGAAAGACAGGACAGAGCTCTGTTTTTAAGAAATTCGATTTTATTTATTTTTTATTTTGGATATGTTTTATATCAGAAAGTAAAACATGTTTGTTTTTCCAAACTTTTAATCTTTTTTTGTTTAAAAATAAATAAAAAACCCAGTGGTGATTAAATATCACCAAAAGTAAGCTCTATTTGTGGGTAAAAAAAATATAAATTTAGTTTGTGTACTGCGTTGCATGATCGTGCAATTGTCAGTTAAAGTAACACAGTGCCAAAAAGCAAAAAATGGCCTGGTCATGAAGGGGGTAAATCTTCCGCAGGTCAAGTGGTTAAGTCTGTCCAGCAGATGCATCAGTTAAAGGTACACTTACAATGATCAGCTTTTATTTTTTTATGTAAAACCTTTATCCAAGAAGAAGCAAAACAGTTTGCTGTAATTGCTTGTAAAGTGTTAGCTGGAGGTGTGTTACTGGCCGAATCACCAGGTAAAAACAGAGGGAAAAAAGCCTAAAAAATACAACTAATGCAGCCACCACAGCTATTGATTGTAATCTGCAATACATTACATTTTTGGTTTTGGGTTTAATACCACTTTAAATGTTAGGGCTGTTGCAACTAACTTCTACAATAATCTTCGCGCTCACCAATAAACTACAAAGAAGAGCTGCAGAACTCAAAGTTCTAACAAAACTTCTCAAAGTAAATCATGTGCTGCGCTATCGCTAAAAACACCCAAACACAAAATCGGTGAACATGTTCAAAAATATTTCATATTAAATATATTATATTTTCTATATTAAATATACAATTAAATATTATTATTTAGTTGTATTAAATATATTACATTTTTATAGTTGCTTGAGTGGATAGAAGACAAAAACCCAGGAAACTATAAGGCAGTATACCATATACAGTGGAACCTTGGATTACGAGCATAATTCGTTCCAGGAGAATGCTCGTAATCCAAAGTACTCGCATATCAAAGCGAGTTTCCCCATTGAACTCAATGGAAACGAAAATAATTTGTTCCGCATTGACTTCAATGGCATGCAATACCGCATGTTGCCAGAGGTAGGGGGGGCGTCCGAGAGCCTCGGAAACACGCGGAAAGGCCCGAGGACACCTCGGCTGAACTCGAAAAACCTCGGAAAGCCTCGGGAACTGAGTATTTCCGAGCAGCTGTGAATGGCGCCGTTCGGCTTTGCTTGGCTCCGGCGCCCCCCCACCTCAGGCTAAACGTGATATTGCACACCGCTTTGGCTTGAATCCTGCTCGTTTTGCGAAACAACACTTGCAAACCGAGCCAGGATTTTTTCAAATACAGTGCTCGTATTGCGAAGCGCTCGTTAACCGCGTTACTCGCAATCCGAGGTTCCACTGTATATTATATGCACCCCTGAATGTTTGTATAATTTTATTGCCATACTTTAGATCTCTTTTACAAAAATACATGCATACTGTACTTCCTTGCGTTATATTTTCCTGGGTTTTGTCTTCTGTAGTCCAATGCAAAAAAAGCAAATAATAATATCATTTTGGACCAAGGTGTATTTGATGGGGTTTCTCCCTAACATCCTATTTTCTTTCAGGAGACCCACACGTCTAAGTGAGGGCTTTTGCCCTTTACTGCTTTTCATGGTACCGTTTCTCCAGATCCCCTGTTCATTGTGGAGCGCAGGCTGTGACACATTTAAATGATCTGTCACAGCCATGAAGCAGGAGCACGCACTCTGTCACTTCAATTCTTTTAACTTCAGCACCCTTTATGTCTCGTCTTGGTTCCCCGGGCTGCTCTTCTTTCTCTGCGGTAATAGGTTGTGAGTATCTGTTGTGAGACATTCCTGACAGATCATAGCTGCAAGGGTAGGTAGGTTAGCGGGTCTTGCCAGTTAACCTACAGATACTAGTTCTTGGGGGTTGGTAATCTCTCCCTGAAAGGCCTTGTTTCTGTCAGCCGTAAACACTGTCCCCAATGGGGCCGTATGCAGAACAATAACTATACCATTAATCAAATAATTAACAACAATACTTTATATAGTGGATTTAAATGGCCGCGGGCCTTTATTATTGGTTTATTAATATTTACCAACAATAAAACATGTTCCAACTTATATTTAATATAACACACACATTTATTATCTCATACCAATAACTTTTAACTCAGCCTTTACAGCTCGAGCTAAACCAAAAAACACACTTTAAAAGTCTTTATAACTGTCCCATACGCCAGGCATATCATAGATAAGCCTGGCACCCCACCCGCACCGCGGCCAAATCAATACAGTTTTGAATACCCACATTAAAAATATTCAAAGCAATATCAGATAAATGTACTGCGTCAGGCTGGTAAAAACCAACAAAACGGCCCTCCAAATCAATATGCCGGTAAGATATACCATTAATAGAAGGCATAAATTTAGCAATTGCTCTATTTATTTTTTTACGAATTTTTTCGCAATGACGAAGCTCGGGCAGAAGTAACCAATTTAATCGAGGAACAATCTCTGAAAATACAATCACCGAATCGGGTAAAACGGCGTGTAAATGAAGAAAATCAAGTTTCAATTGTGAAATAATGTCTAAAGTATGGCGTTTGCCAATATCATTACCAGCAATATGAAAAATTACCACTTGAGGAGGGGGCAATGAAGAATAAAGTGAAGAGAAAGCCTGACGCAGACCATTTAGCTTCATACCCCGTGAAGCATACCACCACAAATGAAATTTATCCAAAGGAAAACCCAGATTGGTACCATATATCCTAACTACCGACCTACGCCAAGACCAAAAGATGTAAGAGTGTCCGATGATCCATATGTTACAATGGGTACCTGTAAATTAAACAGAAACATTAAAGGCGTATGTACGAACGATAGCAACTCGATTTCCATCTACCAATATCTTTTATAATAGAATGAGAGAATTTAGCAGCAGTGGTAGCCGCACCAATCCCGAACGAGTGAGAAGTAATGGGCAGGTGATCTAAACCCAAATGACTTAGACATTTTTTCAATACGGAACAAAATTGAAATCTAGTGAGGGGTAAGCCAGAACAGTGAATCAAAAGACAACCAGGACCACTAGGTCGAACCTGTAAATATTGTTGAATCAATAAAATTGGGCAAATGGAAGGAGAGTCGAATCTGTTCAAAGTAATCCACCGTCCATGACCCAACTGATCAGTCTTGCTTCTACATATCTTTATTTGAATAAAAGTGTCACCTAAAATTAAATCAGAAAGAGAAAGCCCAGTAACACCATGAACATTGGTAGGAAGCAGCTCAGAAATACGAAATGCTCCAAAAAAACAAAGACAAAAAGAAACCCGAAATAATAAATATTCGTAAACAGAAAAACAAACAGAATTAGTTGAAGAACAAATCTTCTCTAAAAGATCAATAGAGATAGGCGAACGAGAATCGTAAGAAATAGTCGATTTGTGATAACCCTTCAAAGCTTGTTTTACAGAGAAGAAACTCATACAAGAAGGGAAACCCAATAATTTTCCAAAAAACGATACTCCCGCTAATTGTTTCAATATGTGAGAATAAGAATCATTTTTTAACATCAAAGCATCTAAAAATGACAATACTAATGGTTCAGAAATAAGTGTGCCCACTTGACCTTTGGAGTCCAAGTGACCACACCAAGATAACCACGCGGCTTGATAGTCCGCCCACGTGGAAGGAGATAAAGAATTACAGATGGATGAACCAACTTTCAATAAACCAGATCCCAGAGATGTGAAGGGCATTGCACTCCGCATTCGTCTGCTTCCGGAACCAAGGTTCGAAACCGCTCCAGCTGTAAATGGGAAAAAGAATCAGCTACTGAATTATCAATGCCAGGTACATATTTAGCTGTCAACCAAATGTTCAATTCCAAACATTTAAAAACTAAACGACGAAGAACTGCTAGTACAGGCAAAGATTTGGACGATAGACAGTTAATAGCATACACCACAGCTTTGTTATCAGAATGCAACCGAATTCTATGATTCACAAAGAAAGAACCCCATATTTCGAGGGAAATTAATACCGGAAATAATTCCAAAAGGGTAATGTTAGCAGTCAAACCTGCCGAGATCCAAGAATCATGCCATTTACCAGCCGACCAATGACCATGCCAATAAGCGCCATAACCAACAGAACCAGCAGCATCTGTGAACAAATCAAGGTCCACCGAACTATAAACTGGGTCCTGCCAAAACGAACAACTATTAAAAGTAGACAATTTTTTTTTCCAAACCAACAAATCCTCACGTAAAGAAGCAGTAATCCGTACAAAATGATGTGGGGACTTAATGCCAGAAATAGCCATATATAATCGTTTAGAAACTACTCTACCTATAGGAACGATTCTGGAAGCGAAAGCTAACAAACCCAGTAAGGACTGCAACGTTCTCAAAACCACTTTATGTTTAGAAAGAACAAAGTCAACTAAAAAAAGAAGTTTAGCTATTTTTTGTGGAGGCAACCGAAACTGCATTAATTTGGTATCGATAGTCACTCCCAAAAATTCCAAACAAGTAGAAGGAAGTACTGACATTTCCGTAGCAAGTGGGACACCAAAATTACGACAAATAACATTAAATTCAGTAAAAAGATACATGCAGTCCTCAGAATCAGCCGGACCCATAAATAAAAAGTCATCCAAGTAATGTAATATATTATTAGAACTGGATTGATAAGACACAACCCACTCTAAAAAAGAAGAAAACATCTCAAAATAATGACAAGACAATGAGCAGCCCATTGGCAGGCATTTATCAAAATAATAAGCACTACGAAAATAAAACCCTAAAGAATTAAACACACTAGGATGAATCGGCAAAAGCCTGAAAGCGGACTTACAGTAACATCAGCTTTTGCCAATAATGCTCTATAACCCAACTTCCTGATCTTAAACAAGGCATCATCGAAAGAAGAATATGATACACTGCATAATGCCATGTCAATGTCATCATTCAGAGAAGAGCCAATAGGGTAAGAGAGATGATGGATCATCCTAAATGAATTAGGCTCTTTTTTGGGAACAATACCCAACGGGGAAACTCTAAAATCGTCAAACGGAGGTAAAATAAAAGGACCAGCCACCCTGCCTTCGTTTACCTCTTTAAAGATTTTTTCAGCAACTATGGAAATATGACGATCAACAGAAGGTAAATTCTTATGAATAAAACAACCTGAACCTTGAAAACTAGGTAAAGGAAAACCATCACGGAAACCTTTAAATAGAAGGACCGCCATCCGCTGATTTGGCCAAATTTGAAGCCAAGGAACCATGTTTATAAGATTCACTGGTGTGTCCGCTTTTGAGAAAAGTATCTCGATTAGTAGGCGCTGTAGAAGAAGAAGCTTTTTTGAAACACCTAGAAGCTGGATGGTTACCAGTGCAAAAAGCACATTCATGCTTATATTTACAGGAATGCGGCCATTTACAATGACCTTCATTAAAGCCAAAACACACGCCGCGACGCAAAGTAGAAGAAAGAGTTGTTGGCTTCACATATTGCTTCTGTGGCAACAACAAGTTCAACCACAAACCAACATCTTTAACCCCCCATTTCAAAGACTTATGTACAGAAGTTTTTGGCGAAAAGCCTCATCATAAAAGAACCATGCGAGGCCATTAAAGTTTCTACTGTATATGCCTCCAATATGATGTCAACATGTTGAAAAAGATTGCTGCACAGCTCAGGGCATTTTTCACCTAAGACACTGGCATAAATGCAGAAAGCATGGAGCCAGTTAGAAAAATTACGTGGCATAGTTTTAGATTTGTCATCCACAAATTTTTCTGAATCTTTCCGTTCAAATCTATAATCTTTAGATGAAGGAATCGAAGACATTACATCAACATATTCCCCTTTTTTATTTTTTATTTAAGTACTAGAGGTAAATGAAAGCCTAGCGGTGACAATTCACAAGGCAGAACCTCACCAAATACACTCTCAGGGATAGTAATATTTTTGTTTTCTGACACCAAAGGAGTTGCAGGCAAAACTGGCGTCACATTAACAGAGGGCACTGTAGATGTAGAACTAGGATCGTTACGCAACCAAACCTGTTCTACACCAGAATCAATATTAGGCATATAAGAATGAGACTGTCCCATTTTTTCTATCAAAGAACTAAAATTGCGAGCAAAGTCACACAAAATTTGATAGTTTTGCAACTCACCAGACGGACGTGGTGGGACAAACATTGAAGCAGGATTAACATTCTGCAGATCTGCAGCAACATCAGTGACGTCAGCAATAGGACTGGTAGCAATAGCAGCAGCAGCTGAAGATGATGGTTGAGCTTGAGAAAAGGAAGCAGTCTGCAAACATTCTGAAGGGTAAATGGTTAATTGGGAAGGAAGGACAGAGACAGAAAAATCAGAAGTTGAAGTTTTTTTTGCAGAAACAACTCTGGAATGAGAACTACGAGAATTGCTGGGCTTCTTAGCAGGATAGGGAGGTTGCTTACCACCTTGTCTGCGTGGAGGAGATGGGGAGTTGATCCGGCGTATTTTTTGAACTCTGCCCCTTGAAGACACTGAAGGACGGATTGAACGAAATTCAGCATGAGAAGGAATAATTTGCTGACAAGCTGAGACATTCCTATGTGCGTCATCAATTTTTTCAGTGTTAGAGATAGGAATCCGTCTCCTGCTGTTCCCAGAGGCCGAAGCTGGAACTGCACTGACATTATTCTCGGAAGTCAAATTCATTCGTTGTGGTATTGCAGGGACGTCAGATGAAGAGAGGTCAGGGGGAGGAGAGAAAACTAATGCTGAACTGGAAGAGGAAGTTTGCAAGTCACCAAGATGGGGGAACTGAAGTGATACATGAGAGGATGAAAGAACAGGATCAGAAAACGGAGGAGTAAAATTAGAAGCCATAGGGAGATGAGAAACAGAAGATGTATCTGATGAAGATAAGGACAAGCATTGCTTCATCCACTCATCACCGTTGGGAGCGCCGGCTCTTTCCATCAGCTGACGAAGTAAAGTCTTCATGGTAAGCAACCTGAACCTCTGTCCTGGGATGCTCCTTCTTCTTGCTGCTCCGCTGCTGACTGAATCTCCTGCGCACTTTAAATTCATTATATATGGGCTATATAATGTGTCAGTTTAACATGTGACATGCTTTTAGCCAATCATATTGCTCTTTACCTAACTGTCAACTTAACCCTTAGTCTGCCCCGGTCCCATAGGTGGGTGGAGCCAAATTCTTTGCTCCTCCCCTTTCATCTGAGCTGCTTCCTTTTCTCTGATACCTCCATTGCCTCCTCATGTGCCTTGTCTTAGAGTAGGCTGTGTCAACTTGTCCTAAGGTCACCAGCTTGGGTTCTTTAAAAGTGACTAAGTCTGCAAAGACCTTACCTGTTCGCTTACTCCTAAAGCCTGTATTGTATGGAGATTGGCCTCACCAATCTTTGTCCCTAACGACCATTTTGCTCAGCAATACCCTATTAAGGAGGGGCTTCTTAGAAAATAGACAGTCCCAGTCATGGATTCAGCCATTTCCTGTCCTAATAAAACTATAATGGTCCCTGTCAAGGATGTTCTTGTTTTTAAAGACCCTGTGGACAAAAGGTTGAAATGTCTGGCTGGTCCTGCCGTGCAACCTGCTGTAGATGCCATGCTGATGAAAGTAAATACATGTCCCAGGACCCTATTGCTTTTGCTTGTGGCTTTACGCTACCTGGATTTATCCATTTGCCTCCCTTGTCTACTAAACAATATAAACAGTGTTTATTGCCCCACCTCTTAAACACTGCTAAGCTGGGGCTATTTCTCTGAAATTGGAGCTGCCATTTTTGCTCCAGCATGATTTTTTTTTTCTTCCGATGTCTGAAGAACCACCCGGACTTTTCCTTCAGTTTAAGGTTTGCTGTTTTTAAGGCCTGGTGCTTCACCTAATAAAACTTAAGCAACTTGTACCCTGAAAAGAAGGCCTTTCTAACCAAGTTATCGCTTGAATTTTGAGCTGCAAGACTATCACTTTCAAAATTTTACCTGAAGGTGTGCAAATGATTTATGGTTTGTTGTTGAAGATCTCTCAAAGACTCAAACATTCTCAGTGTTTCCACCATTAGGGAGTATCTGCAGTTGTGCCTAAGCCTTAAATTGGGGGCCCGGAATCTTATAGACCTATGTGGCTGCTTTGAGCCCTTTTTAGTATTGCAAGATTTCTTTGTATCTTTTTCTCTTTTGAATAGACGTTGATTTCCAACATAAAATTGCATTCTCCTCTAAAGACTCATAAGATTTTCTTGCACCTATGAAAGAAACCAATTTCAGAATACTGTATTGGGAAGATAATTTTTCTTTTCCATATTATTCATATATAGGAGTTGGGGATCATGCAGAGTAATGTGATTTAAGGTGTATTGCAAATTCTGTCACCAATTAGCTTATTATATATATGCAGAAATGTATCCAAAGAAAAATGGTCGGCGGACATATTCCAGTTTCTTCTTTGTGTACGGAAAGGATTCCTCTTAGGGGACTTTAAAAGGAAAGGAAAGATAGTAAATGCGTAGAACAAAAAGGTGAACTAAGGGTTGTTTATTCAACAAAAATAGGGTAGTAGATAAATGTGATCTACAAAGCATTAAACAATTGGTATGACATGGGGGGATGCAAACACAATGACATGCAATACATAAATTGAACCAATCAAGGACACCATATAATTACAGAAACATAAACGGTGAAACCGAGGCATTTCGAAAAGATTATTTTCTTCTTCAGGGAAATTATTGTGTCGGCAAAGGATTAGCATGTCTAAAATTGAAAAAGACATTAATGAACAACAGATATACATGAAAGGGTTAGTATATAGTAATTTTGTTCTTATTTCTAAAATTTGCTGACCATATGTATTGGCTTGAAGGTCATAAAGTTGCATCCATTGGGGGTAAAAACAAAATCAAAACAACAGGAATGCCTCTGCTTCCAAGGAGCCGCGTCCCACCAGTGTCCGGTGACCAGGGTGCACCCAGAGCGCAGACCCCCCCCGGGAGAGATTCCCCAACAAGGGGCACGTTGCGCTTGTGGTTGAAGATGTGGGTGAAGGTCAACGTTTACCGGTATTCACTGTAGAGAGTGGAGACAGGGGGGCATGTTGTTTGTCTGCTGGACTAGGACGTATATAGTGTATATATATATATATATATATATATGGTATAACGATATACATAGGGTGTATGGGCCCTGTGTGTCTACAGTGAGTACACACCAGGGTCCATACTGTTAATGGTTACTATACCTGTAGAAGAGTCCAGGATGCAACAGGCTTGCTGGCGTGCACTTGGAGTCCCTTGCACCTAGTGGGGTGCATATGTTCAAGGAGGTGCCGCTTCGGATGACAGGAACGAACCGTAGGGGAGGGGGAGAGGGAATGAAACCCCCTCCAGCGGTGGTCCTCTGAGGTGTCAAAAAAGGTGGAGGAAGGGGGAGTATTTTGTTTGACACCCTGCGGTTCCTTGCCTATATGTGGGGTAATCAAAGAGTGTGATGGTTAGTGCATGTCCAGGCTATGGATGGGGTATATTGCAGTATGCTATTATATATGTAGCGGCCTCACCCTCTCTCTCTTCTTTAACGGTTACTTTGGCTTCGGTCTAGGGGTACCTTGAAGGGGAGAGCGAGGTGCGCCACGGCCCATATCCTCTAGATTACAGCATGTAGAGGTGAAGGCCAGTATCAGATTACATTCGGGCTGTGTATACGCTCAGAGCCAGGTCTGTTCTGCTGATAACCCCCCTTTGCTCCCAGTAATTGGAGTACCACACACTGAAAAAGGTCCAACACGTATTTATTCCATAACGGCAAACAAATAATCCTTTGCGAGCAGACAGTTTGAGACCCATAGAACAGTTCAGTATTGGTGGGGAGTAGGTCCAGGCACAATCCTCAAAGAAACTAAACCGTTGAGGTTTCACCAACGGTTGCTAAGCACAGTGGCTGTTAAATGGACTTTTGGTACAGAGTCTCTTCCAGCGACTCTAGTGAACAGGAACTGGAGTTACCTTCACTACGTTGCAGCCCCTGTCAGGGGGAAGACATCCCTCCAAGGGAGTTACCAGAGGCCCAGCCGTCACCGGATTAATGCTGTACCGGGCTATTCGGAAGGGTTACACTCCCCGGCCTCCTCGCCTCAGATACGGGTCCCAACACCTTAGGGCCCCTCAGACTTCTCCACCCTCGCGGAACTCAGTCAAAGTTACTGGGTCCCAGGCCTTGGCCGTAGTACCTCACCCCAGGCTTAAGGTGCCTGGGATGGACTCCATCCCTCGCTCCGGCCAGGTCAAGGGCACCTGGGCCCGGAACGCCAGCACCCAGGCTGAAGGTGCCTGGGCGCGGCCACGTCCTCCAACTCTGAACCCCGAGGTCAGGGCGTCCGCCCCTTTTATCTCCTCTCCCTTTGCGTCACAGCGGGTTCCCCGCCCCGCTGCACCAGCGCCAGGAAAGGACAAAAAGGGTACAGTCTTGCGGTGCAGGTTCAACTCCGACCCAGGGCGACAACGCCACCTGCAGGCCACAGGGAACCTTGCACCACCAGAGCCCTCCAAGAACCACAAAAGGGATTCTCAGATTTCCTAACAATTAGTACATCTGGGTTAAATAACCCAGATGCTCCCCCCCAAATTTAAATACCCGTTACATATTTCTTTTTCGTACATCACGGGACACAGAGCGACTTAGTCATTACTAATGGGTTATATAGATTACCTTCAGGTGCTGGCACTGGCCACTTCCAAACCGGAAGTACCCTCCCCTATATAAGCCCCTCCCATCCGGGAGCACCTCAGTTTTTTGCCAGTGTCTAAGGTGTTGGCCAAAGAGTAACATGTGTTTTCACTGGGCTTGCGTACAGGTTCTTTTGGGCCTCAGTAAGCTGTTCCGGATCCCACCAAAAAAGCTTCATAGCTAAACAGTCGGTACCCGGGCCTTGCAGCAGAAGAGCAAGGTTTTGCCTGTAATGCCTCTCTTAGGAGGGCTGGACCCTGGGATCCAGAGCTCTGGTCATACCCACGACCAAGATGTTGTCTGTGCAGGGTGCTATACAGGTCCAGGGGAGTGGAATCCTTGGGAACCCGGTCCCTGAAGGTTTAATTACAATGCCTGCCGTGATAGGTGAAGTTTGGGCTTCTGTGGGCCAAACAGAGTCCTGCGGCGGGGATCAGGTAAGTGGGGCCCCCAGGAACTTGGTTCTATTGGGGGACCCCCAAGCCTAATTTGTCTTTCTGTCTGTTACCTAACGGTATTCCCGCTAATATCTGTGTATGCCTGTAACTACTGAAAATGTAAAATTTTAATAGTAGTCAGGAAAAAAAAAAAAAAAGGAGGACCGCGGTACCTGTGTTAAACCACTAGAGGCCGCTGTGGTCCATTTTTCTTGTCATGTGGATCTTTGGTTTTTTCTCAAGTCAAAAGATCCAGGCAGTTGGTAATTTTCTCTGTGGGAATCCACTTCCTCTGCCCTGTTGCTGCGCTCATCCACCGCACAGGCCCTCTAGCAAAAAGGGCCCTGGCTCCTAGTCCCTGTTTGGTTTCGAAAAGGGCGCCAATGGCGCACGGGCGCGCGCGCGGGCGCGTGCACGCGCCTCCTATGAAAAAAAAGGGGCGGGGCGGGTGGATGACGCTCGATGCGCGCCACGGCGCTTCTGCGCATGTGCAGGCGTCCCAGCTTGTATAAAGACACAGTACAAGTGTCAGCTGGATGCAAACAGAGCTAGCAACAAACAGTGGCACACAGAGGCGGTTGATGCAGGTATCCCCATAGAAAGGCACTTTAGTGGACACCAGCTGGTATATAGCAGCAACTGTGTTAGACTATTACCAGAAAAATTGGTGTATGACGACGGGAATACCTCAGCTTTGTGCTTAAAGGATATGTCGTCCAGACGCTCCGGAAATAAGTCTTCCAGGAAGCCAAAGGGGTCTCCATCGGGCTCTGAGGATATTGGGCATGCTTGTACTGCACCAATCTCCCCTGAGAATTCAGAGGTCAGTAGCCGTAGAAACCCCGCAGGAGTGCCTGGTGCTGCGGCTGTCCCCAGTCCACCTGCTCCTGTATATATAACAGAGGAGGTTTTATCCTCAACTCTGGGAGGATTGGAAGAGAGATTAACAGCATTGATCGCTGCTTCCCTGTCACAGGGAAAGCGCGTCCGATCTCCGTCTCCTCCTTCAGAGTGCCTGTTAGTGGAGGAACAGCCCCACACAGGGATCGACCTACCTGAAGGGGATCAGGATGAGGTTGATTCAGTTATGGAGGAATCAACAGTGGAAGAACCTTTCTCAGCATCTCAGGCTGAAAGATTATGGGTTCAGTCTCTGACTAACATGGTCCGATCAGCATTTAAAATGCCTCTGGCGGAACCACCATCCACTACGGTTTCCTCGCTGGGGTCGCTAAAAGCTCCCCAGGCTGTCTGTTCCTTCCCAATCCACCCTTTATTAGAAGGGCTTATTTACCAGGATTGGGAGCATCCTGATAAAATATTTGCTCCCCCCAAGAGATTTCCGGTGATCTATCCCATGGAGGATAAGTTCATAAAAAAATGGAGGGTCCCTACAGTGGACGCAGCCATCTCTTCTGTGAACAAATCACTGACATGTCCAGTAGATAATGTTCCAATGTTCAAAGACCCAATAGATAAAAAATTGGAGTCTTTACAAAAATCTGCTTTCTCTACAGCAAGCATGGTGACACAACCTGCGGTAGCAGCGATTGGAGTCTGCCAAGCAGTGAAAGATCAGTTGAAACAAGTCTTAAGGGACTTACCAGATCAGCAGGCTCTTGCCCTAGCTGACCTGCCTAGAGCCTTGTGTTTTGCGGTGGACGCCATAAAGGATACAATCCAACAGGCCTCCCGCTTTACGCTGTCTGTAGTACATATGCGTAGGCTTCTGTGGCTCAAAAACTGGTCTGCTGAAGCTCCCTGTAAGAAACTGCTGGTTAGCTTCCCATTTCATGGAGAACGCTTATTTGGAGAAGATCTGGACAAATATATCCAGAAAATTTCTACCGGTAAAAGTTCACTCTTACCGGTTAAGAACAAGAGTAGAAGTCCTTCTTTTAAGAGGCCTACTTCTCCAGTCCCGGGCACATCGGCTGTGAAGCAGTTCCGACGGCCTCCGCGGTCAAATTCAGGGGGCAGAAATCAGGGACAATCACAGGCCCTGGATTAAGAGAGGTACAAAACCTCCCCCCAAGTCATGAAGCGTTGCCCCCACTCAATCGGGTGGGGGGAAGGCTTCAGTTGTTCACAGAGATCTGGCGGGACACCATCAGAGACAGATGGGTGCTCTCCGCAATAAGTCTGGGATACAAGCTGGAGTTAAAAAGCACTCCTCCTGCCCAATTTATGAGGTCAAACGTGCCAAGAGATCCCCAGAAGAGAGGATCCCTCCTTCTGGCACTAGAACAACTATTGCTCCAAGGTGTAATCATGAAGGTTCCCCTGGAAGAAAGCGGATTCGGGTTTTACTCGAACCTTTTCACAGTCCCCAAACCAAATGGGGACGTGAGGCCCATATTAAATCTAAAAGGGCTAAACAAGTTCCTAAATATCAGGACTTTTCGGATGGAGTCGATCCGATCGGTGGCCACCGCCCTACAAGGGCAGGAATGGTTAGCCTCGATCGACATAAGGGATGCTTATCTGCATATTCCCATCTTTCCGGCCCACCAGAAATTTCTACGCTTTGCAGTAGAAGGGCGCCATTTTCAGTTCAGAGCCTTGCCTTTCGGTCTGGCCACAGCACCACGAGTGTTCACAAAAATTCTGGCCCCACTATTGGCCAATCTAAGAACACAAGGTGTAACGATAATGGCATATCTAGACGACCTGCTACTAATAGACCACTCAGTGGAAAAACTGGAAGTAGCTATTCACAAGACAATCAAGTATCTGGAATATCACGGTTGGATTATCAACCGGGACAAGTCAGCTCTAAGACCAGTCAAAAGTCTGGAATACTTAGGGCTAAGGCTGGATTCAAATCAGAGAAAGATTTTCTTACCTCCAGAGAAGGTGTCGTCTTTAAAAGATTTGACCCACTTAGTGGGTACAAAAAGAAAACCATCCATACGCCTGTGCATGAGGCTGCTGGGAAAAATGGTGGCTTCATTCGAAGCGGTACCCTACGGTCAATTCCATTCAAGGAATTTGCAAAGGGCCATACTGTCAGCCTGGAACAAAAAAGTTCAGGCTTTAGACTTACCAATGTCCCTGTCCCCTTCCGTTCGCAAGAGCCTCCATTGGTGGTTGGTGCCCCAGAATCTGGAAAAAGGGAAACCCTTCAGTCCGGTTTCTTGGAAGGTGGTCACTACAGATGCCAGCCTCATAGGCTGGGGGGCAGTACTGGAGTACTGGAGCAATGGTCTCTCCAGGGCAAGTGGTCAGAAGCAGAAAAGGCCCTGCCCATCAATCTCTTAGAGATACGAGCAGCCCGGTATGCCCTAGTAGCATGGACATCCAAACTCCAAGGGTCCCCTGTCAGAATTCAATCAGACAATGCCACGGCAGTGGCATATATCAATCACCAGGGTGGCACCAGGAGTCGTGCAGCCCAGAGGGAAGCAAATTGCATCCTGGAGTGGGCAGAAAGATATGTCCCAGCCATATCCGCGGTTTTCATCCCAGGAGTGGAAAATTGGAGAGCGGACTTTCTAAGTCGCCAACAATTATGCCCGGGGGAATGGTCTCTTCACCCCGAGGTTTTCCAGGCAATATGCCAGCGGTGGGGAACACCGGATGTAGATCTGCTAGCATCCAGATTCAACGCAAAGGTGGACAGATTTGTGTCTCGCACAAGGGATCCCCTAGCTTGCGGCTCGGATGCCCTAGTGTTCCCTTGGGATCAGTTCAAGCTGATATATGCATTCCCACCGCCACAATTGTTACCGCGATTACTCCGCAGAATCAGGGTAGAAAAGAAACCAGTGATTCTGGTGGCTCCAGCGTGGCCCCGAAGGGCATGGTATGCGGAGATTGTAAAAATGTCAGTGAGGAGTCCTTGGACCCTCCCACATCGTCCAGACCTGCTGTCGCAAGGACCGATATACCACCCTTCCTTACCAGCCCTAGGTTTGACGGCCTGGCTATTAAAGCCCACATTCTGAAAAAGAGAGGGCTCTCTAATTCTGTGGTATCTACCATGATCAATGCCAGGAAGCCGGTATCCAGGCAGATCTATTATAGGATCTGGAAGGCGTACATTACGTGGTGTGAGGCCAAGAAATGGCATCCACGTAAGTACGTGATAGGTAGGATTTTGGACTTCCTACAGTGGGCTGTAGATAGGAAGCTGGCCTTGAGTACTATCAAGGGTCAGATTTCGGCCTTGTCAATATTTTTTCAAAGGCCCTTGGCTTCGCATTCACTAGTCAAAGCTTTCATACAAGGAGTGATGCGTATTAGCCCTCCGGTTAGTATTCCCATATGTCCATGGGACTTAAACCTGGTTCTGTCGGTTCTACAAAAACAACCGTTTGAACCATTGGAACACATTTCCTTGGTTCTTCTCACCAGGAAATTGATTTTCTTAGTAGCCATTTGTTCGGCTAAAAGAGTATCGGAATTAGCCGCCTTGTCCTGTAAGGAGCCATATCTGGTTGTCCATAAGGACAGAATAGTATTACGTCCTCATCCAGCCTTTCTTCCTAAGGTGGTATCGAGGTTTCATTTGAACCAATGTGGTTCTTCCTTCTTTTTTCCCCAAACCTAGCTCGGTAGAGGAAAAGTTATTACATTCTTTGGATGTAGTAAGAGCAGTTAAAGCTTATCTTAAAGCCACTGCTCAAATTCGCAGAACGGATACTTTGTTTATTCTGCCGGAAGGCCCCAGAAAGGGTCAGGCAGCATCAAAATCTACTTTAGCCAAGTGGATTCGACAGGTCATAATACAAGCCTATGGCTTGAGAAACAGACCGCCTCCGTTCAAAGTTAGGGCGCACTCCACAAGAGCAGTTGGAACTTCATGGGCAGTGCATCACCAGGCCTCCCTGGCTCAAGTATGTAAGGCCGCAACATGGTCTTCGGTACACACGTTTACTAGATTCTACCAGGTAGACGTTAGAAGTCAGGAGGATGTCGCCTTTGGGCGCAGTGTGTTGCAGGCCGCAAAAGATCCTCATGCCTGATGGCGCCCAGCTTATGTATCCCTCCCCTCATTTGGCATTGCTTTGGGACGTCCCATTAGTAATGACTAAGTCGCTCTGTGTCCCGTGATGTACGAAAAAGAAAAGGGGATTTTTATAACAGCTTACCTGTAAAATCCTTTTCTTGGAGTACATCACGGGACACAGAGCTCCCACCCCTCTTTTTGGGACACTTATTGCTTTGCTACAAAACTGAGGTGCTCCCGGATGGGAGGGGCTTATATAGGGGAGGGTACTTCCGGTTTGGAAGTGGCCAGTGCCAGCACCTGAAGGTAATCTATATAACCCATTAGTAATGACTAAGTCGCTCTGTGTCCCGTGATGTACTCCAAGAAAAGGATTTTACAGGTAAGCTGTTATAAAAATCCCCTTATATTGGGGTATAAACACAATATGTAACCCCTTCCATGTGGAGGGGGGAGGGCTTGTCAGGGTATGTGCCGCAAGTAAATCATAAAGCCTGGGGCATGGCTGAAAAAGAAAGATAACAAAGATGTAAATTACCTAAATTACCTAAGGCAGGATCAGGGAGGCAGCATGTGCACAGCAGCGTCTGTTGTGTAGAAATCAGCTGGTGGAATCCGTGTAAACTAGCCTGCGTTTAAATGGTGAGGTACATGGGGTAAAGGTCGCGCAGTAACAAATCAGCCGCAGCCATCAAGGAGTGGCTACGGGAGCTCTGGCAAGACATGCCCCCCGGGCCGTCGGCGCGCGCACCCGCCCCCCCCTGCCGAACTCGTCGGCATGGAGATGCACAAGCCGGCGTGCAGGCGCCCGACGTTAAGGTGACGTCAGGCGCATGGAGGAGAGGGTCGTGGACCCGCGCCGGTGACCCGCGGCGCAGAAGGCGGTGGAGGCTGGCTCCTCCTATCTTGGAAAGAAGCCGCCCATGCAAAATTGTTGCATATGACGGCCCCTCTGCGCCGAGTGGGGAAGATCAGAGGGGGGAGCACGCACTGCATGGAAAAGCAGAGCTGAGAGGCAAAGTAAATGACAATGGTGGTATAACACAAAAACACAGCCAAAAGGACATTAAAAAGGAACTAATTGAAAAAAAAACTTGCAGAAACATGGATGAGTGTATTGAAAAAATATCAGAAAAGATGGAATGTCTAGTTCTCTACTTGTTGACATAGTCCATTTAAAAACCAATGGGACATAAATAAGGATAAGGATCAAATGGTACTGCTGATGCACTAAAAAGGGGGAGGGGGAGAAGGGGAAGGGGTGGCTATGCACTATATACATGATCTGTATCTGGAATAACGATCTAGGAAGAAACATCGTGAAGGCATGTAGTAGTCGTAGTTCAATGTATAGATTCTGGCTCAGTTTCTACTTTGCATGTGTTTGGAATAGAGTGATCCATTTTATCTTTTTCTAAGACTGTAGAACATGAGTACCATCGTGAGAGGATCTCTAAATTTTACCTTCTTGTGTGCCGTAGAGCAAATAGATGTTTTATGGGTAAATGTCAGTATTGTATCCCAGTCCAATTCCATAGGAGAGATATTATAATTTAGAGGGGAATTGTGGAATTCATGGGTGGGTTTTCTGCAGTAAAAGTTGCTATAGTACGGAAACTGAGTGTCTAGGGCTTTGTTTGAAGAAATAGCATTTCAAATCCTGTTTAGGTTCTCAAGAGCAGGTGCAATGGTAGCAAAGCTCTTATATTATGTTTCATTTGAGAACTCCATCCACATGTTAGATGGATTGTGGCAAAAGGGTAGGATCTGGAATAGAGAGGGTAGTTTGCATTGTTGTGGTGTTTGATTAAGTCAAATCACGCTTGCTCTATTCCAAGAAGTGAGGTTGGGTTGGGAAGGAGGGGGGATTGCATAGTCTCCAAACGGGGGCAGTGTCTAGTTGACAGTAGACCCTTGTCCATATAGTAGCAGCAAAACGATTTTAAGCCATGATACAGTCTTTCTGCCTAGAGCATTATTGAAGTTTAATAGGACACAGCCCTTCCTTCCTCCTGCTTTTCTTCACAACAGAAGTGGCCCTTCTGTTTTCTAAGCATTAAAAGAGCTTTCCTGACAGACTCCATGGCAGACTACGTGTGGGTTAACCCCGCCTCCTCTCCACAGCTATAGGACCCCTTACCCATAAATTTGAGCTCACCTCCACAGACAGGTGTTCCTTTTTTGTCCTCCTCACATGGACCCTTCATCATGCAATTCAGGTGCAGTCCAGGATGTCTGTTGGATCAGGTACCAGTTGTGCGGTGAACCCAGGGCCCAGCTATGAGCGGGCGAGTGGTTTGGGCTGATGGATACCCCTATGGTGGAGGGATGTGGCCCCAGTGTACCATGACGGACGGTCTGAAGACTTCTCTATATCATTTCCATGGCAGATGGTTTTTGTGTGTAGTATGTCTTGTTCCTCTCTGCATGTGTTTCTGTCCATACAGCGCCGTTTTCCATGTGGAACGCTTTCTGCGTTCCAAGATGCCATTCCCTTCCTGATCCCGGCCTGTGCAGAGTCACGGTGAAACCGAGGCTTGGTTTTCGCGCATGCGCGGTACGGCGGAGGGGTCAGGGGCCACGCAGGCACAGTAGGTCTGGTCCCCCTGGCGCATGTGCGCAGCGGGACTGGCCGTGACGTCATTCTGGTGGTTTATTTAAACTGCTGAAGAGCCCTATATAGGTGGGATAACCTGGGGGTACATAGTGGCAGCATCCCGGAGCCTCGGCACTACCAGGACAGGGTAAGCACCTCATTGCAATGTAATGCTTAGTTATGCTTAGTGTCTCTTAAAGGGGAATTTTTGGTGCTGGTCTTGCATTGATTTGCTTATCCTTAGTCTAGGTAGTCTATTGTATTGGATCTTTTGTGTCTCCCTTATCATGGACTCATCTTCACCGCTGTGTGGCCAGCCCTCCCGCACAAGGTATGTGCGGAGTGGGTAGGGGGTTGGTGTCTTTTGTGCCTTTTCTGGTGGTTGCTAACGGTTACATCCTGCCTACCTTCCTCCCCTCCCTCTGTCTGTATTATCTCTTACAGCCCGGCTATATCAGTTCATCAGTCACAAGACAGGGACCTTGCCAGGCCGCATCAGCATCACCATTCATCCTCTAGGTCCAGACGCGGCACTACGTCTAGGACCCATCATCATAGGGGACGTTCACATTCCCCCTCTAGACATAGGAGAAGTTCCCATTCCTCCTCTAGTCACCGCCACCACCACCGCGATAGTCGCTCTGACCACAGAGCCTGTTGGGGATGTAAGACCAGAATCCCGGAGGGCAAATCGCTATGCGACCCATGTTATGCCCGAGCGGTCGGTGAGAAAGAGACCGAAAAACAAAATCTTGAGTCTCTTGTGAAACGTGTGGTACAGCAATCTATGAAGGAAATAGTTGCCCCCCACACGAGGAGCCAGTCCACCACCTTGCCTGGCTCCTTGGCTGACGAGGCCCAGGAGGATCCAGGACAATTCCAGCCCCATGATTCCTCCCATAATTCCTCGCAAGTCCAGATGGAGGGAAGATGATTCTACGGTGGGATTCCACTACGCTTTAGTCTCTCCACTAATCAGGCATTGAAGGAAACCTTAAAGTTGGAAGATACCAATGCCCCCCCAGAAAAACAAAGAAAACTGTTTAAGCAACTGGGGAAAGCACGCTCCAATTTCCCACTTCCCTCTGAGCTGAAAGGAGTGTTTGAGGAAGAATGGAGCAAGGGAGATAAGAAGGTTTCTATGCTAAGCAAAACCTCTAGACTGTATCCCTTTAAATCTGAGGACGTTAAGCATTTGGAAAATGCTCCCCTCGTAGATGCAGCAGTAATGTGCCTAGCGAAGCATGTCACCCTCCCGCTAGATGATACTGTATTTTATAAAGATGGTCTGGATCGAAAAATTGACCAAGACCTTAAGAGAATATATAACTTGAACGGTACGGCTTGCAAACCAGCCCTAGCCCTTGCAGTCACCTCCAAAACAATGGAGGCCTGGGTGGAAATGTTGACTCCGTCCTGAAAGGTGTCTCAGAGGAATTGGCACAAGTTCAGTAGTGTAAGAACTTAAACTGGCTGTCGCCTTTTTGGGAGAAGCATCAATTGATCTCATCCGCTTGATGGCTAGATCCATGCTTTCTTCAGTCACGGCCAAACGAGCACTATGGTTGCGCCCCTGGCTTGCTGATCCAGCCTCCAAACAGGCATGGTGTAAAATTCCTTTTGAAGGAACTTCCTTGTTTGGAAACAAACTAGATAACGCCATTTCAAAGGGTACAGGCGGGAAGTCGGGGGTTCCTCCCTCAGGACAGACGTCCGTTTAACCAAAGAAGACCTCAGCGGAGACGCAGTACAGAGCGTTTGAGAGAGGCACGCTCCTATAGACCCGGACGGGATTTTAGGAGAAGCTGGAACTGGAATAGGCAGATATCTTTCCAAAAGTCTGGCAAGAAACAGACCCCCGGTGGGCGCGAGCCAACCAAGTCCTTTTGAGATTGGGCCCGCCCAGGCGGGTCGGGTAGGGGCTCGCCTACGCCTCTTCAGGCACGTCTGGGTGGCCTCGATCTCAGATTATTGGACCATCAAAACGGTCTCAACAGGCCACACATGGTCTTTCACCAAGATCCCTCCATGCAGACCAATGCAAACTTCACTTCCTCAATCAGAAGAAAAACAACAAGTTCTACTATCTTATGTGAATGCCCTGAAAGATCAAGGAGCAGTAGTATCCGTGCCAAAGAGCCAGGAATTCCAGGGGGTATACTCCCCCCTCTTCCTAGTGCAAAAGAAGAACGGCTCTTGACGTCCAGTTATAGACCGGTTGATCTCAATAGATTTAAAGGACGCGTATTTTCATGTTCCCGTGGCAGAAGAATTCCACAAATATCTTCGATTTCAGGTCAAACGAGAGCACTTAAAATTCATCTGTCTTCCATTCGGGCTAACGACCTCTCCAAGAGTCTTTTCCAAGGTACTGTTGGCAATTGTGTCTCTTATCAGAATACAGGGTGTGCGTCTGTATCATTATCTGGACGATTTGCTAGTACTGTCCCAAGACAAGCAGCAGCTGCTGATCCACAAGATAAAGTGATCTCTACACTGATAGAGTTCGGATGGCTCCTACACCGGGAAAAAAGTCAGCTAGAGCGGACCCAACGCCTAACCTATCTAGGAGCTCAATTCGACACCATAGAGAATACCATCTCTCTGCCAAAAGAAAAAATCCCGGTTATTCGGGAAAGAATATCCTTGGCCCTAGACTACTCTCACCAAAAGGCGTCACAGTGCCTGAAGATAATTGGCACGATGGTGGCCACATCCCCCATGGTCAAATGGGCAATGTGGAGGCTTCGTCCTTTTCAATCAGGATTCCTCCAGCAGTGGAAGTCGGACGATCTCAATCAGTTGATCCGGATAACACAGTCAATGAGGAACAGTCTCCTCTGGTGGCTTCAAACCAAGAACTTGTTAACTTGCCACTCCCTTGCTCCCATCCAGTGGGTGACTGTTACATCCGATGCCAGCAATGCGGGCTGGGGGGCACATTGTGGGGCAGAACTGGCTCAGGGCAAATGGGATGCCCGTCTCCACATTCCAGGTTCAAACGTTCTGGAACTGCGCGCGGCATGGTGCGCCCTTCAAGCCTTCTCCCACCTTCTGAAAGGGAAGTCGGTCCTACTCAAAATGGACAATACCACCGCTGTGGCATATGTGAAGAGGCGAGGGGGCACTCGGAGCTCCGCCCTTCTCCAAGAGGTCGAGCCCATCATGACCTGGGCTCAGAGGAATCTGCTCAACTTGACAGCAGTCTTCATTCCAGGGGAGCAGAACATTCAAGCGGACTTTCTGTCACGCAGCAACCTAGACAACAACGAATGGTCACTGCACCCACAAACATTCAAGTGGATCCTATCGTTGGGAATCGATCCAGAGGTGGATCTGTTTGCATCCCCCTGCAATTACAAAGAAGACAGATACTACACTCAAGGTCGGTGCAGTCAAGCTTTTGGAGTAGATGCATTAACAAGCCAATGGAAATTCAACAAGGCATATGCCTTCCCTCCACCTCCGATCATGCTAAAATTCCTGCAGCGGCTCCAGCTGGAGAAAGTCGAAGTGATAACAATAGCACCATCCTGGCCGAGCAGGCCATGGTTTCCTCTCCTGAATCTAATGAGCTTCAGGGACCCGTTGCCTCTTCCTCTCGGGCCGGACCTTCTTTCTCAGGGGGCGACCCTGCACCCCTGTCCAGCGATACTGAGACTGGTGGTCTGGTTCTTGAGAGAGAGAGGCTAGAGTCTCTTGGGTGTGCTTCAGGGGTAATCTCTACCCTTATGAGTTCCAGAAAGCCTAACACAAACAAAACCTACAACAGAATCTGGACCAGGTTTGTCAGCTTCATGACTTCTGCTGGAAAATCTTTTAGCAATCCTGGAGTTCAAGACGTTTTGAGTTTTCTCCAATCAGGCTTGGATCTTCCCTTGTCGATCAGTTCCCTCAGGGTACAAGTTTCAGCCTTATTGGCATTTTCAGGAACATCATGGGCAACTCATCCCCTCGTTCAACAGTTCTTCCGGGGGGCTTCGAGAATCAGGCCTCAGAGGAAACCCAGATTCCCCAAATGGGATCTTCCGCTCGTCCTTGATGCTCTTTCAGCACTCAACAACAAGGATCTTTCCATTAAGGACTTATCAATCAAACTGGCTTTTCTAGTGGCCATTACTTCAGCCAAAAGGGTTTCAGAAATAAGCTTCCTGGGTTGTCAAGAACCCTTTTTGACTTTCTTTCCGGACCGAGTGGTCCTTATTCCCATGCTTGGGTCTAAGCCCAAAGTCATGTCAGTTTTCCACGAGAATCAGGAAATAGTCCTTCCTACTTTCAATTCTCCGGAATCAGCAGATGCTCATCCCTTGGATGTAGGCGAGACTCTGAAAGATTATTTGCGAGTCACTTCATCTTTTAGAAGCTCGAACTACCTGTTCTTGTTACACACTGGCAGCAACAAAGGAAAGAGGGCTTCCTCTAGAACGATAGCAGCCTGGATCGTTCAATCAATTCAACAGGCCTACAGGGCAAAGGGCTTGGCTCCTTCAGAGGCGGTGACGACTCATTCCACCAGAGACATGGCAGCCTCCTGGGCAGTAGCTCGACACGTGGCTCCTGAAGTGATATGCAAGGCAGCTTCATGGTCTTCTATTAATACTTTTATGACTCATTATTGTATTGAGCCTGCTTCCCTTTCCTCTGTTACCTTTGGTCAAAAAATCCTGTCAGTTGACGGGAAAGATTAAAATATTTTTTTGTTCAGCATACCCTCCCGTGTGGATTGGCTAGTTATTTCCCACACGTAGTCTGCCATGGAGTCTGTCAGGAAAACGGAAAATTTATTACCAAATACTTACCATAATTTTCCTTTCCTGATAGACTCCATGGCAGACGGAGTTCCCACCCATGAATAAAAATATGAGAGTTGAAATTTGAGTTGACTAGTTACGGAACACTTGTCTGTGGAGGTGAGCTCAAATTTATGGGTAAGGGGTCCTATAGCTGTGGAGAGGAGGCGGGGTTAACCCACACGTAGTCTGCCATGGAGTCTATCAGGAAAGGAAAATTACGGTAAGTATTTGGTAATAAATTTTCCATTATCTTTTCATGCTTAGAGTAATTGTAAACGATCACCTTGTAAAACAACCCATTCAGTTTAGAATTGAAATGAAAGGCAAACATTTGTGTATAGATGTATACAAAACATTATAAATACCCTTTTTTTCAATTTTTTTTTTATAAGTGATCCCATTCCCTCTTATCCCCCTGTTCTCAGCTGCACAGCCAGGTGGAGGAGAAGAAACAGCACACTGATCTTTCCAGTGAAAGGCTGTGCAGGAGCACAAAATGTACAAAAAAGCAATTTCTCATACACAGCATATGCATACTTGCAATTACACCCCAAAACACATTTTGCTACTCATTCTGAGTATGGTGATACCACATGTGTGAGACTTTTTCACAGCCTGGCCAACATTCAAGTATCACCTTCAGGCATTCTAGGGACATAAATTACACATCTAATTTCCTGACTTCCTATTACCGTATATACTCGAGTATACGATGACCCGAATATAAGCCGAGGCACCTAATTTTACCACAAAAAACTGGGAAAACGTATTGACTCGAGTATAAGCCTAGGGTGAGAATGCAGTATCTACTGTAAGTGGAGGTACTGTGTAACAGAGTTCCAGAGTTGCTTCAAATCTCACAGCTCTCAGAGAAATCAGAAAGAATAGGACATAGCGCAATATGCTAGTACTGGTAAAAACTCTACAGTATAAATTCCACTCACATGCAATCAGATGAGTAATAGCGCATATTACGATCAGATACGATACAGAGCTCCTCCGCTTCCTTGGTCTCGTCACTAGGCTCCTCCCCTACGCGTTTCGGCACTTGACACGTGACTTTTTCAAGGTATGCCCCTTGACGAGCGTCATGTCCTTTTGTAGCAAACAAGCGCATCGGGTTGCTATAGTGACGTCGGGAGAAAGGTTCGTATCATCATGCCGTAGCGCATAAACAGATTTAATATGACAACAATACAATCCTATGTAAATGACTGTATATGTATTAAAAACATTTGTAATATTTAAAAGTATTACATTTACAGAGTAAGATGTGGGAATAAGACGAATAAAAGACCACAATCTCCTTTTCATTGTACATCCTAAGGATATAGTGTTGGGCTCCATCTTGTGGCCAAAATGGATTATTACCTCCAATAATAAAACCCTAACTAATCCTGATAAAAACCTACTAAGATAAATAAAAACATTAAAAATCAGATATAAAACAATTTAAATCAAAATCAATATTCAACCCACTGGGGTTGAGCGTACCCATTTCATATATCCATCTGGACTCGCATTTACTGAGTTCTCTAATTTTATTACTTCCTCTCCAATGCGGTTTATATTTGTTTATTGCCCAGAATTTAAGATGCGTGGGGTCTTTACTATAGCACAAAGTGAAATGACGAGATACGCTATGTTTAGGAAAGCCCTTTTTGATGTTTTGTATGAGTTCACATATACGTTTCCACATAGGGCGTTTGGTCCTCCCAATATATTTGAGGGAGCAGGAACATTGCAGGACATACACTACTCCCTCTGTTCTGCAAGAAATACATTATTTTATTTCATACTCTTTTTGTGTATGAGTAGATGTAAATTTAGAACATTTATGACCTTTGAGGTTAGTGTTTTTACATGCATAGCACCTCCTGCATGGATAAAAGCCCTTTCCTTGGAAGAAAGTAAAACCATCTGGCTTTTTAGGGGGTCTGGTAAATTTTTTGCTATAATATCTCTTAAGGTCAGTGCACGCCTATAAATAAAGTGTGGTTTCCGAGGTAGAACTGTATGTAATTGATGGTCTGCTAGTGACCAGTGCTTACGAATAATATGCTCCACCTGTCGGTGTTGTACATTAAAATTCATAATATTGCTTTATGATCAGACAAGCCCATTTTGTACCTGCTTTGTGGACGTTTTATTCTCTTTGATCTTATCTATGCACTTATGGATGTTTCATATATTTAACATTGCACTAGCACTTTTTTTCGTATTCGCAGGTGTGATTGATATTGAATAGGTTGATCTTAGCGCAACTATACTATTCTTACTATATCTGTCACAGTGATTGGAACACAATTATTTAGTTGCAGCTTTTATCATTTGAGTATGTATTTTTTGTTACACATGTATTTGGGTTTTTATTTTTGATAATTTGTATCAGCGCTTTAGTCACCTTATAATATATACTGTAAGTGGAAAAGAGGGTCAACAATGCCCATTTGCATGCCTCACTGTGCCCATTTGCACGCCTCACTGTTCCCATTTGCATGCCTCACCTCACTGTGCCCATTGCATGCCTTACCTCACTGTGCCCATTGCATGCCTCACCTCACTGTGCCCATTGCATGCCTCACCTCACTGTGCCCATTGCATGCCTCACCTCACTGTGCCCATTGTAGCCCATGCCAGCCTTGTGCAGGTCTACAATCTTGTCCCTGACATCCTTTGACAGCTCTTTGGTCTTGCCCATGATGGTGAGGTTTGAATGTGAGCTGGACATTTTATAGATAGGCAACTCCTATCCTCATATTGATTAGCATCTTTCCAAATAACTGTTCTGCTTTATTATGATGCAATTGAGGGTTTTTATACACATGATTACGTAGGTATCACATTAATATTACAATTGTATGTTTATGGCAACAAGGGGCGTAACATAGGCAGATTAATTCTAATCAGGGCTCAAAAGAATGTAAACATTTACTGAAAACATTATTAGTGCCGTGTGCACAGTGAGGGCAGTGTGCAATACATAAAAAATAGAATACAATTATACTGTATACAGACCATACAAATTTCCTTTACAGTTTCCTCTCGTTTGATCAATATTTTGATCACTAACCATACCTGCTATCATCTTTAACCTGGAACCTTCACACGCGTAGGTGGAGGTAGGCCAAAGAGGTAAAACTCCATTGTGGAGAATATAATAGCTGAGCAGCTTTTTTCATTACAAAATGACTTTTCATTGTGAAAAACAAACGATTGATAAGACATATTTACAGAGTACTGGCTGTACACTCCTGTGGCCAGAATGGCCTTCTGGCTTAATTGTTGGCATGCTGACTTATCAGCATATGTAAACACAGACAATTCTACATAAAATGGAAGACGTACAAAAGGCAAATATGACTTCAACATGGCTAAACTACTTTTCAACTCACATTATATATATATTGTGAGGGGGTTAGCTCGGCAGCGGGTGTGTGTGACCCCCGGGATGGGCTCCCCACACAAAACAGGCCCAGCAAACGTAGGTTGTGGTTTTCAAAATCAAAAAAGGTGCGGTTTATTTTCTATTTACAGTGACAAAACACAGCAAAGCAAAAGAAACATAACCAAAATAAATCCTGGTCAAGTTGACCTCTGACTAAACATACAGGTTTCCTAACTAACAACTGGGATCAGCCTAGTGCTGTCCTAGTCCCTAAGTCCCTGGTTTAGTAAAAGTCCAAACAAATAGCCACACAGGCTTTGCCTCACCGCACAGGGGTTCACTCTCCCTAGACAGTCCACACAGGTCTGGTTCCAGGCATGAGCTAACATCTAATGAAGCTGGGAGTTCTTATAGAGGCCTAAATGAGCTGACAAGGTTCAGCTGGTCTCCTCATCTCTGTCTGCACGACGCCCCACACTCTCCCTAGAGGTATGAGTCATCCATGAGCCCACTAGCCTTATACAACTCTCCACCTAGTTGTATAAGTCGGCGTAAAGCCTGAATCTGGGCGAAATATATCTACCCCCCTGGATGCAACCAGGTGACTTTACCTTCCTGCTGTCACATACCCCCCCCTCTTGTTTTAACCTCGGGGTTGGAACACCAGCAATCAGGCATTCATGTACTCGAGACAAAGCATCCACATTCCCCATTTGAACGCCAGGGCGATGCTTTACTGTGAAGTTGAATTCCTGGAGGGCCAGGAACCACCTATTCACTCTTCTATTTGTTTCCTTGTTTTGAGCCATCCACTTTAACGGAGCGTGATCCGTAACCATGTCAAAGTGCCTACCTAGCAGGTAGTACCGAAGGGAATCTAGAGCCCACTTCACCGCTAAACACTCCTTTTCAACGGTGGCGTAATTTACCTCATGGGACTTCAACTTCCTGCTGAGGTAAATGACTGGGTGCTCTTCCCCGTTCCAGACCTGGGACAATACTGCTCCTAACCCCACATCTGACGCATCACTTTGTACGACAAAGTCTTTAGAGAAGTCGGGTGAGTACAACACTGGCTGGCTACATAAGGCTTGTTTCAAGAATTGGAATGCTGCCTCAGCCTCGGGGGTCCATTTAATCATGACCGACCCTTTCCCCTTCGTCAGGTTGGTTAGGGGCACAGCCTTAGAAGCAAAGTGGGGAATGAATCGCCGATAATACCCAGCGATTCCCAGAAAGGCTCGTACCTGCTTCTTGCTGTTGGGACGTGGCCAACTCTGGATGGCCTCGACTTTGTTGAGTTGGGGTTTTATTACTCCCCTCCCAATGGTGTACCCAAGATATTTGGCCTCCTCCTGCCCAATGGTACACTTCTTGGGGTTAGCCGTAAACCCCGCTTCCCGAACAGAGTCCAGGACTGCTTGCACTTTTGGCAGATGTGAGGCCCAATCTGTGCTATGGACAATTACGTCATCCAGGTAAGCCGCAGCATACTTCCGATGGGGCCTCAGCATCTGGTCCATTTTCCGCTGGAATGTGGCCGGCGCATTCTGTAACCCGAACGGCATTCTTTTATATTGGAACGCCCCGTCTGGGGTTACAAATGCGGTTTTCTCTTTGGCCGACTTGGCCAGGGGGATTTGCCAATACCCTTTTGTGAGGTCAAGAGTCGTCATGTATCGGGCTGTTCCCAGCCGGTCGATCAACTCATCTATACGTGGCATGGGGTAGGTGTCAAATTTTGTAACTTTGTTCAACTGACGAAAATCGTTACAAAATCGCCAGCTCCCATCCGGTTTAGGCACCAACACGATGGGACTAGACCAATCACTTTGGGACTCCTCTATCACCCCTAAGTTCAGCATTTTCTGTACTTCCTCCCGTATTGCCTCCCGTCGAGCCTCTGGGATCCGATAGGGTTTTAACTTCACCCTTTCACCGGGCGGGGTAATGATGTCATGCTCTACCCCAGATGTTTGTCCCGGCAGCTCAGAGAATACCTCCTTGTTGCGAAGCACAAACTCCTTAACCTCCTGTTGTTGGGGTTGTGACAAGGTGGCTGCTATTCCAACCTCAGGAATCACGCAACCAGTTTGAGCTGGTGACCAAGTGTCTGCGACTAGGGACTCTCTATCCCTCCAGGCTTTCAACAGATTAACGTGATAGATCTGTTCGGGCTTTCGCCTTCCTGGTTGTCTGACCTTGTAATTCACTTCGCTCACTTTTTCCATTATCTCGTAGGGGCCTTGCCATTTGGCAAGGAATTTACTTTCAACCGTAGGGACAAGTACCAATATCCTATCCCCCGGGGAAAAGGTACGGGTCTTGGCTCCACGGTTGTACACTCTCTGCTGTGCCAACTGCGCTTGGGCCAAATGTTCCTTCACGATGGGCATTACCTGTGCAATTCGATCTTGCATCAGGGCGACATGCTCAATCACACTCCTGTGGGGAGAACTCTCACTTTCCCAAGTTTCCTTGGCAATATCCAACAGCCCTCTTGGGTGTCTCCCATACAGTAACTCAAAGGGGGAGAATCCCGTAGAGGATTGGGGCACCTCCCTAATAGCAAACATCAAATAAGGAAGTAAACAGTCCCAATCCTTTCCATCTCTATCCACCACTTTCTTCAACATTTGTTTTAGGGTTTTGTTGAATCTTTCAACCAGCCCATCGGTTTGGGGGTGATACACAGACGTACGCAATTGCGTCACTTTGAACAATTTACACAGCTCTTTCATAACCCGGGACATAAAGGGTGTACCTTGGTCCGTAAGCAGTTCTTTACAAATACCCACCCGGCTAAAAACAAGAGATAGCTCTTTGGCTATGGTTTTGGCCGAGGTATTTCGGAGAGGGATCGCTTCTGGATAACGGGTGGCATAGTCCATTATAACTAATATGTACTGGTGCCCCCTAGCGGACTTGATTATAGGACCTACCAAATCCATGGCGATCCTCTCAAACGGGACCTCAATGATGGGTAGAGGGACCAGCGGGCTACGGAAATGTGGCATCGGGGCCAACCTCTGACACACAGGGCAGGAGGAACAATAATTTTCTACGTCCTTCATCACCCCCGGCCAATAGAATCTCTGTAATACCCTCTCTCGGGTTTTCTCTGTCCCCAGATGACCTCCAAGAATGTGCCCATGGGCCAACTCCAACACCAACTTCCTGTAAGGTTTGGGCACCACAAGCTGCTCAACGGTTTCTTCTGCCCTTTTTGCCACCCGATACAGTAGGTCCTTCTCTACGCTGAAGTATGGGTAAGTGCAGGTATTATCTGGGTTCACTAACTCACCATCTATTTTCACTACGTTTTCCCGTGCCTTTATTAGGGCGGGGTCTTTCAACTGTTCTGTGGCAAAGTTTTCCCTGTGAACCTCAAGATCAGAAAACTCCACAGACGGTAGGTTTTCGTCTGAGGAGGTGGGCTCCTCTCCAGTTTCTTGAGTCTCCCCTGCCAATACTGATAAGGGAAATTCCGGAGAGTCCTCACCACTCTCAGGGGAGTTCTGGCTATCACATTCCTGGTACATAGGGGCACCAGTGAGGGGCTCAGGATCATCCCACAGTTCCCAGAACTTCGGAAAATCCCTTCCCACAATGGCGTCATGCGGTAACTGAGATACTAAGCCCACTGGATGAGAGAGGGTACCTTTGGGGGTCTCGAAACACACTGTAGTCACTGGATACTCTCGGGTGTCCCCATGCACACAAATAACAGCTACCTTGCTATTCCCAGAGACCTCTGTTTTAACTAACTCAGCCTTTATCAGGGTCACAAGGCTACCTGAATCCAGCAATACCACAACATTTCTACCATTAACACACATTTTGCATAAATGTTTCTCAGTTCCTCGAATGGCAGTGCATGCGACTGTCGCACACAGCGACTGACGTCTGCCCGTCAGAAAGTCACACTGCATGGGTTCCTCCACAACCGGGCAATTGGCTGCAATATGTCCCGCTTGCCGGCAGCGGTAGCAAACGATCCTTCTTGCCGCCTCTTGAGCCGCTGATTTCCCAGGCTGTTCTCGCCAAACTTGGGGTAGAGCTCCCACCCTCTCACTCTCTCCACCCTCACCCCTTGGAATCCTCTTATCCGCCCCTGGGGATGGTCTGGTCTTAGGGTGGAAAGTCCGAGTGTCTCTGGAAGAGGCCGTCAGGTTCTCTGTAGCCAAGTATTTCTCCACACGATCCACAAGACCATCGGCCATCTCTGGGTCTCCATGGCTTACCCACTTTTGGATGGCAGTAGGAAGAGCTCTCAAAAACCGATCCATTACAACACGTTCCACAATCTTTGGTGCGGACAAAGTCTCTGGCTGTAGCCACTTTCTGCTCAGGTGAATGAGATCATACATTTGAGACCTGGGGGGTTTTCCAAGCTGGAAAGTCCAGTTATGCACACGCTGAGCCCGGACAGCCTGGGTGACACCCAGCCTTGCCAATATTTCAGCTTTTAGCATCACATAGTCTTTTGCTTGGTTAGGCTCTAGGTCATAGTAAGCTTTCTGCGATTCACCAGTTAACAGAGGAGCCACCAGTCCAGCCCACTGCTCCTCAGGCCACTTTTCTCTTTCAGCGGTCCTTTCAAATGTGGTCAAAAATACCTCTGGATCATCCTCTCCAGTCATTTTTGTCAATAAACGACTCACCCCAAAGGACGCGGTATTAGTGGGACGGCTTTCCTCACTGGTCTGCGGACGTTGCTGCATTACTGCTTCCATCTGTTGTTGTAGTCTCTGCTCTTGCTTCTGCAACAGGTCTATGAAGCGGGCCTCAGATTGCTGCTGGGCTCGTTGCTGAGCCTCCAGACTCTGTTGCAAAGTTGCGTTTGTCTGCTGCTGGGCTGCAAGGCTCCTTTGCAAACCTGCATTTGTCTGCTGTTGATTGGCATTTGCTAGAGCCAGCTGCTTCAGTATCTCCTCCATGCTGGCTTAAAAAAAACTGCCACTGGTTCTCCACCAACTGTGAGGGGGTTAGCTCGGCAGCGGGTGTGTGTGACCCCCGGGATGGGCTCCCCACACAAAACAGGCCCAGCAAACGGAGGTTGTGGTTTTCAAAATCAAAAAAGGTGCGGTTTATTTTCTATTTACAGTGACAAAACACAGCAAAGCAAAAGAAACATAACCAAAATAAATCCTGGTCAAGTTGACCTCTGACTAAACATACAGGTTTCCTAACTAACAACTGGGATCAGCCTAGTGCTGTCCTAGTCCCTAAGTCCCTGGTTTAGTAAAAGTCCAAACAAATAGCCACACAGGCTTTGCCTCACCGCACAGGGGTTCACTCTCCCTAGACAGTCCACACAGGTCTGGTTCCAGGCATGAGCTAACATCTAATGAAGCTGGGAGTTCTTATAGAGGCCTAAATGAGCTGACAAGGTTCAGCTGGTCTCCTCATCTCTGTCTGCACGACGCCCCACACTCTCCCTAGAGGTATGAGTCATCCATGAGCCCACTAGCCTTATACAACTCTCCACCTAGTTGTATAAGTCGGCGTAAAGCCTGAATCTGGGCGAAATATATCTACCCCCCTGGATGCAACCAGGTGACTTTACCTTCCTGCTGTCACAATATATATATATGTAGCGGGGTCTCTAAATTTAGGTGGGATACCCCTGGGTGGTAATATGATCCAGGTGTGTAAATCAGGAGAGGATTTGGACCATTTGTATTCGTGGAGGACTGGGTGCTGGGTGGTGTATTATTCTCCTTGGCCTGTGGGTGGCGAGGTACCCGCAGGCTCAGGGTAGATTTGCTGCCACAGTGCTGCCCTTTTTGTCCCTTTCCGGGGATGGTACGGCGAGGGCGGGGAACCTGCCGTGACGTCAATGGAGGAGATAAAGAGGGGAGACGCCCTTGCCACGAGGTCTTCGTCTTCGGGATCTTCTTCATCACGCGCCCAGGCACCTTAGGCCTGGGTGCGGGCGGTCCGAAGTTTTCGGCCCAGGCGCCCCAGGCCTGGCCGGAATGGAGTTGGCGTCCATCCCAGGCACCTTCAGCCTGGGATGAGGTACTAAACCAGAGGCCTGGGGCCCGGTGACTTCGACTGGGTCCCGCGAGGGCGGAGGAGTCCGAGGGTCCCTGAGGTGGATGGGGCCCATGTCTGAGGTGAGGAGGCTGGAGAGGTCACCCGTCCGGAGAGTCCGGAGCAGCATCAACCCGGTGACAGATGGGCCTCCGGTAACTCCCTTGGAGGGACATCTCCCCCTGACAGGGGCCACAACGCAGCGAAGGTACTCCTATCTATATTCTCTTGAGTTGCTGGTAGAGACTCACAAGTTCTAAGTTCTCTCTCTAGCCAATGGCTATAGTAACCGCTGGTGAAACCACAGTGGTTTAGCGTACAACCAGGATAGTGCCTCGACCTGCTCATCCCACCGTATTGAACTGTTATTGGGTTTCAACCAGTTGGCTGCTAAATCACTGTTTATTGTGAGTGTGACAATAAAGCAAGAGTTGGACCTTTATCGGTGTGTGGTGCTCTGGTTAATGGGAGCAAAGGGAAGTGTCAGCACAGCAAGACTTGGTCCTTAACTGAAGCACACAGGCCCTTCACCTCACCCACTGCTATGGGGAGGACATGGGCCATAGCGCATCTCACCCTCACCTATGAAATACCCCTAGACAGTAACAAGGGGGTGAGGCCGCTACACATATATATATATATATATATATATATATCCCTTACAATTAAAGTATTTGAATAAATAGTACCCTAGACTGTGATTCCAAGAGGGAAAGCCCATAGTTTTTTTATTAATTTAGTAATTTTTGCAGTGTCTGGTGTGGATCCAGGTGACTTTCCCTTCAAATTTTGCACAACTGTACACAAAATAGATGCTGTATTGAGTCTCCAAACATTTCCTTATATATAAATAGGGATGAGCTTCGTGTTTGAGTCGAACCCATGTTTGACTTGAACATCGTCTGTTCAGCTGTTCGCCGAATTGCGAACATTATGGGCCGTTCGTGCCAAATTCGAGTGGCGCGTCATGGCCCATAATTCACTGCAGCATCGCAGTGCATTGCTGGCTGATGATTGGCCAAGCGTGCACTATGACCCGCATGCTTGGCCAATCACAGCGCCTTCTGAACCGAGAGCCGTAATTGACCAAAGCCAGGGTGGCTTTGGCCAATTATGGCTCAGGGGGTTTAGTACATGCCCCACACTATATAAGGCCACCATGCCATTTTTCTAGATGATTTTCATCCATATTGCCGGGACCAGACATTACATGAAAGCCGCAAGCAGTTTTAAATGACTTTTTTTCCTTTAGAAATGTCATTTTGTGCAAGGACAGTTCTAATCATGGGAAACACATGCCACTTCACAGGCATACTTTAGACACCCCCCAGGTACGATATTTAAAGCAATATTTCACTTTTTTTTTTTCACTTTAAGCATCATTAAAATCACTGCTCCCGAAAAAACTTCAGTTTTTAAAACTTTTTTTTGCATTGATACATGTCCCCTGGGGCAAGACCCGTGTCCCCAAACCCTTTTTAGGACAATAACTTGCATATTAGCCATTATAATTAGCACTTTTGATTTCGAACGTTCGAGTCCATTGTATTTAATAGGTTTCTAAAGTCCACGCAAACTTTCAGTCCGTTCGCAGGTTCTGGTGCGATCCGAACCGGGGGGTGTTTGGCTCATCCCTATATATAACTGTCTCCTAACAATCCACAAGTCACCTGGCTTTAGTTTTAGATCCTTCCAAACTGTGATGCCGCGTACACACGACCATTTTTCTCGTCGGGAAAAATTAATTTTTTTCTCTTTGACGAGAAAAACGACCGTGTGTGGGCTTTTGATAATTTTTCCCGACGAGAAAAACAGCATTAATCACGACGAGAAAAATTAGAACATGCTCTAATTTTTCTCGTCGTGATTCACTGCATTTTTTTCCGTGGCAGTTTTCCCATAGGGAAACACTGCCGGGGAGCCTACACACGGTCGTTTTTCTCGACCAAGAGAAAAAATGTCGGGAAAAACGGCCGTGTGTAGGGGAACAAGCCGTTCCTCGTTTTTCTCGTCGATTTTCTCGACGGTGTTTTCACCGTCGAGAAAATCGATCGTGTGTACGCGGCATTAGGATCTGGAATTGGGGAGAAAACACATAAATTAGTTTGTCAAAAACCTTAAAAGATCAGCAACATTCTCTGTGAGATCCGAATGGAGGACATCAGCTGCTGAGACAAAATATAAGCAAGTGAGTAACACACTCCCAAACCAAATTCCATAGGGAGAGAGTCCCACATCTCCTTAGGGGTTTGATAAAATATAAGAAAACATTCAGGCAAAAGTTTTCTAGTTTATTACTCTACTATTTCCGCTACATTGTAGACAGTGGGCGGGGGGTGTAAAAATAAAACCTCAAAACTTCTAGTAAGGACTCTCCTATAAAAATGATTTCCTCTGTTACTCTTGGTAGATTCTGGCACTCTGTACTTACAAACTACTTCCGATAACACTTTTTACTGTGGCCTTTGCAGTAGCATTTGCCACTGGAAATCCAGAAAACATGTCCATACAGACAAAATACAGCAAAATGCATACTCGTAAGATCCTGACTTGGGCATCTGGATATATCTTTTTGTAATCTCTGGAGGGGATGTTCAGCTTTTGGTAACACCTTTTGGTAACAGGTAAAACAAGAAGTGGTATATTATAAAAACAACTGATGTGAACCCTGTCTCTATCCCATGTTCATTTACTAGGGCAGCCATAACTGCTTGTGACTAAAGACACGTTCCATGTGTCAAGTTGGAGGGGAAAAGAGTGGCTGGCAGACATAAAAGATCAAAATTTTCAAGTCCTGTTTCATATGAAGTTGCCCCCTGTGGACCACTTGTTCTCGTTCTGGGGTCCTTAAAGTTGAATTATTAATCCCAGCTATACTGGGCCAGAACTAGGGTGGAATCTGAGTTGCACAGACCCATCAAGTTTCCGGGGCTGTAATGTAGCATCCTTAGTCGCCTGGTCTGCTTCCATATGTGTGTTTTAATGTTAGTATGGCTACCCCAGCAAGAACCTGGAAGACTGAAAACAGCCAATCAATTTAACTTAGCATGCTTGATTGGTATGACAGAAAAATAGAATAAAAGAATCCCAGAATCCTCACTCCCCCTAGAAAAAATCTAATTGATGTGCCGGCTGATTCGTCAAAAAAATGAGATGGGATACTTGCCTGTGGTAGCAAAAAGAGCTATGGGGAAAATTGAGGTAGGGGGACAAGAAAGTCCCCAGAACGCAAATAAAGGCAGGTCAACAACGGCATCTGATACAAAAATATACAAGGCTTTATTAGGGGTGGGGAAACATACACATTAAATTTAAGGCATATGTGAGAATTACAGTGTGTCAAAATCGACATAGTGTAGCTCGCTATACCTAACCATCTAAGTAAAAAATGTGCTGCAGCAAATGTAGTTTAAAAATGCAGAGCGCGGGCGCATGCGCGACTTCCGCGGGACCGGCTGCATGTATCTGTAGCTCCGCTCCACCGACACTGATTAGCCTGCTTCCCGGGGCCAGTTTCACTGGATTGTCTCCACACCGCTCCCTATCACCCCCGGGATCTCTCTGTGCATGCCGCCGAAGAGGAAGAAGGGACAGGGGCCCTCGCAGAAGACGCTGACAAACTTTCTTCTGCAGTCAAAGGAGCGATACAGCATGGCACAAGATGGCGCCGGCAGCCCTGCCTCATTGCTCTCACAGGACATCACAACTCCTTCACAGGACAGTGAGTACGCTCCCCCCCCCCCCCTCACAAGAGGATCTAGATAAAAGCTTAGAAGCTATTTACAGTAAAATGGCTTCTAAATTCCAATCAGAACTACATAAGAGTACTAGTACCCTCATGTAGCGGCACCCCAATCTCAAGGGGTATTAACGCCGTTTACGATGTTCCCTCTCCTAGGCACACATCCACTCGCTACCGATATCCACAGCATTGGCTCATCTCCCCAGCCACAGATTACAGAAGGTATGGACTTAATGGACTGTGCAGAGGATGTTATGAATTATGTATCGCCCGCTCAAGTACTGGCAGCAGGACAAAGTACTGCAGACCCCTGCTCTACACCCGTGGCAGTGTTGGAGGCCCGAGTTGAGAAGGTGATGGTTCCTCTTTCTGAGTGGATTTCAGAGATGCAGGGAGGAGAAGCAGCCATTTTCCCTCCCCAACAGGTAGCCAGAGCAGATGGTGTGGAGTCCCCAGCAGGAGTACTGGCAACAGGGCAGAGTGATAGCAACCTCTGCCCAGCTCCGGAAACAACTGTGGAGTTTCAGGGAGCCGGGGCAGTTGGCCCCTCTCTCCAGCAACAAGCTGGGGTGGTAAAGCTTTTACCCCCAGCTGAATCACTGGCAGCAGGGCAGAATGCTACTGGCCGCTGCACACAACTGCCACTTGAGCGGATATCGGTGGATGGGACTGCGGTCTCCACTCACAGCAACCCAACAGAAGAGCTGGCAACAGAGCCGAGTGCCACGGGCCTCGGCTCTCAACTAACAGAAGAGGGAGTTCCTGTGGTATTGGATGGGACTTCAGTCCTCACTGACACAACCCCAGAAAATGGTGTGACACTGAGACAGGAGGGTGTCAGCCCTGCTTTGCAAGTACTGGGGGACTTCCACCTACCACAAGTGGATGGGACTTCAGTCTCCACTTGTATACCCCAGGGATGCCGGGCAGTCGACCCAGATCCCCAACAGCATGACGGACTGAGCCCAGTCACCCTGTCTTCTCCCCAGCGGCAGGTATGTTCTCTGAGAGAGGCAGAGGTTGGCTGGGTAAGTAATGCTCTGCTTGGAGCAATTCATTTGTGGTACTGGGTGGATACCAGCATTGGAAGAATGGACCCATGGACTAACTTCGGAGTAGACCCGTCTGGGGTCCCCTCCTCTGTTAGTCCCCTGCCGAAAGGGGAGATGTGTGACAGTGGGGTCACTTTGGACACAGGGTGAATAAAAGAAACCCCCGATATGGTCTGTGATAGCCATATTTAAGGCTGTATATACATTGTATATAGATTGGATGTATACTGTATGTGGGGGTTAAGTATCATTGCTGTGAGGAATTAAGTTGTTTTGCATTTCTATTGTTCATTTAAGTCTGTCCTTGTGTGTATTGTAAAGTGCCAGACAGACTGGCTGCCAACCCTTTGTGAAAAGATGTGTATTGGAGATCGTATATTCTTTTGTGTTGGGATCTTTTGAAGCCTAGCAGACATCAGGATGAGGTGTTGAGTTTTGGGATGTGTGGGTGGAGCTGGGCCCTTGTTCATGTTAAATCATGTGCCCTGAATTGTGTATAAAGTTACAATGTTTGGCAATAATAAATTCATTCCTACTACAGAAGAGACAGAGTGCGTCTCGTCTTCTTCCAGAGGGGTCGGCTCCTATAGGAAAGGGTCGTTTAGCTGTGGATATCGGTAGCGAGTGGATGTGTGTCTAGGAGAGGGAACATCGTAAACGGCGTTAATCCCCTTGATATTTGGGGACCCGTTACACCTCACACAGGAGATTGCTGCTCTGGGTTCCCGCACTGATCGTTTAGAGACTAAACTCAGCATTGCTCATAATGATCTGTCTAGGGAACATGACTCCCTCTCGGCGACTGTTACACAGCTACAAGCCCAAATCGAAGACCTTGATAACAGAAATCTCAGAAATAACCTTAGGGTCAGGGGGTCCCCGAAACTACTACTGAGCTTATCCCGGCTATTCACAAACTATTCCAATCCTTGCTGCCTGATCGTGAGACTGAGGCCTTCACTTGTGACCGCATACACAGAGCGCTTCCCCATAGGCCCCCCCTGACAAACCTCCTAGAGACATTGTACTCTGTCTAAAAGACTTTCTTATTAAAGAGGAGATCCTCCGCGCAGCCCGCAATTCCCAAAATATTACTCTGGACGGCACCCCAATACAAATTTATCCTGACATTTCACCTGCGACTCTGGACAGACGCCGCAGGATGAAGGAGGTGACCTCAGCTTTAGCTGCTGCACGGATCCGGTATAGATGGGGTTTCCCCTTTAAATTGTTGGTCCCCCATAATGGGACAACCTACCCAGCTACTACACTCCAAGAAGGACAGGAGATTCTGGTCAAACTAGGCCTACTGGAGGCTGAAGCACTTCCTCGTCTACCCTCCACTTCCCGTCCAACACCTATCTGGCGTACACCCTCTCCGAGACGGGACAGAAGGCGTGTTAGACAGGATATCGGTCCACAATTGCATTGACATCCATCTTGGCTGTGACTTGATCACTCTCACTGAAAGGCTGCTTTTTTTTTGCTCACTCTTGGACTATGGATCACTCACTGGAGGTTTCTGATACTGGAGAGCCATCTTATGGCCATTTTTGGCATTGAACGCTTTGCAATACCTGGAATGTACATAATACGTTTTTCCCCCTTCCACAACAAGCCCAGGAACTACCTGGGTATGCTGGTTTACTTCATTCCAGACAAGTCTCATACACCCTGAACGGCTCTTCATGGACACCCCACAACAGGGAGATTTACTATAATATTCATGAGCACATTTGATTTTTAAGTGAGCCTTTTTTGCCTTATCCTCTTTTTCTAAATGTTCTATTGGCAAATTTATTTTTTATTCCCTTCGGTTCTGCATGCACTACGGATACCATGGTATTAATTGACAGGCTAGTTCGGCGGACGTCGATGCTATGCCACCCCACTCCACTCGCCTCCTCACTTCTTTTAGAGGTCTGGACGGGACCCCTGGAGTTAGGGGCATTTTTGCCCCTCACTTAACTGATTTCTCTGTTTCAGGTTTATGCACTTTGCAACATGACCATGCGAAGTTCCAGCAACAAATCATTTTGCTGGCTTTAATCTTTTTGATTGTTATAGTTGTATGTTTTTGTTTTCTGTTTTGTTTTTTTTATTTCTTGAAGCATTCTTTTTTTTCTGTGAATTTCATTGATCCTAATGCAGTCTGTATTCAAGGGTTCCCCAGGCTCGGTCTCCCCTTTGTGCTGGAGATTTCTGGTGCTGCTCTGCTCTTGCCACTACACCCGTCAGGTGAGCGTGTTTGGTTATTAACACATAAATTACAATAACATGTATCACGCATAATGTGCAGGGCTTTAATTCTCCGCACAAATGGAAGAAGGCCTTTACTAGCTATAAAAAATTAGGGGCTCAAATTGTTCTATTACAGGAGACTCATTTTGCCTCTGACAACCACCCCTCCTTTCTCCATAGGGCATATAAGCAAGCCTTTTATACACTATTCCAATCTAAATGTAGGGGTGTAGATATATTATTGCACAACTCATTTCCCCTAGAAGTTAAACAAGTATACAAGGACCCGGAGAGTAGATTCATCATAATTAAGGGTATTATGGCTGGTCGTGACCTTACGATTGCTAATGTATACGCCCCTAATGTGGCTCAAGCTACCTTTTTTTCTGCCTTCTTTAGGATCCTTGATAGGTATTCTTCCACTCACATGTTTGTAGGAGGAGATTTTAACCTTGTAGCCCATCCCCAAATGGATAGGAACCCAGTATCTCGACTCAACATGGCTTTCCCCAAAACACTGTCCAAGTCCCTGCGGACCTGCCAACTAACTGATGCCTGGCAAGCGCATAATATTGGTGCAAAGGATTTCACCTTCTATTCTCACCCCCATAATTCCTTTGCCAGGTTAGATTACATCTTCTGTACCCCCATCGTGCTTGCTAACTCCATTGACTCCTCTATCCATCTATGCCCCTGGTCTGACCATAACATGGTTTCCTTATCTACGTCTTTCATTGGCTTATCTGACACCCCTTATTCCTGGCGTTTGAATGACTCTTTACTTAGTCCGCCAAGAGATAGCTACAGCTATTCAGGAATATTTTACTTTAAATACCACTCTCAACTTGTCCCTGAACACTCTGTGGGTAGCCCATAAGGTTGTCCTTAGAGGACGTCTCATCAGTATAGCCTTCCGCAAAAATAAGGAACGCTGGCATAAGATTTATGAGCTGACAGCTGAATTGGACAAACTCCACAAAATTCAAATTGGTAATCCCTCCAGGCCCCATGAACTCTTAGTCTCTCAGAAGAGACTTGAATTAGATACCCTTCTATCATCTAAAGCTGAAAAATTCCTCCGTTGGTCCAAGGCCAAATTTCTCCTGCACAGCAACACGGCCTCCTCCATGTTTGCCCGCAAACTGAACCAGACCTTACAACCTCCTCATCTATACAAACTCCGTAACTCCTCCGGCGGTTTGGTTTCCCACCCTAAAGAGGTCCTACATATCTTTGAACAATTTTACTCTAACCTTCTTTCGTACCCACCCCCTTTCCCCTCCAGCAAGGCAAGTGATTGGCTTGATGTTCTCCCCATACCTTCATTATCATCCTCGCAGATAGACTTTCTTAATGCTCCTTTCACAGAGGAGGAGGTGTTATGTGTTATTAAATCCCTGAAACAATCTGTAGCTCCAGGTCCCGATGGATTTACGTCCAGCTACTATAAACATTATGCCTCTTTACTTGTCCCACGGTTAACCATGATGTTTAATAATATCCTTAATGGTGAACAGTTCCCAGATGAAATGACTTTAGCTAACATGTCCCTGCTCCCCAAACCACTTAAGGACCACACACTCCCACAAAACTATAGACCTATCTCGGTCATTAACAATGACCTAAAACATTTTAGTCGTGTTCTAGCTGACAGACTAGCCAGTATTATTGAATCTCTGACCTCCTCAGACCAATCGGGTTTCATCCCTAACAGACTTATCACTGACAACATCCGTCTCATTATAAACATACTCCAAGATGCTAATCACCACAAAAAACAGGCCCTCCTGCTGAGCCTGGACATCAACAAAGCTTTTGACAGTGTTCTCTGGCCTTACCTTTTCACAGTTTTACAGCGCATGGGCTTCCTCAGAGGAATACAGGCACTATACCACAACCCTAGCACACTTATTAAATTACCAGGGTGCAACTCTGGGTTTTTCACACTGGACAGGGGCACCCGTCAGGGTTGTCCCCTGTCACCTTTATTATTTGCCCTGGCCATGGAACCCCTAGCTACAGCTATTAGGCAACATCCAGATATATCCGGCTACTCCTTAGCGTCAACCCCGTTCAAACTTTGCATGTACGCAGATGATGTCATGCTTTTTTGACCCAGCCCCAAATCTCCTTACCTAACTTACTTGCCTTGTTGTCTAATTTTTCATCTATTTCGGGTCTTACACTCAATGTTACTAAACCTACTGCACTCCCCATCAACTTACTCAGTGTGAAACGCTCAAAAAATCCTTTCCCTTTCAGTGGTCATCGGATAAAATTCCCTATCTTGGCATTTATATCTCGCAACACTGGTCTACTGTTTTTCAGGCGAACTATCCTGCATGTGTGTCCCAGCTTCGAAACTTGCTAAAAATGTGGAGCTCTTATCGCATTTCGTTTCATGGGAGAGTCACGGCAATTAAAATGACCCTGCTCCCAAAACTTTTGTATCTCTTCAGGGCCCTCCCTATAATTATCCCCAAGTCCTTTATAGATAACTTACAGAGGGAGATTAATAACTTTATCTGGCAGAACAAGAAACCCAGATGCCCCAGATTGGTGTTGTACAGATCCCAAAGGGCTGGAGGCCTAGGCCTAACAAACCTTTGGTTGTATTTTTTAGCGGCTCGTTTTTCTCAAATGGCTCAATGGAGTATCCCTAACTCAAGGGTTCCCTGGGTCATGTTTGAATCTCTGTCCATCAAACCCTATTGTCTTCAATCCATTCTTTGGTCTCCTACCAACTTGGCGCATAAACTCTCCTCCCTTAATTCCATGGTGACTCACGCCCTTATTCTTTGGAACCGGTATAAAACCAAATTAGGCCTCGTTACCCCTGCTCCCCCGGGTTCTTCCTTTTTAGGTGATCCCTTATTTGTCACGGCATTTGTACTCCCCCATAGCTTCTCGTGGTGGATATCCAACTCCCTGGTCACACTACGTGACCTCCAAATGGATGGTGCTTTTGCCTCGTTTGAACTTCTTCAAACCCGTAAACAGGTCCCACCTAGAGAGTACTATAAGTATTTACAAATCAGGCACTTTTTTAGCTCCCATTTTGCACTCACCCCATCTCACCCCTCTTCTGTCTTTGAACGGATCTGTCGTGACTCTCCCAGGGGCAAAGGTCTTATTTCATTGCTATATAGTGATACGTTAGCCTCGACCTTCTCAGAGGAGCCTCCATATAAAACCAAGTGGGAGGCCGACTGTGGGGAACAGTTCTCTCCCGAGGACTGGGACATCATGCTGGATAACTTGCGCAAGGCCACAAAGTCCCTGGCAGTGAGGGAAACTGCCTACAAAGTCCTAACAAGGTGGTATTATACCCCGTCCAGACTTCAGACTATGTTTCCTGGTACCTTGGGTTTATGCTTCAGGGGTTGCACTTTTCCAGGCACCTTTAGGCACATATTTTGGGATCGTGAGAAGCTCACCTAAGTTTGGGATAGGGTATCTACTTTAGCCTCGGCTATCGCGGGTACCCCTCTACAACTCACAATCTCAATGGGTCTCCTGGGGGCACGATCCCGGGTGTCTCCACTTTGTGGAGCATTGCCCTGCACTGGAAGACCCCTGCTGTGCCACTTCATTCTGTCCTAACCAGAATGGATGCTATAATGCTGATGGAGAGGATTTTGTACACCTTGCAGGATAGAATCAAATTATTTGACCATAAGAATGTTCTACTGTCTTGAGCCTAGCTTCTACTTTACGTAGCGTAATCCTTTAGTGGGGAGTGCCTCAGTGTATACCTGAGCTTCCCATCTTTTGTCCTGGTTATTACTAATCTGTAGGATCCTCATTCTTTGATGTTTTTTCTGATATGCTTCAAAAAAAAATTTAATGTTTTTTTTTTTTTTGTTTGTTTTTTTTTTTTCTTTCCTGTTTTTTGTTTGTTGTTTTTCGCATACATTGGTGATTTGGAATATACGAGATTTACTGTCTTTTGATTGTATGCTTTCTTTATTCCAATAAAAACATTTGTAATAAAAAAAAAAATGCAGAGCGCTCTGACAGGCACCGAAAATTACAGGCTCCATCTTATCCAGAAACCAGAGAATGGCACATCAAAAACAGTCCAAAGAAAAAGCTGTAAAGTAAAAGTGAGGTCTGGTACTATTGTTGTTGAAGCTGGGCAAAAATGCACACCAACCGTTTTTGTATTGTACACTGGTGGAGTTACCCCATAGAGGACTAAGTTGCATAAAGAGTCTATAAAGCAATGGAAGTCCGCAATATAATCACACAGACCATTAAATCACAATATATTCTTAGCAGCGTTTTTACACTTCAGCAGACACAGCCACATAAATGCAGTGCTTGAAAGTTCCAGACACTGGGTGTGTGTCCCTATAGACACTTGTTGATGATTAACATCAACATCAATCCCCACGAGAAGGGCATCTTCCGGAAACTGCAAAGAGCTAATTTTATTGAGGACATCCCCTGTGTCTCGTACATATGATGTAAGAGACAGGACCAAGTCCTTAATCAAGGTGTCAATGTATTTCCCTACCCTTTCCAGAGGGCCATGAATGGCAGAGACAATAGGTCTTCCTGGGGGAATCTTGCTGTTCTTATGAACTTTGGGAATTATATAAAAGGTCTGTTTATTAAAGTCAACGACCTTTAGAAAGACTTGCTCCTTTTTGGAAATTAGGTCAGCTTCAAATGCCCATTGTAATTTTTCATTAATAAGTGCCACCAATGGCAAGAACGGGTCCTGATCTAATTTTATGTATGTGGATTTATCGCTAAGGAGACGTCGTACCTCCCCCTCGTAATACTCCACTGAGAGGAGGACGACGTTACCTCCTTTGTCACTCTTTTTGATTATGACTTGATCGGCCTCAGTCAGTTCTTTTAAAGCTTTTCTTTCCTCAGACATGAGGTTATCCCCAGTGGTAGAGTCCCAGTTTATTTTGGCAAGGTCCTCCTCAACCAAGTCGAGGAACACCCCGAGCCATTTATTTTTATGGAACACGGGCATTTTGGTGGACCATATTCTTAGTTTGGGATCTCTCCTCCATCCTGGAGTATCTGGGGTCTCCTCATCATCCGAGGACTGACCTGCTTCCTCAAGAAGTGAAATGAGTGATTCTAAAGCTTCTGTTTCCTTTGTGTCTTTCACCGGGTCACTTTTGGGGGACTTAGCTGAGTGGATCACCTTGAAGTATACCCTCCTCAAGAAGAGGCATAGGTCCTTGTATACCCCAAAGTGGTGCATGGTAGCTGTGGGGGAGAAGGAAAGGCCCCTGCTAAGTAGGTCAATATGTCGCGTCTCTAACACAAAGTCGGATAGATTGATAATTTTTAAATCTTCTACTATGCTCGGTAGTTGAGCTTCAACTAGCGGGGGCGTCTCTGGCTTCTGGTGGTCTGATCTTGTTACGTCTCCCTGAGTCTGATGCCCTCCTCTTCCTCGACTCCTTCCTCCTCCGATTGTCCCTTGTTTGTCTCCCTTCAGTATACCCCTGGACGGGGGAGCCCCCTGTAGGTCCAATAGGTCTTTGACTAAAAAAGACACAGTGTGGCGAACCTCGTCTTCACTGCCAGAGGACTGGGCCCCTATATCAGTATCTGATCGAGAGGGAAATCTACGGTTACGCAATCTATTTCTTCCTCCCCTTAATGTGAGGTCAAAGATTTCCCCTTTAGCCCAGTCTTCTAAGTCCCTTTTAAATTTATTATGTTTGGTGATTTTAAGATTTTTTTGGGTTCTGTCAACTTACTTTTTAAGGATTTCGTTAAGTCTCTCAAAATCAGGGTTCTCTTTTAAGGGCTCAAGTTTCTCGCCACTCTCAAGGATCAATTGTTCCTTACAAACACAGATACTATTCTTCCTCCACAATTAGTCGCATCACTTTTAGGCCGTGATCAACGCATTGCTTTTTCCATTTAGTCAGGAATTTTTCTGTGTGGAGATGAGCCGCCGGTGTTACTCTTTCTCTCAAAACTCGTGGGATAATACCTCTTTCTATATAGGTTTCAAGTGAGAGTATGTCCCATTTTCTATTTAAGGATTTGATAATTAATTTTTTGTATTCTTTAAACAATGGTTTTAGATCATCGTCCACCTGCGGCTCAGATCCCACAGAATTGGCTTCAAAAGTGGCTCTAATCTCTGCATCTAACTCATCCCCAGGTATAAAGGCCATCCCACTATAGAAAGATATGGTTCAAAAACACAAACAAAACATCTATAAATGAGCACTCAAATAGGTCATGGTATAGAAATATATGAGAACACCAGCCACCCCATATAAAGCCTATGGGAGGGGGGGAAGGGATCCAAATACAAAAGAGACCACAGAGGTCTGGTAGAACTGACAGAAAAATAGAATAAAAGAATCCCAGAATCCACACTTCCCCCTAAAAAAATCGAATTGATTAATGTGCCGGCCGATTCGTCAAAAAAATGAGACGGGATACCTGCCTGTGGTAGCAAAAAGAGCTATGGGGAAAATTGAGGTGGGGGGACAAGAGAGTCCCCAGAACGCAAATAAAGGCAGGTCAACAACGGCATCTGATACAAAAATATACAAGGCTTTATTAGGGGTGGGGAAACATACACATTAAATTTAAGGCATATGTGAGAATTACAGTGTATCAAAATCGACACAGTGTAGCTCACTGTACCTGACCATCTAAGTAAAAAATGGGCTGCAGCAAATGTAGTTTAAAAATGCAGAGCGCTCTGACAGGCACCGAAAATTACAGGCTCCATCTTATCCAGAAACCAGAGAATGGCACATCAAAAACAGTCCAAAGAAAAAGCTGTAAAGTAAAAGTGAGGTCTGGTACTATTGTTGTTGAAGCTGGGCAAAAATGCACATCCACCGTTTTTGTATTGTACACTGGTGGAGTTACCCCATAGAGGACTAAGTTGCATAAACAGTCTATGAAGCAATGGAAGTCCGCAATATACTGTAATCACACAGACCATTAAATCACAATATATTCTTAGCAGTGTTTTTACACTTCAGCAGACACAGCCACATAAATGCAGTGCTTGAAAGTTCCAGACACTGGGTGTGTGTCCCTATAGACACTTGTTGATGATTATCACTGACAGTCTAGCATGGACAGGGGCACATGCATTGATATCACCTGATGGTGGTGCTTAATAGCACCAAACAGTCCAAAGGAAAAGCTGTAAAGTGAAAGTGAGGTCTGATAGTGTTGTTGTTAGAGCTGGGGAAAAAAATGCACATCCACCGTTTTGTATTGTGCACTGGTGGGATTAACCCATAGAGGACAAGGTTGCATAAAGAGTCTATGAAGCAATGAAAGTCCGCAATGCAATCACACAGACCATTAAATCACAATATATACTTAGCAGCACTTTTACACTTCAGCAAGCACAGGCGTTGAGATGCAGTGATTGAAAGTTCCAGACACTAAGTGTGTGTCCCTATAAACACTTTGTGAAAAATATCACTGACAGTCTGACATAGACAGGGGCACTTGCATTGATATCACCTGATAGTGGTGCTTCAAACTTTCATCAAGTCTCCATTGTATATGGAGCAGCAAGCCGGCATTTGAGACTGGGATAATACAAATAAATTTTGTGACAGGTTGCCTGGATAGGCTCTCACCAGATCCGTCGCAAGTAAAGCTTCTTCTCTGAGGGCCATATCAATCCGGTCTCAGCACGGCTATGAGTGGCGGTGTTGTACATTAAAATTCATAATATTGCTTTATGATCAGACAAGCCCATTTGTACCTGCTTTGTGGACGTTTTATTCTCTTTGATCTTATCAATGCACTTATGGATGTTTCATATATTTAACATTGCACTAGCACTTTTTTCATATTCACAGGTGTGATTGATATTAAATAGGTTGATTTTAGCGCAACTATACTATTCTTACTATATCTGTCACAGTGATTGGAACACAATTATTTAGTTGCAGCTTTTATCATTTGATTATCTATTTTTTGTTACACATGTATTTGGGTTTTTATTTTTGATCATTTGTATCAGCGCTTTAGTCACCTTATAATATATACTGTAAGTGGAAAAGAGAGTCAACAATGCCCATTTGCACGCCTCACTGTGCCCATTTGCACGCCTCACTGTTCCCATTTGCACGCCTTACTGTGACCATTGCATGCCTCACCTGACTGTGCCCATTGCATGCCTCATCTGACTGTGCCCATTGCATGCCTCACCTCACTGTGCCCATTGCATGCCTCACCTCACTGTGCTCATTGCATGCCTCACCTCACTGTGCCCATTGAATGCCTCACCTCACTGTGCCCATTGCATGCCTCAGTTTTCTGATCTCCATACCTGCTTATCCGTGACATGCAGAGTCAGACTGCGGGCGTCCAGTGTAAAAAAGCCGCGCCTCCTCCTCGTCCTGTTTCGCGATAGGTGGAACACTCGAAACCGAGTGTTCCGCCTATCACTGAACAGGACGAGGAGGAGGCGTGTCTTTTTTACACTGGACGCCCGAAGTCTGACTCTGCATGTCACAGATAATCAGGTACACAGACTCAAGTATAAGCCGAGGGGGGCATTTTCAGCACAAAAAAATGTGCTGAAAAACGTGGCTTATACTCGAGTATATACAGTACATTTTTGAAGGCCCTGGAGTACCAGGACAATGGAATTACCCACAAAATGGTCGCATTTTGGAAAGCAAACACCCCTTTTGAACATGTCATTTTTTCCCACAAGTTTTTGGAAAGTGTGGAAAGAAAATGAAAACTTTTTTTTTTTTCTTTTACACAAAGTTGTCAATTTATACGATATTTCTAACACATAGCATGTACATAGCAAAAATGACACCCCAATAAACATTCTTCTGCTACTTCTGAGTATGGTAAAATCACATGTGTGAGACTTTTACACAGCCTGGCCACATACAGGGGCCCAACATCCAAGCAGCACCAACAGGTGTTCTTGGGACATAAGTTACACATTTATTTTGTGACAACCTATCACATTTTTGAAGGCCACATAGCTTGTTCAGTGGGGGAAATAATTATTTGATCCCCTGCAGATTTTATAAGTTTGCCCACTTACAAAGAAATTAAGGGTCTATCATTTTTTATCTTAGGTGCATTTTAAAAGATAGAGACAGAATATCAAATCCTGAAAAAACACATGGTAAAAATTTTATAAATTGAGTTGCAGTTCAGTGAGTAAAATAATTATTTGATCCCCAAGCAAAACATGACTTAGTACTTGGTGGAGAAACCCTTGTTGGCAAGCACAAAGGTAGGATATTTCTTGTAGTTGGCTACCAGGTTTGCAAACATCTCAGGAGGGATTTTGGTCCACTCTTCTTTATAGATCTTCTCTAAATCCTTAAGGTTTCTTGGCTGTCGCTTGGCAACTCGACATTTCAGCTCCCTCCATAAATTTTCTAAAGGAGTAACGTCTGGAAACTGGCTAGGCCACTCCATGGCCTTAACGTGCTGCTTCTTGAGCCGCTCCTTTGTTGCCTTGGTGGTATGTTTTGGGTCATTGTCATGCTGGAAGACTTATCTTTAGTGTTCTGGTTGACCGAGGAAGGTTCTGATCCAAGATTTTACAATACATGGCCCCATTCATTGGCCCCTCAATGCGGCAAAGACAATTTGCACCTTTGGCAGAGAAACGGCCCCAAAGCATAATGTTTCCACCTAATTGACTGTAGGGATGATGTTCTTAGGTTCATAGTCAGCATTTTTCTTCTTCCAAACATGGCAAGTCTAGTTAATGCCAAAGAGCTAAATTTTGGTCTCATCTGACCACAGCACGTTCTCCCAATCCTGCTCTTAATCATTTAGATGTTCATTGGAAAACTTCAGATGGGCCTGCACATGTGCCTTCTTGAGGAGGGGGACCTTGTGGGCACTACAGGATTTCAATTCATGGCGGCATATTGTGTTACCAGTGGTTTGTTTGGTGACTGGCAACGATTGATGGTTATTTTGTATTTCTTTAATTTGCGAATAATCTCACCAACAGTTCTCTCCTTCTTACCAAGCTTCTTGCTGATGGTCTTGTAGCCCATGCCAGCCTTGTGCAGGTCTATAATCTTGTCCCTGACATCCTTTGACAGCTCTTTGGTCTTGCCCATGATGGTGAGGTTTGAATGTGAGCTGGACATTTTATAGATAGGCAACTCCTATCCTCATATTGATTAGTGGTTCCAAATTAATAATAACTACTACAGTAGGGAACAGACACAAAAGATACACTCAGCATCTTTCCAAATAACTGTTCTGCTTTATTATGATGCAATTGAGGGTTTTTATACACATGATTACGTAGGTATCACATTAATATTACAATTGTACATTTATGGCAGGGGTCCTCAAACTTTTTAAATGGGGGGCCAGTTCACGGTCCCTCAGACTGTTGGGGGGCCGGACTAGTTTGAAAAAATATACACAAATCCCCCCCCATCACAGACTCCTCTCCCATCACAGACTCCTCTCCCATCACAGACCCCTCTCCCATCACAGACCCCTCTCCCATCACAGACCCCTCTCCCATCACAGACCCCTCTCCCATCACAGACTCCTCTCCCATCACAGACTCCTCTCCCATCACAGACTCCTCTCCCATCACAGACTCCTCTCCCATCACAGATCCCTTTCCCATCAAAGATCCCTCTCCCATCACAGATCCCTCTCCCATCACAGATCCCTCTCCCATCACAGATCCCTCTCCCATCACAGATCCCTCTCCCATCACAGATCCCTCTCCCATCACAGATCCCTCTCCCATCACAGACCCCTCTCCCATCACAGACCCCTCTCCCATCACAGACTCCTCTCCCATCACAGACTCCTCTCCCATCACAGACTCCTCTCCCATCACAGACTCCTCTCCCATCAAACAGACTCCTCTCCCATCAAACAGACTCCTCTCCCATCAAACAGACTCCTCTCCCATCAAACAGACTCCTCTCCCATCAAACAGACTCCTCTCCCATCACAGACCCCTCTCCCATCACAGACCCCTCTCCCATCACAGACTCCTCTCCCATCAAACAGACTCCTCTCCCATCAAACAGACCCCTCTCCCATCACAGACCCCTCTCCCATCACAGACCCCTCTCCCATCACAGACCCCTCTCCCATCACAGACCCCTCTCCCATCACAGACTCTTCCCATCACAGATCCCTCCATCAGACTCCTCTCCATCACAGAGCCCCCTAATCACAAAGTTCCCCATCACAGATCCCTCCCACCACAGACTCCCCCATTACAGATCCCCCAATCATAAAGCCCCATCACAGATCCCCCCAATCACAGAGCCCCCATTACAGATCCCTCCAGCGATATTACAGTGTCCCTTCCATTAAATCACAGAACTTCCCCTCCACAGCACTTCCCCTCCGCAGCACTCCCCCCTCCCCTACCTTATTCACACAAGACGCGAAGCACGGCAGGTCCGGACAAAGCGCAGGCTTTTCAAGTGAAAGGCAGATGATTGATTGCTGGGACCTCCCCGCTGCCTAGTAACCAATTACCCGCTTCTTAACTTGAAAAGTCCTGCCCTTTGTCTGGACCTGCCGTGCTTCGCGTCTTGTGTGAATAAGGTAGGGGAGGGGGGAGTGCTGGGGAGCGGAAGTGCTGTGATCTTATTAAAGGGGCAGTACGTGCTGCGGGCCGGCTAAATCGCCTTGGCGGGCCGTATGCGGCCCGCGGGACGTAGTTTGAGGACCCCTGGTTTATGGCAACAAGGGGCGTAACATAGGCCGAGTAATTCTAATCAGGACTCAAAAGAATGTAAACATGTACTGAAAACATTATTAGTGCCGTGTGCACAGTGAGGGCAGTGTGCAATACATACAAAATAGAATACAATTATATACAGACCTTACAAATTTCCTTTACAGTTTCCTCTCGTTTGATCAATATTTTGATCACTAACCATACCTGCTATCATCTTTAACCTGGAACCTTCACATGCGTAGGTGGAGGTAGTCCTGGCCAAAGAGGTAAAACTCCATTGTGGAGAATATAATAGCTGAGCAGCTTTTTTCATTACAAAATGACTTTTCATTGTGAAAAACAAATTATTGACAAGACATATTTACAGAGTACTGGCTGTACACTCCTGTGGCCAGAATGGCCTTCTAGCTTAATTGTTGGCATGCTGACTTATCAGCATATGTAAACACAGACAATTCTACATAAAATGGTAGACGTACAAAAGGCAAATATGACTTCAACATGGCTAAACTGCTTTTCAACTCACATTATATATATATATATGTAGATATAGATATAGATATATATCTATATCTATATCTACATATATATCCCTTACAATTAAAGTATTTGAATAAATAGTACCCTAGACTGTGATTCCAAGAGGGAAACACATCAAGCCCATAGTTTTTTTATTAATTTAGTAATTTTTGCAGTGTCTGGTGTGGATCCAGGTGACTTTCCCTTCAAATTTTGCACAACTGTACACGAAATAGATGCTGTATTGAGTCTCCAAACATTTCCTTATATATAAATAGGGATGAGCTTTGTGTTCGAGTCAAACCCATGTTTGACTCGCACATCGTCTGTTCGCCGAATTGCGAACATTATGGGCCATTCGCGCCAAATTCGAGTGGCGCGTCACGGCCCATAATTCACTGCAGCATGGCAGTGCATTGCTGGCTAATGATTGGCCAAGCATGCACTATGACCCGCATGCTTGGCCAATCACAGCGCCGTCTGAACAGAGAGCCGTAATTGACCAAAGCCAGGGTGGCTTTGGCCAATTATGGCTCAGGGGGTTTAGTACACGCCCCACACTATATAAGGCCGCCGGCTTGGCGGCCTTGTGTAGTGTGTTGGAGTGTAGTGTGTTGGAGTGTAGTGTGTTGGAGTTGTTTAAAGAGAGATTACAGAGAGAGATCGTGTCATTTATATTGAATTAGATAGAGCAGGCAGGCGAGTCGGTTATCTGCAGTTAGTGTGTAGAGGATATATATGCATCCTAGGTGTTGTATATATATTTATACACTGTATTCAGTTTAGCTAGATCCGTTCCTGTTATTCTCTATACTGTGACAGGCAGGCAGGTGATTGTGCTATCTGGAGGCAGTGTTTCACTTAGTGTACTGTGTGCTTTGCATAGCGTTCACCTAAATCTTACCTGAATACAGTTGCTTTATCACCAATCCTTGTTTCAATAAAAAAAACAAATTTCTTTCTCGTACATCACGGGACACAGAGCGACATAGTCATTACTAATGGGTTATATAGTTACCGTCAGGTGCTGGCACTGGCAACTTCCAAAACCGGAAGTACCCTCCCCTATATAAGCCCCTCCCATCCGGGAGCACCTCAGTTTTTTTGCCAGTGTCTAAGGTGTTGGCCAAGAAGAAACGTGTTTTTCACTGAGCTTGCGTACAGGTTCTTTTGGGCCTCAGTAAGCTATTCCGGATCCGACCAAAAAAGCTTCATAGCTAAACGGTCGGTACCCGGGCCTTGCAGAGAAGAGCAAGGTTCTGCCTGTAATGCTTCTCTTAGGAGAGCTGGACCCTGGGATCCAGAGCTCTGGTCATACCCACGACCAAGATGTTTTCTGTGCAGGGTGCTATACAGGTCCAGGGGAGTGGAATCCTTGGGAACCCGGTCCCTGAAGGTTTGATTACAATGCCTGCCGTGATAGGTGAAGTTTGGGCTTTTGTGGACCAAACAAAGTCCTGCGGCGGGGAACAGGTAAGTGGGGGCCCCCAGGAACTTGGTTCTATTGGGGGACCCCCAAGCCTAATTTGTCTTTCTGTCTGTTACCTAACGGTATTCCCGCTAATATCTGTGCATGCCTGTAACTACTAAAAAAAATGTAATAATTTTTAATGGTGGTCAAGAAAAAAAAAAAAAAAAGAATGTTTTTTTATATATGTTTAGTATATTAAACTGCGGTACCTGTGTTTGTCCACTAGAGGCCGCTGTGGAATGTTTTTCTTGTCATATGGACTAGTTTCTTCTCAGAGAGCAAAGTCCAGGCAGCTGGTGAGTTCTCCTACAGGAAACTGTTTCCTCTGCCATGTTGCAGTGTTCGTCTATCCCCCGGCCTGCGGCAAAGGGGGCCCTGGCTCCTGTCCCTGGTTTCCATGTTTGAAAATTAGCGCCGAGGCGCACGTGGCCACGCGCGTGCGCGTGCACGCGCCTCTATATATAGAGGTGGCCGGAAAAAGGGGCGGGGCCTGGGGGATGACGCTCTGTGCGCGCCGCAGCGCTTCTGCGCATGTGCGGGCGTCCCAGCAGGTTTTTAAAAAGCCACATTATTGCAGTAAGCTGGCTATGAAGTACAGAGACAGAGCTGGCAACATTTAAAGGCATACAGCAAGCGGTTGATACAGGCATCCCCTAGAAAGGCACATTAGTAGACACCAACTGTTTATTATAGCAGCATTTATGCTAGACTATTATCAGTAACTGGTGTATTTTCGGCTGGAATACCTCAGCTTTGTGGCTTAGGAATATGCCGTCTAAAAACTCTGGGACTAGAAATTCCAGGAGGAATAGGGGGTCTCCATCGGGCTCTGAGGATCTTGGGCATGCTTTGGCTGCACCAGTCTCCCCTGAAGAATCAGAGGTTAGTGACCGTAGGGCACCCCTAGGAGTACCTGGTACTGTGGCTGTCCCCAGTTCACCTGCTCCTGTGTATGTAACAGAGGAGGTTTTTTCCTCAGCTCTGGGAGGGCTGGAAGAGAGATTGTCAGCACTAATTGCTGCTTCCCTGTCACAGGAGAAAAGCGCTCGATCTCCGTCTCCTCCCTCAGAGTGCCTGTTAACAGAGCAACAGTCCCATACAGAGAACGACCTACCTGAGGGGGATCAGGATGAGGTTGATTCAGTTGTAGAGGAATCAACAGTGGAGGAGCCGTTCTCAGCATCACATGCTGAGAGGTTATGGGTGCAGTCCCTGACTAATATGGTCCGATCAGCATTTAAAATGCCACTTGCGGAGCCATCCTCCTCTTCTGTCTCCTCGTTGGGGTCGCTAAAAGCTCCCCAGACTGTTTGTTCTTTTCCGATCCATCCTTTACTGGAGGGGCTCATTTACCAGGATTGGGAGCATCCTGACAAAATATTTACTCCCCCCAAGAGATTTCCGGTGGTCTATCCTATGGAGGATAAGTTCGTCAGAAAATGGAAGGTCCCTACAGTGGACGCAGCCATCTCTTGTGTGAATAAATCACTGACATGTCCGGTGGAAAATGTCCAAATGTTCAAGGACCCAATAGATAAAAAATTGGAGTCCTTATTGAAATCTGCTTTTTCTACAGCAGGATTGGTGACACAACCAGCAGTGGCAGCTATAGGGGTCTGCCAAGCAGTGAAGGATCAGTTGAAACAGGTCTTAAGGGACGTGCCAGATCAGCAGGCTCTTGCTCTAGCTGATCTACCTAGAGCCTTATGCTTTGCGGTGGACGCTATAAAGGATTCAATCCATCAGGCCTCCCGCCTTACGCTGTCTGTAGTACATATGCGCAGGCTTCTATGGCTCAAAAACTGGTCTGCTGAAGCTCCCTGTAAAAAATTGCTGGTCAGCTTCCCATTTCATGGGGAGCGCTTATTCGGGGAAGACCTGGACAAGTATATCCAGAGAATTTCCAGCGGTAAAAGTACACTCTTACCGGTCAAAAATAGAGTTAGAGGTCCCTCTTTTAAGAGGCCGGCTTCTCCAGTCCCTAGGACATCGGCTGTGAAACAGTTCCGACGGCCTCCCCGGTCAAATCCCGGAGGTAAAAATCAGGGACAGTTGCAGGGTAACAAGAAGCCCTGGAGCAGGAGAGGTACAAAACCTCCCCCAAAGTCAAATGCATGAAGGGTTGCCCCCACCCAATCGGGTGGGGGGAAGACTTCAGTTGTTCACAGAAACCTGGCGGGACACGATCCGAGACAGATGGGTGCTCTCCGCAGTAAATCTGGGATACAAATTGGAGTTAAAAAACTCCCCTCCTTCCCGCTTTATAAGGTCGAACGTGCCAAGGGATCCCCAGAAGAGAGGATCCCTCCTGTTGGCACTGGAACAATTATTGCTTCAAGCAGTAATTATAGAGGTCCCCCTGGAAGAATGGGGGTTCGGGTTTTACTCAAACCTCTTTACAGTTCCGAAGCCAAACGGGGACGTGAGGCCCATATTAAATCTAAAAGGGCTAAACAAATTCCTACATATCAGGACTTTCCGGATGGAGTCGATCCGATCGGTAGCCACTGCCCTACAAGGGGAGGAATGGTTAGCCTCGATCGACATCAAGGATGCGTATTTGCACATCCCCATCTTTCCAGCCCACCAAAAATTTCTACGCTTTGCGATAGAAGGGCGCCATTTTCAGTTCAGAGCCTTACCCTTCGGTCTGGCCACAGCACCAAGAGTGTTCACAAAAATTCTGGCCCCATTATTGGCCAATCTAAGAACACGAGGTGTAACGATAATGGCATATCTAGACGACTTGTTGCTGATAGACCACTCAGTGGAAAAACTAGAAGTGGTTGTTCACGAGACAATCAAGTTTCTGGAATATCACGGTTGGATTATCAACCGAGACAAGTCAGCCCTAAAACCAGTCAAAAGTCTGGAATACTTGGGGCTAAGGCTGGATTCAGACCAGAGAAAAATTCTCTTGCCTCGAGAAAAGGGGTCGTCTTTGAGAGATTTGATCCACTTAGTGGGTTCAAAAAAAAAGCCATCCATACGCCTGTGCATGAGGCTGCTGGGAAAAATGGTGGCATCATTCGAAGCAGTACCCTACGGTCAATTCCATTCAAGGAAGTTGCAAAGGGCCATACTGTCAGCCTGGAACAAAAAAGTTCAGGCTCTGGACGTACCAATGTCCTTGTCCCCTTCCGTTCGCAGAAGCCTCCGTTGGTGGTTGGTTCCCCGGAATCTGGAAAGAGGGAAATCCTTCAGTCCGATTTCTTGGAAGGTGGTCACTACAGATGCCAGCCTTTTAGGCTGGGGAGCAGTACTGGAGCAATGGTCTCTCCAGGGCAGATGGTCGGATGCGGAAAAGGCCCTGCCCATCAATCTCTTAGAGATACGAGCAGCCCGGTATGCCCTAGTAGCATGGACATCCAAACTCCAAGGGTCCCCTGTCAGAGTTCAGTCAGACAATGCCACAGCAGTGGCATATATCAATCGTCAGGGGGGCACCAGGAGTCGTGCAGCCCAAAGGGAAGTAAATTACATCCTGAGATGGGCAGAAAGATATGTCCCAGCCATATCTGCGGTATTCATTCCAGGGGTGGAGAATTGGAAGGCGGACTTTCTAAGTCGCCAACAATTATGCCCAGGGGAATGGTCCCTTCATCCCGAGGTTTTCCGGACAATATGTCAGCGGTGGGGAACACCGGATGTAGATCTGCTAGCATCCAGGTTCAACACGAAAGTGGACAGGTTTGTCTCTTGGACAAGGGATCCCCTAGCGTGCGGCTCGGATGCCCTAGTGTTCCCTTGGGATCAGTTCAAGCTGATATATGCATTCCCACCGCCACAATTGTTACCTCGATTACTCCGCAGAATCAGGGTAGAAAAGAAACCAGTGATTCTGGTGGCTCCAGCGTGGCCCCGAAGAGCATGGTACGCGGAGATTGTAAAAATGTCTGTGGGGAGTCCTTGGACCCTCCCACATCGTCCGGACCTGCTTTCGCAGGGACCGATATACCACCCTTCCTTACCAGCCCTAGGTTTGACGGCCTGGCTATTGAAGCCCACATTCTAAAAAGGAGAGGGCTCTCTAATGCTGTGGTGTCTACCATGATCAATGCCAGGAAACCGGTATCCAGGCAGATCTACTATAGAATCTGGAAGGCGTACATCGCCTGGTGTGAGGCCAGGAAATGGCATCCACGTAAATACGTAATAGGTAGAATTCTGGACTTCCTACAATGGGCTGTAGATAGGAAGCTTGTCAATATTTTTTCAAAGGCCCTTGGCTTCGCATTCACTAGTCAAAGCCTTTATACAAGGAGTGATGCGTATTAGTCCTCCGGTTAATATTCCCATATGTCCATGGGATCTAAACTTGGTTCTGTCGGTTCTACAGAAACAACCATTTGAACCATTACAGCATATTTCCTTAGTGCTTCTCACCAGGAAATTGATTTTTCTAGTAGCCATTTGTTCGGCTAAAAGAGTATCGGAATTAGCAGCTATGTCCTGTAAGGAGCCATATCTGGTTATCCATAAGGACAGAGTAGTGTTACGTCCTCATCCAGCCTTTCTTCCTAAGGTGGTATCGAGTTTTCATTTGAACCAAGATGTGGTTCTTCCTTCTTTTTTCCCCAAGCCTACTTCGGTAGAGGAAAAGTTATTGCATTCTTTGGATGTAGTAAGAGCAGTTAAAGCTTATCTAAAAGCCACTGCTCAGATTCGCAGAACGGATACTTTGTTTATTCTGCCGGAAGGCCCCAGAAAGGGTCAGGCAGCGTCAAAATCTACTTTAGCCAAGTGGATTCGACAGGTCATAATACAAGCCTATAGCTTGAGAAGTAGACCGCCTCCGTTCAAAGTTAGGGCGCACTCCACGAGAGCAGTTGGAACTTCATGGGCAGTGCATCACCAGGCCTCCCTGGCTCAAGTCTGTAAGGCCGCAACATGGTCTTCAGTACACACGTTTACTAGGTTCTACCAGGTGGACGTTAGAAGTCAGGAGGATGTCGCCTTTGGGCGCAGTGTGTTGCAGGCCGCAAAAGATCCTCATGTCTGATAGCGCTCAGCTTATATATGGTGTATCCCCCCCCTCATTTGGCATTGCTTTAGGACATCCCATTAGTAATGACTATGTCGCTCTGTGTCCCGTGATGTACGAGAAAGAAAATAGGATTTTTATAACAGCTTACCTGTAAAATCCTTTTCTTGGAGTACATCACGGGACACAGAGCTCCCGCCCCTCTTTGGGGACACTTATTGCTTTGCTACAAAACTGAGGTGCTCCCGGATGGGAGGGGCTTATATAGGGGAGGGTACTTCCGGTTTTGGAAGTTGCCAGTGCCAGCACCTGACGGTAACTATATAACCCAATAGTAATGACTATGTCGCTCTGTGTCCCGTGATGTACTCCAAGAAAAGGATTTTACAGGTAAGCTGTTATAAAAATCCTATTTTTTAAAAAACATTTGTCATTGGGACGGAAAGTGAGGTGAAATGTTCTGAACAGGTGCACACTGCACAGACAGCAAAACAAATGTTACAGGGGTGATAACCCTTCCCTACGTTTTCCAGAAAGCTTAAAAATTGTTTTTTTTTGGCTGGAGCTACATTTAAAAAATGTAACTGTTCCAAATTACAAACAGATTCTACTTAAGAACAAACCTACAGTCCCTGTGTTGTTTGCACCGTGTGTATACTGCTGTTCAGAGTATATAGGGCCTTTTTTTAATTTGGGTGCGGGGTTCCCCTTAATATCCATACAAGACCCAAAGGGGCTGGTAGTGGGCTGGGGGGGGAGGGTACCCATGCCATTTTTTGAAATGATTTGCATCCATATTGCCGTGACCAGACATTACATTAAAGCCGCAAGCAGGGGGGCGTGTCCTGACGCGGCATGTGAGCAGACCTGTTCGACGGAGCTCCCGCTGAAGATCCTGTATGTGATCCTATCCTCATCACCTACAAAGCCCGATTTCGCCGGTAACTAGTGCCTGGAGACCCCCTGTGACTCCCGGTTCCAGCGGTGCTCATCAATTACAGCATGATGACCCGGGGAAACAAAGGAGAAGCCGCGGTTGTGGCCTCCCAGGACTCCCAAGATGGCGCCTGGCAGTTTCAGTCTTTGCCACCCAGGACTCCACGAGGGCAGGAGAAGAAAACGGAGCAGGGCGGTAAGTCCAGCAAAGCCCCTAAAGGAAATGATCAAATAAGGGACATGTTATACTATGCTAAAAGACTGACAGGCCCGGATGATTCCCCGCAGACTGCAGCACAGTGCCATACAGTGCCTGCAGAGCATGTTGACAAGGGACACGCTGAAATTCAGGCAGCGGAGGATGAAGACGCGGAGTTAGTTCATGATCCTGTACCAGCCATGCTTACACAGCAGACTGAGGACGATCCACAGCCCACGCTCAGTGATATCCTATATGCTGTACACAAGTGTACTGCCTCAGTGGAAGCCCTGAAGGAGAGGTTTGGGGGACTGGAGGAGAAGGTATCTCTCCTGAGTCATGATATACAGAAGGTCAGGGAGAGGACCACGGCCGTGGAGGGAAGGATCAGTGACATAGAAGATCAGATGCCACATATGACCCGTGAAGTGAGAGTGGCGGCTCAGCAGGCTCGTCAGGCCTTTGATCGTCACGATGAGATCGAAAATCGTTTGCGACGAAACAACGTCCGCATTGTGGGGCTCCCAGAAAAAGTGGAGGGTAGGGACCCCACTACGTTCATAGAAGGCTGGCTGCAGGAGGTCTTCGGTAAAGAAGCCTTTTCCCCGATGTACACGGTGGAGAGAGCGCACAGGGTGCCACCGCGCCCCCTCCCCCCCGGAAACCCCCCAAGATCCATGCTGGCTAGACTCCTCAATTACAGGGACCGGGAAGTGATACTTTGAATGGCCAGAGAAAGGGGAGCCGTGCACTTTAACGGAGCCCGGATATCTTTTTATCCTGATTTCTCGGCAGAAGTGCAACGCAGACGATCAAAGTTTCTAGATGTCAAGAAAAGGCTGCAGAGGCTTCAGCTACCATACGCCATGCTATACCCGGCCAAACTTCGCATAACAGCCAGAAATGAGACCCACTTTTTTGAAAATGCACAGGATGCGGCTGACTGGCTGGACCGTAACGAACAGGGTATCCGCAGGAGGGGACCGGAGAACGGTGAAGGCTGATGCGACTGATCCTATCTTTATCAAGGGCAAACCGGGCAAATGTATGCTGACACTGAAATGATGTTGCTATGAGAGGACCGTTACTTGTTTGAAGATACCAGCGACTAGTTTTCCACTAACTTTTCTGTTCCAGTCGCTGTTCAGAGGTTATAGGGGGAGTGTGTCTCTACACCCCCCCATGTGCTGTATGCTGCCATGGTGGTCATGGCTCATGTTTCTGTGCCCTGTTGGCACTAAAATTACCCCTGTCGTTATCACTCGACACCGGTGGGCACTCCCAAGCGGCGCCCTGTTGGCAGTCCAGGAGCCACCGGCAGATGCAGATAAGTTTTATTTTCTTTGTTTTTCTTATGTTTTTCACTTTTTCTATTGCTGTGCTGAAACCAAAGCGCTGTTGCGCAGGAATTATTGCCGCAGTTTCCGCAGGATGTTTCTTTATACAAAAGATTGTACTGTTCTGTTTGATGCACCACAGTCAAAGCTGTTTGAACCAAAGGACTGTTGCTTATTTTTACTAGCTGGAGGGTGGGATACAAGACTGAAGCTCCCTTTTGAGCACTCCCCCCATTCCGACGGGACTCTTTGTATGTACTTACCATGTCTTCTACACCTATAGTGTCGTGGAATGTTCGTGGGGTCAATGATCCTTTGAAAAGGACCATGATCTCTACGGTACTCCGCAGATTTCACCCGGCCATAATTGGCTTACAGGAGACCCATCTAGTGAAAGACACGACTAGCTTCTTGGGATATGCATGGGTGGGTCAGGCCTATCACTCCACTCACTCCGCTTTCTCTTTCGGAGTGAGCGTACTGATTCACAAGGCCCTGGCATACCAGGAGTTAGATTCGCTTATTGATATATCTGGGAGATTTGTATTTTTATACTGCAAATTGTTTACTGTTACTATGATCCTGGCTTTTGTATATGTGCCTCCACCGTTTTCTAGAGAGGTGCTGCAGTTGCTGCTGTCTTACCTGGCAAACAAGCCCGATGTCCCACTATTGCTGCTAGGAGACTTTAACTGTTACATAGACCCCAGATTGGATAGACACCCCCCGGTGACGCCCCCTAAGGGCAACCGGGGTACGGCTCTTGGACGCCTGATGGCTGAGGTGGGGTGGGTTGACATCTGGCGGGTCCGGAATTCCAACTGTAAACAATTCTCCTGTTTCTCCAAAATGCACGGTTCCCTTTCCCGTATAGACCTTTGTTTGGGTACCCCCAACATGGTTAGTTGCTCCTCTGGGATAGAATATCTCCCTAGGGGGGTCTCTGACCACTCACCGTTAGTACTGTGGCTGGTTTCTCAGCCGTCTAGCTCTCTACCTAGGGCCCCATGGAAATTGAATGCCTATTGGCTCAAACTGTTTACATCCCCGGAACGTATAGAAACCAAGATCGAGGTTTTTCTGCGGGCGCACGACCAGTACCTAGACCCTCTGCTAAAATGGGAAACTCTGAAGGCCTACCTTAGAGGGGTATTTATTGAGGAAATACAAATTGTCAGGAACAACTCCTCTGTTCTGGTGGAGCGGGTGGAGGACCAGGTGAGACAGCTGGAGCTTGTTTATGTGACTAGCCCTACTGACTCGGCCAGGGAGGCCTGGATGTCGGCCCAGGACTCTCTGGACCATCTCCGATCCTCAACGGCAGAGCGGAAGAGATTCTTTACAAAACTTGCATTTTATGAGGAAGGGGAACAAACTGGGCGTTTACTGGCCAAGATAGCAAGGTCTCAAACACAATCCCCGACCATTGGTGCTATACGTGCCTCTACGGGTAAAGTGGTCAACGCCCCTGAAGCCATTGTGTCCGAGCTGGCATCCTTCTATGAGGGCCTCTATGGGTCGAGGGATGCCTACTCGGATGAGGACCTTGAGGAGTACATGGCTAGTATTGATCTGCCCGCTCTTTCCACATCAGCCAGAGAACAATTAGATGCCCCCATTACTCTGGACGAGTTGCAACTGGCGGCAGGCTCTTTTCCTACATGTAAAGCCCCTGGGGAGGATGGCCTGCCCATGGAGGTGTTCACCCAGTTTGGGGGGCACCTGTTACCTGAACTGTTGAAAGTCTTTAACGCCGCACTGGAGGGTGGGAGGCTGCCTGACTCTATGGCCAGGGCTAATGTCATTTTATTATTAAAGCCGGGGAAGGATCCGGTTGACCCTGGCTCCTATAGACCTATTTCGCTGCTGCAAAGTGATGTGAAAATCCTGGCTAAGGTCTTGGCGCGCAGGGTCAACGGGATAATCTCGTCTATTATACACCCGGACCAGGCGGGTTTCATGCCGCAGAAGTCCACTGCTACCAATTTAAGGCGCCTGTTTTTGAACATGCAGGTGCAGGCGGACAATGGGGGCCACAGAGCGCTCTTGTCCCTTGATGCCAACAAGGCATTCGATAGTGTCAGCTGGAGGTTCCTTTGGGCGGCGTTGGCCAAGTTTGGCTTTGGGGACACATTCATAGACTGGGTCAGGTTGCTATATGCGTCCCCCCAAGCGACCATCAGAGTCGCGGATAGGATGTCACCCGCCTTTGCATTGGGTAGGGGGACGAGGCAGGGTTGCCCCCTGTCCCCCCTGCTCTTTGCAATCGCTATAGAGCCATTGGCGGCCCTGGTTCGGGCTAGCGCCCGTGTCCGGGGATTCCAATATGGCCCACTGCAGGAAAAAATCATGTTGTACGCGGATGACATGCTGTTGTTTCTGGAGGATCCCACGCACTCCATGCCAGGGGTTATGTCAATAATAGAGCAATTCGGTCAATACTCAGGACTGACCATTAACTGGTCGAAATCCGCCCTGATGGTGTTGGATGGGGTGGGTGGGGTTACCCTGCCGGACTCTTGTCCCGTCCCAGTTGTGTCTAGCTTTAAGTACTTGGGGGTGCAGGTGTCGCCCAGGCTGGGGGATTACTGCTCCCTTAATGTGCACCCATTACTATCCCGGTTTAGAGATAAAATTAACACTTGGAACACCCTAAAAATGTCACTTGCAGGTAAAGCCAACCTGATCAAAATGATTTTAATGCCACAACTACTTTATTTTCTGCACAACTCGCCTGTAGTGATACACCTGAAAATCTTTCGAATAGTGAACACTCTTTTCCGACGGTTGCTATGGCATACTAAGTTCCCTCGGATTAGATTGGAGCACTTGCAGCGAGCCAAGGACAGTGGGGGGTTGGCGGTTCCCAACCCCTGGCTGTATTACTTGGCGGCTCAGTTGCAGCACTTGATAGGATCTATGTCCCAGGACCCGGGGAGCTCAGCGGCACGGCTGATGCTTTCGGCCACTGGCGCTGAGACTATCCCGATGGGCCTGGGAGCGCAAATGTTCCTAAAATCTAACAAGCAAACCCCGACGCTCTCACTTATTCAAAAGGTATGGAACAAGGGCCGACAACTACAGGGAGTTCAGGGTTTCACGGAAGACAGCCCAATATGGGACAATAAGTCATATGTGGAGTTGGTGAAGCTGCAACAGGGGCCCAGATGGCGTGCCCATGGTGTGGCTCTGCTGTCCCACATCTTCGCTAACGGCAGTCTTCTCACTTTTCCTGAACTGCAGGCCAGATTTGGCCTCCCAGCTCATATGCACTATTACTATATGCAACACCGGCATGCAGTGGCTGCACACGGGAATGCGGTGGAATGGGTTCAGTCACCCACCCCAGTGTTCCGTGTGTTGCACACTAGCAATGAAACAAAAGGGTTTATATCCCAATGTTACCAGATGTTACTGTCAAGTCACCTACGTGCATTCCCGAGCAGGACGGAGTCCTTGTGGGAGAAGGACATAGGAACACTGACGGGGGACCAATGGGAGGAGGCGTGGCAGTCAGTCACCACTTGCTCCTTAAATGTTGCGCAGAAGGTGTCACAGTTGTATATATTATTAAGGGTACATTACACCCCGCTGAAATTACATAAGATGGGTAAGCTTGATGATCCTGTGTGTGGTAGATGTCAGAGGCACAAAGGCGATCTCATCCATCTCCTGTGGAGATGCCCGAAGCTTCACAGGTATTGGAATGAGGTGGTAGGTACACTAAACAGAGTATTTGAAATTACGATTCCTGTGGATCCTAAGTGTTGCCTGCTGGGGATCTTGGAGGAAGCGACCCCTGGGGAAATGACCAGGATCGCAGTCTCTAGGGCCCTATTTCAAGCCAGGAAGCTTATTTTGATGGGCTGGAAGTCGGCCTCACCGCCTACCACCACCTCCTGGATAGCACACATGGGGAATACTCTTATAATGGAAAAATATATATATCAACACATGGGCAGCCCGGGGAGGTTTGAGAGGATCTGGTCCCAATGGCTTGATGCCCCTGGCCTGAGTCCCAGAGAGCTGGTGATGTCCCGACTTTTTCAATAACTTGGAAATCTAGTAGCCTAGGATGAATGTATTTATCAATACTAGACTGTGGTGCTGTTCTTGTGTGATGTTTCATAGTTCGCCAGCAGAGGGAAACCTTTGCTAACTTTTGTACATTGGAAACTGTTGTGATTTGTCTGATGTTCAATAAAAACCTTTTGATTAAAAAAAAAAAAAAAAAAGCCGCAAGCAGTTTTAAATGACTTTTTTTCTTTCGAAATGTCATTTTGTGCAAGGACAGTTCTAAACACGGGAAACACGTGCTACTTCACAGGCATACTTTAGACACCCCCCAGGTATGATATTTAAAGGAATATTTCACTTTTTTTTTTTCACTTTAAGCATCATTAAAATCACTGGTCCCGAAAAAACGTCAGTTTTTAAAACTTTTTTTTGCATTGATACATGTCCCCTGGGGCAAGACCCGGGTCCCCGGGTGTAAAAATAAAACCTCCAAACTTCTAGTAAGGACTCTCCTATAAAAATGATTTCCTCTGTTACTCTCGGTAGATTCTGGCACTCTGTACTTACAAACTACTTCCGATAACACTTTTTACTGTGGCCTTTGCAGTAGCATTTGCCACTGGAAATCCAGAAAACATGTCCATACAGACAAAATGCATACTCGTAAGATCCTGACTTGGGCATCTGGATATATCTTTTTGTAATCTCTGGAGGGGATGTTCAGCTTTTGGTAACACCTTTGGTAACAGGTAAAACAAGAAGTGGTATATTATAAAAACAACTGATGTGAACCCTGGGGTCCTTAAAGTTGAATTATTAATCCCCGCTATACTGGGCCAGAACTAGGGTGGAATCTGAGTTGCACAGACCCATCACGTTTCCGGGGCTGTAATGCCCGTCCTTAGTCGCCTGGTCTGCTTCCATATGTGAGTTCTAATGTTAGTATGGCTACCTCAGCAAGAACCTGGAAGGCTGAAAACAGCCAATCAATTTAACTTAGCATGCTTGATTGGTTTACCTGCCAAAGTAAAAACAAACTTCTGGCCCTTCAAATGGAACCAAAGCTCTCTATATCTCGACTATCTATATAAATATATAATCTTTTTATAGCTCACAGGCTTGCTAAAACATGTTGAGCTGGGGAAAAGGATCCAATGACTCTGAATACAGAGTGTCCTTCTGGGTGATAAACTGCATACTCCGTATGGGTATTGCCATCCTCCGTATAAAACCGGGATCAAATCTACAAAAAATTCAATATCTGGGAGTGTGTCCTGCACTGGGCTCACAGCAGCTGATTTCTACGTCATTAATTTAACACATGTGGTTTCATTTGTCTCCAGCCTCCTCCAATAGAGGCAATAAGGTGGCTGGATTCAAATGTACGCATTTTTCATTGTTAGATTTGTAACAAAACCAAAACAAATTCATGTTTTGAACCTTTCATTAGACAAACATTTAGTTAGCTGTCTATTTGCTGCATAGAAATGTGGGACCATTAAAAATGTAATATTTGACCAAAATAATGTCTAACTAAAGCTACAGCTCTGATATATATTGGGGTGAACCTTCATTACTGGGTCCAGCTTGCATAAATATATTACAATGGTTTGTTTTCTATCATGCTGTTTGTGTAAGAACTTCAGTTTTATGTTTCAAAAACACAACTTTTTCCTGGCAATATTATAATTTCTCATTGCTTGCTCTGTTGTTAGTTTTAGCTAGATAACACAAGTCCTTAGTTTCCATCTGACATTATTTTCCTGATGTCATACCATAATAAATGATAACAATACCCTGCAGTCATGCAGAGATGTCCAATAAATCCAAAGTATTATTCTGCTTATACCACTGCACTTACAAAGGAAAGGGGCACATAATTTTACAATCCACACATTCTGCTTTGGATTTCAAAAATAAAAATACATAAAAACAAAAGGACCAACAATCTGTATATGACAGAACAGAAAGATCTCAGCCAGATCAAAAACTATAAAACAACTGGCTGCAGGTGGTATCTATCCTAACAGGGTGTGTGGACTTGATGTGATGGGTCTGTTATATTTACATTTTATTTATTATTGCTCTCACATCATGGACTGCACATCAAGTTATTATCAGACCTTTAGATTTCATCTTTGTATAAAAACTTCTTATGTATCCCATCTATCTTGGCTTTGTTAAATAAAGATGGCAGCTGTATTCCAATTAACAACCTCATCTTAATCTTTTTTTTTATCAATAAGGGCTATTGTATAAATGTAAAATTATTAAATTGTTATCTTAACCTAAACTAATCCCATTTTACAAATTTCCCCAATAACCTGGATTTCATTTCCAACCAAAAGGTTGTCTAAACCAATTACAAAATCTATATTATTAATAAAATTGTTAAACTCATATCAGAAATGAATACTCAAGGGATAATCATAATATCACATCCTAATTCTAAAAGAAATACACAGATATATTTCCTTAATTAAGGACATTTTTACTTAATTTCCCTTTTTTTTTAAATGCACTGTTTCCACTATCAAAGGATACTCAATTTGTGTAATACACGGTTAAATGTAACCTTCATTTTACCATGTTTGGAAAACAGATTAAAAAATAATTGTGATCACATTGTTTATCATTAGATTAATTAACCCTACACATTTTGTTATAAATGTTTTGTCTAAAAAAACAGAAATTGGCATGGAATCCTTCCAGCTTATCACTGATCTCTCATCCCAGCTACATTCTTTCATAAGAGCGCAAAGGAGGGGGTCACATCTGCACACGTGACACACACAAGAGATAGAACTAAGAGTCCCAGCATTCACACACATACACGAATATCTCTCTAAAATCACTTAAATTTTTTCAATTTGCACACAACACATGCATATCATTCTCTTTTAACTCTCTTTAATATTTCTCTGCTTTAAATCCTGCTTTCCTTATTTTGTTCTTATATCCTTTGCATCCCATGTATTGTAATCCCATACTTCACATACTCTAGCTACTATGATCAGATGGGTAGCCATAGTGCTCATCCCATCTTCTCTCTCTGACAACATATAAGTATTTCTGTTTTAACTCTCAGATCTCTGTTTTGACTTTACTAGTTGTAGTGCCTGACCCCAAATTCATCTCACTACTTAACATCAAAATGTCCCTTTCTGTATAGTGTTAATTGTCACCCTTAATACATCTTGCTCACATAGCTGTTTCTCTAGCTGTTTAATTTGCACGATGGACTTTGGTGGTCACCCAATTACCCATCACTGACCACTTTAACCATTAATCTAGGGGCTCAGTATAGGCGGAACTGCACCTTCGGTTCATATATTTTATAGCGCTCCTCTTGTGCTGGGCATTTTTGAGGGTCTCTTACCCTTCATTCCCTTAATTAAAAGCACATAATGACTGGCCAGTCTTCTCTACTTGTGCCTATACCCTATTGCCTCTAAACTACTTTATCTAGCAGATGTGTACTACATATACCTGTGAACAGCACTATTCTTCCCTTTCTCATCTATATCACTCCAATGGACAGTAGACAGTGACAACATAACATATAACCACCAATCAATACAGTTCGATTAAGGGGAGTAAAATACCGATCAAGGAAGTCTGATAACTCAAATGTAAGCAAAAGGCTTACCTCAACTGGCTGATTATCAGAAATTCCCGGATCGTGTCAAGCTCCTTGTTTCGGATCCTCAGGGTCACCTGTAAATCACCTCCTAGGCAAAGCTCGCCACCTGAGCTGGACATTTTATAGATAGGCAACTCCTATCCTCATATTGATTAGTGGTTCCAAATTAATAATAACTATGCAGTAGGGAACAGACACAAAAGATACACTCAGCATCTTTCCAAATAACTGTTCTGCTTTATTATGATGCAATTGAGGGTTTTTATACACATGATTGCGTAGGTATCACATTAATATTACAATTGTAGAGGGGGGCGTGACCGGATGTTGAGGTGAGAGGCCGCTGCAGCACGGACCTCACACCTGCTCCCATGCTGCACGCTGTTTAACAATTTGTATGGAGGAAATGGGGATGCCGAGAAGCCGAGACGCTGAGTAATACGGTGTATGCTGCTGTAGGCACATGTGGAACTACCTAATTGACTCTGACGCTCCTGTCTGACTGATTCTTACCTTGTTCTGCCGTTTGCTGTTTGGCCGTGCCTGGAGTTGTCGCGGAGCTTGGACATATCTCTCGGCTTCCTTTTTAGCTGCTTTTGACCGCCCACCTGCCGGGGAAGCTGGGGAGGCAGGCGCCGCTGAACCCCGTTGGGATCTGTGCCGTCGGAGCTCACTGGGACTCTTTCTCTGGAGATTCATGACACAGAGGCTGGGGGGCGGAGCTACGCGATTCAAAAACTCGGTAGCAGAGCGAGCCGGAAGCCCGAGCACAAGTGTGAGCCCGAGATACAGACGGTGCAGACGGAGATCCCCGTGGGCTGCTGGAATCCGGGAGAAGCTGCAGAAACTTAGGATCAGTCAGAGGCCAGTCGGAGGCCACAGAGGAGGTGAGGAGCGGAACGGACAGTTCGAACACCCAGCTGGAAATGCCGGGTACACTGTCTGTCATGACGAGGAAGCGAGGGGAGGAAGTTGCTTCCCAGGATGGAGCTTGCGTGGGTGCTGGAGCGCAGACACAGCCACAGACACAACCAGTACGGGGAACAAAGGCAAGCCAGGCCGCAGCAGCGGCCAAACTGGAGAAATACGCACACACGCCGGTGCATACAGCGGGCCAGACACCCAAGAAAGGGCAGGCGGTGCAACAGCCTAACTCCCAGAGAAAAAGCCAGGGCCAGGCATCGGCAATGGAGACATCAGCAACTGCGGTAAATAACCAGGGGACCAAGAAAAAGACACAGAAAGAAATCACAGAGACAACCACAGGAACAGTGGAGGAGGATGAGCCAGCTATGAAAGAGATTCTTCAAGCAATCAACAACTTTAAGTCTTCACTATTTGAAATATTTGATCAATTGAAAAGTATAAAAGAGGACATGTCAGTGCTTAAACATGATGTACAAGGGATTGGTGAACAGACATCTGCCTTAGAGGGGAGACTTAGTCTGGTTGAAGATGATATCAACCCAATGAAACATGAGATAAAACTAATGAGAGAACAGTTGAATATGTGCATCCATAAAATGGACGATATGGAAAATAGATTACGTAGGAAAAATATAAGGGTACTAGGTCTCCCCGAGAAAAGTGAAGGTAACAACCCCACAGAATATATGGAAGACTGGCTTAAAGGAATGTTTGGCAAAGACTGTTTATCAAAGTTTTTTTCAATTGAGCGTGCTCATAGAGTCCCCCTCAGGATCCCTGCCCCTAGGGGCCAACCAAGGCCTATCCTTATCAAACTCCTACACTTTAAAGATAAAATTATTATTCTTCAAAAAGCAAGAGATATGAAAGAAATACAATACAATTGCGCAACAATTTAAATTTACCCAGACTTTTTTCCCGAACTACAGAGACAAAGGGCAAGATTCGCTGAATGTAAACGTAAACTACAGCATAACAGGATTAAATATGCAATGTTTTATCCAGCACGCTTACGGATAACAGTTATGGGGGAAAACATGTTTTTTAACACACCTGCTGAATTGACATCATGGATGGATATAAATGAGGGGAAGACACAGCGGGGAGAAAGAGAACAACAAATATAAAAACTAAAAGACAAAAGCAGTGATTTTCGGACCTTCTTCTTTACCTCTTCCCCCCTCCTTTTTTTTTTTGGGTGAATTGGACTATTTTACAGAAACATTTTTTTCTTCTTATTTTTTTTTTTTTGGGACACTGGGGAGCAGGGGGCGGGGGGAGGAGTTGCAAAAGGGTTAACAAAAGTGTACTTTTTGAAGGGATTTATTCACAGTTGGGGAAATAAGACTGTATCAATATGTATGGATGAAATGTGAAAACGGAGTAATACACTAAATACACTAAAGTATAGGTCAACAGGGGAGAAATTGGTAGCTATTACCTTAAAGGGAAGACACGGTCACTTTAGAAGCCCTCAATATGGGCCCAAAGAAGGGCAAAGAATGGGGAGGGGGAGTGAGGTGGGGAGGTACGGATGGATGAGGAAGAATGAGGGTAGATTAGATGTATGTATGAATATGACACAGGAATGGGGGATACCACCAGGTCACTTATTTTTGAAGGAAAGAAAAAACACAAAATTAAGAGGAGAGTGGAAAACACAGAATTAAAAGTTGGGACACTGGTAAAGGAGAAATACAATGGAAGAGGTGGATGATAGATAATAAAGAAGGTAGAAGGAGACCCACAAAACAAGTTAAAAGTGTAAAGGTGTGTTCCTGGAATGTTCGGGGGGTAAAAGACCCGGTTAAAGGCAGGTAATTTTTTCAATGGCGGAAATGGATAATATCAATATACTGTGCTTGCAGGAGACACATCTCGATAAAGAGACCACAAGGGTCCTGAAACACAGGAAATACCAAGCACAATACCATTCCACCCACACCACTTACTCAAGGGGTGTGAGCGTTCTGATTGACTCTGGGGTGGTATTCTCCTGCAGGCAGAGTAAAATAGATGAGAAAGGGTGGTACATATTTATTTTTTGCCTAATAGAGGCAAGGGAGTATGTGCTGGCCAATGTTTACATCCCCCCTCCGTTTAATACGGAAATTTTATGTGAGCTAATGGAGTTTATAACGGATAAGGTGGGGGTTCCGGTTATAGTGACAGGAGACATTAATATGACTATGTATAAAAAATTTGACAGATTTCCGCCTGGGGGCCCTCCTGGCAGTACATCTGGGAGCCCGCTTCTCCAATTTTGTGGGGAGACGGGGCTGGTGGACGTCTGAAGGGGGAGACACCCAGAGGAAAGACAGTTTTCCTGCCACTCAAAATCGCATGCGACTTTGTCGAGGATAGATTTTGTACTATGTAATGAAGAAGCTGTGGGAGAGGTGGGGAATGTGGAATACGAGCCAAGAAGTGTGTCGGACCACTCATCTGTGACTTTTGCAATCAATACAGGGAAGAGTTTGAATAGAGGGGATTGGAAGTTAAATCCAATCAATATGAGACAGCATCATATAGGCCTATATCTCTTCTGTGCTCAGATGTGAAGATTTTAGCGAAAGTGCTGGCAATGAGGCTGAATAAAATAATTTCTAAGGTGATAAATCCGGATCAAACCGGATTTATCCGGGACAGATCTACAAGTATTAACATAAGGAGAACGTACCTAAACATACAGCTGCCAATAGAAAATGGAGGGTCAAGGGCCATCCTGTCCTTAGACATGACCAAGGCGTTTGATAGCCTTGAGTGGCATTACTTGTGGAAGGTATTAGAGGAATTCCAATTCGGCCCAAATTTTATTCAATGGATTAAAATATTATATGAAGGACCTAGGGCCAAGGTAAGAATAAATGGTGAGTGCTCGGATTGGTTCCACCTGGCGAGGGGGACAAGGCAGGGGTGCCCTCTCTTGCCCCTGCTTTTCGCCCTCGCGATGGAACCCCTTGCTATTGCTATGAGATCATCCCCGAAAGTACAGGGCTTTAAGAGATGAAGGGGGGAAGAGAAAGTTTCCATGTACGCAGACGATGTGTTACTGTTTCTAGGGGACACACAGTCCTCATTGGAGATAGCAATGGGTATAATAGGAGACTTTGGAAAATTTTCAGGGTTGTCAATTAACTGGGAAAAATCTGCACTTTTGCCAATAGACCCACTATTACAACATATAACTCAAGAGTAGTAAGGCAAATTAGATATCTAGGTATCAATATAACGAAGGACCCGGGGCAGTATATAGCTGGAAATTTAGTTCCTCTGGTGACAAAATTGAGGCAGAAGTTCCGAGTTTGGAATCGCCTTCCACTCTCAGTGGCAGGGCGATGCAACCTCGTTAAAATGGTTTGGATGCCACAGATCCTATATGTGTTGCACAACTCACCTGTGTGGATCCCAAAGTATTGGTTCAAAAAACTGGATAGTGTGTTCAGAGAGCTGATTTAGAGGAAGGGAGCAGCAAGAATTTGCCTACGAATCCTACAGCAACCAAGAGAGGAGGGAGGATTGGCACTCCCAAACCCAAGACATTACTTCTTGGCTGCACAAATGCAACATATGAGTAATTTACCAGGGGGAAGAGAGACTGCAGGGGGTTTAGTGCTGAATGACACCAGCCATGATACAGAAGTAGAGGCGGATTCTTTCTGCTCCAGAGGCCCCAGAGTGCAATTGATGGTTAAGTGCTGGGAAACCGCAAAGCTATGTTGGGGTACAATGGATTCTCCAAATTCCCCCCTATACGGGACAATAATAATTTAAAAGAACTTAAAGCGATGGGAAAGATTGAGGAATGGGATAGAAGTGGTATACATTTCTTGGCACAGCTATATAGGGGAGGCAGAATGAAGTCATTTCAAGAGATAAGGGAGGAATATACAGTTCCAAACCGATCTTCTTACAGGTACCTGCAAATTAGGCATGCCCTGAACGCACAGTTCGGGAGGGAGATACTGGTTTGGAATGAAATGCCCTCTCTTCGAAAATTGGTAAACTCGGATACATCCAGAGGATTGATCTCCGATATGTATAGGTGAGGGGACTGGCAAGTAGGACCAGACACTACAAAAAAGGATAAATGGGAGAGAGATGTAGGCCCATTGACACAAGAACAATGGAGCTGTATACTGGAGTTAGGGCCCAGGGTATCACTATCTCCATCTAGTATCTCAACTTTACTTAATACATAGAGCGTATTATACACCTTTATGAAGTTATTCCAATTTGGAAGGAGACCTGATGCGAAATATCAGAGATGTGGAGACATTAGAGGAGACCTGATACACATGGTCTGGAGATGTCCCAAACTGTATTGGTATTGGAAAGAGATAGTAGATAAGATAAATATGGCGTTTGGGACATCTCTACACCCGGAGGTTAAGATGTGTGTTTTGGGGCTCCTGGAAGAAAGAGGGATGCCAAAAGATACACAAACGGCAATAATTAGGTGTTTGTTTCAGGGGAGGAAGCTTATCGCACGGAGGTGGCAAGAAAAAAAAAAACAACGGGGATAGAATGGAGGAAAGTAATGGAGGATACCATTAGGAGAGAGGAATTTATATATAATTAAAGGGGAAATAAAAAGAAATGTAAGAATTTATGGAAACGATGACTTGAGGTAGAGACACAGTAAATGGTGGGTGAAGGGGATGAAAGAGGGGGAGGCGGGGGAGGGAGAGACTAAAGGGGAGTAAGAATGTAGGTGGAATGAGAGGGGAGAGTGTGAGGAGAAGAGGTGGGGGGAGGAAGGGAAGAAGGGGAAGATGTTGTGGTAATTTTTTGTTTTTCTTTTGCTGTTTATACTGCTGCATACAAAAGAAAATTACTGAGTGTAAAATGATTTGTAGTATCTTTGCTAATAATAAAAGGTATTTGATATAAAAAAAAATATATTACAATTGTATGTTTATGGCAACAATGAGCATAACATAGGCTAATTCTAATCAGGACTCGAAAGAATGCAAACATGTACTGAAAACATTATTAGTGCCGAGTGCACAGTGAGGGCAGTGTGCAATACATACAAAATAGAATACAATTATATACAAAACTTACAAATTTCCTTTACAAATGGAAGAAAGGGATTCTGTGGACAGGTGTTTTTTTATACACATAACGAGTTGTTGTTAGGAGCACTATTCTGTGTACCGCAGGACTATCCTGTGTACAACTTGAGCACATACTATAGCCAGTCTGTGGGAGCCAGAATTATTGTGTCAGGGTCACCTGTGGCCAGGTGACAGATGCACACCGTAGGGGGACAGGAGTGCACCGCGAGGTAGTGAACCCTATGGCTGGCTTCTGCGGATAGGAAACTGGGTGGTTGTGGAAAGCGGGACCAGAGGAGCACAACCGGGATCCAAACGGAAGCTAGAGCCAAGATTCCCCAGGGCGCGGAGTCTAAGACCCAGCTGGTCTTCTCCAGGGCCTCTAGTGGTGAGGATGTTAGCTGCAGGCTGGGACCAGGTCGCGGCCCCTGGAGTTTCCTAGCTCACGCCCCGTAGGATAAGGGGAAAAGAGGGGAAGCAGCAGCACACGATAAGAGAGAACCGAATAACAAGCTGAAGGTCAGGGGCCACAAGCAGACAAGGATAACGAAGAACGAGCCGAAGGTCAAGGGTCACGAGCAGACAGGGATGGTCGGGGACAAGCCAATAACATAACAGAGACAGACGTAGCACACGGCAGGCAGGAACCCAAACACACAATGCCTAACAAACACGTTGATCAGCAAAGCAGGCTTGCAGTGCACAGGTTAATATAGTGTTCAGTGATAGGGCCTGGGGTGGAGTCAGGCTGGGAGGAGATTATAAAGGAAGCCAGGTGAAGGAGGTCTGGTCTCTAGATGAACACATGAGGAGGAAGGTAAGATGGCAGACAAACACTACTGCATATCCATGACATATTGTTGGTTGGTAGGAGATCAAATACTTTTTACTCACTGAACTGCAACTCAATTTATAACATTTATATCATGTGTGTTTTTCTGGATTTTTGGTTGATATTCTGTCTCTATCATTTAAAATACACCTATGATAAAAATTATAGACCCTTCATTTCTTTGTAAGTGGGCAAACTTACAAAATCTGCAGGGGAACAAACAATTATTTTCCCCATTGTAAATACCAATTACAGCCCAAAATATATTCTGCTGAACAAAGGGTAAGCAAAAAAAAATAATTACCTGTGGTTTTAGTAGTGCAGTGGTCCACAGAGGAGGGCATCAGTCCAGGCAGCAGGCAGGGACGTGGTCAAAGACAGGAATTGTCCAGGCAGGAGGCAGGAATACTGTCCATATTCATTACAGGCAGCAGGTAGAGATACCATCAGCATAGCCAAAGCATTGGCTTAGGTAGCAGGCAGAGACATGGTCAGCAGCAGCAAGAGGAATCATCCAGGTGGCAATACTGTCCAGAGTCAGTACAGGCAGCAGGCAGATAGGGTCAGTACAGCCAAAGTATTGGTCCAGGCAGCAGGAAGGAACATCAAACTTAAAGCCTCAGTCAGGAAAGAATGGGGACAGGGGTGTAGAGGCTTCTCACACTCAAATTTCTTTGAAGCCTCCGGTCTCCAGACCCTGTTCTGGGAATTATAAAACCCAGAAAACCAAAAACAGTTTTTCTCTGCTCAGAACACTATTCTGAAGCCCCTTGCATATGTGAGACCCCTGTGTACTACAGTAGCAGGGCAAAAGATCAGTTCAAGCGGCAGGCAAAAACGAGGTCGAATAACAGGCTGAGGTCAGTGCACGTGGAATGCAGAAATGTGGTTTAAAAACAATCCATACGGTAGGCAGCGGCAGCGCCTGTAAACAGGCCAGGGTTAGTTAACGTGGAAGGTAGAAAATGTGATCAATCAATGTAGCAGGCAAATGATCCACACAGGTATTTGAAACAGGGAAATGGCAGGCTGTTAAAAATAAGGGGAACTAATATCTTAGGTATGTGTGATAACATCTGCCATATTGAAGAGGTAAAATGCAACTTTTTTATACCAGAAACAAGACTTTTGTGTTGATAAATAGGGTTGTAGCATCTGGTCGTTTAAATTCACCCCCCTCATGAACTGATTATAATCGTGGACGCATTCAGGTTTTACAATAGACCGCGTCTTCCGTGAATCTCCACCAAGGTGTCGTTGTGGATGGTGGACAGGACGGTTAACATCTCTCTTGTCCCTCCACTTCACGACCAACACTTCCTCATTCCTCAGACTTGTGGATTCCCCCCATTGTAGCCTTGTTGTCACTAAATTATGTGGAAAGCCCTTGCTGTTTTTTCTGGTGCTCTCATTATGCAACATAGTAAGGATTGCATATGCCTCCTCAGGTGTAAAATATATTTTGGACATGGCGGCTGATAGGAAGCTGTGATGGGCATACTACTGATGGGTGGCAGCGATAGTTGGCTCTGTGATGGGTGACACTGATTAGGCTGCACTAATGGGCTGCACTGACAGATCTACGGATGGTGGCACTAATGAGCTACGCTGACCGATCCACTGATGGCGGCACTAATGGACTGTATGACAGATTCACTGATGGGCAGCACTAAGGAGTTGCCCTGACAGATCCACTGATGGGCTGTGTGACAGATCCACTGATGGGCTGTGTGACAGATCCGCTGATGGCACTAAAGGGCTGTGTGACAGATCCGCTGATGGCGGTACTGATGGACTGTGTGACAGATCCACTGATGGCGGTATTGATGGGCTATGTGACAGATGTGATGATGGCGGTTTTGATGGGCTGTGTGACAGATCCGCTGATGGCGGTTCTGATGGGCTGTGTGACAGAGCCACTAATGGCGGTACTGATGGGGCTGTGTGAGAGATCCACTGATGGGCTGTGTGACACCCCTCATTTGCGATCGCCACACTGTGTGCCCCCAGGGCCGCGCACTAGCGGCGAATCCTCAAGGACGTCATATGACGCCCAGGCAGGATAACTGATTGACTGCCCGAACGTCATTTTGCTATTGGCTGGGCAGGATATGGTTAATAAAGTGCTGAGGAAACAACCCAATGAAAGCCTGGAATTATACAGGGTGCATTGGGTGTCAGGACTTAGAGCAGGGGCGCTGAACCACCTGCCTGATGTACTCTCTAGGGTCTATTTCTTAATCAAGGAATCCCCAGAGGAATTGAATGGACCCCTGAGTTTGCCTGCATTGTCTCGGTGACATAGGCAATCAAGATCCCGGCAACTAGGGGTAGTACTCTGCTTTCCCAACCTGACCGCCAACAAACCGTGAGTTAAAACACATACAGTCTATCCGTATTGCCAGCTTCACACTGAAATGAACTGCTCTTTTCATGTAAGTACCTTCTGTTTAAATTATTTCCTTTTTTAATAATATTAAATAAGGAACTCTATTCTTGCTCATATACACAGCCCCATATCAACACTAGCATTCCATCGCCATACTAAGCAGTGAGGTGCACCTGCAGTAACCCCATAACATCAGGTTTACTAGTACTACTGACTTTCTGCCCAACATGAAATATGGGAACACTGCTATATTGGGAAAGGACTCATCAGAGCAAGCTGGGGATTGACTGTCATGTTGTTATCCCATTGATGCTCTGCTGCATGGTAAGTTGCAATTTACACACAACAACTCTCAGTGTTTTGTGAATACCCCAGCTCACCTACACCCAGATTCAAGGGACATGGTATTGCTTCTGCATCCCTCTGGTCCTAACTAGGGATGAGCTTGGTGTTCGAGTCAAACGCATGTTCGACTCGAACATCGGCTGTTCGGCGAAACCAGAACTTTGTGGGCCGTTCGCGCCAAATTCGTGTGACGCGAACGGCCCACAATGCACTGCGCCATCGCAGAGCATTCCCGGCGCTGTGATTGGCCAAGCATGCACTGTGACCCCGCATGCTTGGCCAATCACAGCGCCAGCGGCGAGGAAAGCCATAATTGGCCACAGGCAGGATGCCTGTGGCCAATTATAGCTCAGGGGGGTTTAGTACACGCCCCACACTATATAAGCCCGCCAGCGCGGCGGCCTTGTGTAGTGTGGCGGCGTGCAGGGAGAGAAAAGGATAGGCAGGGACAGTGTCAGTGATATTCTTTGCTAAACCTTGTGCATTTACAGTGTGTTGGCATGCAGGAAGGGAGAAGGATAGGCAGGGACAGTGTCAGTGTTATTCTTTGCTAAACCTCGTGCAGTTACAGTGTGTTGGCGTGCAGGGAGAGAGAAGGATAGGCAGGGACAGTGTCAGTGTTATTCTTCGCTAAACCTTGTGCAGTTACAGTGTGTTGGCGTGCAGGGAGAGAGAAGGATAGACAGGGACAGTGTCAGTGTTATTCTTTGCTAAACCTCCTGCACAGTATACATCTGAAGCTACCCTGTATTGCTGGTGTTTTTCTGTTGTGTAACACAGACAGGCATCTGCAAGCAGTTACAGTGGGTGTAGGTGCCTCCTGCACAGTATACGCTACCCCTTATTGCTCGTGGTGTTCTGTTGTGTAACACAGACAGGCATCTGCAAGCAGTTACAGTGGGTGTAGGTGCCTCCTGCACAGTATACACCTGAAGCTACCCCGTATTGCTGGTGTTTTTCTTTTGTGTAACACTAACTGGCATCTGCAAGCAGTTACAGTGGGTGTAGGTGCCTCCTGCACAGTATACGCTACCCCTTATTGCTCGTGGTGTTGTTCTGTTGTGTAACACAGACAGGCACCTGCAAGCAGTTACAGTGGGTGTAGGTGCCTCCTGCACAGTATACACCCGAAGCTACCCATAATTGCTTGTTTTCCCATCTCCCTGCAGGCCATTAGAATGTCTGGAAGGCCAACAAGGAGAGGCAGACAGTCACAAGCCAATAAAAGAGGACAAGCAGGCTCTGTGACTGGGGACAACAGTGCTGGTCATGGACGCGGTGCATTGTCATCAGCACGGGGCCATGGGACACGCTTGTCCTTATTTTCGGCAGCTGGACGTGTTGAGCCGCAGCATGCCGAAGACTTGGTAGAGTGGATGACCAAGCCCTCCTCATCCTCTCTCACCCAGGCTCAGGGTACTGGCAAAGCAGCTGCCAATGTGTCCTCTTCCCTCGTATCAATGTCATCATCAGTCACTCCTTCCCTAGACCCACCATGTCCTCCTGAGGAGTCCCCCGAACTGTTTGAGCACAGTGTTGGGTACATGCTCCAGGAGGATGCCCAGCGTTTTGAAGGGTCTGATGATTATACCCAGCTAGAGGAAGGCAGTAGCGTGAGCGCAGAGAGAGGGGATGCTCTGCTCAGGAAGGACAGCAATCTGGCAGTCATGTTCCACCAGCTGCAGCATACTGCCAGGTTTTCTCCAGTGATCAAGAGGGAGGGGATGATGAGGTCACTGACTCCAGGTGGGTGCCTGATGGGAGAGAGGAGGAGGATGAGGAGGAGGCACATCTCCAACGAGGCAGGATGCCCTCCGGGGGCCAGCGTAAGGGCAGCACACTGACTGAATCACACCGCAGAGCTCCACCTGTGGAGGGCGCTGCCTCTAAGCGTTATTCCAAAAGTACTTTGGTGTGGGCCTTTTTTGAGTCGAGTGCATCAGATCGCACCGCTGCTATTTGCAACATATGTCTCAAGCGTATCTCTCGTGGCCAAAACATCACCGCTTGGGCACCACATGCTTGACCAGACATATGTTGACCTGCCATGCAGCTCGGTGGCAAGCGTACCTTAAAGACCCACACCAAAGAACAAAGCGGACCTCTCCTTGCTCCTCATCAGCTGGGATCTCCAACTCCACTATACCTTCAGTCCTCTCTGAAACCTGCACTGAGAGGAATGAAGGTGTAGAATTAGGTGTGTCACAGCCAAGTAGTTGCGGGCACTTTGCTAGCAGTACACCGATGTCCGATTGTAGCAGGCAAATTTCCCTGCCCCAGCTGCTGGACCGTCGAAAGAAGTTCACTCCCAGCCATCCACATGCCCAGCGGTTGAATTCTAGCTTGGCTAAATTGCTAGCACTTCAACTGCTGCCTTTTCAGTTGGTAGACTCGGCCCCCTTCCGTGAGTTTGTGCAATGTGCGGTTCCTCAGTGGCAGGTTCCCAAACGCCACTTTTTCTCACGGAAGGCGATTCCGGCTCTCTACCGGCATGTGGAAGGCAATGTCCATGCCTCGCTGGACAGGGCGGTCAGTGGTAAGGTGCATATTACCGCTGACTCATGGTCCAGCAGGCATGGACAGGGACGTTACCTATCTTTCACGGCCCATTGGGTCACTCTTTTGGCAGCTGGGAAGGATGCAGGACAAGGTGCAGTAGTGTTGGAGGTTGTTCCGCCACCACGCCTCCAAAATGCTACTACTGGTTGTGACACACCTCTCGCCTCCACCCCCTCCTCCTCTTCTTCCTCCATGGCCTCTTCCTGTGCTTTGTCCTCGGAACCAGCGGTGCTCCGTAGGCGTTCAAGGGGCTATGCAAGTACGCAGGCAAAAAGATGCCATGAAATAGCAAGATCTTCCAAGATGTGAAAAACGCACAATAAATAATCTTCAAGTGGTGACCATAAAATACTATCTTCTAAAATAGTAAACAGTGTGCAACAGGTCTAAACACTGTGTCAAGAAATCAAGATTGTGCAAATCGCAAAATAAATAATGAACTGTGACAGTAAATCATAGACAATGAAATCAAAAATGTGAAATGCAAAGCATACGTGCAACCAGTGCAAAAGATGCATAAACGCATAAATCAATCCGAGGGGATGTTGCACTTTAAAAAGTGCACGGTGCGACAGGTCTCTGAATATCCTCACGAGCTAGGATAACCAGGTGAATTGTAACATGCGTCTTTAAATTATAAATGTTGCAGGGCGATCGCACAGAAAATTGCAAAGCGATCGCACAAAAATTGCAGTATATGCGACAAGTGTAGGTAGAGTTAATTTGGTCAATCGTGAATGGTGAAAAAAGAAAGCAGTTCATTTATCCTGTGCAGGAAGTGCAGTAATGCATGGAACGCAGGAGGGCCGGGGGGGGGGGGGGTGGTTGTGTGATGGAAATATCGTATTCCTCTTCCTGTGCTGGTGCACTCCGGTGGTGGTGACTTTTTGGTAAAGGTGGCCTCTTACCTGTAGGTAGAGAGGTAACAGCGTGTAGCAAACAAGATGCTATGTGTTCCTCTTGCCTGGTTCCTATAGGGGTCCGTGTGTTGTTCGGGATGGTTGTCTGCTAATAGCTGGATGCCGGGGTGATTGGGGTTTCCCTCTGGAGTATGCACTCATATGCCAGCCATTGTATATGTAGAAATTAAGAGGGAAGATACTATATGGTGTAGTACGTTTTTAAAACATTTATTGTTCAACACGTTAAAAGCAGTAATACTCACATTTGGCAGTAACACAATGTAAAAGACTCCACGAGCTGCGAGCTCGTCTGCTGAGCGTCACTTCTAGTTCCTAGATTCGTCTCTACGCGTGGCATCACGGTCATGTGACTTCATCTCCTGATGAAGTCATGTGCGTTGTGCAATAATTGTTTATTTGCATTTGTTTTATTATCTTACACAAAGTTTTAGAAGAATTACACTTAATTGATTTCACTAAACAGCGCAGCACCACCCCCCTCTTTATACACTTAATTTCCGTGGGTATGATCTGACCCCCCCTGGTGCTTGCAGCAGTTTTATATCACTAGCTAGCCCTCTCCATAGTAGCGCAGGAATACACCTAATTTTGCAAAAAGATGCCATGCCGTGCTTGCGCTGGTGTGTTTGGGGGACAGGAGCCACACTCGGGCAGAGGTTCTGTCAGCTCTGCAGGGACAGGCCGAGAGGTGGTTGTCGCCACGCCAGCTTAAGCCAGGAATGGTGGTTTGCGACAATTGCACCAACCTCCTCTCCGCCCTCCGACAGGGACAACTGACCCATGTGCCCTGTGTGGCTCATGTCCTTAACCTGGTGGTGCAGCGGTTCTTGGTCAGGTACCCGGGCTTACAGGATGTCCTGAGGCAGGCCAGGAAAGTCTGTGTGCATTTCCTTCCCCCGATCATATAATGCCAGTGCTCGGCTGGCTGAGCTGCAAAAGGAGTTGAACCTGCCCAAGAACCGCCTTATATGTGACATGCCCACCAGGTGGAACTCACCGTTGGCCATGCTGCAGCGGCTGCACACGCAGCAGAGGGCCATCAATGAGTACCTGTGCGACTACGGCACCAGGACAGGGTCAGGGGAGCTTGTTTTTTTTTCACCACGCCAGTGGGGCATGATCAGGGATGCATGCACTGTCCTGGCACTATTTCAGGAGGCCACGAGGATGGTGAGCAGTGACAGTGCATGCATCAGTGACACTGTACCTCTTGTCCACCTGTTGGAGCATACGCTGCGTGGAATAATGGACAGGGCACTTGAGGCAGAACAGAGGCAGGAAGAGGAGGACTTCCTTGCCTCTCAAGGCCCCCTTTATCCAGACAGTGTTCCTTCTGTCCCACCCATCACACAGGAGGAGGAGGAGGATTGTGTCAGCATGGAGGTGGAGCCTGGCACTCAGCAGCAGCAGTCTTTTAGGGATGATTTACAGTCCCAAGAAACCCGTGGACTTGTACGTGGCTGCGGATCATGCCGTCCTTAGTGACCCAGAAGACTCCGGACCTAATGCCTCAGCTAACCTACGCTGCATGTCCTCCCTGATCCTGCAAAGCCTGCGGAAGGATCCTCGTATTCTTCGGATCAAGGAGAGGGACCATTACTGGCTGGCCACTCTCCTTGGTCCACGGTATAAGGCTAAGGTTGCGGACCTTATCTTGCCGTCGCAGAGGGAGCAGAGGATGAGACATCTCCGGGAGGCCTTACAAAAAGGTCTGTGCAACGCGTTCCCAGAGACTGGGGGGTTACAAACTCCTGGTCCTGGACAACGAGTTGCTGAGGCTTCGGTCAGTCAGAGAAGGAGCGATGGAGAAGGTGGCCGCCTGACCGATGCGTTCAGACAATTTTTTAGTCCGCAGCTCCAATGTATGATCGGTTCCAGCAACCATCGCCAGCGTCTGATTTACATGGTCAAGGAGTACCTAGAGGCAAGGTCAGACTTGGACACCTTTCCCACCGAAAATCCTCGGGCCTACTGGGTCTTGAGGATGGATCACTGGCCAGAGCTTGCACAGTATGTAACTGGCCTGTCCTGCATCCAGCGTTCTTTCGGAACGCACATTCAGTGCTGCTGGAGGCTTTGTTACCGATCACAGGGTGTGCCTGTCCACCGACTCGGTTGATCGACTGACATTCATAAAGATGAATCAGTCTTGGATCACCACCAGCTACCAAGCACCTGAAGCTGATGTAAACAAATATTTTTTTTTTAAATGTCACATCCCTTCAAGACTGCCTATGCTGATGCTGAGTGAATGTCCTGTTATGTTGACTGACTATCCTCTTCCTCCTCAATGATCCTGCTGATAGCTTGGAAAAACATTATTGATTCTGGGTGCCGCCACCAGTGGCTAAGGCCCAAGTTTTCAGCCCCTGTTTAACAGGGGCATGTTATTACAATATTTGATGCAATGCTTTGCAGCAGGGCTCATTACTGCACTCCAACTAGAGTATCTGTGAGAGGTTGCAGTGTCGTGGCACCAGCACCAGTGCCTAAGGCCCAATTTTTCAGCCCTTGTTTAACAGGGGCGTGTATTTACAATTTTTTATGCAATGCTTAGCAGCAGGGCTCATTGCTGTGCTCAAAGTACAGTATCTGTGAGGGGTTGCAGTGTTGTGGCACCAGCACCAGTGCCTAATGCCCAATTTTTCTGCCCCTGTTCAACAGGGGCATGTAATAACAATTTTTGATCTAATATTTCACAGCTGGGCCCATTCCTGCGCCCACCAAGACTAACTGTGAGGACTTAGTGTTGTGGCACCAGCACCACCGCCACCACCAAAGGCCCAATTCTTCAGTCCCTGTTCAACGGGGGCATGCAATTACAATTCTTGATCTAATAATTCACAGCAGGGCCCATTAATGCGCCACCAAGAGTAACTGTGAGGGCTTACAGTGTTGTGGAACCAGCACCACCACCAAAGGCCCAATTTCTCCTACCACTGTTCAACAATGGCATGTAATTAGAATTCCTGATATAATAGTTGACAGCAGGGCGTTCCAGCGCCCACCAAGAGTAACTGTGAGGGCTTACAGTGTTGTGGCAAAACCAACACCTAAGGGGCAAATTTCTGCAGAGTATCTACGGCAGGCCCCTACTTTCAAACATCCAACTTACAAACGACTCCTACTTGCAAACGGAAGGAGACAACCGGAAGTGTGAGGAAATCTACCCCATGGAAGGGAAATTCTCTCATGTAAGAGTTAATATGGGAAAAAGGTGTCTCCTCTCTACTGATGTTTTATCACCAATCCTTGTTTCAATAAAAAACCCAAACTTTCCAAAAACATTTGTCATTGGGACTGAAAGTGAGGTGAAATGTTCTGAATAGGTGCACAGACAGCAAAACAAATGTTACAAGGGTGGTAACCCTTCCCTATGTACTCCAAAAAGCTTAAAAATAGATTTTTTGGCTAGAGCTTCACTTAAAAAATGCACCTGTTCCAAATTAAAAACAGATTCTACTTAAGAACAAACCTACAGTCCGTGTCTTGTTTGCACCGCCTGAATACTGCTGTTCGGAGTATATAGGGTCTTTTTTTATTTTGGGTGCAGGGTTCCCCTTAATATCCATACAAGACCCAAAGGGGCTGGTAATGGGCTGGGGTAGAGGTAGGTGATGGGGTAGCCATGCCATTTTTCTCAATGATTTTCATCCATATTGCCAGGACCAGACATTACATTAAAGCTGCAAGCAGTTTTAAATGGCTTTTTTTTCCTTTAGAAATGTCAGTTTGTGCAGGGACAGTTCTAAACACGGGAAACACGTGCCACTTCACAGGCATACTTTAGACACCCCCCAGGTACGATATTTAAAGGAATATTTCACTTTTTTTTTCACTTTATGCATCATTAAAATCACTGCTCCCGAAAAAAGACAGTTTTTAAAACTTCTTTTTGCATTGATACATCACCCCTGGGGCAGGACACTGGTCCCCAAACCCTTTTTAGGACAATAACATGCATATTAGCCGTTATAATTAGCACTTTACATTTCAAACGTTCGCGTCCATTGTATTTAATAGGGTTCTAAAGTTCCCGTGAACTTTTGGGCCGTTCGCAGGTTCTGGTGCGAACCCAACCGGGGGGTGTTCGGCTCATCCCTAGTCCTAACTAGGGATGGGCCGAACACACCCCGGTTCGGTTCGCATCCAGAACATGCGAACGGACCGAAAGTTCGCGCGAACATTCGAACACCGTTGAAGTCTATGGGACTCGAGCGTGAGAAATCAAAAGTGCAAATTTTAAAGGCTAATATGCAAGTTATTGTCCTAAAAAGGGTTTGGGGACCCGGGTCCTGCCCCAGGGGATATGTATCAATGCAAAAAAAAGTTTTAAAAACTGCTGTTTTTTCGGGAGCAGTGAATTTAATCATGCTTAAAGTGAAAAAATAAAAGTGAAATATTCCTTTAAATATCGTACCTGGGGGGTGTCTATAGTATGCCTGTGAAGTGGCGTGTGTTTTTCCGTGTTTAGAAAAGGGCCCTGCACAAAATTACATTTCTAAAGGAATAAAAGTCATTTAAAACTGCTTGTGGCTTTAATGTCGGGTCCCGGCAATATACAGTAGATGAAAATTATTGAGAAAAACGTCACTGAAGCTAACTGAATCGCCTGCCTGCTCAAAGTAAATTAAATGAAATGAAACTCTCTCTCTCTCTCTATCTCACTCTCAACAACGCCACCAACACACTACAGAAGGCCGACGTGCAGGCGGCCTTATATAGTGTGGGGCGTGGACTTAACCCCCTAAACCATAATTGGCCAAAGGTCTTTGGCCAATTATGGCTCTCTTCGCTGACGGCACTGTGATTGGCCAAAACATGCGGGTCATAGTACATGCTTGGCCAATCATCAGCCAGCAATGCACTGCGATGACGCAGTGCATTGTGGGCTGTGACGCGCCGCTCAAATTTGGCGCGAATGGCCCATAATGTTCGATCTTCGTTGAACGATCGAACAGCCGATGTTTGAGTCTAACTCATGTTCGACTCGAACAGATAGCCCATTCCTAGTCCTAACTAAGCAGTATTGAGCCTCCCCATACTTGGAGAAGTGAGTTCCCGAAGAGAGAAATGTCAGACTACAGGAAGGAAACCTGATTTATGTTCTTCTATATGGGATACAGTGCACTCGGTTTGGTGATATGCTTGCAAATTGCAATTTTACAGGTCTTAGGCCACATCGTCAGAGACCAGGTGCTGACATCCATGGGGCAATGGCAGAGGGGCAGTTATGAGGAAAGCATTCTCTGCTGTCTGATTATGGAATTGACCAGAGATCTTTTACTGACCGCAGTGCCTCGACACATGTTGTGTTTGGATGGGGTGACTTGCACTGAAAAGTGCATCACAGCCCTCCAATCTCCCTCCTCATTAGGGAAACTCCTGCCGGCTGGTCCTAACAGCTCAGAGTACTCAAATAAGCTCTTACTGTTAAGTTGTTTGATCTTGGAAATGGTAATATGTTATACCAATTGAATTATACCCTGAATTGAATTGAATTATAACACTTACAGTACACCCTTGCAAATGTACTGTATGTTTTAATTTATGTTTTCATTGATACACACTTTATGGTCCTTATACCTGTAAGAATAATTGTCTGACTCTACCTGCATGCTATTTCAGGAATTCTCTCAGGCTGAATGTTGCTCTGAAGAATAGCTTTTCACCCAAGTCTACACTTTGGGCCCAGGCTGGGAATCTGTAACAGTGCTTGGCACCCTTAGTTGTTGGCGCTACAGTATATCTTGGTGTCACCCCCTGAGCCTGGACTACCCTGACACTTCCCCCCACCACCTCGCCACCCCCTATTTTTTTCCTCAGCGTACATCAATAACTTCACGGTACCTCCTCCCACCTGAGCTTGCTGTAAATGGGCTCAGTAAAACTAGTATCCTTTTAATGCAAAGGGCTTCAATGTACCTGAAAAGAGGACACAAGTGCTTTGTGAGCTATTGAGAATGAGGGTAAAGATTGCAAACCTGCAAGAAACACACTTCAACAACTGAAAACCCTTGAAACTAGGAGAATTTAGATTTCCCCACTTGTACAAAGGGCCGGTGCTACCACTAGGAAAACTAGGCAGCCGTCTAGGGCGCACTGCTGCCTAGGGTACCCGGTCACTGGTGTTTCTACTCTCTTCTCTCTGCAGCAAGTAACCAAGTCTCAGCATCAGTAGGCAGCAGAGGACTGGGACTGTGTCCTGACTCCTGAATGAATGGAAGCAAGCAAACATCCATTGATGGGCACTAGTAGGCTGCATTTGATAGGCACTGGTGAGGCTGCATTGATGGGCGCTGGTGGGCTGCATTTGATTGGCACTTCAATACAAAAGGTGGTGTATACATGGGCAGGACAAAATGAGGTTTTGCCTAGGGTGTCAAAAATCCTTGCACCAGAGCTGCTTGTACCATAGCAACTTCACCCACTCCAAGTCATGTGGTGTCTTCATATTAATATCGAGATTCTTTCTGTAGATGTTTGAAGACCAAACATCAGACATACAAGACTGCAGGCAGACCTACACTCTAGCTATATATATATATATATATATATTTATATTTATATATCGATTTACATCTTTAAGGTAGGAAGACAGCAGATTTGTTCCCCTCTCTTTTATGCCAAGCCCAGCACTGTGGGGTGTCACAGCTGTGCGCATTTCCTGGCGGTGCTAATTACGTATGACTTGTGTGGATGAGTGGGGGCCTACCTGTTACAACAGTTTCCAAGTTGAGACACGGGGTGTCCCACCGCAACGCGGGCGCCATCACTGGTCCGGCAGTGAACTCCTACTATGATTATTGGTCTGGGTATGCTATGCTACATACATTTATTAGGCTGTATATGCTGTATTGTCACCCCTAGTTATTATTATTGATGAATGTGTTTTGACTGATATGTTGATTCTCTGTTGAATAGTGTGATCCCTCCCTGACAAGTGCCCCTGACAAAGGGACGTATTCTGTCCTGAAACGCGTTGGGCCGTCTGGATCATCACGTGGGAAACCACGACAATCATCGTTAATCTGTTTTTATTGGTTTGATAATCAATTAAATTATGTCTATGTATACATCATCTTAAATAAAAATTTTATTAAATTGTAATATTTCTTTGTTGCCGTTAAAGTCCCAATAGTACTGGGGGGTACTTTGTTTCCTATCTGCCTGATTACCGGTGTATGACCCCGGCTTATTCCTGGCTTGCTGCTTTTCACCCGGATGACCTTCTGTGCATGACTTCTGCCATGGCTCCTGACTCTGATCCTGGCTCTCCCAGCTGCCAAGTCTCACCTGGTACTCCTGAGGGACTCCTGCCTAGCAGTGCATCCTGCTCGTCAGCTGCCATCTAGTGGACATCCCATTAGCCTGTCGCAGCTGGCAACGCCTGCTTCTCTGAGCATAGCACTCCCTGTTACCACCTTTAGGGGCGCTCTGCCATTAGCCATAATCGAAGCCCTCTCAGCACTTCAGCCTCCGACCAGGTACGTGACAGTATCATCCAGCCAGTATATCAGAGGCAGACGGAGGTGCTTCCCCACTCGAGGTTTTGTGCCAGCAAGTCGCAGCCCTTACCCAAGCAGTGACAAGCCTACATGATAGATATTTCCAGTTGGAGAGTCGTTTACAGAACCTGACGATGTCCTCTACTACAGAAACTCCTATTCCACCTGCTGCAGTCGCTACATCTGCCTCATCTGCCCAAGAATGCTTGGCTCCTGCTCCTACTTTGGTGGTCCCACCTCCTGAACCAAGGGTGCCCCGCCAGAATGTTTCTCGGGCGACCAGAGAAAGTTTGGATCCTTTAAAAATGACTGCCTGCTCTACCTGGCCCTTCAGCCAAGAACTTTTTCTCTAGAGACTGTTAAAGTGGGGTTCATTATCTCTCTGTTGTTTGATGAACCTCCGTCTTGGGCCCATCACCTGCTGGAGCAGAATAGATCCGTTATAAACTCAGTGGATGGGTTTTTAAGGCCATGTCCTTATTATATGTTCTGCAATGCATGGCCACTGCTGAATCTGCCCTTCATACTTTACAACAAGGGTGGCGCAGGGGCAGAGGACTATACAGTAGACTTTTGCAGATGGTCTGCAGACACAGGGTGGCATAAGGCTGCCTTCAGATACCAAGATCAGCTGGGACTATCTGAGGCTCTCAAGAATGAGTTGGCAGCAGTACAGACCTCCGCTACTCTAGAGGGGCTCATTCAGCTGGCGATCCAACTTGACAGACGTCTGCGGGAGCGGCGGTCGGAATGTTCACAAGTCTTCCCACCTTAATGGATGCTACCAAAGGTCCCACTTGCTCCTGCACCTGTGCCTGCATCCTCTTTGGCGACTGCATCTGAAGGAGAGCTTATGCAGCTTGACTTGGTCTGCACTGCTCTATCCCCAGAAGAAAGACTCAGCCGCCAACAGGCCAACCTCTGTCTCTACTCTGTGGATGAAGCAGACATTTCCTGCGCAACTGTCCTGAGAGACCCAGTAAGTCTCCCCCCACCCCCCCACAGCCCTATGTGCTTCCAAGTTTCTGGATTGTCCCCAACTCACCTCATTCTTCATGTCTCGTTACGATTTTGCCACAGCACAGTAAAAAAACATCAGAAAGATGCGCCACTTTACTGGCAGACTAAGGGGATCCCCCAGGCACAATATTTAAAGGAATATTTAATTTTTATTGTTTCACTTTAAGCATTATTAAAATCACTGCTACTGAAAAAACTGCAGTTTTAAAAACTTTTTTTGCATTGATACAGGTCCCCTGGGGCAGTACGGGGTCCCCAAACACTTTTTATGGCAATAACTCGCATATAAGCCTTTAAAATTAGCACTTTTGGGGGGCGCATGCGCGGCGCGATGCGGAGCGGACGTGTTTGCTGAGAGCTCCGTCTGACCGGCTCTGCCAGGCCTGATTCCCGGGGCTAATCTCGACTATCATCGAAAAATATCTCTCCAGCACCCCTGGGAAACATATCGGTGCATGAATTTTCATAAAAATAAGGGTAAACGCCGCTACAACTACTCCCTTACTGGCTATCTCCTGAGCCTGGAGGAACAAGCAGGGAAGATGTCCCAAAATGGCGCCGGAACGAGAGCTGCCTCTCACAACTCTACACAGAAACAACACCAGCCTGCAAAAGACTGTGAGTACTCCTCTCTATCTAAGGCTGATCTTGATGCAAGCCTCTCTGCTATGTATGATAAATTAGCAGATAAATTTCAGCAGGAACTACATAAATCCACTCATGCCTTATCACAGGAGATTGCCAGTATTGGGGGGCGCACTGATGTCCTAGAGACCAAGCACGATGAACTCTCCCTTGCTCACAATGACCTTAGAAGGGATTATGAGACATTAGCGGATAGCTTCTCCTATATGCAGGCACACATAGAGGATTTGGACAATCGAAATCGCAGGAATAATATTAGACTGCGCGGCATTCCTGAATCCATCACTGAATTACTTCCCGCAGTTTCTAGAGTGTTTAATATGCTCCTGCCTGACAAACCTGCCTCATCTTTTGTCTGCGACAGGATTCATAGAGCTCTTCACCCCAAACCTCCTCCTGACAAACCTCCATGTGACATAATTTTGTGCCTTAAGGACTTCCTCATCAAAGAGGACATAATGAGGGCCTCCAGAAACACACCTAATATTGAACTAGATGGCTCCAGATTACAAATTTATCCTGACATATCTCCTGCTACCGTGGATCGCAGACGCAGGATGAAAGAAGTTACCACAATCCTACAAACAGCCAGAATTAAATACCGCTGGGGCTTCCCCTTCAAACTGTCTGTGATGCATAATGGTGCTACACATACAATATACAATGTCATTGAAGGAAAAGAACTTCTGGTCAAGCTAGGCCTGCTAGACCCTGAACCCCCCAACCGTCCTCCTGCGACTCCTCGCTCTTCGCCTATTTGGACCACCCCTTCTACCCGTCGTAACCCAAGAGATCAGAGAAGATGGCGAAATTCCCTTCAAGACCAAGATTAATAGACTATAAGTTGATTCCTCTTCTCATCATCCTGTATTATCCCACCATCTCTCCCCCCCTTTTTTTTTTTGCTATATTTTTACCTCCCAGACCTAAAATTTTACATTTTGAGCAATAACTCTATATTCAAGATTACCTGTCTCGCAGACAACCAATATATATGTTCATCATGGTTCTTTCCCCTTTCCCCCCCTCCCCCCCCCCTTTTTTTTGCCATATTTTTACCTCCCAGACCTAAAATTTTACATTTTGAGCAATAACTCTATATTCAAGATTACCTGTCTCGCAGACAACCAATATATATGTTCATCATGGTTCTTTTCCCTTTCCCCTTTCCCCCCCTCCCTCCCCCCCTTTTTTTTTGTGTTGTCTCTCCCTCTCCACCTCCTCTTCCGAAAGGATGATGACGGCGTATTTAAACATGTAATAGGGATCTTCCCATGTTTTGGGAGCAGTCTATAGGTAATAGTGTCCCTTCCTTCTTGTTTGGCTTTGGGCCTACTTATTATTACGGTTTTATTTTTACGCTTTGTTTGCCCTCGATCTCTAACCCTTATTTTGCACACAGCAGATATAGGAAATTTTTCATATCCTGGCTCATCCGCTGCTGCTGGTTTGTCCCCGCGCTCTCGTCCGTGGCCCGGTGTGGCCTCCCCCTTGCGTGGGTGGCGGTGCTGGGCCTTGGTTGTGAGTCTTGGACTTTATTGTCCCTCTTCACAAATTTTTTGGTCATTGGGCCTCCGGTCCTTTGACCCCCTTTTTTTATTTTTTCTCTATATGTTATTAGTTATTCACATTGCTTACTATGTTTCTAGAAAACGCTATGGAAGATTCAATCGCAAATGGTCGGTTATCATCCCGCTACCTGACCCTTCTTTGAAATTTTTCAGAGTATGTTGTATTGCTCAAATAGCACTTTTTTGTACTAGATCTTTCATCGAAATTCTCTACAGTTTCGTTACTGTTGCTAGACACTTGAAGATATTCGTATTACTGCTATATGTATGCCTTCCTTTTACATTTCAAAACTATGCCCTTCATAACCTTGCTCTGTATGTTGTTATACACTGTGATGTTATACACTTCCCTACAATACCTACTTCCACTATCCAATTCTCATATAGCACTATTTCTATATTCTCCCCAGCACTCAGCACACACACCCCCTCTGCCAATGGGTCTTAAAATCCTTTCCCACAATGTCCATGGGTTTAACTCCCCACACAAACGCAAAAAAGCTTTCAAGCACTATAAAAGATTAGGTGCTGACATCATCCTTCTCCAAGAAACCCATTTCTCTGCAGAAAACCACCCTAATTACTTTGACAAAACATATAGTCAACACTTCTTTACCACTTTCTCTAATAAATCGAAAGGGGTTGCAGTCTTCATCCGTAACTCTATCATCTTTGACATATAAAGGATATATAGAGACACAGAAAGCCGCTTCATCATCCTAAAAGGCACTATAAACAAACGATCGATCACGATCGCCTCCATCTACGCACCTAATGAAGCACACTCTACTTTTTTTAATTCTTTTTTTGACACTCTCGACCAATATAGCTCCCCTCACATGGTGCTAGGGGGCGACTTCAATTTAGCGGCACACCCCTTCCTAGATAGGAGCAAAGTGACTCCCTCCACAAAAGCATTCTCCAGATCAATGAACTGCACACTTAATAAACTCCAACTGATGGACTCATGGAGATCCCACAACGTTGGCATAAAGGCCTACACCCACTATTCCCACCCACATGACAGTTATGCCAGACTCTATTATATATTCTGTACCCCTATTCTTCTTGCGAACTCTTCGAGAGCTCTAATTCACCCTTGTCCCTGGTCTGACCATGACATGGTTGAATTTGACACTTCTCATGTGGGGCTCGTCCCCTCTGCATTTAATTGGCGTCTCAATGACTCACTTCTATCAGACCCACATATACTTCAAGACATAAACTTTCACATTGAAGATTATTTTGCTAATAACTATACCGAAGACATTGCTCCTACTACACTCTGACATGCTCCTTGCGAATCTGTCTCTGATTCCTAAACCTCTTAAAGATCATTCCCTTCCCCAAAATTTTCGCCCAATTTCGGTTCTTAATAACGATCTGAAAATCTTTGGTCGACTTTTAGCTGATAGATTGGCATCTGTTATCACTTCCCTTATCCATATCGACCAATCTGGGTTTATCCCTGGCCGTCAAATCACAGATAACATCCGACTTGTTACTAACATCATTCAAGATGCTAATCTTTTCTCTAACCCACTATGCCTTCTTAGCCTTGACATCCATAAGGCATTTGATAGTGTGAACTGGTCCTATCTTAATTATCTTCTCCCTAAATTTGGCATCACAGACAGATTTATCCATGGATTTAATGCCCTCTATCACCTCCCCCATACCAGAATTAAAATCCCAGGCCATAACTCTGATTTTTTTCCCTTAAGTAGAGGTACCAGACAAGGCTGCCCCCTCTCCCCTCTTTTATTCACCCTGGCTATTGAACCTCTAGCACAAGCTATTAGAAACAACCCAAATATCAAAGGGTATATCAAGGGCCAGTACGAATCCAAAATTAGCCTTTATGCTGATGATGCTCTGGTGTTTTTATCAAGTCCCCTAACGTCTTTACCAAACCTCATCTCTGAACTTAAATCTTTCCACATCATCTCTGGTTTGGGTATCAACATTATTAAGTGCTCTGCTCTCCCTATCAACCTCGACCCTAACCTTACCACTACTCTACAAAAAAACTTCAACTTTATATGGTGCTATAAATCTTTTAGGTACCTTGGGGTCCACATCACCTCCCATCATAAAACCTTATATACTACCAACTTCACCCCTCTATTCCAACAGATAAGCTCTCTACTCAAAATATGGTCCACATACCACATTTCCCTCCTTGGAAGGATTTGCGCCTTTAAAATGACCCTCCTTCAAAAATTATTATATTTTTTTAGAGCTTTACCTATCAATGTCCCTAAAACAAGAATTGAATCTCTTCAAAGGGAGATCAACAAATTCATCTGGTCTTCAAAAAAAACAAGATGTGGCTACCCACTCATGTTCAGACCCCAAAATAAGGGCGGCCTAGGCATCCCCAATATCTGGCACTATTTCATTGCTACTAAGCTCTCACAGATAGCCCAATGGCATGCTCCCACCTTAAACCTCCCTTGGCTTATTTTCGAATCTTTTTCTATTACCCCATACCATCTCCAAGGAATTATTTGGTCTAATTTTATTCTCCACCAAAAACTTCTCAAATCTAATCTTATAGTGGCCCATCTCCTTCGATTATGGCTCGTCCTCACTAAAACCCTCAAACTCTCTTCTGACACACCCCCCCTTGCTTCCTTCTTGGGGGACCCTAGGCTTATACAGAACTTGAACAACATGCATTCGTTCCCCCTATGGCGAAATAACAATTTGTCCTCCCTAAAAGCATTGTCCTCTAACAATACTTTCCTCACGTTCTCTGCACTCCAATCTAAATACAATCTTCCTTCCTCGGAACTCACAAACTATATTCAAATTAAAAACTTCTTCAATGAGCATTATTCTTTAACTATACGTCCTCCTACGACGATTTTTGAACACATCTGCATACACTCCTCAAGAGATAAAGGCTTAATCTCCACACTTTACAAAGACCTTAACAGTACCTCATTGCCTGAAAAATCGACCCAAATGCTACACTGGGAATCCGAACTAGGCTGCAACATTCCCATAGATACATGGAACACTATGTCTGAGAATCTCCGCAAATGCAATATAGCTCCAGCATACAGAGAATCCCCTATAAAACTATTTTCTAGACTATATCTAACCCCTGATAAGATCCACTCTTTCTATTCATCTGCTTCTCCATACTGCTTCAGGGGTTGCTCAGAAATTGGTACATACACTCATATTTTCTGGAGCTGTAGATGCCTGGAGGCAGTGTGGCAACAGGCAGAACTGAAAATAGAATCCATGATTAAAAAAAAAATCTCCCTCTCCCCACAAATATGTATTCTTTATGCTAATATCCCTGATATCCCCCCTCCCTGTGTTAGACTGATTCACTCATTAGTAAGCTCAATCCAATGGATGATTGCCCTCAACTGGAGATCCAACAATCTCCCCTGGTCCCAGGTAATATCCAGAATGAGAAATATTCAGTTATCCAAAAGAATTCATCACACACTATTTGATAGCATCCCCACCTTTAATTCGAAATGGATGTTCTGGTCCAATGAATGATCCATATGCCTCCCGGATCTTTTGTATATTTTTATGTGCTGACCTTTTCTGGGTTCCCACACTCCCCATGACACCTCCTGCTCTGAATGGTATCAACTCCAACTGGCACCCTTTCCACATATTGACATATTATCTTATCTTCTGCTCTTACTTGAACCATCACTTAATCACCATTGTTTATCTTGTACTGCTTTATATCTTCTTCTGAAGAATATCCTCGCAACTCTGTAACGTATTTTTCTTTCAAATCTTTCAAATAAAACTTTTGTAAACAAAAAAAATAAAATTAGCACTTTTGATCAAGTTCGTGTCCCATAGACTTTAACGGTGTTCGCATGTTCACACAAATGTTTTGCCTGTTCGCATGTTCTGGTGAGAACCGAACCAGGGGTGTTTGGCCCATCCCTAATGCTCAGTGTATCCAGAGATATGGCTCAAATGGCAAAGTGGCTGAGCATGCTCAGTGTAATAAAATATATTTCACAAATGGCAAAAGTCCCTGGGCATACACAATGCACATGGCAGTATATACACAAATATATATACCTCAGAGGATGCATATAGAATTTCTTCCTATATCAAATATGTTAACAAAATATATACAAAAACATTACACATTACTATCATTGTAAAAAAGGAATAAGAAGCAACATAAAAACCCAGCAAGGACAATTTATTTTAGGAATTAAAGAGTTCATCTCAAAATTAAAATGTTTTTGTGGAAGTAACAGTTATACAATTTAGAATCAATGGTTGACACTTGCATTTATATATAAATAGCACATAGTTTGCTAGCTCTCACAAATTCCTGGTAGGAAACGCTTGTTTGGCCTTCCCACATTTCGGAATTTACTATAGCATGAGGCTAAAACGAAATGAGAGTAGGATTGTGACTATTTTTTAGTCTGGGCATGCTTAGTTGTGTCAGTACAGAGTTCTAAAAACAGGGAGAATTTATCTCTTTTTAGACTTTCAAGCATATTTCTGCTTTCACAACAATATTTAAAGAAATGTAAAAGCAGATCATCTCCAAACAATATACCACATGTTTAGGAACCATTTAATCTATGAGATTAAGCTGTAAACATTTTCTTTATCGTACATCACGGGACACAGAGCACCATAGTCATAACTATGTGGGTTATACGCCACCTATAGGTGAATGGACACTGGTACACTCAAAAAACATGAAGTCTCCCTCCCTATATAACCCCTCCCATCCAGGGAGTACCTCAGTTTTTTTGCCAGTTTGTAAGGTGTTGGTCACGGTTAATGAAGTGCTAAGAAGAGCTCCGCTAACAAATCCTTGACAGGATTAAGGGGCTATGCAATTGGATCCATCTAAAGTGCCTGAAAGAGCCAAATGGATGGTACCTGAGCCTGGTGAAAGAAGAGCGAGGTTTCTGCCTGTAATGCTTCTCTTTTGAGAGCTGGACCCTGAGTCAGCACCTTGGTCACGTGTAAACTATACCAAAGAGTTGCTCTGGCAGGTGCACTATACAGGTCCAGGGGAGTGGACTCCATATACAAGGAGGACCTGGTCCCTGAAGGTCTGTCATGACGAAGCTCGCAGTGATTAGTGAAGATTGGACTCCTGCTATCTTCACAGTCCTGCAGCGAGGAATGGTGAGTCTGCATTTGTTTGCAGTTTCTCTTTTAAAAAGAGAGGGATCTGACTGTCTGTTTTTCCCACTGGGAGCAGTGTGCTGTTCAATCATGCTATGTGCTTACTCATGCGGGCTGCTGTTTCTTCCCCAGCCACCAGAGGGTGCAGGTTTGCTCAAGTCTAGCCTATTTTTTATTTTAGGCAGGAAGAGGAAGGGCGGCCATTGCCATGTGGTGAGAGGTCAGATAGGCCTTGGAGACACAGAGGTGGCCCGTGACTGTGTGAGTACATGCTTGGGAACTGGGTGCAGACTAGTCATGATTACATGCTGCATATTTTCTACCTATCCGAGGAGCATGTACATATGTAAGTAGATACACCCCTGGATAATTAGCAGTTCACTTTAAAAGTGTTATTATCTGCTTGTGGATAGGAACAGCATAATATACGTTCTTGCAAATTTATTGCTTAATTGCATGTTTTTAAAGTACATGTTTGAAAGACCTGAGCGTGGGTGCATTTTAGGGAGTTGTATCTCCAATATAGTGCATATGTGCTTGGTATCCTACAGATCTAAAGTATAGGACCAACTGCATTTGAGCAGGTGCTTGCTTACAAACTTGCTAAAAATGCACAGTTGCAAAGACGCACAGTTGCTTAAACGCATAGATGCTAAATCGCACAGTTGCAAAGACGCACAGTTGCTGAAATGCACAGTTGCTGAAATGCACAGTTGCTGAATTGCACAGTTGCTAAAACGCAGAGATGCTAAATTGCACAGTTGCAAAGACGCACAGTTGCTAACACGCACAGTTGCTAACACGCACAGTTGCTAACACGCACAGTTGCTAACACGCACAGTTGCTAACACGCACAGTTGCTAACACGCACAGTTGCTAACACGCACAGTTGCTGCTAAAACGCACAGTTGCTGCTAAAACGCACAGTTGCTGCTAAAACGCACAGTTGCTGCTAAAACGCACAGTTGCTGCTAAAACGCACAGTTGCTAAAAAACACTGATGCTGAAACAAACAGTTGCTGCAGCACACGGTTGCTGAAGATAACTGTTTTTACCGGTTCACATGTTTGCATAAAGATACATGATCATGGGTGTACAAAATGCATGTTTGAACATGTTTGTGTAAAAAAACAAATAAAAAAAAAACATGTTTATTGTTGATCACATAAAAAACGCGTGATCGCATAAGGTGACAGGATCACTTAAGGATACGTGGTCACAAAAGGATGCATGTATATGTTTCTATAGATGTGCATGTTTTTTTTCATAGTCACATAAAAATGCTTGATCACATAAAGAAGTTTAGTTGCATAAAGGTGCTTGATCGCATAAGATGTTTAATCGCTCAAGGGTGCTTAATCGCACAAGGATGCTTGATCGCATAAAGATGCTTGTTCACACAAGGATGCTTAATCGCACAAGGGTGCTTGGTCGCACAGAGAAGCTTAATCGCGCAGAAAGGCTTGATCACATTAAAGATGCTTGATTACATAAGGTTGCATGAGCGCCTAAAGTTGCATGATCGCCTAAAGATGCATGATTGCATAATGAGGCATGTTAATATCATGTTTACCTAAATATACATGATTCCTCATGAACTCATAGGAATACGTGTCTGCATAAGATGTTGCGTAATGTTGTACAACACGTTTCATAAACGCATGCTTGCTTTGCAAAGACGTGCTACATGAATGCGTGTGTACAGCACACACTTTTCATATTTTGCCTAAAAACATATTTGTATGGACTCATGCTTCCATGAACGCACGCTTCCATAGAGGCATATTGCTTTAACACATGCTGCATGCATTAAAGCTGTATACGTATGTACTTGTTTTTGTGGAACTATTTACCTATGTGTTTGCATAGGACTGCAGAAGTGCCTGATGGCAAAAGCCTACAAAACAGAGTCCCAAGGCCTACTTATGAAGGGGCGCCCCCGCCCGATCAAGGTGGGGGGGAACACTTCTGTGTTTTTCAGGGGCTTGGCAAGAAGAGATCCTTGACGGATGGGTCATCTCTGATGGTAGCCCTAGGCTACTCCCCAAAGACCCAATGAAAAAAGAAGGTCTTTAGTTCTGGCACTAAACCGATTTATGTCTCAGGGAATCGTAGAGACCCCCTCAGAAGAGCAGGGCATGGGGTTTTATTTAAATCTCTTCACGGTACTTAAACCGATTGGAGATGTCAGACCCATTTTAGATTTTAAAGATCTGAATTGCTCTTTCCGCATGGAGTCAATCCAGTCAGTCGTATCCACTCTACGGGGAAGAGAAGTTCTAGCATCAATGGACATCAAAGATGCATATCTACATGTGACAATTTTCCCCGCTCATCAGAGGTTTCTGTGTTTTGTGGTAGAACAGCGCCATTTTCAGTTTGTGGCCTTGCCCTTCGGGTTAGCCATCGCTCCCCGGGTATTTAATAACGTTTTGGCCCCAGTACTAGCAAGACTAAGGGGCCAGGGTATAGCAGTAGCGGCATATCTAGATGACCTGCTACTGGTAGATCAGTCAGTAGCATGGTTAAACCAGGGGGTGTCCAGAACGGTCAGGTACCTGGAACGCCTAGGTTGGATTCTCAACCTGGAGAAATCATCCTTACAACCAGTAAAGAGACTGGACTATTTGGGCTCGGTCATAGATACAGCCCAGGAAAGAGTGTTTTTTCCCCAGGCAAAAGTCAACGCTATAAGAGAGCTGCTCCAGGTGGTCAGGGCAAGGAAGGGTCCTTCCATTCGCCTTTATTCTGTCTGCTTGGAACAAGCAGACCCAAGCTTTGGATTATCCAATGAATCTGGCCCCAAAAGTGAGCCAGAGTCTCAGTTGGTGGTTAATAACTAGGGATGAGCTTCGAGTTCGAGTCAAACTCATGTTCGACTCAAACATCGTCTGTTCAGCCTTTCGCCGAATTTCGAACAATATGGGCCGTTTGCGCCAAGTTCGAGTGGCGCGTCATGGCCCATAATTCACTGTGGCAAAACAGTGCATTGCTGGCTGATGATTGGCCAAGCATGCACTATGACCCACATGCTTGGCCAATCACAGCGCCGTAAGCAAAGAGAGACATAATTGGCCAAAGGCAGTGTGCTTTTGGTCAATCATGGCTCAGGGATTAGGTACAAGCCCCAAACTATATAAGGCCGCCCGTGTGTCGGCCTTGTGTAGTGTGTTCTGGCTGAGAGAGAGATAGAGACAGAGAGAGTGTCATTTCATTTGAGTTAGATAGAGCAGGCAGGCGAGTCAGTTAGCTGCAGTTACACTGTATGGAGGATATATATGCATCTTAGTAGTTGTGTGTATATGTGTGTGTATATATATATATATATATATATATATATATATATATATATATATATATATATATATATATACACACTGTATTCAGTTTAGCTAGATCCTTTCCTGTTCTACTGTTGCTAAGCTAATCTACTACAGACAGGCAGATAGTTGATTGTGAATGCTGCAGTATATCACTCAGTAATACTGTATTCAGTTTAGCTACACTGCAGACTGTTCCTCCTCATTCTGAACTACTGTTGCTAAGAGACCACAGGCAGATAGTTGATTGTGAAAGCTGCAGTATATAACTCAGCAATACTGTATTCAGTTTAGCTACACTGCAGACTGTTCCTCCTCATTCTGTACTACTGTTGCTAAGAGACCACAGGCAGGCAGTTGATTGTGAAAGCTGCAGTATATCACTCAGTAATACTGTATTCAGTTTAGCTACACTGCAGACTGTTCCTCCTCATTCTGAACTACTGTTGCTAAGAGACCACAGGCAGGTAGTTGATTGTGAAAGCTGCAGTATATCACTCAGTAATACTGTATTCAGTTTAGCTACACTGCAGACTGTTCCTCCTCATTCTGAACTACTGTTGCTAAGAGACCACAGACAGGCAGTTGATAGTGAAAGCTGCAGTATATCACTCAGTAATACTGTATTCAGTTTAGCTACACTGCAGACTGTTCCTCCTCATTCTGAACTACTGTTGCTAAGAGACCACAGGCAGGTAGTTGATTGTGAAAGCTGCAGTATATCACTCAGTAATACTGTATTCAGTTTAGCTACACTGCAGACTGTTCCTTTTCATTCTGAACTACTGTTGCTAAGAGACCACAGGCAGGTAGTTGATTGTGAAAGCTGCAGTATATCACTCAGTAATACTGTATTCAGTTTAGCTACACTGCAGACTATTCCTCCTCATTCTGAACTACTGTTGCTAAGAGACCACAGGCAGGCAGTTGATTGTGAAAGCTGCAGTATATCACTCAGTAATACTATATTCAGTTTAGCTACACTGCAGACTGTTCCTCCTCATTCTGAACTACTGTTGCTAAGAGACCACAGGCAGGTAGTTGATTGTGAAAGCTGCAGTATATCACTCAGTAATACTGTATTCAGTTTAGCTACACTGCAGACTGTTCCTCCTCATTCTGAACTACTGTTGCTAAGAGACCACAGGCAGGTAGTTGATTGTGAAAGCTGCAGTATATCACTCAGTAATACTGTATTCAGTTTAGCTACACTGCAGACTGTTCCTTTTCATTCTGAACTACTGTTGCTAAGAGACCACAGGCAGGTAGTTGATTGTGAAAGCTGCAGTATATCACTCAGTAATACTGTATTCAGTTTAGCTACACTGCAGACTGTTCCTTTTCATTCTGAACTACTGTTGCTAAGAGACCACAGGCAGGTAGTTGATTGTGAAAGCTGCAGTATATCACTCAGTAATACTGTATTCAGTTTAGCTACACTGCAGACTATTCCTCCTCATTCTGAACTACTGTTGCTAAGAGACCACAGGCAGGCAGTTGATTGTGAAAGCTGCAGTATATCACTCAGTAATACTATATTCAGTTTAGCTACACTGCAGACTGTTCCTCCTCATTCTGAACTACTGTTGCTAAGAGACCACAGGCAGGTAGTTGATTGTGAAAGCTGCAGTATATCACTCAGTAATACTGTATTCAGTTTAGCTACACTGCAGACTGTTCCTCCTCATTCTGAACTACTGTTGCTAAGAGACCACAGACAGGCAGTTGATAGTGAAAGCTGCAGTATATCACTCAGTAATACTGTATTCAGTTTAGCTACACTGCAGACTGTTCCTCCTCATTCTGAACTACTGTTGCTAAGAGACCACAGGCAGGTAGTTGATTGTGAAAGCTGCAGTATATCACTCAGTAATACTGTATTCAGTTTAGCTACACTGCAGACTGTTCCTTTTCATTCTGAACTACTGTTGCTAAGAGACCACAGGCAGGTAGTTGATTGTGAAAGCTGCAGTATATCACTCAGTAATACTGTATTCAGTTTAGCTACACTGCAGACTATTCCTCCTCATTCTGAACTACTGTTGCTAAGAGACCACAGGCAGGCAGTTGATTGTGAAAGCTGCAGTATATCACTCAGTAATACTATATTCAGTTTATCTACACTGCAGACTGTTCCTCCTCATTCTGAACTACTGTTGCTAAGAGACCACAGGCAGGCAGTTGATTGTGAAAGCTGCAGTATATCACTCAGTAATACTATATTCAGTTTATCTACACTGAATGACTGTTCCTCCTCATTCTGAACTACTGTTGCTAAGAGACCACAGGCAGGTAGTTGATTGTGAAAGCTGCAGTAAATCACTCAGTAATACTGTATTCAGTTTAGATACACTGCAGACTGTTCCTCCTGAACTACCGTTGCTATGATACTACAGCCAGGCAGTTGATTCAGCTAGCTGCAGTATAATCAATATATACAGTGGGTACGGAAAGTATTCAGACCCCCTTAAATTTTTCACTCTTTGTTATATTGCAGCCATTTGCTAAAATCATTAAAGTTAATTTTTTTCCTCATCAATGTACACACAGCACCCCATATTGACAGAAAAACACAGAATTGTTGACATTTTTGCAGATTTATTAAAAAAGAAAAACTGAATTATCACATGGTCCTAAGTATTCAGACCCTTTGCTGTGACACTCATATATTTAACTCAGGTGCTGTCCATTTCTTCTGATCATCCTTGAGATGGTTCTACACCTTCATTTGAGTCCAGCTGTGTTTTGATTATACTGATTGGACTTGATTAGGAAAGCCACACACCTGTCTCTATAAGACCTTACAGCTCACAGTGCATGTCAGAGCAAATGAGAATCATGACGTCAAAGGAACTGCCTGAAGAGCTTAGAGACAGAATTGTGGCAAGGCACAGATCTGGCCAAGGTTACAAAAAAATTCTGCTGCACTTAAGGTTCCTAAGAGCACAGTGGCCTCCATTATCCTTAAATGGAAGACGTTTGGGACGACCAGAACCCTTCCTAGAGCTGGCCGTCCGGCCAAACTGAGCTATCGGGGGAGAAGAGCCTTGGTGAGAGAGGTGAAGAAGAACCCAAAGATCACTGTGGCTGAGCTCCAGAGATGCAGTCGGGAGATGGGAGAAAGTTGTAGAAAGTCAACCATCACTGCAGCCCTCCACCAGTCGGGGCTTTATGGCGGAGTGGCCCGACGGAAGCCTCTCCTCAGTGCAAGACACATGAAAGCCCACATGGAGTTTGCTAAAAAAAACACCTGAAAGACTCCAAGATGGTGAGAAATAAGATTCTCTGGTCTGATGAGACCAAGATAGAACTTTTTGGCCTTAACTCTAAGCGGTATGTGTGGAGAAAACCAGGCACTGCTCATCACCTGTCCAATACAGTCCCAACATGGAATCGGCTGAAGTGGCTCTTGATGTGTTAGCACCCCGTAGGATGAGATCTAATCCCCGTCCCCTGGGCAAGAGCCCACAATGGTTTACGGAGGAGCTTAGGCTCCTCAAAAAGCGGATTCGGTCCAGGGAGAGACGCTGGCGGAAGTTCCTTCTGGAAGCTGACAAAAAGCTGCATCTGGTGGTCCTCTATCTTTATAAGAGGGCTATTAGAGAGGCTAAAAAGATCTACTTCCGAGAGCGAATCAGGAAGGCAGCCAACAGCACGGCCAAACTTTTCAAGATCTCCTCAGAGTTAACCCATCCCGAAGCTACCAGCTCTGCTCCCAAGGAGTCACAGGACTGGTGCCAGTAGCTCGCTGACTTTTGTCTCTAAGGTTAAGACCATTAGAGACAACATTCCCAGGCTATAGAGACTGTGCAAGAGGACATCGGCCACACAGTGTTGGCCCCTGGATTACCCGGTTTCCAACCAGTTACGGTTATACAGGTGGTTGAGGTAATTGCCTCTTTAAAACCATCTTCCTCTCCATTAGATGTATGTCCTGCCGTGCTGGTTAAAAAATCTGCTGCCCTTTCGGCCCCCTTTATTGGGGAGACAATCAACTGCTGCCTCAGGACAGGTACTGTCCCAGGCGCTCTGAAGCGGGCCGTGGTCTTGGCCCTGCTGAAGAAACCGACCTTGGGCCCGGACATACTGGGCAACTATAGGCCGATTTCCATCTTGCCTTTTGTGGCAAAGGTGATGGCGCGCCTGGTGGTTATCCAGCTACAGGCTTACCTTGAGTCTTTCCATCTCTTGGACGAATTCCAGCCTGGATTTCGACCTGGACATGGAACAGAGACGAGCCTCATCTGTGTCTATGATGATGTCCTTCACAGCTTGGACAGGGTTGACTCAGTAGCTCTGGTTCTTTTGGATCTGTCGGCCGCATTTGATACCATTAATCATGGAATCTTACTGGAGGGGATTAAGTACGTTTTGGGTATGAGTGGGTCGGCTTTGGCATGGGTGGCCTCTTTCTTAGAGGGCAGAGTTCAGGGAGTCAAGACTGGCCCCTTTTACTCTAAGTCCACTGCCCTGGATTACGGAGTGCCACAGGGCTCGGCCTTGTGCCTTGTCTCCCCTGCTGTTTAATATCTATATGAGGCCCCTTGCCGACCTGCTAAAGTCCCACGCCGTCCATTACTATGTTTATGCGGACGACACCCAGGTTTACCTAAAGATTCCTAGGAACCAGACGGCTGATGCCACCCTTGCCAGCTGTTTGGAGGCCATCAACACATGGATGTCTGCCAACTTCCTGAAACTTAATGGGGGAAAAACTGAGATGATCATCTTCAGCGATCTGGCCACCCCTCCAGATATCCCACCTTGGCCTCCCTCATTTGGTCCTGCTCCAGAGGTGGCCCCCAGGTCCGTGATCTGGGATTTGTCCTAGATTCAGGTTTAACTTTGGCTCCTCAGGTAAAGAGGGTCGTCAGTGCATGTCACTGGCAGCTAAAACTCCTGAGGGGGCTGTTTAAATATTTGGATATCTCGGACAGAAAAACTGTCATCTGCGCCACGATAGGTAGCTGCCTAGACTACTGCAACTCTCTTTATCTGGGATTGCCAAAGATGTTAGTGCAGAAGCTTCAACTTATTCAAAATGCTGCGGCTAGGTTACTCATGGATGTCCCGCTGAGGGATCATATCACCCCTGTCCTCTGTGCCTTGCACTGGCTGCCGGTCCACTATCGCACCTTATTTAAGGCCGGATGTATTATGTTTAAGATAATGAGAGGCCTGGCCCCAAGCTATCTCTGCTCTTGTTTTCATAAACAAGCTTTTGTTAGATCACTCAGATCTACCGGCAGAGATCTCCTCCACATCTCGGTGCCCAAGAAGATCCGGCGTGGTGGTCGGGCCTTCTCCCACCAGGGTGCCGTTTTGTGGAATAGCCTCCCTTTCGAGCTCCAGGAGGCCCCTACTATTCCGGTCTTCCGCGGGTTACTGAAGACTTGGCTTTTCACGCAAGCCTTCCCTGCGTAGCCTCCCTCTTCCACCCTTTCTGCCACTCTGTGCTGCTTCTGGTTCCTGGGTCCTCTTTTCCCAGAAACTCTTCTATGCGCGTCGGGACCCTTCGGGGTAAGACCGCGCTATATTAAGATACCTCTCAACTCAACTCAGAGGAAGGCAGTAACGTGAGCCCAGAGAGAGGGGGTGCCCAAGAAGGACAGCAAACTGGCAGTCATGTTCCCCCAGCTGCAGCATACTGCCAGGTTTGCTCCAGTGATAAGGAGGGAGGGGATGATGAGGTCACTGACTCTACATGGGTGCCTGATGGGAGAGAGGAGGAGGAGGCACATCTCCAACGAGGCAGGATGCCCTCCAGGGGCCAGCTTAAGGGCAGCACACTGACTGCATCACACCGCAGAGCTCTGCATGTGCAGGGCGCTGCTGTCTCTGCGCGTTATTCCAAAAGTTCTTTGGTGTGGGCCTTTTTTGAGACATGTGCAGCAGATAGCACCTTTGCTATTTGCAACATATGTCTGAAGCGTATCTCGCATGGCCAAAACATCACCTGCTTGGGCACCACATGCTTGACCACCACATGCTTGACCAGACATATGTCGACCTGCCATGCAGTCCATTGGCAAGCGTACATTAAAGACCCACACCGGGGCGTGGCCTAGACAGGCATGTGAGCGGACGCTTTGCACAGAGCTCCCGCTAATGATCCTCATCTGATCCTTCTTCCGTGATTCTCCTTCACCGACATTCGGATCAGAGGCACAGGCTCTCCTCCCTGAACATAGCGGTCGGCGGCTCATCGCTTTTCAGAGCTCCAGATGACCCTTAAAGGGGAGAAAGAAGCTGCAGCAGCGGCGGCCATGGAAAACCAAGATGGCGCCGGCTCCTCTCAGCCCCAGCGAGCGGCGCATGGAACGGACAAACAGGAGACTGGTGGTAAGTCTCTCAAAGCCCTCAAACAACAGGGGAAAGAGCAGCCCAGAGACATGTTATATTATACTCAAAAGATGCAGGGCCCCAGCTGCTCTCTTCCCCCTCCGCCGCAGGTGCAGGGACAGGCCCTGGAGCAAAATGGCGCCACTGCTCTGGACGATACGGTGCCACTAGACAACTCCTCTGACCATGCATCAGATATCTTTGATGAGGTACAGGATGACACTCCGCAGCCTACACTGAGTGAAATCCTGCGTGCTGTGCAGCGCTGCACTACATCTGTGACAGCTTCTGTTGATGGCCTGAAGGTGCAGTTCGGGGAGCTTGCAGAGGCAGTATCTCTCATAAGACATTACCTCCAGAAGATTAGGCAGAGGACCACGGCTGTGGAGGGGAGGCTTAGTGAGGTGGAGGACCAGCTACCACCCCTTGCCAGAGATACCAGATCTGCACTACAGCACTCAGCACAGGCGAACTCAAATACTGACGACTTTGAGAACCACCTAAGGAGAAATAATGGTCGCATTGTGGGAATCCCTGAGAGGGTGGAGGGTGGGGACCCCACGGCCTTTACAGAAACGTGGCTCCAGGAAATATTCGGCAAGGAGTCGTTCACTGCACTGTTTGTGGTGGAAAGGGCTCACCACACGCCACCTAGACCCCTTCCCCCGGGTAATCCACCCAGGTCCATGCTGGCCAGGCTGTTAAACTACAAAGACAGAGAGATCATACTGCAACTGGCCAGGGAAAAGGGAGCGGTGCATTACAATGGAGCTAGGATATCATTCTACCCGGACTTCTCCGCTGAAGTACAACGCAAGAGAGCCAAGTTTGCTGAGGTGAAAAAGCGCTTGCAGAGGATCCAACTTACCTACGCCATGCTGTACCCCACCAAACTACGAATTACAGTTAGAGGTCAAGCCACCTTTTTTGAAAACGCAGCGGAAGCAGCAGAATGGCTGGACCGTAATGAACAAGACCTGAGGAGACACTGAGATGCGGACAGAGGTGATTGAGCCCTAGGTCTTCTTCACACAAGGTTAGGTAGAGTACCTGCAGACGAGTTAAGTCTACCACTTACATACTGGGAATTTACAACCCTTTATATCATTAGCGCTTGTTAACGAGCTTTGAAAGTTAAAATCTAACCATACTGGACACTGAACTGAAGTGGGGGTTACCTGCCCAATATGACTCTATTGAGTTTGCAGAGTCCCAGTTGAGGGGACGTGTTCCTCCGTGCCCTGTTGGCATGGGTTTTCCTGTTTTTCTTCTTTTGCTCACACTGCATTACTTGCTGGACCCTTCCTTTCTGCTCCCTCACAGACATTGTTCATGGCTATATCAACATCTGGCGGCCCATCCCTTGACTGCTACCTGTGCCCGGATCGGGCGGGCTTCCCTTCCCCACTGGCCCAGGACTTTGACCCAGTGGCCTTTGGCTTCTGGCGGTGTACCTTTCTTCCACTCACCATGGCCACCACCCCGATTGTGACCTGGAACGTTTGCAGAGTCAGTGATCCGCTGAAGCGCACCATGATTAACTCATGCTTGAAAAAGTTCCACCCAGCCATTGTGGGCCTCCAGGAGACCCACCTCACGAATGACACGGTTGGTTGCCTGGGGTTTTCCTGGGTGGGCAGGGCCTACCACTCCACTCACACCTCGTACTCCCGGGGGTGAGTGTACTGGTACACAAATCCTTGGCCTACCAGGGAATGGATGTGGCAGTGGACTCCCTCGGGAGATATGTTTTTGTGTACTGCAAAGTATTTACTGTGACGATAATATTTGCTTTTGTCTATATACCCCCTCCCTTTTCTAGGGAGGTTTTGCAACTTTTCTTGTCTGTCTTGATTGATAAGCCTGATGTCCCTGTTCTGATCATGGGGGATTTCAATGGTTGTCTGGACCCCAGAATGGATAGACATCCGCCAGCTCACACTCCACTGGGGGGCAGGGACACTGTTTTGAGCCGGCTGCTGATGGAGGTGGGCTGGATCGATGTGTGGAGGGCTAGATACCCGACGAACAAGCAATTTTCATGTTTCTCTAAAACGCATGGATCACTATCTCGCATAGACCTCTGTGTGGGAACCCCTCAGGTTCTACCCATGGTCCCCAAGATAGACTACTTCCCTAGATGGGTGTCAGACCATTCCCCACTGGCTGCCTATCTTGTCACCCGTCCCGCCTTTTCCCTACCTAGGGCCCCCTGGAGGCTGAACGCCTTTTGGCTGAAGCTCTTTACATCACATTAGCGGGTGGCGTGCCAGATTGAGCAATATTTTGTAGACAACCGACTGTGTGCTGACTTGGCGGTGGGTTGGGATGCCTTTAAAGCATGCATATGGGGTACATTTATAGCTGAAATCACGGCCATCAAACACAATTCATCTGCGCTTCTGGAGCAGGTTGAAGTCCAGGTGAGACAGTTAGAACTAGCATTCGTAGTTGACCCAACGGATTCTGCGAGGGAGGCATGGATCTCGGGCCAAGGACTCTTTGGACCGGTTGAGAGCCTCTGCCGCAGAAAAGAAGCGTTTTTTCACCAATCAGGCATATTATGAGGAGGGGGAGAAGACAGGCTGGCTTCTGGCCCGAATTGCCAGGTCCCCTGCCATTGGAGCGATCCGTGGCTCTCAGGGTCGGCTGGTGAATGACCCTGAGCAGAATTAGCTACTTTTTATACTGAACTATACAAATCCTGTGATGACTACATGGATGAGCAGTTGGTACGATATATGGGTGCTGTGGCCCTTCCGTCTCTGGTCGGGTTGGCCCGCGCGGAGTTGGAGGCTCCACTCACTCTTGATGAGCTAAAGGAGGCGGTCGCCTCCTTTCCCACATGTAAAGCCCCGGGGGATGACGGGATCCCCATGGAGGTATATGTACAATATGGTGAGGTGATACTGCCCAGATTGCTTGCAGTCTTCAACTCCTCATTTAAGTCCAGGACGCTACCCCCCTCCATGACTAGGGCCAATATTATCCTATTGTTGAAAGCAGGCAAGGACCCTCTGGATCCTGGTTCGTATAGGCCCATTTCGCTGTTGCAGTGCGATGTTAAGGTCCTAGCTAAAGTACTGGCTGTGAGGGTTAACATGATTATTCTGTCAATCATACATCCGGATCAGGCGGGGTTCATGCCTCGCTGCTCCACCGCGACTAATCTTAGGCATCTATACTTGAACATGCAGACCCCTTCGGACTCCGTCGGCCACAGGGCACTGCTGTCTCTTGACACCAATAAGGCATTCAACAGTGTAGGCTGGCAGTATCTGTGGGCTGTGTTGGTCAAGTTTGGATTCAAACCCCAGTTCCAGAGGTGGGGGAGACTGCTGTATGACGCGCCGCAGGCGGCCATACGCATGTCGGATAGGATGTCTCATGCCTTTGCACTGGGTAGGGGGACCAGGCAGGGATGCCCCCTGTCCCCCCTGCTCTTTGCTCTGGCTATTGAGCCCCTGGCGGCCCAGATTCGGAACTGTTCAATGGTTAAGGGCTTTCGTTATGGTGACATGCATGAGAAAGTCATGCTGTATGCCGATGACATGCTCCTCTTCCTGGAAGACGTGGATGACTCATTGACTCAGGTTATGTCCCTTATTACAGAGTTCGGCCGGTTTTCGGGCCTCACAATTAACTGGTCTAAGTCTGCTTTGCTGTTCCTGGATGAGCCCCCCGTGCATACTGGGGGGCCCTCCTGCCCAGTCCCCATAGTGAACTCCTTTAAATATCTGGGTGTATACGTCTCCCCTAAGGTAGCGGACTTATGTCAACAGAATATGTATCCCCTATTGAGTAGGTTTAGAGATAAAATACAGATATGGAATAGGCTAAAGATGTCCCTAGCCGGTAAGACGAACCTCATTAAGATGATTCTTATGCCCCAACTGCTGTATCTGCTCCATGATACACCCGTAGTCATCACGCTGAAAATATTTAGAGTTGTCAATTCCCTCTTTAGGCAACTGCTGTGGCACACCAAACCCCCCAGGATTAAACTGGAACAACTACAGCGTCCAAAGGAGGGGGGGGGCTTGCCCTGCCCAACCCTTGGATATACTATTTGGCGGCACAGCTACAGCACCTGATAGGTGCTATGGCTCCCTTTCCTGCAGGTTCCTCTGCCCGGCTTCTGCTTCTTGGTTCGGGAGCCGGTTCGATCCCAGAAGGGCTTGAGGCCCAACAGTTTCAGAAACCCATTAGACGAATGCCCACCTATTCGCTCCTACAAACGGTATGGAATAAGGCCAAACACCTCCAGAAGGTTACGGGGTTCACTGTGTACAGCCCGCTGTGGGAGAATGACGCGTATAGTGAATTAGTCAAGATTGAGCAGGGACCTAAATGGCGCTCCATGGGTATAACTCACCTAAGACATGTTTTTCAACGGGGCCTTTCCGTTCAGCACACTTCAGTCTAGATTTGCGCTTCCATCTACCATGTTATTTTATTATCTGCAACTGCAACATGCTGTTAGAGCCCAGGGAGATGTGATGGAGTGGGTTCAGTCCCCCACTCCGGTTTTCTATATATTGCAGGACGCATTGGAAACTAAGGGTATCATTTCCCAGTGCTATAACATGCTGTTATCATCATTCCTAGATGGGCACCCCATGAAGGTAGCGAGTCAGTGGGAAGCTGATGTTGGGCCCATCGCAGGGGAAATGTGGGAGGAGGCACTGCAGGTGGTTAATACTTGTTCGCTAAATGTGTCACAGAAGGTATCTCAGCTGTACATTATATTGAGGGTGCATTATACCCCGGTGAAACTCTTCAAAATGGGCAGGGTGCCTGATCCGCTGTGTGGTAGGTGTAGGACGGTGCCTGGGGATTTGATTCACCTGCTCTGGCGTTGCCCCAAACTCCACAGATACTGGGCGATGGTCATGGATACACTCAATTTGGTGTTCCAGACCAACGTCCCTCTAGACCCACTACATTGCCTGCTTGGAGTTCTGGAGGGGGTGATACCGGAGGAGGTGACTCGAATGGCATTTACCAGGGCATTGTTTCAGGCTAGAAAAACCATCCTTTTACACTGGAAATCTGACGCGCCGCCCATGGCCAAAATGTGGATACAGCAGATGGGTAGAATGCTCATAATGGAAAAATACATTTATCAACACAGAGGTAATGCTGGAAAATTTTACAAACTCTGGGATTCATGGCTCACTGTACCTGGTTTAAGCCCCTTGGAACTAATACGGATGAGGCTGTTATGGGGGGTGTAGACATGGACATTGCGTTGGGGATCCAATGGTTAGACTTCTGTACAAATGCCTGAATAAGGGGAGGTTGGTGGGGGTAGGGGGGGGTCGGGCCAGGGGGGTGTGTGGTGGGCACTTATGCAAGACGGGATTATGAGCGAAATGTTTACTTTTTGTAGTGTCTGTCGTGCTCGAGAAATGTCGTTGTATCATCATACTGCCTGAAATACATGTACCGTAATGCATATTTTTATATCCTGTTTGTTTTGTGAGCAATTAAAACCTTTTTGATTAAAAAAAAGACCCACACCAAAGAACAAAGTGGACCTCTCCTTGCTCCTCATCAGCTGGGATCTCCAAGCCCACTAACTGTAGAATTAGGTGTGTCACAGCCAAGTACTTGCGGGCAATCTGCTATCGGTACACCAACGTCAGATTGTACCAGGCAAATTTCCCTGCCCCAGCTGCTGCACCACCGAAAGAAGTTCGCTCCCATCCATCCACATGCCCAGCGGTTGAATGCTAGCTTGGCTAAATTGCTAGCACTTCAACTGCTGCCTTTTCAGTTGGTAGACTCTGCCCCCTTCCGTGAGTTTGTGGAATGTGCGGTTCCTCTGTGGCAGGTTCCCAAACGCCACTTTTTCATGGAAGGCGATTCCGGCTCTCTACCGGCATGTGGAAGGCAATGTCTTGGCCTCGCTGGACAGGGCGGTCAGCGGTAAGGTGCATATTACCGCTGACTCATGGTCCAGCAGGCACGGACAGGGACGTTACCTATGTTTGCGCATTGGGTGACTCTGCTGGCAGCTGGGAAGGATGCAGGACAAGGTGCAGTAGTGTTGGAGGTTGTTCCGCCACCACGCCTCCAAAATGCTACTAGTGGTGATTCTGCCACACCTCTCTCCACCTCCTCCTCTTCTTCCTCCATGGCCTCTTCCTGTGCTGATTTGTCCTCTGCACCAGCGGTGCTCCGTAGGCGTTCAAGTGGCTATGCAAGTACGCAGACAAAAAGATGCCATGCGGTGCTTGAGCTGGTATGCTTGGGGGACAGGAGCCACACTGGGGCAGAGATTCTGTCAGCTCTGCAGGGGCAGGCTCAGAGGTGGTTGACGCCATGCCAGCTTAAGCCAGGAATGGTGGTTTGCGACAATAGCACCAACCTCCTCTCCGCCCTCCGACAGGGACAGCTGACCCATGAGCCCTGTTTGGCTCACGTCCTTAACTTGGTGGTGCAGCGGTTCTTGGGCAGGTACCCGAGCTTACAGGATGTCCTGAGGCAGGCCAGGAAAGTCTGTGTGCATTTCCGACGGTCATATAATGCCAGTGCTTGGCTGGCTGACCTGCAAAAGGAATTTTAACCTGCCCAAGAACTGCCTAATCTGTGACACGCCCACCAGGTGGAACTCAATGGTGGCCATGCTGCAGCGGCTGCACACGCAGCAGAGGGCCATCAATGAGTATCTGTGCCAATATGGCACCAGGACAGGGTCAGGGGAGCTTGGGATTTTTTCTCCACACCAGTGGGTCATGATCAGGGATGCATGCACTGTCCTGTCACCATTTGAGGAGGCCACGAGGATGGTGAGCAGTGACAGTGCATGCATCAGTGACACTGTCCCTCTTGTCCACCTGTTGGAGCACACGCTGCATGGAAAAATGGACAGGGCACTTGAGGCAGAACAGAGGGAGCAAGAGGAGGACTTCCTTACCTATCAAGGCCCCCTTTATCCAGACAGTGTTCCTGCTGGCCCGCCGATCACACAGGAAGAGGAGGAGGAGGAAGATTGTGTCAGCATGGAGGTGGAGCCTAGCACTCAGCATCAGCAGCAGTCTTCAAGGGATCATTTACAGTCCCAAGAAACCCATGGACTTGTACGTGGCTGGGAGGAGGTGGCTGCGGATCATGTCGTGACCCACAGGACTCCGGAACGAATCCCTCAGCAAACCTACGCTGCATGGCCTCCCTGATCCTGCAAAGCCTGCGAAAGGATCCTCGTATTCGTGGTATCAAGGAGAGGGATCATTACTGGCTGGCAACCCTCCTTGATCCACGTTACAAGGGTAAGGTTGCGGACCTTATCTTGCCGTCGCAGAGGGAGCAGAGGATGAAACCTCTTCGGGAGGCCTTGCAGAAAGATTTGTGCAACGCGTTCCCAGAGCCTGGGAGGTTACAAATTCCTGGTCCTGGACAACGTGTTGCTGAGGCCTCGGTCAGTCACAGAAGGAGCAGTGGAGAAGGTGGCTGTCTGACCGATGCGTTCAGACAATTTTTAAGTCCGCAGCCCCAAGGTATGAATGGTTCCAGCAACCATCGCCAGCGTCTGATTCACATGGTGCAGGAATACCTAGGGGCAAGATCAGACTTGGACACCTTTCCCACCAAAAATCCTCTGGGTTACTGGGTCTTGAGGATGAATCACTGGCCAGAGCTTGCACAGTATGCAATTGAGCTACTGGCCTGTCCTGCATCCAGCGTTCTTTTGGAATGCACATTCAGTGCTTCTGGAGGCTTTGTAACCGATCACAGGGTGCGCCTGTCCACCGAATCGGTGGATTGGCTGACCTTCATAAAAATGAATCAGTCTTGGATCACCAGCTACCAAGCACCTGATGCTGATGTAACCGAATAATTTTTTGGGAATGTGAGATCCCTTCAAGACTGCCTATGCTGATACTGAGTGACTATCCTCTTCCTCCTCAATGTTCATGCTGATAGCTTGTAAGAACATTTTTGGTTCTGGGCACCGCCCAGTGGCTAAGGCCCAATTTTTCAGCCCCTGTTTAACAGGGGCATGTAATTACAATTTTTGATGCAATACTTTGCAGCAGGGCTCATTCCTGCACTCCAACTACAGTATCTGTGAGGGGTTGCAGTGTTGTGTCACCAGTGCCTAAGACCCAATTTTTCAGCCCCTGTTTAACAGGAGCATGTAATTACAATTTTTGATCTAATATTTCACAGAACGGCCCGTTCCTGCGCCCACCAAGAGTAACTGTGAGGCCTTACAGTGTTGAGGCAGCACCACCACCAAAGGCCCAATTTTTCTGACCCTGTTCAACAGGGGCATGTAATTACAATTCTTGATATAATATTTCATAGTAGGGCCCATTCCTGCGCCCACCAAGAGTAACTGTGAGGGCTTACAGTGTTGTGGCAACACCAACACCTAAGGCCCAAATTTCTGCAGAGTATATAGGGCAGGCCCCTACTTTCAAACATCCAACTTACAAACAGAAGGAGACTACAGGAAGTGAGAGGAAATCTATCCCTAGAAAGGGAAATTCTTTCCTGTAAGACCACTTTCACACTGAGGCGCTTTCACGCTAAAAAAAGCGCCTGAAAACGTATTTCCAATAAAATCAATGAATGCTTTCACACTGGGGCAGTGCTCTGAAAAAACGCCCCTCTCCATTGAAATTAATTGAAAGCGCTTCAAAAGCGCCTGAAAAGCACTTCAAACGCGCTCAGTGTTTTACTGGCAGTTTTTCAAGCGCCTCAGTGTGAAAGTGGCCTAAGAGTTCCCTGTTTCAGTAAAAACCTGAAATTTTTAAAATCCAATTGTCATTGGGACAGAAAGTGAGGTGAATTCTTCTAAAGAGGTGCACAGACAGAAAAACAAATGTTACAGGGATGATAACCCTTCTCTATGTTTTCCCAAAAACTTAAAAATAGATTTTTGGGCTGGAGCTACACTTTAAAAATGTAACAGTTCAAAATTACAAACAGATTCTACTTAAGAACAAACCTACAGTCCCTGTCTTGTTTGCACCGCCTGCATACTGCTGTTCAGAGTATATAGGGCCTCGGGGCCCCACGCCTTTCCTTTTTTTAATTTGGGTGCAGGGTTCCCCTTAATATCCATACAAGACCCAAAGGGGCTGGTAATGGGCTGGGGGGGGGGTGAGGGGGTTCCCATGCCATTTTTCTCAATGATTTTCATCCATATTGCCCAGACAAGACATGACATTAAAGCCGCAAGCAGTTTTAAATGACTTTTATTCCTTTTAGAAATGTCATTTTGTCCAGGGACAGTTCTAAACACGGGAAACACATGCCACTTTACAGGCCTGCTGTAGACACCCCCCAGGCACGATATTTAAAGGAATATTTCACTTTTATTTTTTCACTTTAAGCATCATTAAAATCACTGCTCCCGAAAAAACTGCAGTTTTTAAAACTTTTTTTTTGCATTGATACATGTACCCTGGGGCAGGACCCGGGTCCCCAAACCCATTTTAGGACAATAATTTCCATATTAGCCTTCAAAATTCGCACTTTTGATTTCTGACATTCGTGTCCCATAGACTTTAACGGGGTTCGAAAGTTCGCGCAAACTTTCGGTCCGTTCGCAGGTTCTGGTGCGAACCGAACCAGGGGGTGTTCGGCTCATCCCTATTAATAACCAGGAATTTACAGAAAGGGAAATCCTTCAGTCCAGTTTCCTGGAAAGTAGTAACAACGGATGCCAGCCTATGGATCTGGGGAGCAGTTCTAGAAGAGACCACTGTCCAAAAGAAGTGGTCAGAGTCCGAGAAAACCTTGCCCATCCACATCCTAGAGATTCGGGCAATTCATCTGGCTCTAATGGCCTGGACGTTCAGGTTACGGAATTGTTCCATCAAGATACAGTCCGACAATGCCACAGCAGTGGCCTATATCAATCACCAAGGGGGCTCCAGAAGTCACGCAGTCCAGAGGAAGATGAGCCATATTCTGGCTTGGGCAGAGGAACATGTTCCTTGCCTATGCGCAGTCTTCATCCCAGGAGTGGAGAATTGGCAGGTGGATTTCTTGAGCTGCCAACAGTTGTTCCCGGGAGAATGGTCCCTACATCCTGATGTCTTTCTGGCCATATGCCAAAGATGGGGTATCCTGGACATGAATCTGTTGGCATCCAGATTCAACAAGAAGTTAGACAAGCTTTGTGTCAACTCAACAAGGGATCCACTCGCACTCAAGACAGATGCGTTCGTGACCCTGTGGGATCAGTTTTCACTGGTTTTTGCATTCCCCCAGTTCAGCTGCTACCGTGGCTTCTTCGCAGGTTCAAGGAAGAAGGGAAGCCGGTAATCCTAGTAGCTCCGGCGTGGCCCAGGAGATCCTGGTATGCAGAGATCATGAGGATGGCAGTAGGGAATTCGTGGACTCTTCCATTTCGTCCAGACCTGGTGTCGCAAGGGCTGGTATTCCATCCTGCCTTACAAACGCTAACATTAATGGTTTGGCTATTGAAGCCCACATTCTAAAGAGTCAAGGGTTTTTCAGGTTCAGGGATTACCACCCTGATTAAAAGCCAGCCTCTAGGACCATTTATAATAGGGTCTGGAGGGCCTATGTCTCCTAGTGATGAAACCAAGGCTTGGCACCCTCAAAAGTATGTCATAGGTAGAATTCTTACCTTTCTACAATTGGGAGTAGAAATGAAGCTGGCCTTGAGTACAATCAAGGGTCAGATCTCGGCTTTGGCAGTATTTTTTCCAAAAGCCGCTTGCTTTGCATTCTTTGGTCCGGACCTTTATACAAGGGGTAACTTGGATACGTCCGCCAGTTAGGTCACCCTTGTGCCCATGGGATATGAATCTAGTTCTGTCTGTTTTGCAAAGACAGCCCTTTGAGCCAATACATAGTATTCCTTTGCTTCTTTTGACAAGGAAATTGGTGTTCTTGCGGAGGTTACCGCAACTAAGAAGAGTGTCAGAATTGGCAGCTATTTCCTGTAAAGAGCCATACTTGGTTATTAATGACAAGGTGATGTTGCGTCCTCACCTAACATTTTTGCCTAAGGTAATGTCAGGTTTTCATCTGAATCAGGATGTTTCCCTGCCTTCCTTTTTTTCCCAAAACCTTGTTCTGCAGAAGAAAGATTGTACATTCTCTCGATGTAGTGAGAGCAGTCAAGAACTATCTGAAGGCGACAGCTCAGATACGGAAAACTGTTTTTTTGTTTGTGCTGCCAGAAGGCCCCAGAAAGGGCCAGGCAGCATCGAAATCAACTATTGCTAAGTGGATTCGTCAGGCTTATAGTCTGAAGAAAAGGGTACCGCCTTTTCAGGTTAAAGCACACTCTACTGGGGCAGTCAGTGCTTCATGGGCAGTGCATCACCAAGCCTCTGTGGCTCATATTTGCAAGGCCGCTACTTGGTCGTCAGTACATACATTCACAAAATTATATCAGTTGGATGTAAGTTGGCAGGAGGATGCCGCCTTTGGGCGCAGTGTGCTGCAGGCAGCAGTATAGGTCCTCACCCCTGGCGGCGGACATTTTGCTTTGTCTCCCTCCCCTCAGAAGGGATTGCTTTGGGACATCCCACATAGTTATGACTATGGTGCTCTGTGTCCCGTGTTGTACGATAAAGAAAATAGGATTTTTATAACGGATTACCTGTAAAATCCATTTCTTGGAGTACATCACGGGACACAGAGGTCCCGCCCCTCTTATATATATTGCTTTGCTACAAAAACTGAGGCCCTCCCTGAATTGGAGGGGTTATATAGGGAGGGGGACTTCATGTCTTTTGAGTGTACCAGTGTCCATTCACCTATAGGTGGCGTATAACCCACATAGTTATGACTATGGTGCTCTGTGTCCCGTAATGTACTCCAAGAAAAGGATTTTACAGGTAATCTGTTATAAAAATCCTATTTTCTTTATCATGCATCACTTTTATTTCCTTGTTCAATTCCCATGCTCCTACCATGACTACTGATTTAGTCACTGATTTATGTGACCTATAGTGAATTTGATTTTGCGACTTGCTATAGTGAATACCTTTTCCGACTAGATTTAGTCATTATCGATGGATTTTAGTTGCTTGTGACCATTTGTTTACCAATTTTCCCGATTAGGTGCTATAGTAAATAAACTCCAGTGTCTTTGTATTACCCTTGTGTTTCTTATTTCTGTGATTTATACTGAAACTAATTGACCTATAGTTTCCTAAATTGTTCCGTATTTCTACATCCGCAAACAGGTCTGTATTGTTAGTAATCAGTAGGTCTAGTAACGCATTGTTTCTTGTTAGTGCATTCACCATCTGACTCATGAAATTGTCCTGCAAGACATTTAGTAAATGGCAAGCCTTGGACGAATTAGTGGTTTCTTCTGCCCAGTCAATATCTGGATAGTTAAAATCCCCCATTATTATGACATTTTCCATCCTTGCCGCCATTCCAAGCTGTGGTAAGAGTTCCGCCTTCCCCCTCCTCCCTCTGGTTAGGGGGACTATAGCATACAGTATTACTTTCCCCTTACTTTCCTCCCTTTTGGAGCTCTACCCACAAGGATTCCACCTCCTCCCTTGCTTCATTAGTGATGTCTTCCCTCATATTCACTTGCACATCATTCTTGATATACAGGCATACCCCTCCCCCTTTTTTGCTCTTCCCTATCTTTGCAATATACCCATGAATGGTTGTCAAATCAAGTCTTTAAAATTCCCCCAAAATCTAAATCCTCCTTGTACAATAGCAGCTCCATCTTGTTAGCCAGACTTCTAGCATTGGTGTACAAGCCTAATTTTGTCCGGTCGCATACTATTTCCTTTTTTTTTTTTTTTAACAACAAGGTTGATCTTTATTAATGAATGAATGGTACGTGACACAATCCAGGTATCAAAAGATACAAAAGAAACTATACATAAACATATGAGACAAGCTGAGGGTGACAAGAGCAAATAAAGCAAGATATGTTTTGAAAAGAAGAATCAATCCCAAAAGGAACTCCAGATGTCCAAGTAGAGAAATGGAAGGAGGAAGGGAAGGAGGCGGAGGGGGGGAGGAGGAGGAAGGGATAGGAGGAGGGGGGGAGGGCAGGGAGAGGGGAGGGAGGGGGTGAGGAGGGCAGAGGAGGGAGGAATGGGACGGGGGGGGCGGAGAGAAAGGGGGGGAGGGAAGCGCACCCAGTCAATTAAGGGATACATCAGTAAGCACAATGTTAAACAGGGTTAGTCCACGGGCCCCACACACGTTCATACTTCATAGGACACCCTCTATTAATATATGTTAGTTTGTAGAGAGGCAACACAGAATTGATCAGATCCATTCACGCCCCTATCGTAGGAGGCGCCCTAGAGGTCCATTTTAACAAAACCAATTTTTTTGCAAAAAACAGCAGCATTGAAAGCAGGAGTTTAGTGTAACGAAGCCTCTGGTCATCATCTTGTATCCCCAGTAGAGCCAATTCAGCAGATACTGGGAGATCCAAGTGGAGACGTATGTTAATGAACTCGAATATGGCGGACCAATATACCGAGAGTCTGGGACAGGACCAAAACATATGAATATATGTACCGGAAGCAGAGTGGCATCGTGGGCAGTTCGGAGAGCATTGCGGATAGATACCATGCAGTCTCTGGGGCGTGAAGTACACTCTATGCAGAAACTTGGACTGTAGCAACTTGTCCCTAGAGGATATCACCAACTTATAGCTATCTTCAAAGCACTCCTCCCATGACTCCCTGTCTAGAGACGGGATATCCCCCCCCCCCCCACCTCCTCCACAATGAGTCCATTTTCAGAGAGTCCTTCCGAATAATCGTCAGATATAACGTAGAGAGGGGCTTATCTAGAGAGCTCTGGGCCAGCAAGTCCTCAACCGCGTCCGCCTGGAGGCTAGGAGGCGTCGGAAACTGGGCCCGAAATGCGTGCCGCAACTGATAGTAGCGAAACAGCATCCAGGGCGGAAGGTCAAACCGGTCGGACAGGACCCGGAAGGGGAGCAGGGACCCATTGAAGACAATATCCCTCAGCAACTTAATACCACACCGGGCCCACAACTGCGGATCCGGAATGGATCGGAAATGTGCAAGGGAAGGATTCCCCCACAGCGGGGTGAAGGGGGACCATCGATTGGGGGACAAGAAACGACGCCTAGCTATCCCCCATACTCGCAGCGTAGTCCTAGTTGGAGCAGGCAAAGAGGGGTACGCTGAGGAACCCCTATAAACTAAATTGCTGAGTTCAGTAAGCGAGCCCACTATCGCTGCCTCCAGGCAGACAGCCGCATTGGCCCTGGACACTATTTCCTTGTTAGTTGTTATGAGACTGCAATTTGGATTTGACAACTTGCTTACCTTGGGTTTTGGTATTTTAGTCACCCTACTGCTAATGCCCCCAATATTACCCACTAAACCTTGTTCCATGCTGGCTATTTTTACATCTGGACCCCCCATCACCTAGTTTAAAAGCCCCGCTAACTTTTCGGCCATCTTCTCTCCCAGCCAAGCTGCACCCTCCCCATTTAGGTGCAGTCTGTCCCTGCTAAAGAGCCGGTAACCAACTGAGAAGTCGGCCTAGTTCTCCAGGAACCCAAACCCCTCCTTTCTACATCAGCTCCTCAGCCACTTGTTAATTTCCCTAATCTTCCGTTGCCTCTGGCATGGATCGAGGTACCAGTAGTATTTCTGAGAATAATACTTTGGAGGTCCTATTCCTCAATTTAGCGCCTACGTACCCAAAATCGTTTTTTAGGACTCTTTGTCATTGGTACCCACATGTACCATGACAGCTGGGTCCTCCCCAGCCCCACCCAATAATCTGTCCACCAGATCCATTATGTGCTGACCCCGAGCGCCCGGTAAACAACATAAAGTTTGTCGCTTATGGTCTTTGTGACAGATTGCCAGCTCTCTGTCCTTCTAATAATTGAGTCCCCTACCACCAGAATCTGTCTTTCCTTACCCTTAGCCTTGCTCCCGCCCTCAGTGGTGGAGTCTTTCCCCTGGCATCGCTCTGCTCCAGCAATGCTGGTCCTTGACTGGTTTCCCCAACATCACGCAACAAGGTGTACTTATTGGGATGTTCTAGCCCTGTACCGGCCTCCCTAACACTTTCCCCTTTAAGTCTTCCTAACTGTCACCCAACTATGCTGCTCTGGTGCCTGCACCTCTGTGCTGGCCCCTGCCATCACCTGTCAGGTATGTTCCCAACTCTCTTTTAGTATGATTTAGTAGATTCTTCTCAGCCTTACCCCCCGCTCTCACTGGTGGAGTATTTCCCCTGGCAGCTAGGGGCGTCGCTCTGCTCCAGCAATGCCACTCCTTGACTTGTTTCCCCAACATCATGCAACTGTGCATACTTATTGGGATGTTCCAGCCCAGGACCGGACTCGTTGACGCTTTCTCCTCTACCCCACCTAACTGTCACCCAACTACTCTGCTCTGGTGCCTGCACCCCTATATCTCCACCCGCCTCTTTGCTGGCCCCTGCCAGCACCTGTTGTGTACATTCCAAACTCGCTTTCAGGTTCAAGAGGCTTTGCAGTGTTGCCAACTGCTTTCCAGATTCAGGACCTGGACTTCCAAGGAAGTAACCTGCTCACATTTTGTGTAGCAGGATTTACCCTCGACCGGATGCTCGAGGAACGCATACATGTCACAAGATGTTCACCGAGTCGCATTTCCATACCTGTTGGACATCGCACCCACTGATTTAATGGGGATGCTCCTAGAGGATTTGGATTTTTACTCTGCCTGATTAACTGTTAAAATTGCTTCCTGACTAATTTATTAGTGCACCGTTACTCACAGTACTCAGTACCTCACAGCACTTCACCCATTACTCAGTAGTACTCAGTACACTGTTACTCCCAATTACTCAGCAGTACTCTGTGCACAGTTACTCAGTGCACAGTTACTCAGCAGTACTCGGTACACAGTTTCTCAGCAGTACTCGGTACACAGTTTCTCAGCAGTACTCGGTTACTCAGTTACTCAGCAGTACTCAGAACACAGTTACTCAGCAGTCTTATGCCGCGTACACACGACCGTTTTTCATGACGAGAAAAATGCTATTTTTTAAATTGGTCATTAAAAACGATCGTGTGTAGGCTCCAGAGCATTTTATTAGACGAGAAAAATGGGCATTACAAATTTAGAACATGCTCTATTTTTTTCTTGTCGTTTTTTCACATCGTCGTTTTTCTCATCGTGAAAAACGGCTGTGTGTACGCTTTAATGACGAGAAAAAAACGCGCATGCTCAGAAGCAAGTTATGAGATGGGAGCGCTCGTTCTGGTAAAACTAGCATTCAGAATGGAGATAGCACATTCGTCACGCTGTAACGGCCTGAAGAGCACGAGGCTGAAAAGCGCGAATCGTCTCTCACCAAACTTTACTAACACGAGGGTGGCGCCATCCGACTGGAACTTCCCCTTTATAGTGCCGACGTACGTGTTTTCGAACATGTAATACGTCACCGCGCTTTGCGCAAGCATTTTTTTTTCACGATAGTGTGTAGGCAAGGCAGGCTTGAGAAGAATCACGTCAAGAAAAACAACGTTTTTTTCAATGACATTAAAAACGGCCATGTGTATGCGGCATTAGGTACACAGTTACTCAGCAGTACTCAGTACAGTTATTCAGAAGTACTCAGTACACAGTTACTCAATTACTCAGTACCCAGTTACTCAGTACACAGTCATTCGCAGTTACTCAGCAGTAGGGATGAGCTTCGTGTTCGAGTCGAACATACGTTCGACTCGAACATCGGCTGTTCGATCGTTCGACGAAGATCGATCGATTTGGGCCGTTCGCGCCAAATTCGAGTGACGCGAACGGCCCACAATGCACTACGCCATCGCAGTGTCATCCAGGCGCTGTGATTGGCCAAGCATGCACTGTGACCCCGCATGCTTGGCCAATCACAGCGCCGGCAGCGAGGAGAGCAATGATTGGCCACAGGCAGGATGCCTGTGGCCAATTATTGCTGAGGGTGTTTAGTACACGCCCCACACTATAAAAGGCCGCCAGCACGGCGGCCTAGTGTAGTGTGTTCCGGAGCAGGGAAAGAGAAGCATAGGCAGGGACAGTGACATTTATTTTTTCTTGCTTAACCTGGATTCCTTTAGTTTAGGGAAAGAGAAGGATAGGTAGGGAGAGTGTCAGTGTGTTTTACTGTGCGAATCCTTGTTTCTAGGGACAGGGAAGGACAGTGAGGGAATTCTCCTTGTGCTATAGTGTGCTTTAAAAAAACATTTTTTCTAGGGACAGAAAACTATAGGTAGGGAGAGTGTCAGTGTGTTTTACTGTGCGAATCCTTGTTTCTAGGGACAGGGAAGGACAGTGAGGGAAATTCTCCTTGTGCTATAGTGTGCTTTAAAAAAACATTTTTTCTAGGGACAGAAAACTTTAGGTAGGGAGAGTGTCAGTGTGTTTTACTGTGCGAATCCTTGTTTCTAGGGACAGGGAAGGACAGTGAGGGAAATTCTCCTTGTGCTATAGTGTGCTTTAAAAAAACATTTTTTCTAGGGACAGAAAACTATAGGTAGGAAGAGTGTCAGTTTCTTTCACTGTGATAATCCTTGTTTCTAGGGACAGGGAAGGACAGTGAGGGAAATTCTCCTTGTGCTATAGTGTGCTAAAGCATTCCTCATCAACCATCTTTGAAATCCTTGTTTTTTGGACAGTCAGGGAAATTGTCGTTGTGCTATTCTGTGCAAAAGCAATCATCCTCAACCATATTTAGAAATCCTTAAGTAAAGGGACAGAGAAGGACACCTGAAGGTAGCCCTTATTGCTTTTTTCCCATCTCCCTGCAGGCCATCTATTAGAATGTCTGGAAGGCAAACAAGGAGAGGCAGACAGTCAGGAGGCAATAAAAGAGGGCAAGCAGGCTCTGTGTCTGGGGGCAACAGTGCTGGTCGTGGACGCGGTGCATTGTCATCAGCACATGCCCATGGGACACGCTTGTCCTTCTTTTCGGCAGCTGGACATGTTGAGCCACATCATGCCGAAGACTTGGTAGAGTGGATGACCAAGCCCTCCTCCTCCTCCTCATCCTCTCTCACCCAGGCTCAGGGTACTGGCAAAGCAGCTGCCAAAGCGTCCTCTTCCCTGGTATCAATGTCAGACTCATCATCAGTCACTCCTTCCCTAGACCCACCATGTCCTCCTCCTGAGGAGTCCCCCGAACTGTTTGAGCACAGTGTTGGGTACATGCTCCAGGAGGATGCCCAGCGTTTCGAAGGGTCTGATGATGAAACCCAGCTACAGGAAGGCAGTAACGTGAGAGCAGACAGAGGGGATGCTCAAGAAGGACACCAATCTGGCAGTCATGTTCCAGCAGCTGCAGCATACTGCCAGATTGGCTCCAGTGATGAGGAGGGAGGGGATGATGAGGTCACTGACTCCACGTGGGTGCCTAATAGGAGAGAGGAGGATGAGGAGGAGGCACATCTCCAATGAGGCAGGATGCCCTTTGGTGGCCAGCGTAAGGGCAGTACACCGACGGAATCACACCGCAGAGCTCCGCCTGTGCAGGGCGCTGCCTCTGCCCGTCATTCAAAAAGTTCTTTGGTGTGGGCCTTTTTTGAGGCTAGTGCATCAGATCGCACAGCTGCTGTTTGCAACATATGTCTCAAGCGTATATCGCGTGGCCAAAACATCAGCCGCTTGGGTACAACATGCCTGACCAGACATATGTTGACCTGCCATGCAGCTCGTTGGCAAGCCTACCTCAAAGACCCACACCAAAGAACAAAGCGGACCTCTCCTTGCACCGCATCAGCTGGGATCTCCAACCCCACTATAACTTCAGTCCTCTCTGAAACATGCACTGAGAGGAATGAAGGTGTAGAATTAGGTGTGTCACAGCCAAGTACTTGCGGCCACTCTGCTAGCAGTACACCGACGTCCGATTCTAGCAGGCAAATTTCCCTGCCCCAGCTGCTGGACCGTCGAAAGAAGTTCACTCCCAGCCATCCACATGCCCAGCGGTTGAATGCTAGCTTGGCTAAATTGCTAGCGCTTCAACTGCTGCCTTTTCAGTTGGTAGACTCGGCCCCCTTCCGTGAGTTTGTGCAATGTGCGGTTCCTCAGTGGCAGGTTCCCAAACGCCACTTTTTCTCACGGAAGGCTATTCCGGCTCTCTACCGGCATGTGGAAGGCAATGTCTTGGCCTCGCTGGACAGGGCGGTCAGCGGTAAGGTGCATATTACCGCTGACTCATGGTCCAGCAGGCATGGACAGGGATGTTGCCTTTCTTTCACGGCCCATTGGGTCACTCTTTTGGCAGCTGGGAAGGATGCAGGACAAGGTGCAGTAGTGTTGGAGGTTGTTCCACCGCCACGCCTCCAAAATGCTACTACTGGTTGTGACACACCTCTCTCCTCCACCCCCTCCTCTTCTTCTTCCTCCATGGCCTCTTCCTGTGGTTTGTCCTATGAACCAGCGGTGCTCCGTAGCCGTTCAAGGGGCTACGCAAGTACGCAGGCAAAAAGATGCCATGCCGTGCTTGCGCTGGTGTGTTTGGGGGACAGAAGCCACACTGGGGCAGAGGTCCTGTCTGCTCTGCAGGGCCAGGCCGAGAGGTGGTTGACGCCACGCCAGCTTAAGCCAGGAATGGTGGTTTGCGACAATGGCACCAACCTCCTCTCCGCCCTCCGACAGGGACAACTGACCCATGTGCCCTGTGTGGCTCACGTCCTTAACCTGGTGGTGCAGCGGTTCTTGGCCAGGTACCCGGGCTTACAGGATGTCCTGAGGCAGGCCAGGAAAGTCTGTGTGCATTTCCGCAGATCTTATAATGCCAGTGCTCGCCTGGCTGAGCTGCAAAAGGAGTTGAACCTGCCCAAGAACCGCCTTATATGTGACATGCCCACCAGGTGGAACTCAACGTTGGCCATGCTGCAGCGGCTGCACACGCAGCAGAGGGCCATCAATGAGTACCTGTGCGACTACGGCACCAGGACAGGGTCAGGGGAGCTTGGTTTTTTTTCTCCACGCCAGTGGGGCATGATCAGGGATGCATGCACTGTCCTGGCACCATTTGAGGAGGCCACGAGGATGGTGAGCAGTGACAGTGCATGCATCAGTGACACTGTACCTCTTGTCCACCTGTTGGAGCACACGCTGCGTGGAATAATGGACAGGGCACTTCAGGCAGAACAGAGGCAGGAAGAGGAGGACTTCCTTGCCTCTCAAGGCCCCCTTTACCCAGACAGTGTTCCTTCTGTCCCACCCATCGCACAGGAAGAGGAGGAGGAGGAGGAGGATTGTGTCAGCATGGAGGTGGAGGCTGGCACTCAGCATCATCAGCAGCAGTCTTTTAGGGATGATTTACAGTCCCAAGAAACCAGTGGACTTGTACGTGGCTGGGAGGAGGTGGCTGCGGATCATGTCGTCCTTAGTGACCCAGAGGACTCCGGAGCGAATGCCTCAGCAAACCTACGCTGCATGGCCTCCCTGATCCTGCAAAGTCTGCGGAAGGATCCTCGTATTCTTCGGATCAAGGAGAGGGACCATTACTGGCTGGCCACTCTCCTTGATCCACGGTACAAGGGTAAGGTTGCGGACCTTATGTTACCGTCGCAGAGGGAGCAGAGGATGAGACAACTCCGGGAGGCCTTGCAGAAAGGTCTGTGCAACGCGTTCCCAGAGACTGGGAGGTTACAAACTCCTGGTCCTGGACAACGAGTTGCTGAGGCTTCGGCCAGTCAAAGAAGGAGCGGTGGGGAAGGTGGCCGTCTGACCGATGCGTTCAGACAATTCTTTAGTCCGCAGCCCCAAAGTATGATCGGTTCCAGCAACCATCGCCAGCGTCTGATAAACATGGTGCAGGAATATCTAGGGGCAAGGTCAGACTTGGACACCTTCCCCACCGAAAATCCTCTGGCTTACTGGGTCTTGAGGATGGATCACTGGCCAGAGCTTGCACAGTATGCAATTGAGCTACTGGCCTGTCCTGCATCCAGCGTTCTTTCGGAACGCACATTCAGTGCTGCTGGAGGATTTGTCACGGATCACAGGGTGCGCCTGTCCACCGACTCGGTTGATCGACTGACTTTCATCAAGATGAACCAGTCTTGGATCACCACCAGCTACCACACACCTGATGCTGATATAACAGACTAATTGATTTTAACATGTCACATCCCTTCAAGACTGATGCTGATGCTGAGTGCCTGTGCTGTTATGTTGACTGGCTATCCTCCTCCTCCGAGTCCTCAATGATACGATTGATGATGATAGCTTGGAAGATCATTTTTGTTTATGGGTGCCGCCACCAGTGGCTAAGGCCCAATTTTTCAGCCCCTGTTTTACAGGGGCGTGTAATTACAATTTTTTAGCAATAATTTGCCATAGGGCTCATTGCTGTGCTCCAAGTACAGTATCTGTGAGGGGTTGGAGTGTTGTGGCACCAGTGCCTAAGGCCCAATTTTTCAGCCCCTGTTTAACAGGGGCGTGTCATTACAATTTTTGAAGCAATACTTTGCAACAGGGCTCATTGCTGTGCTCCAAGTACAGTATCTGTGAGGGGTTGTAGTGTTGTGCCACCAGTGCCTAAGGCCCAATTTTTCAGCCCCTGTTCAACAGGGGCATGCAATTACAATTCTTGATCTAATAATTCACAGCAGGGCCCATTGCTGCACCCACCAAGAGTAACTCTGAGGGCTTACAGTGTTGTGGCAACGCCACCACCACCACCACCACCACCACCACAAAAGGCCCAATTTTTCAGCCCCTGTTCAAAAGGGGCATGTAATTACAATTCTTGATCTAATAATTCACAGCAGGGCCCATTCCTGCACCCACCAAGAGTAACTCTGAGGGCTTACAGTGTTGTGGCAACACCACCACCACCACCACGAAAGGCACAATTTTTCAGCCCCTGTTCAACAGGGGCATGCAATTACAATTCTTGATCTAATAATTCACAGCAGGGCCCATTGCTGCACCCACCAAGAGTAACTGTCAGGGCTTACAGTGTTGTGGCACCAGCACCACCATCAAAGGCCCAATTTTTACTACCACTGTTCAACAATTATATGTAATTGAAATTCCTGATATAATAGTTGACAGCAGGGCGTTCCAGCACCAACCAAGAGTAACTGTGAGTGCTTACAGTGTTGTGCCAACACCAACAACTAAGGGGCCTATTTCTGCAGAGTATATACAGCAGCTCCCTACTTTCAAACATCCAACTTACAAACGACTCCTACTTGCAAACGCAAGAAGACAACAGGAAGTGAGAGGAAATCTACCCCTAGGAAGGAAAATTCTCTCCTGTAAGAATTAATATGGGAGAAAGGTGTATCCTCTGTACTGATGCTTTATCACCAATCCTTGTTTCAAGAAAAACACCACATTTCAAAAACAGTTGTCATTGGGACGGAAAGTGAGGTGAAATGTTCTGAACAGGGGCACAGACAGCAAAACAAATGTTACAGGGGTGATAACCCTTACCTATGTTTTCCAAAAAGTTTAAAAATAGATTTTTGGGCTGGAGCTACACTTAAACAATGTACCTGTTCAAAATTACAAACAGATTCTACATAAGAACAAACCTACAGTCCCTGTCTTGTATGCACCGCCTGTATACGGCTGTTCAGAGTATATAGGGCCTTTTTTATTTTATGTGCGGGGTTCCCCTTAATATCCATACAAGACCCAAAGGGGCTGGTAATGGGCTGGGGTAGGGGGGGGGGTCATGGGGTAGCTATGCCATTTTTCTTAAAGATTTTCATCCATATTACCGGGACCAGACATTACATTAAAGCCGCAAGCAGTTTTAAATGGCTTTTTTTTCCTTTAGAAGTGTCATTTTGTGCAGGGACAGTTCTAAACACGTGGCACTTCACAGGCATACTTTAGACACCCCCCAGGTACGATATTTAAAGGAATATTTGACTTTTTTTTTCACTTTATGCATCATTAAAATGACTGCTCCCGAAAAACGACCGTTTTTAAAACTTCTTTTTGCATTGATACATGTCCCCTGGTGCACAACCCGGGTTCCCAAACCCTTTTTAGGACAATAACATGCATAATAGTTGTTATAATTAGCACTTTAGAATTCGAAAGTTCGCATCCATTGTATTTAATAGGGTTCTAATGTTCGTACGAACTTTCGGTCCGTTCGCGGGTTCTGGTGCGAACTGAACCCGGGGGTGTTCGGCTCATCACTACTCAGCAGTACTCATTTACTCAGTTACTCAGCAGTACTCAGTACACAGTCACTCGGCAGTACTCATTTACTCAGTTACTCAGCAGTACTCAGTATACAGTTACTCACACTACACCTTCCTCAGACAGCGTCCTCACTACACACAGTCAGCCTGTCTTATCTTTTTGTTATGCCACTCTGCTGCTCCTGCTCAGCCACTCCTTGTAGACTGTCTCCTGCAGGGCTTGTCAGCACATTCAGTGTGTCCCGGTCAGCCTGCCTCTCCCTGCTCCCGCCGCTTCTCTGGTCTGCCTCTCACACTCCCCTTCCGGTCTGAGGCTACAATTACCTGCTGCCTCTTCCGGTCAGCCTGCCGCCTCCTCCGGTCCGGCTGTCACGGTCTTGATGATTTTGTGCCCACCACAACTGTCAGTCTCAGTGGGGTGTCCCTGTCACTCCAGCTCCACGGTTTCGCCCCTGACGCCTTTCCTGGTCCCCAGGTCTCCCATTGCCTTTCTCAATCTGAGGGGGGTGGTCACAGTCCTAGTCTCCTACAGATTGCTTCCACATACTATGCTTCCTCTGCCTCTCTCCACACTTCCTGGTCTCTCTCCCAGAGACAATGTCACAGCACCATCCACTGGCCTTACAGTACAGCACTGCATATTCTCTATATACTTTGTGAAAAGGGTGTGTCCCCTCCCTCCAATCAGGGCTTAGAGCTCTTCCCACTGAGCTCGGCACTGTGAGATGCCAGATCCCCACCCCCTGCTGCTAGAGCTCAGAAAAAATCCTTTGATCTGTGTGTTTTCAAGACTATCTACATAAGAAATGGCTGCATATAAACAGGTACAACTTATATAGGAAGATTTATTTTTTCTGTATATCATCTGTTGCTATTCACTTCACTGGGTATATGTGAGGGTTTTTAACGATATCTATAGTCAATATTTGTGTCATGAGAGAAACATACGTTTTTGTATATTCCTGTGCTCTCTGTAAACACTTAAGTGGACTGTAGAACTTTTAATATATCTGTAAACATGACTGCTCTATTGTACGCCCATGCAAGGGCCATGTTTACCTGCATGGGGATGCATTAAAGTTCCATGCAGGCGGTTCTACTCATGTCAATTAGGATGCAGCTGCTGTTTGGACACAGCCCTGAATGCAAAAAGTGTGTGTTTGGGGCCGTGTACCCTCACCCACCTGAATGTTGAATTGGATGCAGCAGCTGCTGCATCCCAATTGACATGAATGGGGACTGCCTGCATGGAACACCTGTGCATCCCCATGTGCAAAAACTCAGCCCTCGCAGTCCATGTGAAGGAGGCCTTATTGAAGTTCTGGATTTTACGGCTTACAGCTTACTTTATACATGTATTTCAGATATGATACCTAATTGTTTCTCAGTAATAGTGTTGGAGAAAGATACAGTCATTGATTTCTTGCCAAAGTATTTATCATATGTTTGTAACAAACAACCAGGTTAACAAGTTAATGTAATCATTGTTTCTTTCAGTTATGTTTTTGCCTAAAAAATCTAAAGATAAAGAAGTTGAATCCAAATATCAGTGCATAGAAGGCATCAGTAGATTAATTTGCACTGCAAAGCATCAGCAGAATATGCTTAGAGGTAAGTGTTCTTTCATTCAGCATAACTGTGTCCACTTAAAGCGTTTGTAACCCTAAAAATAAAAAAAATAGATCCTGTTCCTTTAAAGCGTGTTTAAAGTGCTGTTGTGCTGTGTCATTTGGCCCCCTGTATCATCTAAAATACCTGACTGATCCTGCCTGGTTCTGCCCTCCCCTCTGTAAACTGACCATGTTTATCATGGCTGCTGAGCCCTGACACCATGGTCAGTTTACGTGCCTCCGTCAACCCCCCTCCCCCGTCTGTCAGCTCCGATCCGCTTCCCAGCCCTCCCTTCCTACTGCTAGCATAACTAAGGCTGGATTCACACTGTGTGCGGAACGGCTCGCAGCAGGGGGTCCAGTGCGTCCCTGTTTACCATTTTAGGTCTGAATTTAGTCCCAAATTTTTGGCTAAATTCGAATCTGAAACAGACCAGAAATGCACAGGACTCTTCTGTAAACTGCTCCGCAGCCATCCCGGAGCTATGTGAACCAGCTCCATTAAGAGCTGGTCACAGTCTCCTGACATGCAAATTGGATGCGTGGAATCCCGTATCCAATTCACACCAGTGTGAACCCAGTCTGAGGCTTCGTGCTACAATCTCCTGTGTTATACTAAATGATGTGCCCCAGTGTATGCGTTTTTAAAATAAAAACCGCTATATACCTTATTTTACACATGTCTGGCCTCCTCTCTTCTCTCCACTCTACTCTTCCTCCTGGCTGACGTCAGCGGGAGATTCTCAGCCCCGCCCGCTGTAGCTGTGAAGCGAGGCAGCCAGTCACCTGAGTGCTGAGCAGCACTATAAAATAAGGTGTAGTGGTTGGTTGCTACGAGTTACAACATCCACACATTCAACCCTGCTGCCAGACATCCATCAGACACACTCCTTTAGTCAATGAACAGTCTCTTGCTTGCTTTTGTTATTTTATTGGGGGATTGAACTTGGTTGGGGAAAAGGGACATGGGATGCCCATAGAATAAATTGGTACTTTGAAGAATATAGTAACTGCGTCACACTTCTCAAAAAGCACAAGGTGGCTGACCCTAAACTTGACAGACTTTTACCTCGGAACACTGCTTCCTCCAGCACACTACTTTCTGTCAGTCTTAGTAATCATGTCACGCCATCAGAACATGACAAGGCCTCACTCTGCATAAGTCCCAGTTAATTTACTTGATGACTCTTTGTAGACCGGGGCAACCCTTTATGGCAGCAACTGTTTACTTGAGAAGATTAAATGGTGATAGACTACTGATCTCAGCAAGTCCGACTTGCAAATCCTGCCTGCCCTCATGGCTGCATCGATTTGACACAAACTCCACAGTCCCTCCCTCTGGCTCTACATGCAGCTCACCTAGCATGCCTCTTCCAGATCTCTCCACTGTGCTTTTACTCACCGACACCTGCCCTGGATCCTTCCTGAAGGACTTACTCCGGACGTGCAGACCAACTGTCTCTTCCAGCTCCTGTTCCAGGACACCTCTCCATGACCATGTAAGGAGAAGCTCCCTCCCAGCTCCCAAGCTCCTCCGCCTAAAGTAAAACCCCCCCCCCCCCAGATGGAAGTTCCCTTTAGGCACGACAGTCTAACACTCCATTCTTCAGTTCACCCAGCCGATAACTCCTTCCCCAGCAGGCTGACCATGGGTATATGTAGGAGGCCTGCCCCCTGCCAGAGCTCCTCACATGTACCCCATGTCACTCCAGCTCTCTGCCCTGCGCCTTTTCCAGAACATTCTCTCTGGAAACAGGAAAGGCGCCCAAGAGCTAAAGTACATGTCAGTCACCTACTGCTGTACTAAACCACTCCCCTGCCCCCAGATCAAAACAAACAGGCCTGCTTAAATTTACCTGCACTGGCAGCTTACACAAAAAACCCTTATACTTGGCACCTACCTAAGGTAGAGGGTGCTACAAAGGTATATAGCGACTTCTTTTTTTTAAAACACATACACTGGGGCACATCATTTACTATAGCATAGGAGATTGTAGCACAAACACTCAGTGGCTTAAGAACCACTTTAAGTACCATAAAAGTTCATGCAACCTACATCTAGAGTAGAAGGGTAGAACATGGCTAGTTTTATGTATCTAACCCACAGACGTGACACCATTAAAATGTCTATGCCATAATCTTAAAATAGTGACTCAAAGAAAATAGGATTTTTATAACAGCTTACCTGTAAAATCCTTTTCTTGGAGTACATCACGGGACACAGAGCGACATAGTCATTACTAATGGGTTATATAGATACCGTCAGGTGCTGGCACTGGCAACTTCCAAAACCGGAAGTACCCTCCCCTATATAAGCCCCTCCCATCCGGGAGCACCTCAGTTTTGTAGCAAAGCAATAAGTGTCCCTAAAGAGGGGCGGGAGCTCTGTGTCCCGTGATGTACTCCAAGAAAAGGATTTTACAGGTAAGCTGTTATAAAAATCCTATTTTCTTTCTCGTACATCACGGGACACAGAGCGACATAGTCATTACTAATGGGATGTCCTAAAGCAATGCCAAATGAGGGGGGGTATACACCATATATAAGCTGAGCGCTATCAGACATGAGGATCTTTTGCGGCCTGCAACACACTGCGCCCAAAGGCGACATCCTCCTGACTTCTAACGTCCACCTGGTAGGACCTAGTAAACGTGTGTACCGAAGACCATGTTGCGGCCTTACAGATTTGAGCCAGGGAGGCCTGGTGATGCACTGCCCATGAAGTTCCAACTGCTCTCGTGGAGTGCGCTCTAACTTTGAACGGAGGCGGTCTCCTTCTCAAGCCATAAGCTTGCATAATGACCTGTCGAATCCACTTGGCTAAAGTAGATTTTGACGCTGCTTGACCCTTTCTGGGGCCTTCCGGCAGAATAAACAAAGTATCCGTTCTGCGAATCTGAGCAGTGGCTTTTAGATAAGCTTTAACTGCTCTTACTACATCCAAAGAATGCAATAACTTTTCCTCTACCGAAGTAGGTTTGGGGAAAAAAGAAGGAAGAACCACATCTTGGTTCAAATGAAACCTCGATACCACCTTAGGAAGAAAGGCTGGATGAGGACGTAACACTACTCTGTCCTTATGGATAACCAGATATGGCTCCTTACAGGACATAGCTGCTAATTCCGATACTCTTTTAGCCGAACAAATGGCTACTAGAAAAACCAATTTCCTGGTGAGAAGCACCAAGGAAATATGCTGTAATGGTTCAAATGGTTGTTTCTGTAGAACCGACAGAACCAAGTTTAGATCCCATGGACATATGGGAATATTAACCGGAGGACTAATACGCATCATTCCTTGTATAAAGGCTTTGACTAGTGAATGCGAAGCCAAGGGCCTTTGAAAAAATATTGACAAGGCCGAAATCTGACCCTTGATAGTACTCAAGGCAAGCTTCCTATCTACAGCCCATTGTAGGAAGTCCAGAATCCTACCTATTACGTGGATGCCATTTTCTGGCCTCACACCAGGCGATGTACGCCTTCCAGATTCTATAGTAGATCTGCCTGGATACCGGTTTCCTGGCATTGATCATGGTAGACACCACAGCATTAGAGAGCCCTCTCTTTTTTAGAATGTGGGCTTCAATAGCCAGGCCGTCAAACCTAGGGCTGGTAAGGAAGGGTGGTATATCGGTCCCTGCGAAAGCAGGTCCGGACGATGTGGGAGGGTCCAAGGACTCCCCACAGACATTTTTACAATCTCCGCGTACCATGCTCTTCGGGGCCACGCTGGAGCCACCAGAATCACTGGTTTCTTTTCTACCCTGATTCTGCGGAGTAATCGAGGTAACCATTGTGGCGGTGTGAATGCATATATCAGCTTGAACTGATCCCAAGGGAACACTAGGGCATCCGAGCCGCAAGCTAGGGGATCCCTTGTCCGAGAGACAAACCTGTCCCCCTTTGCGTTGAATCTGGGTGCTAGAAGATCTACATCCGATGTTCCCCACCGCTGACATATTGTCCAGAAAACCTCGGGGTGAAGGGACCCTTCCTCTGGGCCTAATTGTTGGCGACTTAGAAAGTCCGCCTTCCAATTCTCCACTCCTGGAATGAATACCGCAGATATGGCTGGGACATATTTTTCTGCCCATTTCAGGATGTAATTTACTTCCCTCTGGGCTGCACGACTCCTGGTGCCCCCCTGATGATTGATATATGCCACTGCTGTGGCATTGTCTGATTGAATTCTGACAGGGGACCCTTGGAGTTTGGATGTCCATGCTACTAGGGCATACCGGGCTGCTCGTATCTCTAAGAGATTGATGGGCAGGGCCTTTTCTGCATCCGACCATCTGCCCTGGAGAGACTATTGCTCCAGTACTGCTCCCCAGCCTATAAGGCTGGCATCTGTAGTGACCACCTTCCAAGAAATCGGACTGAAGGATTTCCTTTTTTCCAGATTCTGGGGAACCAACCACCAACGGAGGCTCTTGCGAACGGAAGGGGACAAGGACATTGTAAGTCTAGGGCCTGAACTTTTTTGTTCCAGGCTGACAGTATGGCCCCTTTCAAATTCCTTGAATGGAATTGACCATAGGGTACTGCTTCGAATGATGCCACCATTTTTCCCAGCAGCCTCATATACAGGCGTATGGACGGCTGTCTTTTTTGTACCCACTAAGTGGATCAAATCTTTCAAAGACAACACCTTTCCTCGAGGCAAGAATATTTTTCTCTGGCCTGAATCCAACCTTAGCCCCAAGTATTCCAGACTTTTGACTGGTTTTTAGGGCTGACTTGTCTCGGTTGATAATCCAACCGTGAGATTCCAGATACTTGATTGTCTTGTGAACGACCACGTCTAGTTTTTTCACTGAGTGGTCTATCAGCAATAAGTCATCCAGATATGCCATTATCATTACACCTTGTGTTCTTAGATTGGCCAATAAAGGGCCAGAATTTTTTGTAAACACTCGTGGTGCTGTGGCCAAACCGAAGGGTAAGGCTCTGAACTGAAAATGGCGCCCTTCTACTGCAAAGCGTAGAAATTTTTGGTGGACTGGAAAGATGGGAATGTGCAAATAAGCATCTTTGATGTCGATCGCGGCTAACCAATCCTCCCCTTGTAGGGCAGTGGCCACCGATCGGATCGACTCCATCGGAAAGTCCTGATATACAGGAATTTGTATAGCCCTTTTAGAATTAATATGGGCCTCCCGTCCGCGTTTACTTCGGGACTGTAAGAGGTTTGAGTAAAACCCGAACCCTCATTCTTCCAGGGGAACCTCCATAATTACTCCTTGGAGCAATAGTTGTTCTAGTGCCAACAGGAGGGACTCTCTCTTCCGGGGATCCCTTGGCACGTTTGACCTCAAAAATGGGAAGGAGGAGAGTCTTTTAACTCCAAACTGTATCCCAAACCTACTGCGGAGAGCACCTATCTGTCTTGATCGTGTCCCGCCAGGTCTCTTGCGAACAACTGGAGTCCTCCCCCCACCCGACTGAGTGGGGGCTTCAATGAATTTAACTTTGGGGGAGGTTTTGTACCTCCCCTGACCCAGGGTTTCTCATTACCCTGCTACTGTCCCTGTTTTTTACCCCCGGGATTTGACCGAGGAGGCCGTCGGAACTGTTACACAGCCGATGCCCCAGGGACTGGAGAAGCAGGCCTCTTAAAGAGGGACCTCTAACTCTGCTTTTAACCGGCAAGAGCGTATTTTTACCGCTGGAAATTTTCTGGATATATTTGTCCAGGTTTTCCCTGAATAAGCGTTCACCATGAAATGGGACGCTAACCAGCCATTCTTTACAGGGAGCTTTAGCAGACCAGTTTTTGAGCCATAGGAGCCTACGCATATGTACTATAGACAGCGTAAGGCGGGAGGCCTGATGGACTGAATCCTCTATGGCGTCAACCGCAAAGCCTAAGGCTCTAGGTAGATCAGCTAGGGCAAAGCCTGCTGATCTGTCAAGTCCCTCAAGACCTGTTTCAACTGATCCTTCACTGCTTAGCAGACCCCAATAGCTGCTACTGCTGGTTGTATCACCAAGCAGATTTTCATAAGGACTCCAATCTTTTATCTATTGGGTTCTTGAACATTTGGACATTATCCACTGGACATGTCAGTGATTTATACATACAAGAGATGGCTGCGTCCACTGTAGGGACCTTCCATTTTTTTTTTTTTTTTTGATGAACTTCTCCTCCATGGGATAGACCACCGGAAATCTCCTGGGGGAATAAATATTTTCTCAGGACGTTCCCAATCCTGGTAAATGAGCCCTTTCAGTAAAGGGTGAAGTGGAAAAGAACAAACAGTCTGGGGGCTTCTAGCGACCCCAACGAGGATACAGTAGTGGTTGATGGTTCCGCAAGGTGCATTTTTAAATGCTGATCGGACCATGTTAGTCAGAGACTGAACCCATAATCTTTCAGCTTGAGATGCTGAGAAAAGGTTCCCCCACTGTTGATTCCTCTATAACAGAATCAACCTCATCCTGACCCCCTTCAGGCAGGTTGATCCCTGTATGGGACTGTTGCTCTGCTAACAGGCACTCTGAAGGAGGAGACGGAGATCGGGCGTGCTTTCCCTGACAGGGAGACAGCGATAAATGTTGACAATCTCTCTCTAATCCTCCCAGAGCTGAGGAAAAAACCTCCTCTGTTACATACACAGGAGCAGGTGACTGAGGACAGCCACAGTACCAAGTACCCCTGCGGGGTCTCTACGGTCACTTACCTCTGAACTTCAGGGGAGACTGGTGCAGCAGGAGTATGCCCAAGATCCTCCGAGCCCGATGAGACCCCCTTCGCTTCCTGGAAGATTCAGTTCCGGAGCTTCTGGACGGCATATTCCTAAGCCTAAAGCTGAGGTATTCCAGCCGCAATACACCACTTTTACTGAGAATAGTCTAGCACAATTGCTGCTATATCACAGTTGGTGTCTACTAATGTGCCTTTCTAGGGGATGCCTGTATCAACCGCTTGCTGTATGCCTTTAAATGTTGCCAGCTCTGTCTCTGTACTTCATAGCCAGCTCACTACAATATTGTTGTTTTTTTTTTTTTTTAAAACTGCTGGGACGCCCGCACATGCGCAGAAGCGCTGCGGCGCGCACAGAGCGTCATCCCCCAGGCTCCGCCCCCTTTCCCGGCTCACCTATATATATAAAGGCGCGTGCACGCACACGCGCGCGGGCACGTGCGCCTTCGGCGCTAATTTCAAATATGGTAACAAGGGACAGGAGCCAGGGCCCCTCTTTGCCGCAGGCCGGGGGATGGACGAGCACTGCAACATGGCAGAGGAAGCAGTTTCCTATCAGAGAACTCACCATCTGCCTGGACTTTGCTCTGCTGAGAAGAAGCTAGTCCACATGACAAGAAAACATTCCACAGCGGCCTCTAGTGGACAAACACAGGTACCGCAGTCTAATATATTAAATATATATATAAAAAAAAAATTTTTTTTTTTTTTTTCTTGACCACCATTAAAAATTATTACATTTTTTTAGTAGTTACAGGCATGCACAATTTTGCGGGAATACCATTAGGTAACAGACAGAAAGACAAATTAGGCTTGGGGGTCCCCCAATAGAACCAAGTTCCTGGGGGCCCCCACTTACCTGTTCCCCGCCGCAGGACTTTGTTTGGTCCACAAAAGCCCAAACTTCACCTATCACGGCAGGCATTGTAATCAAACCTTCAGGGACCGGGTTCCCAAGGATTCCACTCCCCTGGACCTGTATAGCACCCTGCACAGAAAACATCTTGGTCGTGGGTATGACCAGAGCTCTGGATCCCAGGGTCCAGCTCTCCTAAGAGAAGCATTACAGGCAAAACCTTGCTCTTCTCTTTGCAAGGCCCGGGTACCGACCGTTTAGCTATGAAGCTTTTTTGGTCGGATCCGGAATAGCTTACTGAGGCCCAAAAGAACCTGTACGCAAGCTCAGTGAAAAACACATGTTTCTTCTTGGCCAACACCTTAGACACTGGCAAAAAACTGAGGTGCTCCCGGATGGGAGGGGCTTATATAGGGGAGGGTACTTCCGGTTTTGGAAGTTGCCAGTGCCAGCACCTGACGGTATCTATATAACCCATTAGTAATGACTATGTCGCTCTGTGTCCCGTGATGTACGAGAAATAAATATATATACTACAGTGCCTTGAAAAAGTATTCATATCCCTTGACTTTTTCCACATTTTGTCATGTTACAGCCAAAAATTTAAATGTATTTTATTGGAATTTTATGTGATCGACCAACTCAGTGGCCCATAATTGTGAAGTGGAACGAAAATGATAAACAGTCAATACTTTGTAGAACCACCTTTCGCTGCAATTATAGCTTCAAGTCTTTTTGGGTATGTCTCCAGAGAGTGACATTTTTGCCCATTCTTCTTTGCAAAATAGCTCAAGATCTGTCAGATTGGATGGAGAGCATTTGTGAAGAGCAATTTTCAAGTCTTGCCACAGATTCTCATATGGATTTACAGTATCTCAAAAAAGTGAGTACACCCCTCACATTTTAGTAAATATTTTATTATATCTTTTCATGTGACAACACTGAAGAAATTACACTTTGCTACAATGTAAAATAGTGACCGTACAGCTTGTTTAACAGTGTAAATTCGCTGTCCCTTCAAAATAACTTAACACACAGCCATTAATGTCTAAACCGCTGGCAACAAACGTGAGTACACCCCTAAGTGAAAATTTAAAAATTGGGTCCAAAGTGTCGATATTTTGTATGGCCACCATTATTTTCCAGCACTGCTTTAACCCTCTTGGGCATGGAGTTCACCAGAGCTTCACAGGTTGCCACTGGAGTCCTCTTCCACTCCTCCATGACGACATCACGGAGCTGGTGGATGTTAGAGACCTTGCGCTCCTCCACCTTCAGTTTGAGGATGCCCCACAGATGCTTAATTGGGTATAGGTCTGGAGACATGCTTTGCCAGTCTATCACCTTTACCCTCAGCTTCTTTAGCAAGGCAGTGGTCGTCCTGTAAATGTGTTTGGGTTCATTATCATATTGGAAGACTGCCCTGCGGCCCAGACTCCAAAGGGAGGGAATCATGCTCTGCTTCAGTATGTCACAGTACATGTTGGCATTCATGGTGCCCTCAATTAACTGTAGCTCCCCAGTGCCGGCGGCACTCATGCAGCCCCAGACCATGACACTCCCACCACCATGCTTGACTGTAGGCAAGACACACTTGTCTTTTTACTCCTCACCTGGTTGCCGCCACACACGTTTGACACCATCTGAACCAAATAAGTTTAACTTGGTCTCCTCAGACCACAGGACATGGTTCCAGTAATCAATGTCCTTAGTCTGCTTGTCTTCCTCAAACTGTTTGCGGGCTTTCTTGTGCATCATCTTTAGAAAAGGCTTCCTTCGGGGACAACAGCCATGCAGACCAATTTGATGCAGTGTGTGGCGTATGGTCTGAGCACTGACAGGCTGACCCCCGCCCCTTCAACCTCTGCAGCAATGCTGGCAACACTCATACATCTATTGCCCAAAGTCAACCTCTGGATATGACGCTGAGCATGTGCACTCAACTTCTTTGGTCGACCATGACAAGGTCTCTTCTGAGTGAAACCTGTCCTGTATGGTCTTGGCCACCATGCCGCAGCTCAGTTTCAGGATTTTGGCAATTTTCTTATAGCCAAGGCAATCTTTATGTAGAGCAACAATTCTTTTTTTCAGATCCTCAGAGAGTTCTTTGCCATGATGTGTCATGTTGAACTTCCGATGACCAGTATGAGAGAGTGAGAGCGATAACACCAAATTTAACACACCTGCTCCCCATTCACACCGAGACCTTGTAACACTAACAAGTCACATGACATCGTGGAGGGTAAATGACTAATTGGGCCCAATTTGGACATTTTCACTTGGGAGTGTACTTACTTTTGTTGCCAGCAGTTTAGTCATTAATGGCTGTGTGAGTTATTTTGAGGTGACAGCAAATTTACACTCTTATACAAGCTGTACACTCACTACTGTGCATTGTAGCAAAGTGTAATTTCTTCAGTGTTGTCACGTGAAAAGATATAATAAAATATTTACAAAAATGTGAGGGGTGTACTCACTTTTGTGAGTTACAGTAGGTCTGGGCTTTAGCGCTGGCTGCATGTTTAAGGTCATTGTCCTGCTGGAAGGTGAACCTCCACCTCAGTCTCAAGTCTTTTGCAAACTCTAAAGCCTCGTACACACGGACGGTTTTCTCTGCCAAAAAACTGCTGGGAGAGCTTTTTGCCAAGAAAACTGGCCGTGTGTATGGTTTCTCATCGGGAAAACTGCCGGGAATCTCGACGAGAAAAATAGAGAACCTGCTCTGTATTTTTCTCATCGGGATTCTTGGCAAGTGTTTCCTGCTGAGAAAACCGTGAGTGTGTACGCTTACCTGTCCCAGGTAAGCCCACGCATGCTCGATGAGACTTCGACGCATGCGCGGTAGCTTACAAGGGTAGTGTAGGGTGAAGCAAGATGATGGCGATTGAATGTGACGAGCGCATGCTCGTCGTAGTTGATGACGTTACCGCGTTCTTGCCATTCACTCGGCGAGCAAGAAAAGCTTGCCAGAAATCCCGTCAGGAAAACCGATGTTTTTTTTCCTGGCGGTATTCCCGGCCGTGTGTACGGGGATTAACAGGTTTTCTTCTAAGATTGCTCTGTATTTGGCTCCATCCATCTTTCCATCAAGTCTGACAAGCTTTCCTGTCCCTGCTGAAGAAAAGCATCCCAACAACATGATTCTGCCACCACCATGTTTCACGGTGTGTTCAGGGTGATGTGTAGTGTTAGTTTTCCGCCACACACAGGCTTTTAGGCCAAAAAGTTAAATTTTGGTCTCATCTGACCAGAGCACCTTCTTTCACATGTTTGCTGTGTCCTCCACATGGCTTCTCACAAACTGTAAGCGGGACTTCTTATGGCTTTCTTTCAACAATGCCACTCTTCCATAAAGGCTAGATTTGTGGAGTGCGTGACTAATAGTTGTCCTGTGGACAGATTTTTCCACCTGAGCTGTGGATCTCTGCAGCTCCTCCAGAGTTACCATGGACCTCTTGGCTGCTTCTCTGATTATTGCTCTCTTTGCCCGGCCTGTCAGTTTAGGTGGATGGCCATGTCTTGGTAGGATTGCAGTTGTGCCATACTCTTTCCATTTTCGGATGATGGATTGAACAGTGCTCTGTGAGATGTTCAAAGCTTGGGATATATTTTTATAGCCTAACTCTGCTTTAAACTTCTCCACAACTTTATCCCTGACCTGTCTGGTGTGTTCCTTGTTTGTCCTTCATGATGCTGTTTGCTCACTAAGGTTCTCTAACAAACCACCAAAGGCTTCACAGAACAGACATATTTATACTGAATTACATTACACACAGGTGGGCACTATTTACTAATTAGGTGACTTCTGAAGGCAATTGGTTCCACTAGATTTTAATGTAGCGGAGTATTGCCTTTTAAATCCCTCAGAGACTACATTACCCAGTACACTTTTAGGCACCCAGGGTGCCTTGCCCCGCGCAAGGACTGCTGGGGTGGACTTTATAAGGGAGAGGCGGAGCCCAGTTCTTTCTCTTTAGACACCGCCCGCCCAGCAAGCTGAACTGCTGCTTGAGTTCCTGTGACTTTAGGCCAGAAGCCTGGCCCTTTTCTCCAAAGAGCCTTCCGCGTGCACCAAGGAACCTGAGGGACGTCTCTCCTTGATACTGTACCTTTGCCAGGAGGACCGAAGACCCGGATGTCGATGGATCAGTGTACTTAGACACCGCAGCAGAAGAAACGGACGTGGACTGGTCCGGTTGGGTGAGAGAGCACCTGCTCATAGACAAACACAGTACCTTTGTTGCCTTGGTGGATTACAAATTCTGTTCAAGTGCACCACCGTTGCTAGCGAAGATTTCCTTACAGAACTTCCACTTAGTTCAGTCAGTCCTGACTGGGTAGCGCAGACATTCCTGGGCGCCATATTGTCCATGAGGGGAAGTAGCTGCAAAGGGGACTGTTAGAGTTGCATAGCATTGAATATTTGTCTGCTTGTTTAACACTGTTTATTGCAGGGCTCTGCATATGACTTGTACCCACCTGTTTGATTGCTTACCCACTAATCTAAGTAAACATACAAGGGTTAAGTATATTGGTGTCTGTGTTCTTTACTTTACGGAAGGGATAGGTAAAGGAAGTTTTTCAAATTTCACTGTGTGTCTTTGCCATAGGATTGTGCCGCTGTGAGTTACAGGCCTCACAATCCTATCATCCCCTACTAACTGTGCCAAGGGAGGTTAGAGCCGATTGCCAGGGGTTGACAGCGGTGCACTACAGGGCCCAAAAATCATACAGGCAGCCCTCTTAACTGGGAGTATCGCTACACGTGGGGCCTCGGGTCCGGGATTCCTGTTACTGCACGCTGCAATCAAGCCGGTCAGAAGTACCAGCATGGACCCGCCAGCAATGTCACAGTGGTGCGCAGCAGTTGGCGCAGATTCAACCGAGGTGGTAGTTATTGAACTCCCGGGGGGGATCTGGCAAGAAAATGAGATAAAGCAGCTCATAATGTTGTTGTCCCCGAATCAAAAGGCGTGGGTGATGGACATAAGGCCAGATATCTTGTGTACGTACGCACTAGTGGAATGGAGAGGAGAAGTTCCGGAAGATTTTAGAGGTCAGAGCTTAAAAGCCACAGATGGCCAGATATACCGCTTAGTGCATACGAGAGCTATCAAGAAGGAATCTTCAAAAATCTCTCCGCCATCATCCCCGTTATTCTTCCACAAAATGGAAAGCAGTCGGGATACGATAGCCCCGGGGACACCACTGGCAGCCATAGGGCCGGAATTATTGAATGCCCTGGGAGACTTTGTCACTAAGTGCCAGAAGAGCAACACAGTACATGTGGAAGCCGGGTACCGAAAACTCCGGATTTTTTCAGGAAAGCTACCTGTGCCTTCCGGGGGAGAAGACTTCGACACCTGGATTGAACAGGCAATGCAGGCAGTAGAAGGATGGGAAGTACCAGAAGCGCAGAAGAAGCAGCGCATCAGTGAAAGTTTGAAGGGCGCTGCTGCTGAGGCTGTGAAGAACCTTAGGTTCAGCAATGCTGCTTGTACTGCATATGACTATCTGGCTATGTTGCAGGAGGAATTTGGCCAGCTGAAGAAGGTGACTGAACTAATGTACCAATTCGAGCATACCCTCCAACAGCCGGTAGAGAAATTATCCGAATATGTCCGGAGGTTAAACAGGATGCTGTGCCAAATTGTACTCAAAAAGGGAATGTTGCCCCAAGTCATAGATGCAACTAGGATGAAGCAGATCCTGAGGGGAGCTTTACGTTCGGATCCAGTTTGGCTCCACTTAAAGACCTCTGAAGGAGTAATGGATTTGAGTTACCCAGACCTTGTGCGGATCATAAGGGACGAAGAAGCCCTGTTGAAGGACCAACAGGCGGTTGAGAAGACCACTCCCCCCTCAGTAGAAGTCAGAGCAGCAGTAACCACTGAACGGGACTTAGAACTGGAGACCTTAAAGTCCCAGATGACTCAAGTACTGGACCTATTGACCTCTCTATTGGCCAAGAACTCTGGAGCCAAAGAGCAAGAGGAGATCAAGAAGGAACCACGCCAGAGTGTTTCCACTCCAACATCCCCACAGGGAAGAAGAGAAACTGTTTGTTTCAACTGTGGAGGAGTCAGCCATTTTGGAAGAGTGTGCCCTAGTCCAAGGAAGAACCGGAGCACACTTACCACCAGCCAGCGGAAAACTTCAGAGGGCCCCGATGAAGGAGTCAGCCGGGCGCCCACTATTTACAGAAAGCTCCAAAAAGATCGAAAAGCCAGAAGAGGGAAAGAGAAACAATGTCCCTCCTAAAATACTCAATGCCACTAGTCAGGAGTCGAAATCTAGCCATCTAAGGGAAATCAATGCATACCAGGCCCAACAAGGGTTGAGATCCAGAAAGAAAGAAATGGAAGAAAAAGAAAACCTCAAAAGGAGAGTCCGAGAGTCCAAAGAAGAAGGCCCCTCAGAAGAATTTTCCAGCCAAGTTAATAGGGCCCTCCCCCCTAGTCCCCATTCAAGTGGAGGGAGTCTACACCAAAGCCATACTAGACACAGGAGCCCAAGTGACCCTGTTGTATAAAGACTTTTACCAGAAGCACCTAAGTCACGTGCCCTTACAAAAGCTGGAAGACTTGGATATATATGGAATTGGTACTCACAGATTTACGGCCTGGTGAGATGACCTGCCTGCAGGCTACTGTGAAACTCTCATGGGAGCAGCCTAGGCCCCTTTGTGGTCTTAGAACCAGACCCCCAGGACACCCACCCAGGGTTGGAAGTGATCCCCTTGAGGGCATTGAAGAAGACTAAGGGCCAAATCCCAGTGAGCATCAGGAATGTCACTAGTTCTCCCATGAAGATTCCGGCCCGGATGTTGCTGGGGAGAGTAAACCCTGCCACCCCAGGGGCACTGTCCGACTTGTAGAAGGCTGAAGGAGGAGAATACACTCTGGATAATCTCTGCCTGGAGACCACCACCCTGCCAGCAGTGTGGAAGGAGAGAGCTAAGGCCCAGCTGACTAGATGGAGAAAAATATTCTCAAAGGACGAGTTCGACGTAGGGTGTGCGAGGAGTGCCACCCATAAGATCCGTCTGCAGGAAGACAAACCTTTCCGGGAGAGGGTCCGGCGAGTCCCCCTGGCTGACTTAAAGACTTACGTGAACAGTTGACGGAGCTTAAGAGAACTGGGGTTATTCGGGAATCCAGAAGCCCATATGCCTCCCCTATCGTGGTAGTCAGAAAAAAAAATGGGTCGCTGAGACTTTGCATAGACTACAGGACTCTCAATAGAAGGACCATACCCGACCAGTATACCACCCCCAGGATAGAAGATGCCTTACAGAGTCTGTCTGGAGCCAAGTGGTTCAGCGTCATGGACCTGAAGAGTGGGTATTATCAAATCCCAATGCACCCTGATGACAGAGAGAAGACAGCATTCATCACCCCAGTGGGATTCTATAAGTTCAACAGGATGCCTCAGGGCCTGTCAGGAGCCCCTGCCACTTTCCAGAGGTTGATGGAGAAGACAGTGGGGGACATGAATCTTATTAAAGTTCTGGGGTACCTAGACGACATCATTGTCTTCGGGAAGACTCTGGAAGAGCACGAAGAAAGGCTGGAGAAAGTCCTGAAGAGACTCAGTGAAGAGGGACTTAAACTATCCAGGGAGAAGTGTCAGTTTTACCGGTCCTCAGTTCACTATCTTGAACACATAGTGTCGGAAGAAGGAGTGTCTACAGACCCTGACAAACTGGAGGCAGTTGCCTCCTGGCCCCGACCAACTACAGTGACTGAGCTCAGATCCTTCCTGGGGTTTTGCTCCTACTACCGCAGGTTTGTGGAAGGAGTTGCAAAAATTGTCAAACCTCTGAATGAGTTACTGAAGACAGAAGGAAAGGAGGATGATACTGGCCCCAGGAAGCCCGGAGAGTCTGTGGAAGACCAGTGGACAGAGAAGTGTGAAGAGGCCTTCGAAATGCTGAAGAAAAGTCTGACCACTGCCCTGGTCTTGGCCTATGCTGACACTAAGAGACCATATGAACTGCATGTGGACACCAGCCATGATGGTCTGGGAGGTGTACTATACCAGGAGTATGAAGGACAACTCAAGCCAGTCGCCTATGTAAGTAGGAGTCTAACACCAGCGGAGAAGTATTACCCCACCCACAAATTGGAGTTCCTGGCCCTGAAGTGGGCAGTGGTGGATAAACTCGAAGACTACCTGTATGGAGCGGACTTTACAGTAAAGACAGATAATAACCCACTCACTTACCTTTTCACCACAGCCAAGCTGGATGCCACTGGCCACCGTTGGTTGGCCGCCCTCTCTGGATTCAACTTTAGCCTCAAGTATAGGCCAGGAACTGGAAACAGGGATGCGGATGCATTAACCAGAAGGTCTCATGCTCCCACTTACCATACAGAAGACTGGACCCAGGTAACCCCAGATGGGGTGCGGGCTTTGTGTCAAGGAGCCCAACTTCAAGCTAGTGGCGGATCCAGGGCAGAAGAAATTGGAGTTACGGTAGTGGGGGTGCCCAAATGCTATTGTGACGTTTCCCAGATTGGCGCAGACGACTTGCCAAAATTATCCAAGAAGGACATAAGAAGGGATCAGTTGGAAGACCCCTGGGGAAGATTGGCTTTGGAAGCTCTAGAAGACCAGGATCCGGACAGGCTCTTGCAAAATCCCTCAAAGGAGGCTCGATTAATTCACAAAGAATTGGACAAGTTACAGGTGCATCAAGGGGTGGTCTACCGAAGGGGCCCCTCTGATGACCTGGAAGAGAAGTGGCAACTGTTTCTGCTGGAAAAACACAGAAGAACTGTCTTGGCTGCCCTACATGATAACCATGGCCACTTAGGGGCCGAACGAACCTTCCAGCTTGTAAGGAATAGATTCTATTGGCCTTGTATGTGAGCTGAAGTGGAGGAGTACTGTCACTCATGTGCTTGCTTCACACAGAGGAAGACATCGCCACGTCAAGCTGCCCCAATGGGCCATCTGCAGAGTCAAGGGCCCTTGGACTTGGTATGCATCGACTTTCTCTGTCTGGAACCTGACTTGAGTGGACATGGAAATGTTCTAGTGATAACCGACCATTTCACCCGTTATGCCCAGGCCTTTCCAACTAAAGACCAGAAGGCCTCCACTGTAGCCAAAATCTTGGTGGAGAAATACTTTGTGCACTACGGGTTACCTCAACGCCTTCACTCAGACCAAGGGAGAGACTTTGAGGCATAAAAAAAACTCGTACTACCCCTTATCACCTTCAAGGTGATGCCCAACCAGAAAGATTCAACAGGACTCTGTTAAATATGTTGGGGACTCTGAACAGTGAGGAGAAGCAACATTGGGGCAAGCACATAGCTGCCATAATGCACGCCTATAATAGTACAGCCAGCGATGTCACAGGATATTCCCCTTACAGACTTATGTTTGGAAGAGAGGCCAGACTACCAGTGGATTTGGCCTTTGGCACCTCAATTGACCATACATCTGTCACCTCACACAAAGGATACGTAGACAGACTGCGGAAGAGCTTTTGACTGGCCTATGAGAAGGCCCAATCATATTCTGATCAGAGAGGAGCCCGGAACAAACTGAACTTTGACCTTAGGGTCCGTATTCAAGATTTACAACCTGGAGACAGAGTGTTGCTGAGGAATTTAGGAGTCCCAGGGAAGCACAAGCTGGCAGACAGATGGAGATCAGAACCTTATGTGATTTGTAAGAAGCTGCCTGGGTTGCCCGTGTACCAGTTGAAGCCTTAAGGAAGAGTGGGGCCACTGAAGACCTGGCACAGAAACCATCTCCTATCCCTTTCTGAAGCAGTCCGGATGCCCCCTACTTTGGATTCCTCTGAGTTACCTTCCACTCCTTGTACTCCTAGACCCAACACCAGGTCTCAGACAACTCTATCAAGGGAGGAAGAAACTTCAGACAAAAGTGAAGAAGAGGAAATAGAGCTCAGTTGGCTGTGGCCGTCTCAGGCGCCTGAACCCCTAACAGTGAATCCTTTGTTACCTGAATCCCCCATAAATGACAATTTGAATGTAGAAGCTGCAGAGTTTATTCCTTCTAATGCACAGAGTGATGAATGGGAAAATGCACTGGAATCAGTCCCGGATTAAGATCCAAGAAACTCTCTATACCTCCCTGCACCTGAATCGGATGTCTTGGATGAAGAAGGTCCCATTGTACCAGTCTCAGTGGAGACACCCCTAGAGCCAAAACCCATAACTCCCAGGGAGCAACGAGTAAAAAGGATTATCCGCCCTCCTCGGAAGTTGACATATACACAGATGGGAGAAAGCTCTGAGGACACTGTAACTACCGCAAGAAGGACAATACAAAAGCCTGATCCCTCCACTGTGCATTTGGTGGAGTGCAACCCCAGCTCTCTTTCTGGCACAGTTAGGCAGGCCACCATCACTGATGTGACCCGTGGGCAGGGAAATTCCCCTCCCCATTTTTGGTGGGAGCTTCCCCTGCCGACCTCTCTTGCAGCCCTCAATGACTTTGGCTGTACATATTGTTAATGTTGTCTTTGGGGACCAAAGATTCTAAGTGGGGGGAGTGTGTAGCGGGGTATTGCCTTTTAAATCCCTTAGAGACTACATTACCCAGTACACTTTTAGGCACCCAGGGTGCCTTGCCCCACGCAAGGACTGCTGGGGTGGACTTTATAAGGGAGAGACGGAGCCCAGTTCTTTCTCTTTGGACACCGCCCGCCCAGCAAGCTGAACTGCCGCTTGAGTTCCTGTGACTTTAGGCCAGAAGCCTGGCCCTTTTCTCCAAAGAGCCTTCCGCGCGCACCGAGGAACCTGAGGGACGTCTCTCCTTGATACTGCACCTTTGCCAGAAGGATCGAAGACCCGGATGTCGATGGATCGGTGTACTTAGACACCGCAGCGGAAGAAACGGACGTGGACTGGTCCGGTTGGGTGAGAGAGCACCTGCTCATAGACAAACACAATACCTTTGTTGCCTCGGTGGATTACAAATTCTGTTCTTTAAGTGCACCACCGTTGCTAGCGAAGATTTCCCTACAGAACTTCCGCTTAGTTCAGTCAGGCCTGACTGGGTAGCGCAGACATTCCTGGGCGCCATATTGTCCATGAGGGGAAGTAGCTGCAAAGGGGACTGTTAGAGTTGCATAGCATTGAATATTTGTCTGCTTGTTTAACACTGTTTATTGCAGGGCTCTGCATATGACTTGTACCCACCTGTTTGATTGCTTACCCACTAATCTAAGTAAACATACAAGGGTTAAGTATATTGGTGTCTGTGTTCTTTACTTTACGGAAGGGATAGGTAAAGGAAGTTTTTCAAATTTCACTGTGTGTCTTTGCCATAGGATTGTGCCGCTGTGAGTTACAGGCCTCACAATCCTATCATCCCCTACTAACTGTGCCAAGGGAGATTAGAGCCGATTGCCAGGGGTTGACAGCGTTGCACTACCGGGCCCAAAAATCCTACACGCAGCCCTCTTAACTGGGGGTATCGCTACATTAGTTTGAGGTTTTAGAAGGGGACTATCAGGGGTATCAGAGTAAAGGAGGCTGCATAAAAAATGCATGCCACACTTTTCAGATATTAATTTGTAAAGAATATTGAAAACCATTTATTATTTTCCTTCCACTGCACAATTATGTGCCACTTTGTGTTGATCTATCACAATAAATACATTAACGTTTTTGGTTGTAACATGACAAAATGTGGAATATTTCAAGGGGTATGAATACTTTTCCAAGGCACTGTGTGTATGTGTGTGTGTGTATATATATATATATATATATATATATATATATATATATATATATATATATACAAACATACAGCCAGAGCTACACAATGAAATGGTTTAGATCAAAGCATATTCATGTGTAGAATGGCCTATTCAAAGTCCAGACATAAATCCAATAAATAATCTGTGGCAAGACTTGGAAATTGCTCTTCACAGGTGCCCTCCATCCAATCTGACAGAGCTTGAGCTATTTTGCAAAGAAGAATGGGCAAAAAAATCACTCTCTAGATGTGCAAAGCTGGTAGAGACATCTCCAAAAAGACTTGCAGCTGTAATTACAGTGAAAGGTGGTTCTACAAAGTAAAAGAGAATGAGGGGTGTAGTGATGGCGCTGTTCTTATATAAAAGCCAAATGTAATGGTAACAGAACGGGCTCTGCCGGGTGTTTACTGTTTCCCTATGGGTATGGAAAAGTATTCAGAGCCTTGGTATGGATGTTAGATGAAACCTCAAGTGGAATTACAAATAAAATATAGAAAAATATCAAATAGGGTTGTCTCTGCCAGGTGTTTGCTTAACTTTGGTGATAGCCTTGGTGTTCAAAAAGTGGTTGTATTAATGGGTGTACAAGTGGTTGAGAGAATGGGTAAATATAAATAGGTCAGATGAATTTTCCAATTTCGGCTCAGCCGGGTGTTTGCTAACCGCAAACTAGCTAATAAAGTGCTGTTTAGGAAATTGCTATGTGTGTCACAAAAGATACAAAATGAGTGAATAAATTACAATGAATTACAATGAATTGAGATGTTGTCTCGGCCGGGTGTTTACTGAGCCCAGCTGAGATTGTGCTCAGTCCCAAGTGGTTGGGCTATTAAAAAGAGTGTTTAGGTATTCCGTTGTGCACTCTAGTAATGCATATAGATTAATAAAATACATATAGTCCAATGGTGTGAAAGTCCAAAAACGGTGACAGGATAAATTGGTGACTTTTGTTGCAGTGCTTGTTCTAGTAGCCTGTGCCGTGAAGGTGATTATCCGTGATCGTTTAAGATGTTACACTCACCAGATTCTTCATACCCTCGGGGGGTATGGTGCAGTCACAGTATATGCCACTGTGTAGCAGTCTCAGGAAGTCGGGATGGCTCCAATGGTCCGTTGTGGTCCTCCGAGAAGGTGAGGGTTATCCAAGAAGATGAGGATTATGAAAAGGAAGAAAGGATGCCCATAGTGTGAACCCGTATAAAATTTGTTTATTTGAGAAATCGGGATAAAGGGTACTCACGTTGTTTTAGACAAATAAAAACATTTAAAATGGCGCTAGGCCAATGAAGAGCAGTCCAGGGTATTGGAAGTGATGAAGCGACGTGACTCAACCCTACGCGTTTCGTCAGATAGACGTCATCGGGAGCCTTAATTCTTTGCAACTGATATTCCAGGTATTGGTAGACTCTGGCTTCATATACAGGCGGTCCCCGGGTTACAAACAAGATAGGGACTGTCTAAGTCCCAGTAATTCCTATTTTCTTGTATCTTTCCTTAGATTTATTTACCACAGCAGTTACACTGATACAGATTCAACTTAAGAACAAGCCTACAGTCCCTATCTTGTTTGTAACCCAGGGACCACCTGTATATGAAGCCAGAGTCTTCCAATACCTGTAATATCAGTTGCAAAGAATTAAGGCTCCCGATGACGTCTATCTGACGAAACGCGTAGGGAGGAGTCACGTCGCTTCATCCCTTCCAATACCCTGGACTGATCTTCATTGGCCTAGCACCATTTTAAATGTTTTTATTTGTCTAAAACAACGTGAGTACCCTTTATCCAGATTTCTCAAATAAACAAATTTTATACGGGTTCACGCTATGGGCATCCTTTCTTCCTTTTCATAATCCTCATCTTCTTGGATAACCCTCACCTTCTCCGAGGACCACAAGGGACCATTGGAGCCATCCCGACTTCCTGAGACTGCTACACAGTGGCATATACTGTGACTGCACCATACCCCCCGAGGGTATGAAGAATCTGGTGAGTGTAACATCTTAAACGATCGCGGATAATCACCTTCGCGGCACAGGCTACTAGAACAAGCACTGCAACAAAAGTCACCAATTTATCCTGTCACCGTTTTTGGACTTTCACACCATTGGACTATATGTATTTTATTAATCTATATGCATTACTAGAGTGCACCACGGAATACCTAAACACTCTTTTTAATAGCTCAACCACTTGGGACTGAGCACAATCTCAGCTGGGCTCAGTAAACACCCGGCCGAGACAACATCTCAATTCATTGTAATTCATTGTAATTTATTCACTCGTTTTGTATCTTTTGTGACACACATAGCAATTTCCTAAACGGCACTTTATTAGCTAGTTTGCGGTTAGCAAACACCCGGCTGAGCCAAAATTGGAAAATTCATCTGACCTATTTATATTTACCCATTCTCTCAACCACTTGTACACCCATTAATACAACCACTTTTTGAACACCAAGGCTATCACCAAGGTTAAGCAAACACCTGGCAGAGACAACCCTATTTGATATTTTTCTATATTTTATTCGTAATTCCACTTGAGGTTTTATCTAACATCCATACCAAGGCTCTGAATACTTTTCCATACCCATAGGGAAACAGTAAACACCCGGCAGAGCCCGTTCTGTTACCATTACATTTGGTTTTTATATAAGAACAGCGCCATCACTACACCCCTCATTCTCTTTTATATCCCTTGCTCCACCTACCCAGGAGGCAGCAATAAGTAGAGGCAGCAGTTCTGAATACTGTGTTGTTTGATTTCCTTTGCGCGGAGTCGCCCTACTTTCTCTTTTAAGGTTCTACAAAGTATTGACTCAGGGGGGGGAGAATGCAAATGCATATCGCACTTTTCAGATATTTATTTGTCAAAAAAATTGGAAAACCATTTATCGTTTTCATTCCAATTTTGTGCCACTTTCTGTTGGTCTATCACATAAAATCCCAATAAAATACATTAACATTTTTTGGTTGTAACATTACAAAATGTGTATAATTTCAAAGGGGTATGAATACGTTTTCAAGGCACTAATATATATAATACTGTGTGTGTGTGTGTGTGTGTGTGTGTGTGTGTGTGTGTGTGTGTGTGTATATATACAGTATATAAACTCTATTTTCAAAAGTTCAACCAGGAGCTCTCAAACAGAAATGAGAATAACTTACTGTATACTGGCAGAGTAGAGAAAAGTTAGAATTCCTATATGCATCCTCATTTTGTCCCACTGTACATCTGAGTAGAAAACACCAGATAAAACATTGCAGTTTTTGATAGAATTGGAAAAGGTTAGAATCTTTTTCATGTCTGTATTGCTGTGTCCACAGGTGAGATTTTTATTTCCTTTCTGTCCACTATTCCTGGGACAGGAAATGTGAGTAAATCTCTTCACCTGAGATGCTAGCAGCAATCATTGCAAACTATGTAAAGTGCCACCTGTATAGGGCACCAGAGGGAATATGGTGATGGTGGGGGCTGATTGGGGGGCTCCAATAATATGGCTACCAGTCTGCTTCCTGATTACATCAGCGTGACGAAATGCATAGAGACGGAGCTGACGGTACACGCTTCCGGTTGCGCAATATTTGGTTCTTGAATAGCACGCTGGCTCCAGGACGTGGCGGAGCGGCGCGGATCGGTAATGCACATACTACAGCAATTTTCTGCTACTGGTGGGGGCAGGGGCGGGCAGGGGAAGCCGTCCCTGCATAGAGAAGACAGTGATTATCGCTAGCAGCTATAGCAGCCGCTATTGAAAATCGTAAGAGAATCTGTCGGGCTGGTTGAACTCAATTGATAGATCGATTAACTTGGTATATTCAACCTGCCCATAACGGTTCAAATCTCGTCCGTTTCCTGCTGAACCGGCCGAGATTCGAACCGTGTATGGCAGGCCTAAGTCCCTACTCTGAATCAAGTTTTGCCCCACCCATTCAGTTCAAGGTAGGGAAACAATTGCTAGTGTTCATAGACCGATGGCTATCCCATATCCACTGCATATGCTTTCCACCTTCATCCTATGCCTATCTTTTATTAGACTTGCATAGTTAGGTTTAACAAAAGCCCATACAAGCCTATACAATAGAAACAAAAATGAATAGAAAACTTCCATATACACAAACTTGTACCCACAGTGAATCCAGGGGAAACCACAAAAAAAATTAGGCCTTTAAGATGCTCTTGGCCTAGAAAGCGGTGATTCCAGTTCCAATTGTCATAATTTTGTTTCACAAAGAGAACATGGACTTTTCAGGCACATATGTTTTGTCAGTAAAAAACATATATCTTTATTTAAACAATTTTATAAAAACAGAACAATATTTAAAATCAACAATATCAAAAATTGTATGTATATTAGTTTCACCCATAGGACTTGCTAACTACTAGTTATAATGGCAAACTACACAAATGTGTAATCTTTAGGGTAACAATCAGCCAGGGATTGCTGCAGCCCAGGGTAGGATGTCTACATGAATGAAAAATATAACATACAGCATACCACTCATGAGTTTGAATACCAAAATATTTAGGCATCATGGTTATAGTTCCAATCGATTACATATAGTTACATAGTAGGTGAGGTTGAAAAAAGACACAAGTCCATCAAGTCCAACCTATAATGTTACGTTACTTACATAAATTGGTAGTTATATACAACAAACAGGTAAATGGAAACGGAGGGCATCAGATATGGATGCAGACCAATAGGCGGATATGTGCCTACAGACAACGGTGCATGAGACAAGACAGGGTTTGTGACGTATAACGTAAAATCAACTTCTAATTATAGCTTTTACAGATGTCCACAACTTACAATGTGTATGAGAAAAAAGATCTTCCCTAGCAGAAATACTTAGGTGGCGTCCCCTATTTACATATAATTGGACATCACATCCATCTGTTGGTAAAGGGAATAATCGAATAAAAGGTTAATTAGTGTTGATGTTTATATGCTATTAAATGGGCCAAACCAACCCCCTGTTACCTCACCTGAACAGGGCCATCTGCCAATTTCTGTAAAACTATTCAATTCCATGTCTAGGGATATACGATTTCTCCAAATAAAAATGACCAAGACATGGCTGTCCACCTAAACTGACAAGCTGGGCAAGGAGAGTATTAATCAGAGAAGCAGCCAAGAGGCCCATGGTAACTCGGGAGGAGCTGCAGAGATCCACAGCTCAGGTGGGAGAATCTGTCCACAGGACAACTAATAGTTGAGCACTCCACAAATCTGGTCTTTATGGAAGAGTGTCAGGAAGAAAGCCATTGTTAAAAAACAGCCATAAGAAGTCCCATTTGGAGTTTGCGAGAAGCCATGTGGGGGACACGGCAAACGTGGAAAAAGGTGCTCTGGTCAGATGAGACCAAAATCAAACTTTTTTTGCCTAAAAGCAAAGCGCTATGTGTGGTGGAAAACTAAAACTGCACATCACCCTGAACACATCATCTCAACCGTGAAACATGGTGGTGGCAGCATCATGTTGTGGGGATGCTTTTCTTCAGCAGGACAGGAAAGCTGGTCAGAGTTGATGGGAGGATGAATGGAGCCAAATACAGGGCAATCTTAGAAGAAAACCTGTTAGAGTCTACAAAAGACTTAAGACTGGGGCAGTAGGTTCACCTTCCAGCAGGACAACGACCCTAAACAAACAGCCAGAACTACCATGGAATGGTTTAGATCAAAGCATATTCATGTGTTAGAATGGTCCAGTCAAAGTCCAGACCTAAATCAAATTGAGAATATGTGGCAAGACTTGAAAATTGCTGTTCACAGGCACTCTCCATCCAATCTGACAGAGCTTGAGCAATTTTTCAAAGCAGAATGGGCAAAAATTTCACTCTATAGATGTGCAAAGCTTTTAGAGACATACCCAAAAAGACTTGCAGCTGTAATTGCATTGAAAGGTGGTTCTACAAAGTATTGACTCAGGGAGGTTGAATACAAATGCACGCCACACTTTTTACATATTTATTTGTAAGAAATTATGAAAACCATTTATCATTTTCCTTCCACTTCACAATTATGTGCCACTTTGTGTTGGTCTATCACATAAAATCCCAATAAATACATTAACGTTTTTGGTTGTAACATGATAAAATGTGGAATATTTCTAAGGGTATGAATACTTTTCCAAGGCACTGTGTGTGTGTGTGTGTGTGTGTATATATATATATATATATATATATATATATATATATATATACAAACATACAGCCAGAGCTACACAATGGAATGGTTTAGATCAAAGCATATTCATGTGTAGAATGGCCCATTCGAAGTCCAGACCTAAATCCAATAAAAAATCTGTGGCAAGACTTGGAAATTGCTGTTCACCGATGCCCTCCATCCAATCTGACAGAGCTTGAGCTATTTTGCAAAGAAGAATGGGCAAAAAAATCACTCTCTAGATGTCATTCTCCATTCCACTTCACAATTATGTGCCACTTTGTGTTGGTCTATCACATAAAATCCCAATAAAATACATTTACGTTTTTGGTTGTAACATGATAAAATGTGTATAATTTAAAGGGGTATGAATATTTTTTCAAGGCACTGTATCATGTGAGAACATGCCAGTTACATTAATTAGCCCAGTAAGCCAATTTTCTGTCTGCTTTCAAATTAATTCAGATTGCACCTCATCATTTAGGTTCTTTGCATGTTTGGCAACCATTAGGGGTCTTGGACCCACTGTTGCAGCAAGTTGTGGAGACCAGGTCAACATGTGCCAATCTCTAGCTAGAACTGCTCGCACGTCATTCCACTGTGCCCCAAATTGGGTAATGATTTGAACTGTATCTGTTCGAGACGAGGCTGCTTAGTCATCCTTGTGACTAATACATTTCTAATACAAATCGAAGCTTATTTTCTGGCTCTCCTGATAATCTCATGAGGGTAACTTCTCTCCTGAAACCGCTTGTACTTCTTTTTCGCTGCTACCCTATAATTCTCATCATGGGTACAGTTCCTGTGAATAATAAGCAACTCTCCTGTGGGAATACTGCTAACCAGTAGAAAACGGGAGGTCTAGAAAAGGGATTGTTTTCCTATCAAAGTTGTATGTTAGCCGAATGTTACGGTCATTCCTCCCAACTCTATCAGAAACTCACCAAGGTCCCTTTCCGAGCCTTGCAATAACATGAAGACATCATTGATGTACCTCAGCCACAACACCACATGGCTGAGGTACATTAAGGACCGATACATAATCTCCTCCTCCTACCAAGTGTAAGTGGAGGCATGTATATGTCTTGGGCTGTCTTGGAGGTGCCCATTATTTGTTGGAAATTCACCCCCATGAACTGGAAATAATTGTCTTGTAATGCAAACTCTAATAGAATTAAGTAATTATGTACTCCAATCTGGGGGAGGTTAACCTCAAGAAAATGGGACACTGCTCCAATGCCCCAAGAATGTGGTATCAACGTATATAAAGATTAATCGTCGATACTAAATAGATAGCCACGAGCTCAGTGATAACAGTACCCCGAGTTGGGTTATCCATATCGGGTGAATATTCAGACCTGTCTGAAATAAATGCTTGCGAACTTGTATGTCACACTCTGTTTGTATGGTAATGTCTTTTATTCTATGTCTGTTTATATAAAACAATAAAAAATGTATAATTGAAAAAAAAAAGATTAATCGTCGATACCTACTAGCAGTGAGCCTTCCAGGACATCTACCTGCTGGATCTTAGAGAGATTGTCCTTTGTATATTGGATATATGAGGGTAAATTGAATACCATATCCTTATCAGGTTTTTATGTATTTTCAGGATAATATAGAAGGTAAGGGTATTATATTCCCCCACCCTCAAAACATCCCAAAACCTGTTTGGAAATCAGATTCACCTCATAGGCCTTAAGTCAGAGAATCAACCAGAGCAGGAACCAGGCAACCTCCTATAGGTCAAGGTATCAGAAAACGGCCTCTTTAGCTCACGCTCATACATTAGTTATGACAAGAGCACTACATTCCCACCCTTTTCTTAATTACTATATTGGGGGCCTCTTTCAATTCTTTGAGAGCTACTCGTTTTTCCCACATGGGGTTTACCCCCAAACTGCTCAAGTTGGCACTTACTTAAATAATCATGTACCAGATAAAGTAAGCCCAATCCGCCTATTCTTTTTAAATGGGGTCATCTTCCTCGACCTAATAGGCAGACTAAGGGTCTGCCTCCAGAGTTCGGACTGCCCTTGTTCTACTTCAGAACCGTCCTCATTTTCTTCGAGGAGAAAGACCAGGTCTTCAATTGCCCTGGCATTCTAATCATTAGGGGGAGGGGGGCACTATCACCAATGGGTTTGGATTTTTAATTATTTAGAATGGATTAGCCTAAGAAAGGACCTTCCTCAAAAGGAGGCTTATGCTCTTAAATGTCTCAAACTCATCCATTCTACTCATGAGGGAGAATGAGGGTCCTTTCTGTAACAATTCGATATGTCTTTCCTTCACCTAAAAATTAGAGAGGTAAATAACCTTCATATCATGCAAGTTACTTCTGGTTCCTTGTTCTCCCTTGCTCTTTTCTCCTAAAGGTTCTTTCTTTCTTTGTTCTGTTTTCCCAAAGGTTTATGTTTTTTCTCTTTCCCTTTTCTGCCACCCTTGTTGTTGCCATGTGCACCAGTCTTGCCAGTTCCTTTTTTCTGGATTGTATCCCCCCTGTTCACCACAGCCTCCTCTAAAAAAAAAAAAAACAACGTACCAACTTTACAACAGGTTCCTTGTCACATTCAGAGGACGTTAAACCCCATATAGGTAGTTTGTGAGAAAGAACATCCTATCCTAGACTACTCCTACCATGTTCTCCCAAGCCTCAAAATAAAGTTTAAACTTGGTTTGTTTTCTGGAGTGCAGGTTTTTTTGTGTTTTCTCAAGATCCTTTTTAAAAAGGTAATTACATTACATCAAATCAGGATTATAAGCTTTCAGCTCCTTAGTGCTCTCTTCAATCAGGGCCTGAAGCTCTGCCAGCTGTATTTTTTTCCTTTTCTACAATCATCAACCTCATGATCTCCAGGCAGTGATTAGTGCACTGTTTTTTCCCCTTAAATAGGAATCTCTCAGTGTGGAGGTGCTTGGCTGGAACTGCCCTTTCTCTAAGGACCACACCTTGACTGATATACGATTCAAGGGACATAATGTCCCATTTCTGACTTAAAAACCAGGTTTACCTTTTTATGCTGTTTGAACAGTCTCTTGATAATATAATGGCTACACTGTTTGGTCCTCAATTATGAACTACTTGGGCGGGAGACTCCTTTAGTCTTTGTATCGTGTATATTGATGATCTAAAACCAAGGCTGGACTGGGACAAAAATTTGACCCGCCCACTTTAATTTTGCAAACACACACAAAAAAAGTATATAAACTATACGCAATTCCGCCAAAAACATAAGTAAAAACATTCCACTATGGGGCATAGGACAGGGCATAGACACATAGTTACATAGTTAGTCAGGTTGAAAAAAGACACATTTACATCCAGTTCAACCATATAAAAAAATAATATAATAATAATATCATACAATCCCATATACCCAATTCTTTACCCACAGTTGATCCAGAGGAAGGCGAAAAACCCCAGCAGAGCATGATCCAATTTGCTACAGCAGGGGAAAAAATTCCTTCATGATCCTCCGAGAGGCAATCGGATTTTCCCAGGATCAACTTTACCTATAAATGTTAGTACCCAGTTATATTATGTACATTTAGGAAAGAATCCAGGCCTTTCTTAAAGCAATCTACTGAGCTGGCCAGAACCACCTCTGCAGGGAGTCTATTCCACATTTTCACAGCTCTTACTGTGAAGAAACCTTTCTGTATTTGGATATGAAATCTCTTTTCCTCTAGACGTAAAGAGTGCCCCCTTGTCCCTTGTGTTGACCGTAAAGTGAATAACTCAACACCAAGTTCACTATATGGACCCCTTATATATCTGTACATGTTGATCATATCCCCCCTTAATCTCCTCTTCTCAAGAGTGAATAAATTCAGTTCCTCCTCATAGCTGAGCTCCTCCATGCCACTTATCAGTTTGGTTGCCCTTCTCTGCACTTTCTCCAGTTCCCCAATATCATTTTTTGAGAACTGGTGCCCAAAACTGAACTGCATATTCCAGATGAGGTCTTACTAATGATTTGAACAGAGGCAAAATGATATCTCTCTCTCTGGAGTCCATACCTCTCTTAATACAAGAAAGATCTTTTCTCGCTTTGGAAACCGCAGCTTGGCATTGCATGTTATTATTGAGCTTATGATCTATCAGAACCCCCAGATCCTTCTCCACTATGGATCCCCCCAGTTGTACTCCCCCTAGTATGTATTATGCATGCATATTCTTAGCCCCCAAGTGCATAACTTTACATTTATCAACATTAAACCTCATCTGCCACATAGTCGCCCAATTAGACAGAGCACTGAGGTTAGCTTGTAAATTGGAGACATCCTGTAAGGACGTTATTCCACTGCATAGCTTAGTGTCATCTGCAAAGACAGAAATGTTACTTTTGATCCCAGACCCAATATCATTTATAAAGATATTAAAAAGTAAGGGTCCCAACACTGAACCTTGGGGTACACCACTGATAACCTTAGACCATTCAGAGTAAGAATCATTAACCACTACTCTCTGAATTCTGTCTTTTAGCCAGTTTTCTATCCATTTAAAAACTGATATTTCCAATCCTGTAGACTTTACATTAACCGTGTGTGCGGAACTTTATTGAACGCTTTTGCAAAATCCAAGTATACCACGTCCACCACCACCCCTATGTCTAAGGTTCTACTTACCTCTTCATAAAAAGAAATCAGGTTTGTCTGACAACTTCTGTCTTTCATGAATCCATGCTGTCTGTTGCTTAAAATATTTTTTTCCAGCAAGAACTCGTCTATGTGGTCTTTTATTAATCTCTCCAGTATCTTTCCAACTATAGAAGTTAAACTAACAGGTCTATAGTTACTTGGTAAAGACTTTGTTCCCTTTTTAAATATAGGCACAACATTGGCCCTGTGCCAATCCAGTGGTACTATTCCTGTCATTAATGAGTCCCTAAAAATTAAATACAATGGCTTTGAAATTGCAGAGCTCAATTCTGCTTTATCCAGCTTTATTCTGTCTAAATGTTTTTGGACCATATTACTTTTGAGCCATTGTGGATTTTGGGGCTGTGTCACTACCTCCCCCATTATAGACATGAGCTCCCCCATGCTCCTTTGTATACACAGAGCTGAAGAAAGTATTTAATAAATTAGCCTTCTCTTTGTCCCCAGTCACCCACTCTAGATTATTTTGTAAAGGGCCTACATGCTTAGACTTGACCTTTTTACTATTAATATATTTGAATAATTTTTTGGGGTTTGTCCTACTATCTTTTGCAATCCAGTGCCCATTAAAGCAGCCTCACCAGTGGCCAATAATGCAGCCTGCTCAGTGCAGCCACACCAGTGCCCATTAATGCAGCCACACCAGTGCCCATTAATGCAGCCACACCAGTGCCCATTAATGCAGCCACACCAGTGCCCATTAATGCAGCCACACCAGTGCTGAATAGTGCAGCCACACCAGTGCCCATAATTGCAGCCTGATCAGTACCCATTAGCACAGCCACACCAGTGCCCATTAATGCAGCCTGATCAGTGCCTATCAGCGCAGCCACACCAGTGCCCATTAATGCAGCCAAATCAGTGCCCATCAGCGCAGCCACACCAGTGCCCATTAATGCAGCCTGATTAGTGCAGCCACACCAGTGCCCATTAATGCAGCCAGATCAGTGCCCATCAGCACAGCCACACCAGTGCCCATTAATGCAGCCTGATCAGTGCAGCCACACCAGTGCCCATTAATGCAGCCACACCAGTGCCCATTAATGCAGCCACACCAGTGCCGAATAATGCAGCCACACCAGTGCCCATTAATGCAGCCTGATCAGTACCCATCAGCACAGCCACACCAGTGCCCATTAATGCAGCCTGATCAGTGCCTATCAGCGCAGCCACACCAGTGCCCATTAATGCAGCCAGATCAGTGCCCATCAGCGCAGCCACACCAGTGCCCATTAATGCAGCCTGATCAGTGCAGCCACACCAGTGCCCATTAATGCAGCCACACCAGTGCCCATTAATGCAGCCACACCAGTGCTCATTAATGCAACCTGATCAGTGCCCATCAGTGCAGCAACACCAGTGCCCATTAATGCATCCTGATCAGTGTCCATTAATGCAGCCACACCAGTGCCCAATAATGCAGGCTCACCAGTGCCCATTATTGCAGCCTAATCAGTGCCCAAATCCTGTCCACCAATCAGATAATCTCCCGACTCCCGCTGTGTAGCTGTTTAGAAAAAAAACTTCTCTGGGTCCCCCCTGTGTTCAGTGGGGGACCGGGGGACGGAAAGCGGACTATTTCATCACTTTCGCTCCTGGCCGGCTCCAGTGTACTGATATAAAACAGGCCGGCCTCCACAGCAATAATTCAAGTAGAGGATGGGTGTGTGCTGTTGTTGCTGAGGTGGGGGAGGAGCACGACCGTGGGGCCTGACGGAGCACATGAGGGAGCTCTGGGTGGATGAGCTGCAGCCAGCGGCGTGAGAGGCCGGGACATGTGGCAGAGGTGAAAGCCCACTGCACCTCCAGAACATCACCAGGACAGCGGGTGCTCGAATCGGCAGCCGGCTTGATGTTGGAGTAGGGACGGCAGCCCGGAGCACAGGAGCGGACACGGAGCGACACACCTGGAGGATCCCCTCCTACACCCCCCCCTTTGAGACTTGGAAGGAACATGCAAGGGGAGAGGTGAGCAGACAGTTATGAGCTTTGGATGCGATCAGCCTATGAACTGCTAACTGGACATGAAACTTTGTTGAAAGAGTGAAATTTTGCATTTGCATTGGAAAACCTAATTGACTGTGAAGCCTGGCATGTGTATCCTCTTGTCTGCACCTGTGTGATTCTTTAATAGGAAATATATATAAGGGAGCAAATTGATTGATGGACTGTGTGCAGTAAGCATTACCCTTATATATGCTATACATGCAATCTAATCATGCGATGGTGATGGACTAGGAATCCCAGTTGAAACCCTGTTGAATGTGAAAATTCTGCATCTTTAACTGGAATACCCTGCTGGCTGTGAAAATTTCATGTGTGCATTTTTTCACCTGCTCTAGCCCTAACTATAACTGATGAACAGACTGTGAGCAGGTGGTATTATTTTTGCACAGGCTTTGCAAGAAATCTGTCTATGGCATGGGAAGCAGACAGTGAAACCCAGTTGAAGGTGAAATCTATGTACTTGTACTTTGTAAATGGACAGGTAAATGGACTGTGAATAGCAAGAACTATTTTTTATATAAGCTATGCTCGCAATTTGCTGATGAGTTGGTAATTGATGGTGAAATTCTGTTGAATGAGAAAATCTTGCACTCTGAACGGTAAAAACTTGCATGTACACCCTGTCATCTGCTACAGTGCGACCCCCAGATAGGAAATACCTATAAGGGAGAGGTGAGTAAACGGACTGTAAGCAGCAAGTAAACGCCCCTAAACATAGTCTGCATGTAGTCTGCTTATGCACAGGTGATTGAATGTGAAACCTTTTTAAATGGGAAAACCCTGCACCTGCTTATAATTGACGGTGAAACCCTGTTAAATGTGAAAATCTTGCATTTGCCTGCGCAAACTTTACTGACTGTGAAAAATTTTGCATTCGCATCCATCCGTTTGCCACAGTGTACCGCTTGAAATCTGTTGATGCACAGTGAATTGAATGTGAAACCTTGGTGAATGGGAAAACCTTGCAGGTGCATTGGCAAACCCTGTTGACTGTGAAAACCCTGCATCAGTCTTCTTTCCTATCTATAAAAACACTAGAATGAGAAGCAGAACTACAAAAGGAACTGAGCCTAAAACCCCAAGGGAAAGTTTGAATACTAGTACGATCCAAAAATATTTAACAAAAGAGGGAAATCCAAAAAGCCCTGTCCCTGAAAAACAAGCGACTACAGAAAAGAAAAAAAGAGTCTGCGAAAAAAAAACAAGAAACACAGGAAAAAACTAAAGCAGACGCCAGGATGGACAACGAAGCAAGTGCAGGAGAGCAAAGTACTTATGCCCAATTGCCAACTAAATCAGAAATAATAGAGATGTTTGAAAGATTAGAAAAAAGATTAGAAAATTCTTATAAGACCGAAATCGCAACAATGCGAGCTGACTTGGGCCATCTGCTAAAAAGGGTAGAGGAAACGGAGGACAAGAACGAAAAGCAAGCCTCAGAAATACAAGAACTAAAAACATAAGTTAAAACTCTGCAATCCAGTCAGAGGGAAATATAATACAGAATAGAAAACCAAGAAAATCAAAGCAGATGCCAGAATCTAAGGATAAGAGCGCTTCCAGAAGAGAGAGATGAAGAGCTGAAAAAAACTATGAAGGAAATATTTAACCCTCTACTGGACAGAGGAGAAGAGCAAGAACTCAAAATAGATCGAGTGCATAGGATTAGGAAACCTCTGTACCTAAACGCAGAAATACCCCGGGATATCATCGTACGATTTCAGCTATATGAAGATAAGGCTGAGATATGGAAGAGATTGAGAGATAGACCACCACTAAAATTCAAGGGTGCAGAACTTCAAATCTTCACAGATCTATCAGCAGAAATACTGGAAAGAAGAAGACTTCTTAGGCCTTTATTGGTTCAAATGAGAACGGTTAATATTAAATATAGCTGGTGGTTTCCGGCATCCCTAGTATCCCATAAAGAAGGTTGATCTGTGAGACTAAAATACCCAGAGGACTTAGAAGACTACTGTAAGGAAATAGGTGTTCCAAAGCTGGACATACCGGGATGGACAGAATGATGAAGTCATGAAAAAGGAGGATATTAGCAGAACCTGTAGAAATTGAAGAAAATCGCAAGAAGCATTTTAGAAAAGAAGAAGAGATTATTCAAGTGGATTTTGGGGGGGAGGGGGTTTTGGGGAGGGGGGAGATGGGGGGAGATGGGAGTGGAGAAGCGGACTGAGCAGTTGGGAAGCCTGGAGCGCCCCGCGGAAGAGCAGGCCGCTCCTGCCCCCCGAAAGAGGGGGGGAAGATGGTAAAACGGCCGCCACCGTCGGAGTAACACCCCAAGGGTGGGAGACTTGTAGGAGGGAAATGGAGAGGGACTCCATTTGCAAATCAGGAGCCGGAGAGAGGCGGGGGGGAGGGGTTTGGGAGGAGGGGAGCCAGTGGGAGGAGGGGGGACAAAGCCCCATAAAGAATAATCGTAAACTCAGAAATAGATTACATCTATATGAAAATAGGAGGCAAATAACCCATCTCTATGAAAACAGGTTGCAAATAACTATATCATGACTACAGTTAATTTTTGGCCTACAATGTGCGAGGGCTGAATACACCAACAAAAAGGCAAGAAATCTTGAAAGAGATCGCGCATCACGCGGGCCGGGGTGGTCTTCTTGCGGGAGACACACCTGTCCCATGAAACTAATGTGAGGTTGTATTTCCATCAGCTCCCAACTTGGTACTATGGCGACTCAATGACAAATAAGGCAAAAGGGGTTGCAATTGGAATAGGTAGGGGAGTCCGGTTCTCCCTGGAGGACAGATTAACTGACCCAGAGGGAAGATTTCTCTTCTTGAGGGGGAAGCTGTTGGGAATAGAATGCACATTGGCCAATATTTATTGCCCTAATAAAGGCCCAACCGTATATTTGCGGAGAGCCCTGGAAAAATTATCGGAATTTAAAAAAGGGTAAGTGTTCATGGCGGGGGACCTGAATTTTTGTATGGATCCAAAACAAGACCGTATGTCCCGTGTACAGGGAACGAGGAACGCCCAATTGAAGGCGATAAAACAGAAATTATACCACCACCAGTTAGTAGATATATGGAGAATACAACATCCCAGGACACAAGACTATACGTTCTACTCCCCTGTACACGGGACATACACTAGGATCGACTATTCGCTGATAGAACATAGAACACTAGACTTGGTAGTCTCCACCAATATAAAAATAACTACACTATCTGACCACGCACCAATGACCATGAAAATAAAGATACCAGAAACTCAGATACAAGCGGATTCATGGAGGCTAAATGAAGATCTTCTAAATAAACAAGGGGAGGAGATAATAAAAAAAAGAATTGGAGCAATATTTTAGTTTAAAGGGAACCAGTGAGATTGCGGACAATACCCTGTGGGAGGCTCATAAAGCCTACATAAGGGGAATCCTGATCTCAATGGGAACTAGGAGAAAGAAGGGAAGAATAAAAAAGAGGGCAAAGTTGATAGAAGAAATATACCTATTAGAGCAAAGACATAAAAAGACACAAAAAAGGGAGAGGGTAAGATCAGAAACTGTCACAAGAACTAGTAATAAAAAGAGATGAACTAAAGGAACTATTAGAACAGTAAATAAGGAAAACTTCAATAAAATCTCAAAGGAAAGATATCAATGGGGGAATAAAAACAGCAAGTGCCTAGCAAGGCACTTCATAGAAAAAAATAAAAAATAAAAAAGGGGAAATGATCTATAATACAAAGGACATAGCGACGGTCTTCCGAGACTTTTATGAACAATTATACTCGGTAAATCAGAAGGGACAATGGGATGAGGGGAAAAAAGAAAGAATAAAATAATATTTAAAAAAAGCTAGGATCCCCCGGATAAGAGGAAAGAGCAATATCCCTAGAAACACCAATAACGGTAGAGGTTAAAAGAATCAGTGCCAGGAAAAAGTCCAGGGCCAGATGGATACACAACGTTATACTTAAAAAGGTTTAAAGAAATCCTGACCCCAAAACTGTGCACATACATGAATGGATTGGGAAGGATGTACGAGATGAGTAAAGAGGCCTTATTGGCATCAATTACCATTATAGCAAAAGAAGTCAAAGATAGCACTAAGTGTTCAAACTATAGACCTATATCATTGTTAAACGCGGACACAAAATTGTTCGCGAAAATATTAGCAACAAGGATGAAAGATTTAATGATGAAGCTGGTCCATCCTGATCAAGTGGACTTTGTACTAAGGAGAGAGGGGAGGGACAATGGGGTAAGAACACTTCTATTAATTCAAAAAATAAAAGGGAGAATCCCCGGTCTACTGCTGTCGATAGATGCCGAAAAGGCGTTCGACAGGGTAGACTTGGGGATTCATGATGGGCACTCTAGAGAGCATGGGGATAGGACCAAGGATGATGCAGTGGATACAAACATTATACAAGGGCCCTACAGCCATGGTGAAAGTAAATGGAACATTGTCACCCCCCCTTTAGGATGAATAACGGGATGAGACAGGGATGCCCCCTGTCTCCGCTTCTGTACGTGCTTGCGCTGGAACCTCTTCTGGCGACAGTACGGGGGGATAAGGACATAGGGGGCTTCAAAGTCGGAGAAGAGGAGCATAAATTAGCGGCATTGGCAGGTGATATATTATTCTATATATCAAACCCCCGAATTACAATGCCCAACCTTATGAAAGCACTAAAGGAATACGGAGATCTATCTAATTTTAAGATCAACCCGAGTAAATCCAAAATATTAAATATAAATATGAAATTGAAAGAGGAACTGAGTTTACAACAATAGTTCCCATTCCCTTGGAGGAGGACGGAAATAAAATATCTTGGGATTAAATTAACGGCATCGCCAGAGGAAATATATCAAGCAAACTATACCCCACTATTAGAGGAGATAAAAATAGAAATAAAAAGGATAGCAGCACGCCCCCTATCATGGATGGACCGGATTCACGCCCTAAAGATGATAATACTTCCGAAGATTATGTACAAGTTTCAGATGCTCCCCATATATATATATATATATATATATATATACCCCCAGCATATTTTAGAACTTTAAGAATTTTATTCACTAAATTAATATGGCACAATAAGAAACCTAGAATTTCTCTGGCAACTCTGAAGAAAGTAAAAAGCCAAGGGGGATTAAATGTCCTTACTTTCAAAAATATTATGAGGCGGTTTTGTTAACACGCGTGGTGGCATGGGCTAAATCAAATAATGAGAAAAGGTGGGTTAATATAGAACACATAATGGCTAATACACAACTAGGAAGGAATATATGGATACCACCACATTATAGGACATTTGGAGAAAATACACACACATTGACACGGATAGTATTAAAAATTTGGGATGCACTACACAAAAAAAAAAATGGAAATATAATTCACCATTGATGGCACTAAAGGAAAATAATTTATTTGCATCGGGGAAAAGTTTGATGGGGCGGAATTGGATTAAAAAATAAAACGCACAACTACGTGATATAATACAAGGGGGAAAAATTTGCACTTTACAAGACTTAAAAATAAAAAAAGATGTGCTGGAGATTAATAAATGGAGGTATTTTCAGCTCAAACACTTCATAGCAGCACTTCCTAACCCAATAAGAGGAGGAGAAGCATTTACACCCTGTAAGCATCGATGTACCATCGAAAAAACAAGTGGGAATATATCTAGGATATATAAAACTTTGATAGAAGTGGAAGAGCTGGAAGTTCCGACATTTATAAAAAATTGGGAGAGGGAATTGGGGAAATGAGGAAGGAACCAAGAAGTAGGAAAAATCCTGAAACTAGTACATGGATCATCAGTAAACAATGGGATGGTGGAAATGAACTATAAGTACGTAACCCGGTGGTATAGAACTCCAGAAACACTAGGGAAATATCAAATACGACGAACAGCGGAGTGTTGGTGGGGTTGTTACCAAACAGGAACTATGGCCCATATATGGTGGGGGTGCCCCAAAATTAGAATGTACTGAAAGGAAATACTGAGTTATATCAAGGAAATCACTAATATAGATATACCTGAGGAACCATGGAAATGTCTATTTCATGTGGTAGATATTCCGACAAAAGAATCTAGAAACTCAATGATTCAGTCAAGCACAGTCCCGATGATAAAGGATTGGCTTAGGGAGGTAGATACAATTAGATTAATGGAAGAGGTAATACATATACAAAATAATCTAGAAACAAAATTTGCTAGTACCTGGAGGTGTTGGTTGGAATTCAGACAAACTCAGGCGTATGTGAACTATATGGGAAGTAATTAGGTGATTTACTGTTCCACAACTGTGCCCCCCCCCCCAGGGGGAGGGGAGGGCTGTTTTTTTTTTCTATCCACTGTTTCTCACTTTTGAGGAGTTACTGAGGAAAACAACACATTAGGCAGGATATTATAGAGGGGCTGGTTTGGTTTTGTTCCCCTCTTCATTTCCTTCTTTAAATTTTTTCTTTTATTTATTCTTCCTTCTTTCTCACTGTTTTTCACTTTTGAGGAGTCACTGAAGAAATTAACACATTAGGTAGGATATTATAGAGGGGATGGTGTGATTGTGTTCCCCTCTTCATTCCCTTCCTTTAAAAAATGTTTTTTGTGGGGTTTTTTTCCACAGAAGAAGTACCTCTTAGGAGGTCCTTTTTAACGTTTTTCTGGAGGAATTAAATATATAGGATGGAGTATAATATAGGTGTGACAGTGGGGTCACTTCGGACACAGGGTGAATAAAAGAAACCCCCGACATGGTCTGTGATAGCCATATTCAAGGCTGTATATACATTGTATATAGATTGGATGTATACTGTATGTGGGGGTTAAGTATCATTGCTGTGAGGAATTAAGTTGTTTTGCATTTCTATTGTTCATTTAAGTCTGTCCTTGTGTGTATTGTAAAGTGCCAGACAGACTGGCTGCCAACCCTTTGTGAAAAGATGTGTATTGGAGATCGTATATTCTATTGTGTTGGGATCTTTTGAAGCCTAGCAGACGTCAGGATGAGGTGTTGAGTCTTGGGATGTGTGGGTGGAGCTGGGCCCTTGTTCATGTTAAATCATGTGCCTTGAATTGTGTATAAAGTTACAATGTTTCTCAATAATAAATACATTCCTACTACAGAAGAGACAGAGTGCGTCTCGTCTTCTTCCAGAGGGGTCGGCTCCTATAGGAAAGGGTCATTTAGCTGTGGATATCGGTAGCGAGTGGATGTGTGTCTAGGAGAGGGAACATCGTAAACGGCGTTAATACCCCTGGATATTGGGGTGCCGTTACATTGGTTGGCAGCAGCGGGATTTTCCCTCCAGTTCCTGGGACACTCCAAACCACCACAGTGAATGACCAGCGATGCAGCCGAAGGAGGGTGATGCAGGACCCCGGTCAGTTGAAGATTTGTTTCAGCAACGAGTGCGACAGCGGTTGGCATTGTATGGTGCTAACCCATCAGAGACCGCCATACGGGAAGCCATTAGAGACATCGAGCGGCAGGATGAGTGGCAACATGAGCAGAGAATGGCGGAAATACGGCAATGGGAGACAACACCTAAAAAAGCAGTACCAACGGAAAGGAGAGGAGAGATACAGATACCAGCCGACATGGAAAAGGAATTCAGAAGGAGGTTGCGAGAGATGCATATACAGCATAGAGGACCAGTATCAGAGGAGGTCCTGCTGGGATGGTCGGATTCGATCCGCTGCGAACTCTGGAAGAAAGTGCTAGCCCTCGAGCAGCAACACCAGGGAAAAGTTCTCCCCTCCATCCATGTAAGGTACTGGTCGCAGTATGAAGTACGAATGCTGTTATTGGGGGAACAACCGAAGCAGGAGTGGACAGCTGAGTTAAGCAGGCTGATCCGGGCAGAGATGCGGTTGGACGAGAGCTACAGAGCCCTCCGGTGGTATGTAGCCCAAGAGTGCCCATGGTCAGCGGATGACAGCCCCACGGAAGGCTTTGACTATAATGGCCTGGGATTGTTGTATTGGAGGCTGTCCGAGGACCCTGACTTTGGGAGTGATCAGGAGTGGCGTTTGGAGGAAATAATGGAGCACAGAGAACAAAGACTGAATGTCTCGGAAGGGCACTGGGCACAGGAAGATTTGGAGTTTCTGGCCGTTCAGGAATGGGAGCTGGAGATTACCTACAAACAGCTGCTAGACTCTACTCAGCAGCAGGGTGGGGCTCCCTTTGCCTGGGACTATCAGGAATTACCAGTTGACAACTATGAAATCCTGGCTGAAGAATCAGCAGTGGAAAATCTGAAGATTGCCCTCCCTAAAGCCGAAGTGAATGATACAGAGTTCCAGGGAGCTAGCCTGGCTGAAGAATCGGCAGTGGAAAAGATGAAGATTGCCCTCCCTAAAGCCGAAGTGGATGATATGGAGTTCCAGGGAGCTAGGGCAGTTGGCTCATCTCCCCAGCCACAGATTACAGAAGGTATGGACTTAATGGACTGTGCAGAGGAGGTTATGAATTATGCATCGCCCGCTCAAGTACTGGCAGCAGGACAAAGTACTGCAGACCCCTGCTCTACACCCGTGGCAGTGTTGGAGGCCCGAGTTGAGAAGGTGATGGTTCCTCTTTCTGAGTGGATTTCAGAGATGCAGGGAGGAGAAGCAGCCATTTTCCCTCCCCAACAGGTAGCCAGAGCAGATGGTGTGGAGTCCCCAGCAGGAGTACTGGCAACAGGGCAGAGTGATAGCAACCTGTGCTGCCCAGCACCGGAAACAACTGTGGAGTTTCAGGGAGCCGGGGCAGTTGGCCCCTCTCTCCAGCAACAAGCTGGGGTGGTAAAGCTTTTACCCCCAGCTGAATCACTGGCAGCAGGGCAGAATGCTACTGGCCGCTGCACACAACTGCCACTTGAGCGGATATCGGTGGATGGGACTGCGGTCTCCACTCACAGCAACCCAGAAGAAGAGCTGGCAACAGAGCCGAGTGCCACGGGCCTCAGCTCTCAACTAACAGAAGAGGGAGTTCCTGTGGTATTGGATGGGACTTCAGTCCTCACTGACACAACCCCAGAAAATGGTGTGACACTGGGACAGGAGGATGTCAGCCTTGCTTTGCAAGTACTGGGGGACTTCCACCTACCACAAGTGGATGGGACTTCAGTCTCCACTTGTATACCCCAGGGATGCCGGGCAGTCGACCCAGATCCCCAACAGCATGACGGACTGAGCCCAGTCACCCTGTCTTCTCCCCAGCGGCGGGTATGTTCTCTGAGAGAGGCAGAGGTTGGCTGGGTAAGTAATGCTCTGCTTGGAGCAATTCATTTGGGGTACTGGGTGGATACCAGCATTGGAAGAATGGACCCATGGACTAACTTCGGAGTAGACCCGTCTGGGGTCCCCTCCTCTGTTAGTCCCCTGCCGAAAGGGGAGATGTGTGACAGTGGGGTCACTTTGGACACAGGGTGAATAAAAGAAACCCCCGATATGGTCTGTGATAGCCATATTCAAGGCTGTATATACATTGTATATAGATTGGATGTATACTGTATGTGGGGGTTAAGTATCATTGCTGTGAGGAATTAAGTTGTTTTGCATTTCTATTGTTCATTTAAGTCTGTCCTTGTGTGTATTGTAAAGTGCCAGACAGACTGGCTGCCAACCCTTTGTGAAAAGATGTGTATTGGAGATCGTATATTCTATTGTGTTGGGATCTTTTGAAGCCTAGCAGACGTCAGGATGAGGTGTTGAGTCTTGGGATGTGTGGGTGGAGCTGGGCCCTTGTTCATGTTAAATCATGTGCCTTGAATTGTGTATAAAGTTACAATGTTTCTCAATAATAAATACATTCCTACTACAGAAGAGACAGAGTGCGTCTCGTCTTCTTCCAGAGGGGTCGGCTCCTATAGGAAAGGGTCATTTAGCTGTGGATATCGGTAGCGAGTGGATGTGTGTCTAGGAGAGGGAACATCGTAAACGGCGTTAATACCCCTGGATATTGGGGTGCCGTTACATTGGTTGGCAGCAGCGGGATTTTCCCTCCAGTTCCTGGGACACTCCAAACCACCACAGTGAATGACCAGCGATGCAGCCGAAGGAGGGTGATGCAGGACCCCGGTCAGTTGAAGATTTGTTTCAGCAACGAGTGCGACAGCGGTTGGCATTGTATGGTGCTAACCCATCAGAGACCGCCATACGGGAAGCCATTAGAGACATCGAGCGGCAGGATGAGTGGCAACATGAGCAGAGAATGGCGGAAATACGGCAATGGGAGACAACACCTAAAAAAGCAGTACCAACGGAAAGGAGAGGAGAGATACAGATACCAGCCGACATGGAAAAGGAATTCAGAAGGAGGTTGCAAGAGATGCATATACAGCATAGAGGACCAGTATCAGAGGAGGTCCTGCTGGGATGGTCGGATTCGATCCGCTGCGAACTCTGGAAGAAAGTGCTAGCCCTCGAGCAGCAACACCAGGGAAAAGTTCTCCCCTCCATCCATGTAAGGTACTGGTCGCAGTATGAAGTACGAATGCTGTTATTGGGGGAACAACCGAAGCAGGAGTGGACAGCTGAGTTAAGCAGGCTGATCCGGGCAGAGATGCGGTTGGACGAGAGCTACAGAGCCCTCCGGTGGTATGTAGCCCAAGAGTGCCCATGGTCAGCGGATGACAGCCCCACGGAAGGCTTTGACTATAATGGCCTGGGATTGTTGTATTGGAGGCTGTCCGAGGACCCTGACTTTGGGAGTGATCAGGAGTGGCGTTTGGAGGAAATAATGGAGCACAGAGAACAAAGACTGAATGTCTCGGAAGGGCACTGGGCACAGGAAGATTTGGAGTTTCTGGCCGTTCAGGAATGGGAGCTGGAGATTACCTACAAACAGCTGCTAGACTCTACTCAGCAGCAGGGTGGGGCTCCCTTTGCCTGGGACTATCAGGAATTACCAGTTGACAACTATGAAATCCTGGCTGAAGAATCAGCAGTGGAAAATCTGAAGATTGCCCTCCCTAAAGCCGAAGTGAATGATACAGAGTTCCAGGGAGCTAGCCTGGCTGAAGAATCGGCAGTGGAAAAGATGAAGATTGCCCTCCCTAAAGCCGAAGTGGATGATATGGAGTTCCAGGGAGCTAGGGCAGTTGGCTCATCTCCCCAGCCACAGATTACAGAAGGTATGGACTTAATGGACTGTGCAGAGGAGGTTATGAATTATGCATCGCCCGCTCAAGTACTGGCAGCAGGACAAAGTACTGCAGACCCCTGCTCTACACCCGTGGCAGTGTTGGAGGCCCGAGTTGAGAAGGTGATGGTTCCTCTTTCTGAGTGGATTTCAGAGATGCAGGGAGGAGAAGCAGCCATTTTCCCTCCCCAACAGGTAGCCAGAGCAGATGGTGTGGAGTCCCCAGCAGGAGTACTGGCAACAGGGCAGAGTGATAGCAACCTGTGCTGCCCAGCACCGGAAACAACTGTGGAGTTTCAGGGAGCCGGGGCAGTTGGCCCCTCTCTCCAGCAACAAGCTGGGGTGGTAAAGCTTTTACCCCCAGCTGAATCACTGGCAGCAGGGCAGAATGCTACTGGCCGCTGCACACAACTGCCACTTGAGCGGATATCGGTGGATGGGACTGCGGTCTCCACTCACAGCAACCCAGAAGAAGAGCTGGCAACAGAGCCGAGTGCCACGGGCCTCAGCTCTCAACTAACAGAAGAGGGAGTTCCTGTGGTATTGGATGGGACTTCAGTCCTCACTGACACAACCCCAGAAAATGGTGTGACACTGGGACAGGAGGATGTCAGCCTTGCTTTGCAAGTACTGGGGGACTTCCACCTACCACAAGTGGATGGGACTTCAGTCTCCACTTGTATACCCCAGGGATGCCGGGCAGTCGACCCAGATCCCCAACAGCATGACGGACTGAGCCCAGTCACCCTGTCTTCTCCCCAGCGGCGGGTATGTTCTCTGAGAGAGGCAGAGGTTGGCTGGGTAAGTAATGCTCTGCTTGGAGCAATTCATTTGGGGTACTGGGTGGATACCAGCATTGGAAGAATGGACCCATGGACTAACTTCGGAGTAGACCCGTCTGGGGTCCCCTCCTCTGTTAGTCCCCTGCCGAAAGGGGAGATGTGTGACAGTGGGGTCACTTTGGACACAGGGTGAATAAAAGAAACCCCCGATATGGTCTGTGATAGCCATATTCAAGGCTGTATATACATTGTATATAGATTGGATGTATACTGTATGTGGGGGTTAAGTATCATTGCTGTGAGGAATTAAGTTGTTTTGCATTTCTATTGTTCATTTAAGTCTGTCCTTGTGTGTATTGTAAAGTGCCAGACAGACTGGCTGCCAACCCTTTGTGAAAAGATGTGTATTGGAGATCGTATATTCTATTGTGTTGGGATCTTTTGAAGCCTAGCAGACGTCAGGATGAGGTGTTGAGTCTTGGGATGTGTGGGTGGAGCTGGGCCCTTGTTCATGTTAAATCATGTGCCTTGAATTGTGTATAAAGTTACAATGTTTCTCAATAATAAATACATTCCTACTACAGAAGAGACAGAGTGTATCTCGTCTTCTTCCAGAGGGGTCGGCTCCTATAGGAAAGGGTCGTTTAGCTGTGGATATCGGTAGCGAGTGGATGTGTGTCTAGGAGAGGGAACATCGTAAACGGCGTTAATACCCCTGGATATTGGGGTGTCGTTACAATAGGAGACATCCAGTTCTGTGTTAATGTGTTTTATGTTTTATGTATTATGAATGTATATGTATATATGCCCATGTATATTTATTCTTTTTATATATATGGTCGTGGAATGAAATATTTTTGTTTGTATTGTACAAAATTAATAAAAATAATTGAGAAAGAAACTCAATGATTGTACATATGATGAACGCTGCAAAAAGCTTGATACCAAGGTAATTGAAGGAAGTAGAGAGCCCAAGAGAGTGGTTTGATAAAATAGAAGAGAGATATAACATGGAATATCTAAGACATAGCCATGAGGATACTAGAGAGGGATTCATTAAGAGATGGGAAAAGTGGAAAAAGTTTAAATTAACAAAGAAATATAGTGAGATTAAGATTACTTAGAGAAGAGGAGAAGGAAGGGTCTAAGAATGGGGTGGAAAGGGGAGGGGGGAGGGAGGGAGGGTGGGTAAGGGTAGACAAAGGTTTGTAAATACAATTTGTTAATGTATGTCCCTATTGAGTAGGGAAAATGTTTTTACTTCTTTGTATATGATAAATTTTGATTAAAAAAAACAGGCCGGCCTTCAACTGTGTAGTGCGCTGGGGCAGATTAATCCACTCCCGGCCCCCCAACTGAACACAGAGGGCTTGGAGAAGTTTTTCCAAACAGCTGCACAGCAGGAGATTAGCTTATTGGTGGACAGGATTTGGGAGTCCCCGCCCGCTCTACCTCCACTGTCACTGAAACCGGTCCACTGAGCCATCGGCCCTCCGGGAAACTCCTGGTAGTACCGATGGCCAGTACATGCCTGTCTAAAACACAGCTGTGTCTTACAATGAATGCAAATAAAAGGAGGGCATCGTAATCATGGCCGCCCCACCAGTGGAGATGGGCACAAAAAAAAATCATATTTTAAGTCAACCGTAGAAGAGTTAGAAACTCTTAGTTTTTAATTCCATCTTTGTCATCATTTGGGAATTTTTCCAAGACTGCCTGTTCCAGCAACATCCTGTGTTTTAGGGTGTCTCTACAATAAAATAAAGCACAACAACTGGCTTAAGAGCCAGTAAGGCAGGAAAAAATTACAATTGTAGTAGATTTTCACAATATATAAAATGTACATGGGATCATAGCATTATGCACATTTGTGCATTTTAACATCTTTATTTATTTTTCTTTCAGTTATAATCGATGGCGTGGAATGGAATGAGGTCAAGTTTTTCCAGCTAGCTGCACAATGGTCGTCTCATGTCAAGCACTTCCCCATCTGTATATTTGGACATTCAAAATCCAACTTCTAGCCTTCTACCACAGGGGTCTTGTCACTGCTGCCCTCCTTCTCAAGACTGGATGTTTGGATACCGAACACTAACTATTGCCAACTACTATCTCGAACTGAAGCCCATCCAGCTCCTTTCCTTTGCTTTATTTTTTTTACTGTTGTGTTTTTTTATTGTTCCGAATATTTAAAGTTATGTTTGAAGTCACGTTTTTGTATTTTTTAATTTTACAATCAAGGGAGGACATCTTCAAAATGAAAAGTCTTAAACATACTGCTTACCCAGCAGTCATTTTGGTACTCCATTAACCGGGTAAAAAGATGCACTGCTAACTAATGTGTTACATGTAGTTTTGGGTTAGATTGGTGATTTCAGTGTGTTTGTGTTTGAATTTTAGGTTGGCCTATGAATGAATTAAACTAGTACTATGCCATTCATGGTCTTGCACTTTGTTGAAACTTTCTGCCAGGATGGATCTTTTTGCCACTGTTACATTGTTTGTGAAGGCAAATTATATTCCTCACAACTACTCCGAATTCAGTGGAGCAGCTGCAGCTTTATCCTTTCTGCTGCAAAGGTAATTTGCTACTTTAGTGAATTTTGAGCTTTGACATTTTCCAAATAGAATTGGCACAATAGATAAAGAGGACCTGAAGTCAATTTTGTGTTTATTAAAAGTCAGCAGCTACAAAAACTGTAGCTGCTGACTTTTAATAAACAGAAACTCGCCTGTCTCGGGAACCAGCAATGTGCTCACCTGAGCCATTCCTTCTCTCGGTCTTCTGTCCCTGGTGCCTGCATCTCAACTCTGGGCACACGGCTGTGACAGCTTGCGGTTTTACAGCCAAGTGCCCACTGTGCATATCCATTGTGAATAGTCTCACAGTCTTTAAGGACCTAGGTGATACGAGCAAAAGTGGAAGCGGATACCTTTCAAAATCCGTTACCTCCAAGAAAATGTAATTTGGTGACTTAGATCCTAAAGCAGAACTTCCTCTTTTGGGTGGAGCTCCCCTTTAGGAATAATTTATACTTGTATTAATATTTAACAAACTGAGGGTTCTTAACATTATGAGATGTAATGAGAAATTATTTTTAATGGAGTTGTTTGATAAAGCCACTCAAATTATGTTCCACAACTTACACATCTTGGTATAGGACTTGTGTTGATCTGACTTCACTGACACTGTGGTTTAATGTAGTCTAATAAACTAGAGTTCACTTTTTTCCAAACATAGTGGTTACTATCTCCATAATGCATTCTAGGATATCTAAACAGAGCTACTAAGCTTCTCAATATTAAGGGAAAAAAAGGTGTAACCCCTGAAATTTACTTTTACTGTTGGTTTTATATAGAAAAATAACAGATTTTGCCTAAGGGAACTTTCTAATTTGCACATGTTTTTTGAACTTCTCCACATTGATTTGCAATTGCTTGTATCACTAAACGTATGATTGCTGAAAGCACTGCTAGCAGTTTCTGAGTTTTACAGTTGAAAATTCCTTTCCATCAAATAGTTTGCCACAAAGTTTGAACACTTGCTGCTGTCTTTATTTTAGGTTAGCAGTGTCTGATGTTTTAGTAACTGTAATGCCACGTACACACGGTCGGAATTTCCGAGGAAAAAAGTCAGACGGAATTTTTTCATCGGATATACCGACCGTGTGTATGCCCCATCTGGCTTTTTTCCGTCAGAAATTCAGACGGAGTTAGAAAGAGAACATGTTCTGTTTTTTTCTGACGGAAATTCCGTTCGTCTGTATGGAACTCCGACGGAGAAAAAACCATGCATGCTCAGAATCAAGTCAACGCATGCTCGGAAGCATTGAACTTAATTTTTCTCGGCTCGTCGTAGTGTTGTACGTCACCGCGTTCTTGACGGTCGGAATTTGGTGTGACAGTGTGTATGCAAGACAGCTTGAATGGAATTCCGTCGGATAAACCCATCGGAGTTTATTTCGACAGGAAATTCCGATCGTGTGTACAAGGCATAGGGATTTCTTTCATTTTACCCTCACCCAGGTTCATTGACAATTTAGACATAGAAAATGCTTCAAAATAGCCATATTGTATATTTGGTATTGTGATATGGGTTTGGGTGATAACTGAAAACATGTCTGTTTTATTTGCGATGCCATGTCCAGAAAAATAACCATCAGCACCCTTAATGATTAATTTTCCTATTCAGGTGTCCATGATACCATGGGAAGTTGTAAATGGTGAATAATAAACTACAACACGTCAATAGATATCAGTACTTGCCTTTCAAGAGCCTAATATATGAATTGATGTTACAGTGCAATACTGTGCCAGGTTGCTGTCAGGAAGTGTCTTAAAATGATGACAATCTGTAATAACCATATTATCTAGTGGCTATAAGATCATTCTGCTGTATACAGTGATGAAAATGCAAGGGAGATTACTTTACTTACTGTGTAATGGAGATAATGCCTTTTCAGTTTTTTTCCAGGAAAAAAATGTTTATAATATCTCATATGTTTATCCAAATTTGCTCTCCATTGAATAAAATGACTGACAGTAATTATTGTTAACACTTTATGTTTGGCTTTGTGTCTTTATTGGCAAAATTATGTACTTGTGTCTACATGACGCAAGTAATTTTTTAATATGCATAGTATAGGCACAGGTCTGCTTTAAAGTATTTGCATATTTCAAACAAGTAGGAAAACCACTTAAACGCTGAGCTCCACAAATTATTTGTATTGCGTAATTACTCTGGTCCAGTTTGGCACAATGTACATATGCATATATTATACCTGATGATCCTTTGGGGGAGCTAAAAATCACTGTAGTAATCAGTGCTACTACAGTGATAGCTGCAATCTTATGCATTCTCTGCAAGCAGCTTTTCCTCTACACACTGACCACAAAGGGTCACTTAATACTGCCACCATTCATAGAACACCTTTGCAATTTTTTCCAATGAATGCAAAGTGTTCTCTGATTGAACAGTAGGGAGAGGAGGTGTTCTATGAATGGTGGTGTTGCCAAGCGAATGAACCCCAATGTTCTGTGTGCAGAGGAGAAGCCCCTCGCTCAGGATCTGAGCAGGACCCAGAAGATTTCGGCTATCACTGTGCCAACTTACTACAGTGATTGTCAGCTTCCTTATCGGGTTCATCAAATATGAGATATGCATACTTTGTCAAATGGGACCAATGTAAGTATGTAATACATTCAATTCCTGCAGTTCAGATTTAAAACAAACCCCCATTCACCTCTGTAACTATAGGCATCGTGGATTAAAATTTCACAACCAAGATATTGAAATAAATGGAGAGGAATTGTGATTGCAAAGGGGAATGCTAAAAAAAATAAGACTTTACAGTCTGTTGTGTTTTTTAGAAAGAATTGCTTCACACATCACCCCCTCCCATTCATGCCCCGTCCCTGTTAGGTAACATTGCAGCCTGCAGGAGGGTTTGGACACTGGCAAACAAAAAATGCCTCAGATTTTTGCTGTTGCCCTAGGAGGATGGACGACTTTTCACTACTGAGAAACGTTTAATTATTTTTACTAGCCATTTTTGTTCTTTTTCTCAGAATAACTTGTTGTCAGGGAAATGGCCGCAGAAGGACTGGCAATGCTGCCCATATCCAGCATGGATACCTATAGAAAACCTCTGTACGCATCGCGAACCAGCAATAGCACACGAATGGTGTGACAGATGCTGCTGAGAGCATGATGTTGCTGGATTATCGTCAGCTCCCCTGTGTGTTCCCTGTGCCTCTGTAACCCTGATTCTTGGACTTCCTGTTACTGACCCAGCTTACCTTGACCCTGCTTCCTGATATCCTGGTTTGACCTCTGGCTTGTACTTTTGACTGCTCCTGCTTGCTTCCCAGTGTTTGACCCCGGCTTGGTTCATCGATTCTGCTTCTCCTGTCTCCCGTGTATGACCCCTACCAAACACCTCAGCATACCTGCTCTTTAAGTGTTTCCAGTCTGCTACAGCCATCTTCTGGTGATCAGCTCTTCTGACTACAGCAACATCTGGCAAACCGTGCTTCTTTGGGCAATTGTATCATCTCCAGGGGTGTGTTGCACTTAGACGCAAGGGGAGCCCTCTCAGCACCTCGGCCTCCAAACCGGTACATGACACTTGTCCTTCAATCAAGACTTTGCTATACACTGTGAAACAAAAAAAGCCACTCCAGGTTAGTGAGTCTCTGGTTAATCCCCACACACACTAGTCAAGTGCTAGCCCAGCTCACATGCTGTGTAACATAAGGAAATGTTTCCGGACTACTGCACTTCTTACAATAATCCTGTTTATTGAAGCTTCATATGACAAGTGGTTGACAGATGGAGCAGAGGACAAAGCGGTAGATGCGTTTCACCCAAATATTAGCGCTTAGTCATTACCTATTGGAACTAGTCACCACAATCACCATTATACTGCTCAAATGTGTCATCATTAGGTTACAGGTGAACTAATCAATTAAAAACAGTACTCAGCTGGTACCACAAAGAAAATCTGGCTGGAGTACACGGTCCATACACTCAAATCTTATGTGAAGAGTTAGGTCCAGATCCACTGCCAGAAATATCTAATACACTAAATGAACTTGGAGCAAACTTGACACATCATTCAAAATCATTGTATACTAACAACAACATATACAAAATAATAGAAAAATATGTATATACAGTATGTACAGTTAGGTCCATATATATTTGGACACAGGCAATTTTTATAGTTTTGGCTCTGTAGTCCACCAGAATAAAATTAAAACAAAACAATCCAAATGAATTTGAAGTGCAGACTTTCAGCTTTAATTCAAGGGAATGAAAATAAATATCAAGTACAAATTTTAGGAACTGCAACCATTTTTATACACAGTCCCCCCAGGGGCTCAAATGTAATTGGACAAATGAATATAATCATAAATAAAATGTTTGTTTTTTATATTTTGTTGATAATCCTTTACTGGCAATGACTGTCTGTAGTCTGGAACCCATGGACATTACCAAAGACTGGGCTTCCTACTTTCTGATGCTTTGCCAGGCTCAAACTGCAGTTGTCTTCCGCTCTCAGTGGGAGTAAAACCGGGCACACCAAACTCACCCACTCACATATCCCTGCTTCACCAAATTCAGGAGTCACCACCGGCTGCAGAAAACCTCCCGCAATGGTCCTCACAGGTGCATGGCTGAAATCTACCAAAACCATACGGGATGCACTGGTGTGATCCTCCTCTAAGATGGCAGCTAAGCAGTCGCCCTGCTGCACGCTGACTTCCTGCCTGTTGCTTCAGTGGAGAAGATAATGATGATGACTTTAACCATAGCAGTACCTCGTTCATCCCGATCACAGAACCCACTCAGTGCAAATAGAGGCAGTCTTTAAGAAAGTCTTCAGGGACACCTCAGACCACAACACTGGTCGCCTAACTAGAGAGATCTGGGAGTTGGGGCAGCGGACCTTGGATTTCAAAACAAGGATGAACGTCTTGGTGTGCGAGGCCCAAGATCTGACCAGGAACAGAGGCCCTCCGTAATGAAAATAGGACCCTGCTCACTTGTCTTGAGGAAGCAGAACACCGATACCACTATTCCAACATTTGTCTCCGTGGTATCCCTAAATCCGTGATGGATTTGCATTTGACAGTTACAGCATTACTCCAGTAATCCCCCTGGAATGCCTTGAATTCGAGTACACCTCTCTATCACCAGATACCAGGCAAACGGTCCACCCGTGAAATTACTTTTTTTTGCACTACAGCCTCTACAAGTGGCACGTGAGAAATCGGATCTTACCAACTCTTTACAGATTTAGCACCATTCACAATCATTGCCATGACACCCCAACTGCTGGAGGTTCCCCTTTGCGCTCCAACCCCTAAAGGAACTGCAGGGAGTCTTGGAAAACTTACAATTATTTTGCCTACGGAACAACAGCCATCTCGAGCGCCAAGGGGGTTCCCATCTCATCTTTACGATGCCCTCCCACAAAGGGCCAACCAAGGATCATTCTCACACCACCAGAGGGAGTGTAGACCTCAATGCAGTCCCACTGGCTTGGGATTATTCAGAGCCCCTAATGATTGAACCCTGGAATTTCAGAGACTTTTCATGTTGCCTCCACCTTTAAAGTGGTTTTGGCTATGTTTTGGCATAATTTCTGCTTCCGTTGCAATCGTTACTCGGTGTAATGTCATTTTTCACATTATACAAAAAAATTGGGCTAACTTTAGTGTTTTTTTTATTTTTTATTAATGTAAGTGGTTTTTTTTTCAAAATACCGTGTGACATAAAAAATTGCAACACCCACCATTTTATTCTATAGGGCCTCTTAAAAAAATATATATAATGTTTAGGGGTTCTAAGTAATTTTGTAGCAAAAAAATAGATTTTTACATGTACAAGCGAAATTTCAGAATTGGCCCGGATGGCAAGTGGTTATACATGCATAAATCCTCCATTCCTGCTATGCTCAGGAAAATAATTTCAAAATTGTGTCACGTTGATGCAAAGACCCCGTCATTCTCCATAATGCATTTCCATCCCCTTTTACCGTGTGCTGGAGGTGCGGTCGAGAGAAGGGTAAGTATATCCACATCTGGTGGGAAAGCTCTAAAGTATGTTCCTTCTAGCAGTCTATTTTTGATATTTACAACGAGCTGTACGATGATTCCATGCGATCCTCCATGGAAATTGCTTTACTCTCTATTCTACCGTGTTCAGTGACTTTCCAGAAAAGAAGCCTCTTACGTTTATTTCTTTTGGTGGCTAGCCACCTTAAATGATATCATGCGTATGGAAGAGACAATAGCTCTCCACGCCCTCCACAAATATGATACATTTAAAACACTTTGGTATGTACAGGTTAATTTTTCATCATCTGACTTTCTCAAACGTTGCTGCCTCCTTGGAGGTTGATGGAAATTGAGGGCTTTTCTTCCCTGTTCCTTTTTTCCCCTTTTACAGATTTATGATCAGTATGACTGGAGGGGATTTCCTGTTTGGCGGGGACCCCTTCACCTTTTTTTATCCATATTTTCTCTGGGATCCTCCCATGTGCCACGCCTCCTACTCTTAATTGGTTTTACTTCTCTTTCAATTACTTTCCTTCCCTACTATATTGCCTAGCTTTTTCTTTTTACTTTTCTCCCTATATTTTTTGGGTATATACTTATTATACTATTTATATGGTGGGACTTGGGCCTAGTTTCTCCTGCCATGGCATCCATTGAATGTGATTCTGGTTTTATACTCATCTTAGATACTTTATGGTTTCTGTCATGTTTGGTTGCCTTACCATTTATTTATGTACTATGTACTTGGACTAATGTGTGCACCTCGTTGGCTCTTGAGCCTAATCTTTTGCAATTGTCTATACCATTTGGCTCATTCCTGTACTGTTTGTTTTATTAGGGTTTAATAAAAACATATTTGGCAATAAAATATGAGCTCTGGTACATATGACCTCAATTATTATGTTAATGATGTCTTTAACAAAGGCAGGTATGAAACTTATTGTATAGGAATTTCCAAGTAGTTGTCCAGCCTAAAAAGCCCCAATGCTTTTCAATTATAGTGCTTAATATCTTCCTCAGGGGGATTGGGACATCTAGATTGGAAACATACAATATGTCATGTTTGAAATAGGGGGAAGAGGGAGGATGGGATTTTTAAACGGTGCGAACCATAGAGTAATAATAGAGAAAAAAATTATAAAAATAAAAATTAAACATTTTATTGAGCATATTCATTTAAAATATCATTCTTGATAGATGAGACATTGAGACATATTGGGAAAGAACCAGGTGGTTGTAAATACACATACAGAATGGTCACACAAACTTGGTTGTATTCAAAAGTAAAGAGCACAAAAACGTCGCATCAACCCGACATGTTTCGCTTTGTAGCTTCTTCAGGGGTGGTGCGTTTATGCTCAATGATAGAAGTGACAACTGTATGAACAGGGAAAACATACAAATATGAATATATAAACCAAATAAATAAACATATATTTTGTACAGGTTTATACTTAGATCATCACATTAATTATTTTAGAGAGCAGGTCAGAACTCCATGCTTATATCCAAGAATTTAACTTATCCCATTGTGTGTAGTAGGTAGGTGGAACCAACGATACAGTTCCAGTATCAGATACTGGCCACCCTGGGGGGGCGGAAGGGGACTGTCCCCAATGGTCACAGAGGACAGTATAAGGGGGTACTGAGAGGTACAAAAAAGAAAAAGGGCAATGATGAGTGATAATGTAGGGAAAAAGGGGGAAAACAAAGGGGAAAAGAAGGGTGCAGAAAAAGGACATAAGAAGGGAATAGATAGATGAAAAAAAGGGGATATTGTGAGTACATATCACTTAAAACCAACAAAAAATCGCTTTGGAAAGGGGAGGATCTGATTTAATTGGAGTAGCTCAAAAGGGTCAAATTCGACCAATTGATATCTAGAGCTGTAACCAATGAAAAAAATATAATAAAAATAGATATAAATATATAATGAAATAAAATAGTTTTGTCCTGGATCTGCTGGGCTATATTCTTAAACATAACGTTTTTGTTTTTGGTTCCTTCCACTAACTCCAGGTGCAGGGGGTTGCGATGGGGACCAAGTGTGCCCCATCGTACGCCAACCTGTACCTGGGGGGGTGGGAGAGAAGTGTTTTTTCCAGGGACGACCTTGCGCCATTTTTGGACAAGGTCATTTCCTGGTATCGTTATATTGATGACGTCTTGATCTTTTGGTCAGGTGATGAACGACAACTTCAACAATTTATTGACTTAATTTCCATCAATGAGTTTAATTTACGATTTACATTCAACTACAGCTTAACTAATATAAGTTTTTTGGAATTAAATATTTCTATTGATGAGAACGGGCAGGTTAACTCCTGCCTCTTTAGGAAACCTAGGGCAGGAAATACCATCCTCCACGCAAAGAGTTCTCACCCTGACCCTCTCCTTAAAAGCATACCCTACAGTCAATACCTGAGGCTTAGGCGCAATTGCAGCCAAAACATAGACTTCATAAAAGCATCTAAGGATCTTTATCTTAGATTAAAATCAAGAGGATATAGTCACAAATGTCTTAAACTGGCTTTTAACAAAGTGAAGGAACTGGATAGAAGCTTTCTAATATTTTCTTCCAAAGATCCAGTGAATAAAGCTACAGTTCGATTCATTACCCGATATTCGAACCAACATGTTAAAGCGAGAAATATTTTCAAACAATACTGGCCTCTATTAGAAGCAGACCCTATTGTGAAGAAACATATCGAAAGCTTCCCAGAAATTACCTTTAAACGTGCACCGTCCTTAAAAGACCGTCTAGTGCATAGTCACTTTTCTGTTACTTCTCTACCCAAAAATCCTACACTGACCGGCACCTCTCCATGTGGTCACTGTGATATTTGTCCGTATGTAGATCACCAACCTAAATTTCTACTCCCCAATGGTAATTGGCACACTACTAAAATGAAGGTCACCTGCCAAACACTGGGGGTCATCTATTTGGCACAATGCCGATGCGGTGGTTTCTATGTGGGAAAGACCAAACACCCCTTCTTTAAGAGAATAAGAGACCATATTAAACTTATCTTAAAGAAAAAGATAACTGCTGTCAGCAGATACATCGGCATGTACCATAACTTCGATGCCAGCTTTATTACGTTCTATGCCCTGGATCATGTCCCTCTGGGCTCAAGGGGGGCAGTGTCGACAAAACACTGCTCCAGCTTGAGACCCGATGGATTTATGATCTAAGGGCAACCATGTTTCCAGGTTTCAACGAGAATCTAAGCTTTAGATCATTTCTTTAAAACTATCTATGTTTGCTTCATTTATATCCGTCGGCCACCCCCTCCACTTTCCCCCTGTGGGTGACATCTTATCCCATTGCAGGGTCCAACTATCCTCCCCCCTCCCCACCTCCCTTCCGTTTGTGTCAGCCCCCCCCCCTTTCCCTCCCTTCCTCCCCACCCCACCACTCCCCTCAACGCCAGACATGCATTGTTGTCACTCGTTCCTAACTGGGACTGTTCTGGCTACGTGCCCTTCTTCTCCTTAACCTTCCTTCCTCTATCAATTTTGATTTAATGTATTACACCACGTGTACCATTCCTCTGAATATACAGTTTTTTATTGATTTATCTATATACTATGTACTGTAAAATATTATGAAATATCTGTTTTTTTTCTCTTGTATTGCTTATATAAGTATTGTCCTTTTATTTCTGAGACTTGGGCAGACTCCATTACCTGAATATCCAATGGAGATGGGTCTCAATGGTCCTAACGACCCACTCCACTGTAATTTTCCTTTTTTTCCCCCCCATGTGTGTCATTATGGCCTTTCATTGGACATCTTCCAGTTTACTGGTCCCCCGGGTGACTGTCCTTCCCTTTGGCCACATGGGCACCCACGGTGGAGGATCCCCACGCCTCCACCAACCCTGATGTTCACTGCGCGGCTCCATCCTGGGTGTTTGTTTGCGGCCACCTTCCATCTGGCTCGCTTTGACAACCCCCCTTTTTCCTTCTCCTGCCTTTCCCTCTGTGCGACGCGGTTGGAGGATTTGTCTGCGTGTGTACGCCCTACCCCGGCGTCACTACGCATTCTTTCCTCTAGCGCGCCAGGCATTGTGGGATTCATAGTCTTTCCACTCCTTTAGGAACCTTGAGCATGCGCAGTGACATCCTGTTGCCTGCCTCGTACCCGGTGACGTCAGACGCCGGGTTCGATGGAGGACAGTATTTAATGGGCTCACTTGCGATACAGTCGCATGGAGCCGGGGGTCTGAGCTACATACATCTTTTGTAAAGGTAAATTCCATTTATATTGCTTTGGCTCTCTTTAGTATTTTATCCCTTTTTTATTTTTATTTTTTTTGATACCTATATACCTATAAACAATTGGCTGATGTTTACATAGATACTGAGTTAATTTCCCCACTAGAGGGGCCTATACCTTCTTTAGGTCACTCTATTGAACTACTAAACCATTTAGATCTACTTTGCTTTTTGAGACATTTGTCCGCATTTATTATTTGGTTACTTAGTCCTACATACAGACTTCAGCTTCTTTTTTTTCTTTTTTCTTTTTTTTATTTCATTATATATTTATATCTATTTTTATTATATTTTTTTCATCGGTTACAGCTCTAGATATCAATTGGTCAAATTTGACTCTTTTGAGCTACTCCAATTAAATCAGATCCTCCCCTTTCCAAAGTGATTTTTTGTTGGCTTTAATTAAGTGATATGTTCACACAATATCCCCTTTTTTTCATCTATCTATTCCCTTCTCATGTCCTTTTTCTGCACCCTTCTTTTCCCCTTTGTTTTCCCCCTTTTTCCCTACATTGTTACTCATCATTGCCCTTTTTCTTTTTTGTACCTCTCAGTACCCCCTCATACTGTCCTCTGTGACCATTGGGGACAGTCCCCTTCCGCCCCCCCAGGGTGGCCAGTATCTGATACTGGAACTGTATCGTTGGTTCCACCTATCTACTACACACGATGGGGTAAGTTAAATTCTTGGATATAAGCATGGAGTTCTGACCTTCTCTCTAAAACAATTAATGTGATGATCTAAGTATAAACCTGTAAAAAATATGTTTATTTATTTGGTTTATATATTCATATTTGTATGTTTTCCCTGTTCATACAGTTGTCACTTCTATCATTGAGCATAAACGCACCACCCCTGAAGAAGCTACAAAGCGAAAAACATGTCGGGTTGATGTGACGTTTTTGTGCTCTTTACTTTTGAATACAACCAAGTTTGTGTGACCATTCTGTATGTGTATTTACAACCACCTGGTTCTTTCCCAATATGTCTCAATGTCTCATCTATCAAGAATTATATTTTAAATGAATATGCTCAATAAAATGTTTAATTTTTATTTTTATAATTTTTTTCTCTATTATTACTCTATGGTTTGCACCGTTTAAAAATCCCATCCTCCCTCTTCCCCCTATTTCAAACAATACTTCTTTTGGGATGTGGTGCCTACATTAATGGGTGTTTCCTCCTTGACTGGCCAAAAAAATAAAAAAATACAATATGTCATGTATCAGATAAGACCAGAACTGTATGGACTGCAACAGAGGAAACCCAAACATAGATAGGTGAAAGTAAGTAAGTTTATTCAGGTAAATGCATATAAATGTGAATACACCACCAATACAGAGTGAACAAACCAAACAACCAAAACAGTTATAGTAAACCAACCAGCATATATAGCAAAAAGGGAGTACCAGAATCTTAGCCAAGCCAGGCCAGGATCATAAACGGGAGATAAGCAGATGGGGGGCCAGGAGTAAACAGACAGAGACAAGATGGAAGGAATCAGGCTGCAGGGCAAGGATCGGGGGATCCAGGAACAGATACAAACAGGTTCAGGATACAGGAATCAGGGTTCAGGATCAGGATAACTGGTAAACAGGCTGCAGGTCAAGGCACAAGGACAATACCAGGGTAAGGTGTGTGTACACTTGCCGGGTATTTATACAATTACCTGCTAACGAGCTCAGGTGATGCCTGACTGCAGAAGGTGCTCCACACTGCCAGGATCCATCCGCTGGTGGACGCCAGTACTGCGGCCCAAAGATGACATAACTCTAGCAGGGAGAAGTTCCCCTAACAGTTCCACCACCCAGGAGACACCTGCTGGTCGACCTCAGTACTGCATGCCAAATGATAGATATTACCAGCGGATGGAACCTTTCCTGACACAATATTAGGATATTCATGTGATCTAGATGTCCTTCTGTATTGTTAATTGAGTACTGTACCTTAACCACTTAACAACCGCTCACGGCATATATATGTCGGCAGAATGGCTCGTACAGGCACAATCACGTACCTGTACGTGGCCCTTTAACTGCCTGCCGTGTGGTTGCGCGCCGCTGCAGTCAGCCCCGTGAGTCGGACCGCCGGTCCCGCGGACTCGATCGCCGCGGGGATCCCCACGATCGTCTCACAGAGGGATGGAGCGGGGAGATGTTAGTGTAAACACAAGTGTCCGATGTGTCCGCCATAATGTCACAGTCATGAAAAAAAATCACTGATCGCTGCCATTACTAGTAAAAAAAAAAAAATTTTTATAAAAATGCCATAAAACTACCCCCTATTTTGTAAACACTATAACTTTTGCGCAAACCAATCAATAAATGCTGACTGCGATTTATTTTTATCAAAAATATGTAGAAGAATACGTATCGGCCTAAACTGAGGAAAAAAAAAAGTTTTTTTATATATTTTTTGGGGATATTTATTATAAAACAGGGTGAACCAATATCTGCGCTGACAGTGATAAAGAAATAAAAAAATAATAACAGTGAATGAAGCAGGCAGCACAGTCTCTTGATAAGGCAAACGTCAAAAAATGGTAGTCAGGGCGCATGCGCGGCTCGTGAAGATGGCGGACGCTTAGGACCAGAGCTCCGGCCTCATCTCGTCCTTCCGTGACTCCCGCTCCGCTACATCCGCATCTTTCGCTCCGGGAGCAGCCTCACTAGCTTCGGGAACTGCTCAGCTACCGATTGATCCCTTTTATGGGTAAAATTGGGGATCAGCGACGCTTTTACAAGACGACCGCGCCGCAGGCCGCATCCCATCTCTCTCTCCTCATGGATCGTTTTGTTTACAGGCCTCAATCCCCGGTCTCAGGTACCCCGACGATCGCGGAGGAGGCTCCGGACGCTACTCCATTGGAGGAGGATTCTTCTACCCAGCAGCCACAACACCCGCAAGCTTCTGAACAGCCTGCAATGGCGGCGTTAATGACTGTGGAAGTACTTGACCTCCGGCTCCAGGCCTTGCTTCAGGGCCTCACAGATAACATTACTAAGGCGGTAAGCAAACTAGCCCACAAACTCAGGGGGGAGATAGACCACCTAGGGGAACGTACTGACACCCTAGAGACTAAATTCGATGATGTGATCTGTTATATACATGTTATGGAGGATGAGAATGCTTCTCTGAAAAATGCGGTGACTCAGTTACAACTACAACAGGAAGACCTCGAGAACAGAGACAGAACCTGCGGATCCATTTCTAAGCGCTGGATGGCGCTGAAGGAGTTCAGGTCCTCTGGTGCGGATGTGGTCATGGTCCAGGAGACCCATTTCAAGGCAGATGGTTCGTTTAAATTCACATCTAAACATTTCCCCACTACATTTGTAGCCTCTGACCCCTCTGGTAAAGCAGGGGTAGCCATCCTCTTTAAACGGTCCTCTTCCATTCGGGTCAAGTCCTCATTTTTGGATCCTCATGGCCGGTTCATTCTCCTGGACTGTGACCACATGAACACATCCTTCACACTTGCGAATTTATATGCCCCTAACTCAAGACAGATTGGGTTCCTTGAAGATTTCTTTGAGGGGCTCAAGGCTTTCTCCCAACCCTTTATGATAATCGGTGGAGACTTTAATTTATGTTTGTCTCCAACCAAAGACAGGTTCTCCTTGCTTCAAAATCCCCCCTCAACACAGGTACTGAAATCCTCTACCTCATTTCGTAGATTGCTTAGAACCCACAAATTGCTTGACTCTTGGAGAGTGAAACATCCGACAGCTAAGCAATTTACTTTTTTCTCCCCGACACATAAATTGTATACGAAGTTAGACCATTTCTTCATCTCACCACCACTTCTGACACACTTAGTTGACTCTAACATTCACCCGATCACATGGTCTGATCATCCGCCTATTACCTTGGATCTTGTGTTGTCCACACCTACACCTTGCCATTGGCGCCTTAATGAATCTCTCCTGAACATCACTGAAATCCACTCACACCTAGAACGCCACCTGGCCGAATTTTTCCAACTTAATTTGGGCTCGGTGTCAAAGGCCTCCACCCTCTGGGAGGCCCATAAGGCGGTCTTCAGGGGTGAATGCATAGCCTCTGGATCTCTCCTTAAGAGGGATCGAGCTCTGCAGCACTCGACCCTTCTAGCTGACCTGGTGAAGGCCGAGAGAGACCTTCTTGTACACCCCACGGTGGATCGTCTCCGCCGTGTGGTCTCCCTGAGAAATCGTATCAAGTCTTTAGATATGAATGCAATTACTAAATCCATGCTTTGGTCGAAGCAAACATTTTATGAGTATGCCAATAAACCCCATAGTATACTGGTTAATCGACTAAAACCTCGTCCCTATAGTTCCCTACCTGACTTTATAACTCAACCGGATGGGAAATCTACTTATTGCCCTCGAGCTATGACCAAGGTCTTTGAGAACTATTATCAGAAACTTTATAATTGTCTCTCCTCAGAGCCAGAGTCCCAGTTCACCCAAGAGAATTTTAATTCCTTTGTTGAATCTCTAAATTTACTTAAATTGTCTTCAGCAGATCGTGAAGGGCTTAATACATCTATTACGGATGAAGAGATTTCCCTGGTCATTAAGCAGCTCCCATCCCATAAAGCACCAGGTCCTGACGGTCTCCCCTATTCTTACTACAAGAAGTTTCTTCCAATTTTGCTCCCCCATATGCTGGTCCTGTTTAAATCCCTGATGGATGGGACGGTACCCCACTCCCAATTTTTGCATGCTTACATCACGGTTATCCCGAAGCCAGACAAGGACCCTTCTTTACCAGACAACTATCGCCCAATAGCCCTTTTAAATTCTGACTATAAAATATTCACTAAAATACTGGCAAATAGGCTGTCCCTTCTCCTTCCAACCTTGATACATAAGGATCAAGTTGGATTTGTCCCTTCTAGACATGCTGGGGATAACACCAGGCCTGGTGTTGAGCTTAAATGCACAAAAAGCGTTTGACCGTTTGAATTGGTCCTTTATGTTTGCTACCTTGTCAAGTTACGGTTTTTCAGGTCCATTTGTTCAAGCTCTTACCGCATTATACTCCACTCCCACTTCCCAGGTCCAGTTGTCTTCTTCTGTCTCTTCGCCATTCTCCCTCAGCAATGGGACCAGGCAGGGCTGCCCCTATCCCCTTTACTGTTTATTATCAGCCTGGAACCTTTGGCTGCAGCCATTATACTTCATTCTGATATACAGGGGGTGGTGTTGAGACACAGGGAATACAAACTGTCCCTCTTTGCTGATGATATTTTGCTAACCATCACGCACCTACACATTTCACTACCTTCTCTCCATAAACTTCTTGATTTATTTGGCAGCCTTTCGGGCTTTAAAGTTAACCCGTCTAAAACAGAGGCCTTACCAATAAATGTCCCGGCTGATGTACTTACCCATCTACAAAATACTTTTAGATATCGCTGGTGCACTCAATCCCTCAAGTACCTAGGTGTTCACATATCCCCCTCATATTCTACTTTATATCAGGTACATTTCCATACGTTATTTTCAGAAATACATAGACTGCTAAAGTCCTGGACGAAATTGCCCCTGTCCTTACTAGGGAGGATAAATGTCCTCAAAATGTCCATACTTCCTAAATTGTTGTATTTTTTTGAGACTCTCCCCACCCTGGTCTCGATGGCGCAACTGAAGGCTCTACACAGACATTTTATAAACTTTATTTGGAATAATGCTTCTCACAGGATAGCTAGCTCAGTTCTCATGGCTCCACGTTCTCGTGGAGGTCTAGGGGCACTAGATATCATAAAGTATTATTATGCCACTCATTTGAGAGCTATAACTTCTTGGACGTCTAGAAAAGCCCTGAATAGATGGTCGGAGATTGAGATGGGAATTACGGTCCCTGCTCACCCATGCTCCTTGCTATGGCTCTCCACTGATAAATGTGTTCCTCAATTACGTAAAATCAGTTTGAACCCCATGCTTTTCACTCTTTCCATCTGGAAGCGTTGTTCTAATAAGTACTCCCTGTCACCCCCTTGCCCCCCCCCCCCCTTACGAATGTGCTTTTTAATCCTGATATCCCCGATAGCCTCTCTTATGACTCTATGTTGCCATGGACTCAGGCGGGTATCTTTCAACTACGCCACCTAGTTCACCTAGTGACACGTGTGCTACTTTCCTTTTCTGAGTTACAGTCCAAACACCAGATCCCGAAATCCCTCTTTTTTTATTTTCTCCAAATTAGACATTTTTTTGCCTCTAAATCTCCCAAATTGACACTGGACCCTCCTACTGATTTTGAACGGTTATGCTCTAGAGGGGCGTATGAGCTCCATCAAATATCTACTATTTACCAAATCTTACATTCGACCCCCCTTGCACCGAACATATGCATTTATACATGAGGAAATGGTCTAACATACTGGACAGGCCTATATCATTGCTAAATTGGGGGAGGATATGGGTCGCGACATCTAAGGTCTCCAGATGTGTGGCCCACAAGGAAACCACTTACAAGATACTCATGTTTTGGTATAGGACCCCTGAGTTCCTGGCAGCTCGAAAGTTAACCCCACATAGCCAGTGTTGGAGGTGTGGTTCCTCAATTGGCACCCATCTCCATATTTTGTGGGAGTGTTCGATATTGGTTCCCTTCTGGACACAAGTTCATTTGTGTCTCGAGGGGATTCTTGGAGTTTCGATTGCCTTCCAGCCCCTATACCTGTTGCTAGGTCTCCCCCTCTCAGGAATGCCCAAGCACCATCGTAAGTTGATGGCTTTTCTCTTGTTAGCAGCCAAACGAGTTATCCCTCAACGTTGGAGAGATACTGCTCCCCCCACCTTTGCACATTTCCTAGCAACCGTAGCTGATATTAAGAGGATGGAGCGCCTTACCGCTATAATTGATGATGCTATGCCCAAGTTTGATTACATTTGGGACACCTCGGTATACAATACAGATTCTGACCCAAATCCATGTTGATTCAAGAGTGCTGACCCCTGGTTTTCTGTTATCTTACAGTAGGATGTGTTTTTTTTTTCCTTTCTTTTTTTACCTATGGCCTCTTCATATGTGTGAGGTCTTAACTGGCACAACCATGAATTATTAGACACATCAGACCCCATGCTCATTCCCTGTTCTTTTTAAGAGTTTTAAGATGTATTACTTCCTCTTTCTTTCCTTGAAATGTATACCCAAGATCTTTGATGCTTTGTTAATCATACTTGTCTATATTTACCATGTCTGATTGTATGCAATGGTCTGGATTACATGTCTATTTTTTATATTTTGAGAAAATTATAAATAAACAATAAAAAAAAAAAAATAGTAGTCCAAAATGCAGCGCTTAATAAAATATGTAAATAACAGTCCAGGTGCAAATTCAATGTATGATGAAGTGGGTGTAGAAACTGTTGAGGAAACCACCACCAAACTTCAGTGTGCTAAAAATAAAAGCACACCACACCAATCGTGCTTGTAATCTGCTTACCAGAAGGTAAATACACACAGGCGATGTATAAACAATTGCAGAGGGTCAATGGTAGACACAGCTGTCCAAAACCGATGGGTGAATAACAGAAACGGTCAGCATTCCCAGCATTGGAAAAAAGCATCCAGGACTCGATTCAAGATGGAGATGTTATGCAGTCTGGTAGTTGGAGGAGTTCCCGTGCACGGCGTGCCAGTTGGCGGAGGTCCCAGGGAGGAGAGGAGAGGAATGAGCAGATTATGAGCATGATTGGTGTGGTGTGCTTTTATTCTTAGCACACTGAAGTTTGGTGGTGGTTTCCGCAATAGTTTCTACACCCACTTAATCATACATTGAATTTGCACCAGGACTGTTATTTACATATTTTATTAAGCGCTGCATTTTGGACTACGATATTTATTATAGCAAAAAGTAAAAAATATTGCATTTTTTTCAAAATTGTCGCTCTATTTTTGTTTATAGCGCAAAAAATAAAAACCGCAGAGGTGATCAAATACCACCAAAAGAAAGCTCTATTTGTGGGGAAAAAAGGACATCAATTTTGTTTGGGAGCCACGTTGCACGACCACGCAATTGTCAGTTAAAGCGACACAGTGCCGAATCGCAAAAAGGGGCCTGGTCTTTATGCTGTGTATTGGTCCGGGGCTTAAGTGGTTAAAGAAGGGGTAACTAGACATCAACCTAAGCAATTTCAAATTCAGGACAGTTTCCTGGCTGACAACACCACAGGGGTGGCAGGGTGGTCCACCTGAGGCTCACAAGATACAGTTTTGCAGTTGGAATAGGGATGTTGGAGACTACTTCCAAGATGTTAGTCCAAATTTCACACAATAAAAAGGCCCTCCTTTGGAATAGTCTATACCCATCACAGAGAAAGAAAGAAAAAAATATGTGAATATACAGTGGATATAAAAAGTCTACACTCCCCTGTTAAAATGTCAGGTTTCTGTGATGTAAAAAAAATTAGACAAAGATAAATAATTTCCACCTTTAATGTGATCTATAAACAATTGAACAACAAACTGAAATCTTTTAGGTGGAGGGAAGTAAAAATAAAAAACAAATACTTTGTTGAAGCAACGTTTTATTTTATTACAGCACTCAGTCTTTTTGGGTATGAGTCCATGAGCATGGCACATCTTGTCTTGGAAATATTGGCCCATTCTTCTTTGCAAAAACACTCCAAATCTGTCAGATTGCAAGGGCATCTCCTGCGCACAGCCCTCTTCAGATTACCCCACAGATTTTCAATCAGATTCAGGTCTGCGCTCTGGCTGGGTCATTCCAAAACTTTAATCTGCTTCTGGTGAAGCAATTCCTTTGTTGATTTGGATGTATGCTTTGGGTCGTTGTCATGCTGAAAGATGCAGTTCCTCTTCATATTCAGCTTTCTAGTAGAAGCCTGGAGGTTTTGTGCCAATATTGACTGGTATTTGGAACCCTCTACTTGACTAAGGCCCCTGTTCCAGCTGAAGAAAAACAGTTCCAAAGCATGATGCTGCCACCACCATGCTTCACTGTGGGTATGGTGTTCTTTTGGTGATGTGCAGTGTTTTTTTGCACCAAACATCTTTTGGAATTTTGGCCAAAAAGTTCAACCTTTCTTTTCATCGGACCATAACATCTTCCCACAAGCTTTTCGAAGTCACCAGATGTGTTTTTGCAAACATTACCTGGACTTGGATGTTTTTCTTTGTAAGAAAAGGCTTCAATCTTACCACTCTACCCCATAGCCCAGATATATGAAGAATACGGGAGAATGTTGTCACATGTACCACACAGCCAGTACTTGCCAAATATTCCTGCAGCTCCTTTAATGTTGCTGTAGGCCTCTTGGCAGCCTCTCTGTGGACCATGGCTTTTTCTGTAGGATGCAACCAAGAAAATGTCAGGAAAGACCTACTAGAACAGTTAAACTTTATTTGGGGTTAATCAGAGGCACAACCCTACCCACCAGGCATGGCAATCAGTGCCCAAATCAGGGATGCCAGTTGGGGCCCACCAGGGATGGCAATCAGTGCCCATCAGTAATGCCTGTCAGTGCCGCCCATCAGAGCCTCCTATCAGTGCTGCATATTAGTACCTCCTGTCAGTGCTGCATATCAGTGCCCATCAGTGTAATAGAATGTATAAATATGTATAAATAATCAACTCCATTTTTAAGTAGAAATGAACTTTGACATACTTAGCTTAACTCATAGTTTGCATAGAGTCACACCCTGCTAGTCATTGTGGTTAAGCATGTAGTAGCCTGATTGTATAAGAAAAGTCCTTTGCTAAACGAAATTCAGCAGTATAATATAAGATAAGAATATACTGAGTTTGTATAATTTTTAGAAACGTATGTGTTAAGACATAGTCCCTCCTATCTTTCTTTTACATATAAGCCACTCTAAAAATCAATAAAGGCCAGAGATCTAATGAACACACTATCCGTTTCCATGTGTCATTTTGATTTCTCACGGATCCGGGGGTCACTGAAAATGATCTTGCATTTACCTGAAGTACACCTGGGTATTACCTGCTTCAGATGGTGGCAGTGGTGGGGATGAAAAAAATCACCTTTGGTAAGAAGAATCTTTTTGTCTTTTAGACAGACTGTTTTCTCTTACCTTAGCTCTGATTTAAATTTCATCTCAAATGTAGAAGAGGGATACGAACCACGCCTTGGTGTATAGGGGATTTTTTGGGAAAATCCGCCTTTGAAAGTACCTTTTGAGAAGGTCCTAATTAATTAGAAGCGTTTTGGGAACGCTGTAAAGTACCTTTTGAGAAGGTCCTAATTAATTAGAAGCGTTTTGGGAACGCTGGAAAGTACCTCTCAGAAGGTCCTAATTAGAAGCGTTTTGGGAATGCTGTAGAAAAGTGTACACGACAGTCCTTTTGGCAAGGAGCTGAAATGGTAAATGAGGATTATATTTCGGTGATCCAACCTACTTTCGCTTTTCTATCTGTTGCATAGAAGTAATAAGATAATTTGTTGTGTAGATACACTGACTGTAGGGGGCGGTTTGCACCATAGAAATGCAGTCCGGATGCGTTCCAGGTGGTTTTTTTACATGCACATTTTTGATGCGTTCCAGTGCAGGAAGGATGCAGCATGTTCTGTTTTTTCTTGAACTGAAGTGCACTGGAACTGCAAGCACTGGTGTGAACTATGCCATTGAAGACCATATAACCTGCTTTCCATGCGTTTTTTTCTGAATTTTTTTTTTATTTTTTTTAAACTCACTGGACTGCATGTGGTGTGAACTGGCCCTAAGGTTAAACAGTCAAAGTGGTCTACAGTATTAGAAATCTCCCTTGCTTATATCCAAATATTGTGAGAGTGGTAAGTACTTTTGTATGTATGATAAATGTTGTCACTGTGATGCAGATGGGACAAAGGGGTTTTAGCTATACTATACAAGCCAAGGTTTTAAGAAGGGAAAGTTGTTGTTAGTATAGGGAATTCTCTTCCATCTGCTCAGAGAAAAATGCTTACATTTTATGTGTTTGTTTGTTGTTGTCTTGGAATTCCAATTTAAAGTATAAGTTATTTTTACTTCTGAATGCAAACGGATTGTTGAGTAATTGATATGTCCTTTGATCCTGCCAAGTAGAAGAACGTTGCTAAAGTGGGCAGGTGAGAGGGACAGAGTAGGGTACTCATCTGTGTGTGGTGCTTTGAGTGATTCCTCCTATCCAAATTATTGTTTAGCACAATACACAGAGGTATATGTCCGCTTGCATAAATCTGCTATTTCACTTCAAGTGAAAGAGGGGATCAAACAACCGACCATATCTTCGTCAACGCTTTTGCGCAAAGCATACTGCTATATTTGCATTCCATATTCAGCGAGTCCGAGAGACTTGCTGAGGTGGAGAAAATGTTAAAGAAGGATTTGATTCAGAAAAGTTATCTATATCCACTTCAATACTGTGCACGAAAACCCCCTTCCTGCCCAAGCCATTTTTCAGCTTTCAGCGCTGTCACACTTTAAATGACAATTGCGCGGTCGTGCAACGTGGCTCCCAAACGAAATTTGTGTCCTTTTTTTACCACAAATAGAGCTTTCTTTTGGTGGTATTTGATCACCTCTGCGGTTTTTATTTTTTGCGCTATAAACAAAAGAAGAGCGTCCAGTTTGGAAAAAAAACACTATTTTTTACTTTTTGCTATAACAAATACCTATTTTTTTTTTTTTAATAAAATTTTCCTCAGTTTAGGCTGATACGTATTCTTCTACATATTTTTGGTAAAAAAAAAAATCGCAATAAGCGCGTATTGATTGGTTTGCGCAAAAGTTATAGCGTCTACAAAATAGGGGATAGATTTATAGCATTTTTATTTTTTTATTAGTAATGGCGGCGATCTGCGATTTTTTTATTGTGACTGCGATATTGCGGCGGACACATTGGACACTTTTGACACATTTTTGGGACCATTCACATTTATACAGCGATCCCTGCTATAAAAATGCATTGATGAATATGATTGGCAGGGAAGGGGTTAACCACTAGGGGGCGGGAAGGGGTTAAATATGTTCCCTCAAAGTGTTCTTACTGTGGGGGGAGGGGACTGACTGGGGGAGGTGACCGATGGTTGTCCCTATGTACAAGGGACACACCATCGGTCCCCTCTCCCTCACAGGACGTGGATCTCTGTGTTTACACACAGAGATCCACTTTCCTGCTTGTTTCCCGGGCAATCGCGGGTGCCCGGCGGCAATCGCGGCCGCCAGGCACGCGCACCGGGGCCTTGTGAACGCGGCGGGCGCGCGCGCGCCTCCTAGCTCGTTTTAAAGGGAGGACGTCATATGACGTCCTCCCAGAGCGAGAGTATCCTCCGCCCGCCGTCAATTGACAGTGGGCGGGGGACAAGTGGTTACAGATTTTAAAAAAAATACATGTTCATTGTTAAAATGTTGCAACTATTGTCAGTCTATTCATGAAATGTGTTGGGCCCATATTCCCATGTCCAATGCATAATTAATTGGAAACATTAAAAGGGGAATGTGACGTCACTGATAAATTACATGTATGCGCTGGTACCAAATGGTTTGTTTTTTTTGGAATCTGATCAGATACAATTTTTTTTTTAGAGTAGCATTTCAACTTATACATGGGGTATTTTGATTATTTCAGTTAGGTTTTGTTTCCACTATTGCAACCCCAGATTTGCGTGATTTGCAGTGCGACTTTGCAATGCGATTTTTGATGCAATTTCATGCAAAAGTGTGAGAAAAGGTCGCACCGAAGTAGGAACAAAATAGTGCAAGAACCTTTTTGCGTCGCTGCGACTTGAGTCGCACAAATTAAAACAAGGATCATTGAATTACATGGGTTTTTGACTTGTCATGCGACTTCGCATGTGTCAAGTCGCACGGCAACTCACAGTAGTGGAGACAGAGCCTTAGAGCCTTGGAGTCTGACTTTGGGGACTGTTTTAATTGTGTAATTGCCTATCCTTACGTTATTGAAGTTAAAAGGTGTTGTTTTTCTTTTCAGTTTCGACAAATATAGTTTTGTTGATGTTGAGAAAAAAAAAAGGGAACTTTTGCATTGTATAAGGACATTGCCTGTTACAAGACAAGGGAATGGATATTTGTGCAAATGGTTTTAATTTGTGTTTAGGCTGTATGAACAATGATTGGGGATTTAAAAATGTTTGATTTTCTTTTTTTTGGTTAAATACAATTTTAGGGCTGGGTTCACACATATGCAGTGCGAGTTTGAGCTCTGTTTTCACAGCTAATTGACAAAGTAGTTGTTCAGCGCTTCATGTCAGTTTTTGATCAGGATCAGGTCAGGATTGCATATCAGGTCAGGATTTTATACTGTTCACAACTGAATGACATGTGCGATTCAGAAGCATTCCCATAGAAGTCAATGGCCCTGAATTCGCACGTAAGCCGGACCGCACTGCCTAGAAAACGCACACCTTTTTGGGCAGTGCGGAGTGCGAATGCACTGCAGGTGTGTGAGCCAACCTCATCCAAGGAAGTTATGTATTCCAGGTGCTACGCCAGAGGAATTGTGGTTGGTAAAGAAAAAGGAAGTAACTTAAGGTTTGTGTAATCCTATGCACTAGGGAAAAATATGAAAAAAAAAAAAAAAGTAATGGTAAAAGGTGCTTAAATGATGTTCAAAGGGCAAATATGGAAAACATTTCTAAATGAAGAATGAATGGAGTGGCCAAATGGATGTGAATAAAAGGAGAAAGTGGTTGTATTGTGTTTAATGAATGCACAAGGTATTATTTGATTAGTAAAGTATCTTAAGTGTTGGTTTAAAATGTACACAAAGAGATGGTTGTCTCATATTGTGTTTTCTTGTTCAGGGAGTAGAAGTTATTAGGCCCATATTCCTGATAATATATATTTCCCTAAAACTTTGGGTTAAGTAACCAGGATATACAAAATAAATTGCTGCATATATTGAGTCCATGAGGTACTAAAATATGATGGGAAAGTTTGTTTGAATAACAGTCAGAGTGACTATTCTGGATATATTTACCTTTTGAATTCCCAGAGGTTCAATCATGAAGTGTTAATGATGTAATGAAGTTTATCCATCAATGTTTTGTTTGTTGCTGATGATCAGATATATTTGAAAAGTTAGGAGGCTGACTTCTGAGTCAGAATATGTGTTTGGGTAAAGTGTTCTGTTCTGAGTTCCTCGGGTCCACTTGGGTCCCGAGGATAGAAGAAACTAAAGTTGTTTAAGTTTTATTGAAGTCCTGCTGTAATACTGGATTTGAAAAAATGTTTAGTTTAAACATATTGAATCTACATAATGAAGACTGTTGCTGAGAAACATTTTATATTTCTGCATGCTTTACTTATGTTTGAGTTAATGAGGAATATTATTTTTAATACCTCCCAATGGTTAAGGCCTTAATTGATCAGGTAGATTCTGTGATTATTCATGTTGGATGAGGAATATCCGCCCCAGCCAGCCAGAAGAAATGCCAATCCCATTCCTACCCTTATACCCCATTCATACCCTGCCCTATACCCTATCTGGATGAAGAGATGACTACAGCTTTTACATGGAAATCTTTGTTGTTCATCTTTGTTGTTCAAATGCCATGGGAGATGCTGAGATGAGTAAAGGCGGACACCTGCTGGAAAATACTCCTGGAATGACACCTTGAGGGTTAGCCATGACGCACGCCCAAGGTCTACGAAATTCCAGTGAGCATCACAAGGGAGTGATTCAGATACGCCAGCCTGAAGCCCAAGTCTAGCCCAATGCATCAGTTCCCATCTGTCTGTGGATATCGAGTTCTATCCCTACAAAGAGGCAGGGTTTTGGGGTAGAAGGATCTCTGTAAAATATGTGTGTAAACACAGAATCAAACCAAAAGTTTGGGAAAAAGTTTAGGAGAATGAGAATTATAATGTGGACATTTCTTTTTCCTTCCCTTTCATGAATTTATTGGACATTCAGAAGCCATACAAGAGATTTTTTTTGTGCTTTTCTTTGGGACAATTTTTTATTTGGCCTAAAGGCTGTCATGCCCCTCCCACTTGCTTTTAAGGACTGTCACGCCCCTCCCCCCTTTGTATTTCATGGACAATTGCTATGAAGCTGAGATTATCTGTTTATTGTCCTCTATTTTTATGAGAAAGTAGTCCAGGTGAATGTTGGGGGCTTCAGGGTTTGTGATTATCACGTTTGTGATAAAAGAGGGGATTGTAATAGAATGTATAAATATGTATAAATAATCAACTCCATTTTTAAGTAGAAATGAACTTTGACATACTTAGCTTAACTCATAGTTTGCATAGAGTCACACCCTGCTAGTCATTGTGGTTAAGCATGTAGTAGCCTGATTGTATAAGAAAAGTCCTTTGCTAAACGAAATTCAGCAGTATAATATAAGATAAGAATATACTGAGTTTGTATAATTTTTAGAAACGTATGTGTTAAGACATAGCCCCTCCTATCTTTCTTTTACATATAAGCCACTCTAAAAATCAATAAAGGCCAGAGATCTAATGAACACACTATCCGTTTCCATGTGTCATTTTGATTTCTCACGGATCCGGGGGTCACTGAAAATGATCTTGCATTTACCTGAAGTACATCTGGGTATTACCTGCTTCAGATGGTGGCAGTGGTGGGGATGAAAAAAATCACCTTTGGTAAGAAGAATCTTTTTGTCTTTTAGACAGACTGTTTTCTCTTACCTTAGCTCTGATTTAAATTTCATCTCAAATGTAGAAGAGGGATACGAACCACGCCTTGGTGTATAGGGGATTTTTTGGGAAAATCCGCCTTTGAAAGTACCTTTTGAGAAGGTCCTAATTAATTAGAAGCGTTTTGGGAACGCTGTAAAGTACCTTTGAGAAGGTCCTAATTAATTAGAAGCATTTTGGGAACGCTGGAAAGTACCTCTCAGAAGGTCCTAATTAGAAGCGTTTTGGGAACGCTGTAGAAAAGTGTACACGACAGTCCTTTTGGCAAGGAGCTGAAATGGTAAATGAGGATTATATTTCGGTGATCCAACCTACTTTCGCTTTTCTATCTGTTGCATAGAAGTAATAAGATAATTTGTTGTGTAGATACACTGACTGTAGGGGGCGGTTTGCACCATAGAAATGCAGTCCGGATGCGTTCCAGGTGGTTTTTTTACATGCACATTTTTGATGCGTTCCAGTGCAGGAAGGATGCAGCATGTTCTGTTTTTTCTTGAACTGAAGTGCACTGGAACTGCAAGCACTGGTGTGAACTATGCCATTGAAGACCATATAACCTGCTTTCCATGCGTTTCGTAACAAATCGAAATTTGTCCGAATTTAGCAACTTTCGGACATTTGGAAGCATTCGAATTTCCGAACAAAGCAATTACGAATAAAACCGAATCCGAAATAAATTATATCGCAAATAGCGAATGCCCGAATGTCTTCGGCATAATTCGTTATGAAAAAAGTTACGAATGTACGAATCCATTCGAAGCACAATAACACTGCTCTGCTCTCTGCTTCTCCCTCACCGTGCTGAACTCCCTCTCAAAATGGTGTACAGGGGTGGAGGCTATAGCCGCATGTAAAAAACGAAAGTAAAATACGAGATTTCGAATCGTTACAAATAACCGCTATGTATTTAGAAAAGTACAAATCTATTCGAAGCACATTAGGCATAATAGGCAGCATCATTGTGAGAGAGACACGGAAAATTACGAATCAACGAACCCAAAAAAAGTTACGAAAGTAGGAGTTGTGTGCAGAATCAACGAAAAAAGATGTACTCTACTGAAAATACGAATTAGTCCGAACACGAAAAATCCCGTCTAGCAAAATTACGAACGATTACGAATCAACAGGACCGAAAAGAACCGAACCGAAACTAAACAAATTTTTCCGTTGTGCACAAGAAACGAACCGAAACTAAACAAATTTTTCCGTTCTGCACAAGTCTACCCATTACTTGTTTACAAAATTTTATAACAGAAACAAAGAAAATCTGTTTTTCTTTTTCTTTTATTTGGTCTTTTTTTAACTGTTTACCAAAAAAAAAAAAAAACAGCAGTGATTAAATACCACCAAAAAGAAGGTCTATTGGGGATTTTTTTTATACAAAATTTCTTTTCAGTACAGTTTTGCATGACCGTGCAATTTTCATTTAAAGTGCGACAGCGGGGGGCGTGGCCAGTGCGGCATGTGAGCCCCCACCTTGATCCTGCACTGATCCGGTTTCCGGCACCGCAAAACGCCCGGTTTTTCACCATCCGAGTCTGGGAATGTCCCCTCATCACCCAGCTGACATCCAGGTACCTTTTGGGGGCATGATGACCCGTGGACAGAAAGGAGAAAGCTCACGGCAGGATTCCCAAAATGGCGCCACTCCGCTATCAGCACAGAAGGCGCACGGCAGAGAGAAGGCAAAGGAGGGGGGAGTAAGCAGCTGAAACACCCCAAAGATCTTGCCGGAGATCCCCCTAAAGATATGAGGTACTATGCCCAGAAACTGACAGGTAAATGACAGGGAAATTGAACATCACGGAAGCACAGCCTCTGGATGAGGGTGCTGCACTCAGTGACACTGACATGGAGGAGGGGGAGAGAGGGCTGGGAACAGACACCATGATGGCTGAAGCCCTGTACACACGGCCGAGATTCTCGTCAGGAAAAAATTGTTGTTTTTCCTGACGAGAATCTTGACAAGAAACTTGTCCCGGCCGAGTGTACACACGTACGATTCAAAAGAACCGCTGTTCTTTTGAATGGCACGAACGCGGTGACGTCATCGACTACGACGAGTGTGCGCTCGTCACATTCGATGCCGTCATCCGCCATCTTGGTACACTCTATGCCTATGCCTAGGAAGCTACGGCGCATGCGTCAAAGTAATTTCGAGCATGTGCGGGATTCCACGGCGACAGGTAAGTGTACACACACTCGGGTTTCTCATCGAGAAACAGGCCGACAAGATTCTCGACGAGAAAAAAGACCGCAGGTCGTCTTTTTTCTCGTCAGGGAATCTGGGCAGTTTTCTTGACGAGAAAACTGAAACCCGCGTACACACAGCCGGTTTTCTCGGCAAGAAAGCTCTCCCGGCAGTTTTCTTGTCGTTTTTTGCCGAGAAAACCGGTCGTGTGTACGCGGCCTCAGGCTGAGGGAGGCTCTAACTTGCTGGAGGAGACTGAAGACCCTGATGTGGAGGGGGGAGAGCAGCCTACACTAGCTGCCTTGCTGAGAGCAGTAAATAAATGTACAGCCTCTGTGAATAGCCTGCAAGTCCGCTTTGGGAGCCTGGAGGAGGGGGTTTGCTTGATCAGACAAGACATTCAAAAGATAAGAGAGAGGACCACTGCAGCAGAAAGCAGGATAAGCGACATTGAGGATAAACTCCCCATACTGACCAGAGATACCCAATCCATTGCACGCCTGGCCAGGGCTACTGATATGCGCGCAGAAGATTTTGAGATTAGCCTCAGGCGCAACAATGTGCGTATAGTGGGGATGCCGGAGAAGGTGGAGGGACGGGACCCCACACAGTTTGTGGAACAATGGATGGCTGATGTGTTCGGCAAAGAGGCTTTTACACACCTGTATGCGGTTGAGAGGGCCCACAGAGTACCTACCAGGCCTCTCCCACCGGGCAACCATCCTCGCCCGATGCTGGCCAGGCTGCTAAACTACAGGGACAGAGAAACCATATTGCGGCTGGCCAGGGAAAAGAGAAACATTCAGTTTAATGGCACACGGGTCTCGTTTTACCCTGACTTTTCTGCTGCTGTTCAGAAGAGCCGTGCGCGCTTCGCTGAGATTAAAAAAGCTTGCAGAAGCTGCAGGCGCCCTATGCTATGTTTTACACAGCGAGACTCAGAGTCATCTTGAGGGGCCAAGCACACTTTTTTGAACACCCTGTTGACGCCTCAGACTGGCTGGATGCCAACGCGGGCACGTTTCACCAGAGACCTCCTGAAGGTGAAGATTGATGCGCCTGGCAAATACCGTTAACACTGCCTTACTCCTCCCTCGGCTGAGGATGTTGCCGGAAACATACAATGACTATCTTCCTACAATGCGAGTTCGGAAATGTGTTTACTATTGGCAATGCGTATGCCACAGATTGCCTGTAACTGTGCGGCCACGTTGGCTGGCTCTTTAGACAATTCGCGGGACCTGTTGCCCCATGTAAATCTGGAATGCCCGTTGGCACCCCAGTGTTTGAATTTACCAGAGGTCTACGCGCAGATGGGTCCCCTACCCGAACGGGCAGTTGGCCTGCAACGGAAGGGATCTGCAAGTTTGTTTGCCGCACTGTTGTGCACTTTAGGTTGCTACAATATGAAAATTTGTTCCAGAGCAGACAGTTTCTACTACCAGACTTGTAGAGTTCCAGTTCTCTTTGCTGCCCGGCTGAATATGCTACTAACATTGTCATCCCAGCCTGACACTGCATCCCCTACTGAATGGCGGGTGGTGGGTGGGTGGGGTGGAGGCAGTCTTCCCCTTGCTGGTTATGTGTTTGACACCCCCCCGATGGAGACGGTTACAGTGCTGTCATGGAACATTAGGGGGTTGCAAGACCCTCTGAAACGTACTATGGTGTCATCCCTGATGAGGAAACGTTTACCCGTCATTTGTGCCCTACAAGAGACGCATCTTACTGCTGATTCTGAATCCTGTCTGAACTATCGGTGGGTGGGCAGAGCGTATCACTCCACTCACACTTCCTACTCTAGGGGTGTGAGTGTATTGATACATAGCTCCATAGATTTTGAGGAGCTTAGCTCTGCGGTTGATGCTGATGGTAGATATGTGTTTCTTTTGTGCAGGTTGTTTACTCTCAAATGTATTCTTGCTTTTGTGTATATACCCCCCCCCCCCGTACAATAACCAGGTACTGAGAGCTTTGGCGGAGTTTCAGGTGCGATTCCCGGAGGTGCCTTTGTACGCCTTCGGGGATTTCAACTGCTACACAGACCCTTTGTTGGACAAGCATCCCCCGGTGGGAGGAGGGAGGGGGACGAATCGCACTGCCCTAAGGAAATTTATAGAGGAGGTGGGATGGAAGGACCCTTGGAGGGCAAGGAATCCGGATATGAAGCAATTCTCCTGCTTTTCCAAGAGCTACTCATCTTTGTCCAGGATAGATCTATGTGTATGCTCTTATGCTGCTGAACGATACATTTCGGGGATGGCGTACGCTCCTAGAAGTGTATCGGATCACTCTCCACTAATTGTGTCCCTGGAGGTGCGTCCCCCTTCTGTGGTAGCCAAGGCTCCGTGGAAGATGAACGCCTTTTGGTTAAATCTCTTACCTTCCCATGAACACATAGAATCCCGTATTTTAGATTTTTGGCGCATCCATGCTGCCTCGGAGAATGTGGCCACTGATTGGGAGGCCTTTAAGGCCGTCTTGAGAGGCCTATTTATTACAGAGATCCAAGCCATTAAGAGGAAGACACATGCTCAGAGGGAGGGAATGGAACTGTTGGCTAAGAAGCTAGAGGATACTTTTGTTGCTGACCCGTCTGAACCTAACGGGGGCGTGGCTTTCGGCGCAGGATGCTCTGCGCCATGTCACGACCTCAGGTGCGGAGAGGAAACGGTTCTTTCAGAGGGCAGCATTCTATGAGGAGGGCGAGCACACTGGATGCATGTTAGCAACTATTGCCCACTCCCAACAGCTGTCCCCTTCAATTGGAGCGCTACGCACTCGTTCTGGTGGGGTGACTAGCTCCCCAGACCAAATTCTGTCAGAACTTGTGAGTTTTTACGCCTCCCTGTATAAATCTAAACGAACATACTCGTTAGAGTCTTTTGCTGAATACTTAGACCCTGTCCACCTGCCTACCTTGTCGGCCTCTGCTAGGGAGATGCTTTACGCCCCTTTGACCCTAGGTGAGTTGCAGACGGCGACCAGATTGTTCCCTAACTCGAAAGCCCGGGGGATGATGGGCTCCCTGTAGAGGTATACAAACAGTATGGGGAACCGGTGCTACCGCACCTGTTGAAAGTCTTTAATGCTGAAAAAGAGGCCAGTACCCTCCCCCAGTCTATGACCAGAGCTAACATAGTATTGATTCTAAAGCCGGATAAGGACCCTCTAGACCCGGGATCGTACAGGCCCATTTCTCTCCTGCAAAATGACATTAAGATCCTGGTCAAAGTCTTAGCAGTACGATTAAATAGCGCCATTTCCACTATAATTCACTCGGACCAGTCCGGGTTTATGCCCCAAAAGTCGGCTGCAATAAATCTGCGGAGGCTCTTTCTTCATATCCAATCTCAGGCGGACAACACAGGGGACCGTGCATTGTTAGCCTTGGATGCAGCCGACTTTTGGGGCATAAACCCGGACTGGTCCAAGTGAATTATAGTGGAAATGGCGCTATTTAATCAGGAGAAGATCATGCTATATGCAGATGACACTATGCTGCTCCTTGGGGATACTTCCACTTCACTGACGGAGGCCATGACTATAGTGCGGCGGTTTGGAGTATACTCGGGTTTAGTTATTAATTGGACCAAGTCCTCTCTCCTATTGTTAGACCATGAGCCTTCCTCATCCCCAATGACCATGCAAGACATCCCTGTTTCCACGTCCTTTAAGTATCTTGGCATCCAGGTTACCGCCTGCTTGCTGGAATATGTCAACCTCAACCTCACCCCTCTGATCAATCGCTGCCGCGATCGGATCAAGGTGTGGAGCAAGCTGAGGCTGTCCCCGGTGGGGAGGGTAAACTTGATAAAGATGATTCTCATGCCACAACTGCTATATGTGCTTCACAATTCTCCTATGGTCATTCCCCTGAAAAAAATTGAATTATTAATTCGATCTTTCGATCACTTATATGGCTTGCAAAGCCCCCTAGGGTTAAACTTGAACAACTGCAACGCTCAAAGGACACCAGTGGGTTGGCATTGCCCAATCCCTGGTTGTATTACCTAGCTTCCCAAATGCAACATATTTCACAAGTTATATGCCCTTGACAGGACCTGGCACTGAATTTGCTGGACTCTTCGGTCCAGTTGCTCAGTTTCACGACTGGGGGGGGGTGGCGTATGGTCAGAAGGCCCTGCGGTACACTAAATCTAATAAGCTTTTCCCCACGTACGCACTCATGCAGAAGATTTGGAACAAGTTCAGAATGCTTCAGGGGGTGACTGGATTTACTAATTACAGCCCTATTTGGGACAATCAATACTACCGGGAAATAGCCAAATTACCTTATGGTCTGAAATGGAAACAGTATGGGGTGTCACATATGACTCACATATTTAGGGCTGGCAGACTGAGATCCTTCCAGGAGCTCAGTGTGGACTTTCGGCTGCCGGCTTCCATGCAATTTTACTATTTGCAGCTTAAACATGCAGTTGACGCACAGAGGGAGACGGATGTTTGGTCCTTGGACTCTGCATCTGTCTTCAACTACCTGTTTGAGGTGACTACCTATAAGGGATTTATATCTTGCTGCTATGCCAGGTTGCTAAATCTCTTCCTTCAGGGCGCCCCTCTGAAGGCAGTGTCCCTGTGGGAACAAGATGTGGGCATGTTTGAGGATGAGCAGTGGGAGGAGGCCCTGCAGGCGGTCCCCACGTGCTCCCTGAACGTGGCACACAGGCTATCTCAGCTTTATATCCTCCTGAGGGTCCATTACACACTGGCTAGACTAGCTCGTATGGGAGTGAATGTTGATCCGTCCTGTGCCAGGTGCTGCAGGGATCACGGTGATCTTATCCACCTGTTGTGGAGATGCCCGAAGCTCCACTTGTATTGGACGAGGGTCATCGACACTCTTAATGGTGCTTTCCAGGTCCAGATACCTTTAGACCAGGGATATGCAATTAGCGGACCTCCAGCTGTTGCCAAACTACAAGTCCCATCATGCCTCTGGCTCTGGGTGTCATGCTTGATGCTGTCAGAGTCTCGCTATGCCTCATGGGACTTGTAGTTTGGCAACAGCTGGAGGTCCGCTAATTGCATATCCCTGCTTTAGACCCTAAAGCTTGCCTGCTGGGGATAATAGATGGCCTCCAGATGGAGGATATCTCTAAGCAGGCTGTTGGCAGAGCCTTATTTCAGGCCCGATTGATGATCTTGAGACACTGGAAAGATACCGAACCACCTACGGTGCAGGAATAGATCACACAAATGGCGGTTACACTTCGTTTGGAAAAACTTGTGTATCAACGTAGGGGGACTAGTGCTAAGTATGATAAACTGTGGGACCCGTGGCTGAATGTCCCAGGTCTGGCCCCGATGGATCTGGTATATGATCGACCTATTCTGAGTCCGCTCAGGGCGGGTGTATGACTCTCTATGTTTGGTTATGCTTGTCAGAATATACTGATGGGAGGTGTAGTTTGGGGGTGGTTGCATGCACTGGTAATAGGTGTAACAACTTCTTGCTGGGGGGAATGTGTGATATAACGGATTATGTAGATATGGGTGTGCTGCGTCACACTGCTTGAATGTACTGTTTGTAATCTGGAACTCTCTGTTCTTTTACTTTTGCTCAATAAAGACCTTTGTTTGAGAAAAAAATAAAAAAAGGGCGACAGCACTGAAAGCTGAAAATTGGCCAGGGCAGGAAGGGGGTGAAAGTGGTTGTGGAAAGTATTGAAGTGGTTATATGATGGCAGGTGTGTAGGGATGGTCCTGATGTTCTAGCCAAATGTAAGTGCCCCCGACAGTGCATTGACGGCTGCTGATTGGCCAAAGCATGCACCTGACCTGCATGCTTTGGTCAATCACAGGGCGATGTTCTGTGAGAGCTATGATTGGCCAAAGGCAGGGTGCCTTTGGCCAATCATGGCTCAGGGGCTAAGACCATGCCCCACACTATACAATATGGCTGCTTACACGGCGGCCTTATGTAGTGTGTTGGCGTCGAGAACTGGAGATAGATTAGGCAGGTTAGTTACTCTGTGTGTGTATATATATATATACATATATACATACAGTATCTCACATTTTTGTAAATATTTTATTCTATCTTTTCATGTGACAACACTGAAGAAATGACACTTTGCTACAATGTAAAGTAGTTAGTGTACAGCTTGTATAACAATGTCAATTTGCTGTCCCCTCAAAATAACTCAACACAGCCATTAATGTCTAAACCGCTGGCAACAAAAGTGAGTACACCCCTAAGTGAAAATGTCCAAATTGGGCCCAATTAGCCATTTCCCTCCCCAGTGTCATGTGACTCGTTAGTGTTACAAGATCTCAGGTGTGAATGGGGATCAGGTGTGTTAAATTTGGTGTTCAAAACAGATTATAGCGCACACATTCAAGAATGACATTTATCCTGCAAGGCTAGTTAAAAAACACCTGAACATATTCAAAAAAATATACAGGGGTTTGGTCACACTATATGGTCTCCCATGGTTGAGACGCAGGATCTTTCATTCTATTACTAGGGTAGAACCAACTAAATTCCGGGTACTTTGTCGCAGTTTGTGGGCTTAGCACTATATGACCATATATAGTGTGACCAAACCCCCATATATTTTTTTGAATATGTTCAGGTGTTTTTTAACGAACATTGCAGGATAAATGTAATTCTTGAATGTGTGCGCTATAATCTGTTTTGTACTGTTTGTTGGTCTTATAGCAGCATCATCTTGAATTTAAATGCATTTTAGGGTGTGCCCCCCAAGTATGTTGTTTTTTTGTTAAATTTGGTGTTATCGCTCTTACTCTTTCATACTGGTCACTGGAAGTTCAACATGGCACCTCATGGCAAAGAACTCTGAGGATCTTAAAAAAAAATTGTTGCTTTACATAAAGATGGCCTCCGCAATAAGAAGATTGCCAAGACCCTGAAACTGAGCTGCAGCACGGTGGCCAACCCATACAACGATTTAACAGGACAGGTTCCACTCAGAACAGGCTTCGCCATGGTCGACCAAAGAAGTTGAGTGCACGTGCTCAGCATCATATTCAGGGGTTGTCTTTGGGAAATAGACGTATGAGTGCTGCCAGCATTGCTGCAGAGGTTGAAGGGGGGGGGTCAGCCTGTCAGTGCTCAGACCATACGCCATACGCTGCATCAAATTGGTCTGCATGGCTGTCATCCCAGAAGGAAGCCTCTTCTAAAGATGATGCACAAGAAAGCCTGCAAACAGTTTGCTGAAGACAAGCAGACTATGGACATGGATTACTGGAACCAAGTCCTGTGGTCTTATGAGACTAAGATAAACTTATTTGGTTCAGATGGTGCCAAGCGTGGGTGGCGGCAACCAGGTGAGGAGTACACGTCAAGCATGGTGGTGGCAGTGTCATGGTCTGGGGCTGCATGAGTGCTGCCGGCACTGGGGAGCTACAGTTCATTGAGGGAACCATGAATGCCAACATGTACTGTGACATACTGAAGCAGAGCATGATCCCCTCCCTTCAGAGACTGGGCCGCAGGGCAGTATTCCAACATAACGACCCCAAACACACCTCCAAGACGACCACTGCCTTGCTAAAAAAGCTGAGGGTAAAGGTAATAGACTGGCCAAGCAATGTCTCCAGACCTAAACCCTATTGAGCATCTGTGGGGCATCCTCAAACGGAAGGTGGAGGAGCGCAAGGTCTCTAACATCAAACAGCTCTGTGATGTCGCCATGGAGGAGTGAAAGAGGACTCCAGTGGCAACCTGTGAAGCTCTGGTGAACTCCATGCCCAAGAGGGTTAAGGCAGTGCTGGAAAATAATGGTGGTCACACAAAATATCGACACTTTGGGCCCAATTTGGAGATTTTCACTTAGGGGGTGAAGAGGGTTTTGTTGCCAGCGGTTTAGACATCAATAGCTGTCTGTTATACAAGCTGTACACTCACTACTTTACATTGTAGCAAAGTGTAATTTCTTCAGTGTTGTCACATGTACAGTATTTAATACCGTGCAGGCGGTGTACACAGTATATAATAGTGTATATAATACAGTGCAGGCAGTGTACACCGTATATAATACAGTGTGTACAGTATATAATACATTGCAGTAAGTTTACAGTATATAATACAGTGCTTTCAGTGTACAGTATATAGTGCAGTGCAAAGTATATAATACTGCGGTGTGAAAAAAAATCCCCATCATGTCCGGAAGACTACCAAGGAGAGGCAGACGCTCGCAGGCAACTAAAAGAGGCCGCTGTGTCTACAGTGAAAAGTGGTGGTCGCGGACATGATGAGGTCACATGATAAGGTCACTGACTGTACTTGGGTGCCTGAGAGAACAGAGGAGGAAAGTGAGGAGGAGGAGGCAAAAAATCCAACGAGGCAGGATGTCTTCCAGGTTCAATTTAAGGGCATAAGAAAAAACCTTGTGAGCTGCCCCACTTAGGCCGGGTTCACATTGATACGACAAACGCTCCGGCATTTGGAACTCATGTCGCATGACGTGTGAACATCAATGTTTCCCTATGGGAGCCGTCTTAACTGGTCAGACACAAGTCGGTCCGACTTTGAAAATGCTGCCTGTACTACTTTGGTCTGACTTTGATCCTACTTCAGCCCATTGAATATCACTGAAGTCGGATTAAAGTCGGATCGCCGTCTTGCATGATCCGACTTTGGCAAGACTTGTGCTTTGATAATCTTGAGGGGGAACTCCACGCCAAATTAGAAAAAAACGGCATGGGTTCCCCTTCCAAGAGCATACCAGGCCCTTCGGTCTGGTATGGATTTTAAGGGGAACCCCTACGCCCAAAAAAACGGCGTGGAGGTCCCCCCAAAATCCATACCAGACCCTTATCCGAGCACGCAGCCCGGCCGGTCAGGAATGGGGGTGGAGACAAGTGACCGCCCCCCTGAACCGTACCAGGCTGCATGCCCTCAACATGGGGGGGTAGGTGCTTTGGGGCAGGGGGGCCCTGTGCCCCCCAACCCCAAAGAACCTTGTCTCCATGTTGATGAGGACAAGGGCCTCTTTCCGACAACCCTGGCCGTTGGTTGTCGGCGTCTGCGGGCGGGGGGGTCTTATCGGAATCTGGGAGCCCTTTAATAAGGGGGCCCCCACCCTAAGTGAATGAGTATGGGGTACTTTGTACCCCTACCCATTCACCTGGAAAAAAGTGTAAAAAAAAAACACTACACAGGTTTTTAAAGTAATTTATTAGGCAGCTCCGGGGGTCTCTTCTGATTTCTTCTCCCCTCTCCGGCTCTTCTTCGCTCTCTCTTCAGGTTCTTCTCCCGCTGTCCGGTGTGTTCTGCCGGGCTCCTTCGCTATCTTCTGCTCTTTTGCCTGCTCTTTTGCTAGCTCTTTCTCGGTCTTCTCCGCCGTCTTCTTCCCTCTGCTCTTCTTCCGATGTTGACGCAACGCTCTCTCCCGCTGTAATGCAGTGTGCGCAATGCGCAACGACTTGTATTGTCATGGGGCGTGGTCGACGGGTGATGTCATCTGGTGACCATGCTCCCTTATGACATCACCACCCGGGTCATGATGGGATGTGATTTCATAAGGGGCGTGGACACCGGATGACATCACCCGGAGACCACGCCCCATGCCAATATAAGTCGTTGCTCACCACGCACACGGCATTACAGCGGGAGAGAGTGTCACGTCAACATCGGAAGAAGAGAAGAGGGAAGAAGACGACGGAGAAGACCGGGCAAGAGATAGCAAAAGAGCAGAAGATAGTGGAGGAGCCCGGCAGAAGACACCAGAAGAACCGAAGAGAGAGCGGAGAAGGGAGAAGAAATCGGAAGAGACCCACGGAGCTGCCTAATAAATTACTTTAAAAATCTGTGTAGTGTGTTTTATTTTTGACACTTTTTTTTCCAGGTGAATGGGTAGGGGTACGATGTACCCCATACTCATTCACATAGGGTGGGGGCCGGGATCTGGGGGCTCCCTTATTAAAGGGTGTCTCAGATTCCGATAAGCCCCCCGCCCGCAGACCCCGACAACCAATGGCCAGGGTTGTCGGGAAGAGGCCCTTGTCCTCATCAACATGGGAGCAAGGTGCTTTGGGGTGAGGGGGCGCAGTGCGTCCCCTGCCCAAAACCACGCACCCCCATGTTGAGGGCATGCGGCCTCATACGGTTCAGGAGGGGGGCGCCCGCTTTCCTGACCGGCCAGGCTGCGTGCTCGGATAAGAGTCTTGTATGGATTTTGGGGGGACCCCCATACCGTTTTTTCAGCATAGGGGTTCCCTTAAAATCCATACCAGTCCAAAGGACCTAGTATGTTCTTGGAGGAGGAACCCATGCCGGTTTCTTTTTGTGCTTCATTGCCGCGATATGAAGCACAAAAAGAAGCATAAATGAGCATTCCGTTTTATTTCTTTTTAAAATGACAGTTAAAGGGGTTGTAAAGGTTCGTTTTTTATTTTCTAAATAGGTTCCTTTAAGCTAGTGCATTGTTGGTTCAACTTACCTTTTCCTTCGATTTCCCTTCTAAATATTTGTTTTCTTTGTCTGAATTTCTCACTTCCTGTAAGCTTGTCCCCATCATCCGAGCCGTTCTGGCTGGGGGTTAGTCAGCGTGCTCGCCCCCTCCCTTGGGACTACATCCCTGCAGGGAGACGCTGTTCACAGTGGACATTCAGTGCTGCTGGAGGGCAGGCATGTACTGGCCATCGGAACTACCGGGCCGTTTTCAGTGACAGTGGAGGTAGAGCGGGCGGGGACTCCCAAACCATGTCCACCAATAAGCTAATCTCCCGCTGTGCAGCCGTTTCGAAAAAAAAAACTCTCTGAGCCCTCTGTGTTCAGTGGGGGGCCGGGGGTGGATTAATCCGCAGCAGTGCACTACACAGTTGAATGCCGGCCTGTGCTATATCAGTACACTGGAGCCGACCAGGAGCGAAAGTGATGAAATAATCTGCTTTCTGTCCACCGGCCCCCACTGAACACAGGGGAGACCCGGAGAAGTTATTTTTCTAAACAGATACACAGTGGGAGTCGGGAGATTAGCTGATTGGGCACTGATCAGGCTGCATTAATGGGCACTGGTGTTGCTGCACTAATCAGGTTGCATTAATGGGCACTAATGTGGCTGCACTGATCAGGCTGCATTAATGGGTACTGGTGTGGTTGCGCTGATGGGCACTGATCAGGCTGCATTATTGGCCACTGGTGTGGCTGCGCTAATGGCCACTGATCCGGTTGCATTAATAGGCACTGGTGTGGCTGCATTATTCGGTACTGGTGTGGCTGCACTGATGGGCACTGGTGTGGCTGCGCTGATGGGTACTAATCAGGCTGCATTAATTGGCACTGGTGTAGCTGCACTGATCAGGCTGCATTATTGGGCACTGGTGAGGCTGCATTAATGGGTACTGGTGTGGCTATGCCCTGTCCTATGCCCCATAGTGGAATGTTTTTACTTATGTTTTTTGCGGAATTGCGTATAATTTATATTAGGGTTGTCCCGATACCGAGCATTTGCCGGAGTACTTGTACTCGGGGCAAATGCTCCGATGCTTCACCCGATACCTGGGCAGTCAGGGTGATCAGTGCCGTGGGAGAGTTACAAGCACTGATCACCCTGTATAGATTTAAAAGTCTGACAGCCGGTCCTCTCACTCAAACCCCCCCCCCACCGCGGCTTTCAGCGGTGATCCTCCTCCAGTCCCCATCCGTCCTTCTCAATGCTGCTGTCCCCCTCCATGCTGCTCCGTGTCCCCCTCTCTTCTCAGTGTCCCCCTCCGTGCATCTGTCCCCCTCTCTTCTCCCCCTCCGTGCATCTGTCCCCCTCTCTTCTCCCCCTCCGTGCATCTGTCCCCCGGCTCCTTCGTTTTCTCAATGGACAGAGTAAGTGATCACTGACTCTGTCCATTCACATAACTGAAACATTGTAACCTCCTGTGATTACGTTGTCTCAGTTAATGAATGAAGAGAGGCCTCTGTCTTCTCTCCATTCATTATCAGTGCAGCGGAGGCTGCTGAGAAAGGGACTGGGGAATCTGTGTCCCTAGTCCCTTTCCCTGTCTCAAATGGTAGATGTCAGAGGTCTGTTAAGACCCCTGATATCTCACCAATGCCCCCCAACAGGGCTGATAGAAAAAAAAATTGCAAATAAATAATAATAAAAAAATTGGAAAAAATAATAATAAAAAAAAACACACACACTGACACTGCCCCCCCCCCCCCTTTAAAAAAGAAAGCATTGTAAAAAATTAAATGAAAAATTGTAAAAATAAAAAAAACAAATAAAAAATACTGACACATGTGCCACTGTCGAGATTAAATAAAAGTATCAGTAATCGGTATCGGCGAGTACTTGAAAAAAAGTATCGGTACTTGTACTCGGTCCTAAAAAAGTGGTATCGGGACAACCCTAGTTTATATACTGTTTTTGTGCGTGTTTTCAAAATTAAAGTGGGCCGGTCTGGATGAAGTCCAGGGCCCAATTTTTGTCCCAGTCCAGCCTTGCTGGAGGGTTTGTGACGGATCAAAAGAGTGCGCCTGTCAACAGACTCCATTGATAGGCTGACATTTTTCAAAATGATATATATAAAGAAAACCACACTACTCAATAGTGATAAACAAGCTGCAAGCTCTAGGTAGAATACACACCTCAAATAACAAATTGGAAAAAAGGAACTGCGCTAGTAGAGTATACACAGGTGAAATAATGAAAAACACTTAGAAAACACATAAATCGTAAACCAGGGGTGCCCAACCTTTTGAAGAGCGAGGGCCCTCTAAGCGATTTGGTAACAGGTCGCGGGCCACAATGAGCAGAGTGGGTGCATGGCAGCCCACTCTACTCTATAGAGCCCACTCTACTTTTTTTTTTCGGATCGCATTGGAGGTAGGCGTTTGTAAACGGACACAAGTCCATTTACATCTGCTACTACTTAGAGGTGAATAGAGGGTCCAATTGGGTCGGACTGAATGTGTGAAAGGGGCCTATGGCTCGGTGCAGGTAACCTTTAAGTGCAGTGCTCTGCACCTGCGGATCAGTTTGAAAGCAGCCCAGTAACCACTGCAGAACATATATACACTGTGATTTTAGTAATAAACTTACCTTTAATAACAGTATTCTATTCTATTCCATCCCAGAGCAGGAGGTTGCGGGCCACATCAGAGGGCTCTGCGGGCCACTGGTTGGGCACCCCTGCCGTAAACCATCACAATATTGAGCATAATTAGTCCAAAAAAACAGTGTAACTCACCAGAGTGGTGAGTCTGCAAGGAACATCATGGTGGTATTTTAGGCACAACATGGTCTAAGCTGGAATTCCCCTTTCAAATACTCCCGGGTTCAGGTTTCTGATGTGTTTCTCCTGGAGTCACCCTTTAAATAAGGTCCTTTGCGTATGTCATTGCTCTCCTACTATACATCATCAGGCATAAACTCCATGCACCAACTTCTCAGCAGGTATACGTGGTTGATACATGCTTATGAGCTTTGGAGAGATTGAGGTATACTGGCTCCTGGTGCATTTCCTGTTAGCAACATTCAAGTACCCCACTGAGAGTCGACATTCCCCATACTTCCAGGATAAAGGCCCTGGCTGGGTTAATAGCCGCAAGAGCGTTATGCTTGCCTTCTGGTAAGCAGGCACTCTGTGTGGTGGAGGAGCACACGTCTATTGTGGTGTTATTTGTGATATTCTCATTGATTTAAACTATCAAGGCATATTTACACTGTTTTTTGGACTATTTATGCTCAATATTGTGATGGTTTACGGTTTATGTGTTTTTCATTATTTCACCTGTGTATAATCAACTAGCGCAGCTCCTTTTTTTTTACAATTTATCAAAATGAATCAGTCCTGGATCAGCAGCTATCAAGCCCCTGTGGCACATTGTTTGGAATGACTTTGTTTCACATTGTACAGAAATTACTTGTTTACACAATTTGCTAGGGATCTGGGATCCCTTGAAGACTGCCTATCCTATTCTTAAATTTTGTTTATGCTAGCTTCCAACATAATCTTTGGTTTAGGGCACCACCAACACCAAGGCCCAATTTTTCTGCACCTGTTTGACAGGGGCATGTAATTAAAAAAAAATCTCAAATTTTTAACAGCAGGGCCCAATCCTGCACCCAACAAGTGTAACTGTGAGTGGTTACAGTGTCCAGGCACCACCAACACCCAATTTTTCTGCACCTGTTTGACAGGGGCATGTAATTACAATTTTTAAAATAATTTTTAACATCAGGGCCCATTCCTGCACCCAACAAGAGTAACTGTGAGGGGTTACAGTGTTCAGGCACCACTTGGGATGGGCGAACGGTTTAGGCCGAGCATAAGTTTGGCCTGAACATCGCCCATTCAGGTACTTGCATAACACCCAAACTTGCTGGGCAGTTAGTGGGATGTTCGCCCGCTGAGCGCAAAGTCAATAGGCTTCCCCGCTGAGAGCTAAATTGAAAAAAAATATTGTACAAAAAAGAGTGTAAATTAAAAAAAAATGGGGAAAAAATGGCGTGGGGGGATCCTTTGGGTCTGGTATGGATTCTAACCACTTCCACACCGGCGCATTGTAAAATGACGCCAGCAGGAACCTATCTGCAGCCCATACCTCATAGAATATACGTTGGGGTGTTTTCTTTCCAAAATGGGGTAATTTTGTGGGTAATTCCACTGTTCTGGTGCTCCAGGACCTTCAAAAGTGTAAAAGGTAGGAATGAAATTAGATGTGTATCTTATGCTCCTAGAACGCCTAATTGGCGTCCTAGGAGCATATTGGTTCTCTCTATGTGGCCAGGCTGTGGTATTGCTATACTCAGGAGGAGTAGCAGAATGTATTTTGGGGTTTAATTGGAAGTATGCATATGCTGTGTGTGAGAAATAACTTGTTGTTCTGACAATTTTGTGTAAAAAAAAAAAAAAAAAGAAAGATTTTCTTAATTTTCCCAAGAATTGTGGGGAAAAATTACAATCTCAAAAAACTCACTATGCCTCTTACTACATACCTTCGGCTGTCTACTTTCCAAAAAAGGGGTAATTTGGGGGGAAATGTCAGAACAGTTCCTGGCATTTCAGGGCCTCAAGAAATGAGTATATCGGGTGTGATCAAATTTTTATGATTTGTACCATAGCTTGTAGACTCTATAACTTTCACACAGACCAAATAATCTACACTAATTAGGGTTATTTTTACCAAAGATATGTAGCAGTATAAATTTTGGCCCAAATTTATGAACAAAAATGTATTTGCCAAACTTTACAATAGAAAATAAAAAAGTTTTTTTTTTATTTACTTATATCACAAAAAAAAGAAAAGACCCAGTGGTGATTAAATACCACCAAAAGAAAGCTCTATTTGTGTGATTAAGGGGAACTCCTTCCGGTCTGGCATAGATTTTAAGTGGAACTCCACGCCAAAATGTAAAAAGAAATTGGCGTGGGGTCCCCCCCAAAATCCATACCAGACCCTTATCCGAGCATGCAGCCGGGAGGTCAGGAGGGGGGTGAGCAAGGGCCCCCCCTCCTGAACCATACCAGGCCACATGCCCTCAACAAAGCACCTTGTCCCCATGTAGGTGGGGGCAAGAGCCTCTTCCCGACAACTCTGGGTTGTGGTTGTCGGGGTCTGCGTGGGGGCTTGACAAAGAGAAAAAAGAAAGGCGCACCAGCCTCGTGCATTATCCTTGGGTGGATTTATTAAAAAATGATAAAAGAAACCTACTTACAAACATACGTGAATAACACAGGTTAAGAGTCCACAAAATCGCAGCATCCCTCTGTGACTTATTGGAGTGGGTTCAGTTCGGACGCATTGCTGCGATTTTGTGGACTCTTTTAACGTGTGTTATTTACGTATGTTTGTAAGTAGGTTTCTTTTATCAGTTTTTAATAAATCCACCCAAGGATAATGCACGAGGCTGGTGCGCCTTTCTTTTTTTCTCTTTGTCATTTACCGCTAGGATACCCCTATCCGTGAAGGCAGCAAGGCCAAGTGATTTTTTATCATTCCACTTACAGACTGTCTGGTATTCCACTTGTTCGCAGGAGTTTTTGTTTTCTGTTATTCAAGGTTCTGCGGGGGGCTTATCAGAATCTGAAAGCCCCCTTTAACAAGGAGACCCTCAGATACCGCCCCCTCCTATGTGAATTGTGCCCTTACCCATTCACCAAAAAAGTGTAAAAAATTAAAAACCACAACAGACAGTTTTTGACAATTCCTTCTTTAAAAAAAAAAGTGTCCCATGATGTCCATCCATCTTCAATCACGCCACCCGAAGGATCTGAAAATTTGAAAAAATTAAAAAAGCTCTGCCTCGATGGAAGGCCTCCCGTCTCCTGGCTTTGACAGCTGTTATATAGGCAAGGGCGGGCCACCCGGTGACATAACCAAGTGACCCGCCCCCTTCTGAGGTCAATTAGCTCTTACCAGCACACTTCTAAAAAATTATGCAAAACTCAGGGACCATCAGCACAGGGATGGAGTCCATGGGGTGAGCAGGTTTATATGTACCAAACATTAATGACCACCCCTTTGAGCTAAATCAGGGGTGGGGTAAACTGTTTCAGGTGTGCCAGTCCCCTATTCAACCCCACAGCAATAACGCTAGAGCGTGACTGCGCTCGATGGCGCCCTCCGCGTGGCCTCTTTGGCGTCCTGGGAAGGACCTTCTCCAGCGTCAACTACAATGAGCGAGATGTGATGACGTGACACGACCTGCCGCAAAGGTGGTGGTATACGCAATAAGAGACAGTGCCTGAAAAAAATCACAGGATGCCGCCAGCGTGACAGAGCACAGCTGGGGGCAGCTGTTGAAACCCAGAACGCCACTACTAAGGCAAAGATTGTGATTATGTGAATATCCTAATATTGTATGTTTCTAATCTAGAGCTCCCATATCCCTCAGAGGAGGATTTTGATCACTGTAATCGAAACACGTTGGTGCTTTTCCAGGCAGGACAACTTCTTGGAAATTCCTATAAATAGGTTTCACACCTGCCTTTGTTAAGGACATCATCAACATAATAATTGGGGTCACATGAATATGTGACCAATTCCACAAAGGAAAATAAAATAATTTAGTTTTTATTACAAAACATTAAAATGCAAGTACATGTTGTTTAAAATATGAGCTCTGGAATCAGAGCTCATATTTTAAACAACATGTACTTGCATTTTAATGTTTTGTAATAAAAATTCATTCATTTTATTTTCCTTTGTGGAATTGATTTTTCTACTGCATAAAAGCTCTTGGGAAAGATTTCTTTTTATTGACATACCATACATTATGTTAAGTTCTGTTGCAATTCTACCACCTCCTGCTGCTATGGACTTCATAAGCCTCCATTTAGCCTTTTTCCTGTTAAGAGCTTAATTGTAAATAACAAGTAACAGCATTAAGTAGGCATTGCCTATACTACTTTCAATGCACCATACATTATGACCATCTATAAAGGAATTTTCAGTGTGATAACAGCCACATTCCTTGGAGACAACTTTTTTTTTATTTTGTGTTGTTTTTTTTTCTCTTCACTCCTGATTTAAAGTGGTTGTTATACAAATGTAAAAAAAATATCAAACATGTCTATATAGAATTGCACAGAGCAGCTTCGATCCTCCTCTTCTCGGGTCACCTGCCAGCACTCCTGGCTCCTTCTCCCTTGCTGGTGCCCCCTAAAGGAAACTGATTACCATAGGGGCACTCGTGCAGGGTCACTCTCGAGCACAGACAGCAAGACTCGCCCCGCCCCACCCTCTCATCACTGGAGTTGATTGGCAGTGGCAGGAGCGGTAGCTGCCATCGATCTACCCAGGGAGGAGGAACAAAGCCAGGAAAGCTGCAGCTCTCATGCACAGCGCCATGTCTGTGAGTCTGCAAGTCTATGACACAGAATTTTTTTTTATCTTTTTTCCCCTAATGCCAATAGCGGAGAGCACTGACCAGAGTGTTCTGGCCAGGGGAGCAGCCCCTCTGTCAGAGCACAGCAGGGGAGATCGCTGTAGTAATGTCAGATTGTTGGTATAGTGACTCCAACCTGAGCGGTCAGTTTTTATTTTTTTTCCTTCAGCTCGCTGGGTTGAACAAAAAAAAAAGAGAACTAGAGACCCAGCTTTTTCGTATGGCAACAACCCACCCCTTACGATGTACAGGTATGTATATTTCTACTGTACAGGTTTCAAATTCTTTGTCCTGGAAAGCTCCTGCGGAGCAGGCACGGTTCCCCCCCTGTAGTTTTCTCTCCTGTTAGGCTTTTTACAGAAGCCGCACAGGACCAAAGCCATACTAGTTAAGCCCTTCTTATTGGGCCCAACATACTAAGCCTAATCTTTTTCACACTAATTCATATGTCTCAATTTTTTACTGCATATCTTACTTCCTTTCTTTATTGCAAAGGGGAACAGAGAAAAAGGTAGCAGAGGAGTAAACAGTTATACTTATTTGGTCATATATTATTATAATACAGGATGTATATAGCGGTAACAGTTTGCACAGCATGAGTAAAGTTATAATACAATTTGATACAGGAGGGAATTAGAGGCTCCTGTATGTACTGCGTGAAAGTTTTAGGCAGGTGTGAAAAAATGCTGTAAAGTATGAATGCTTTCAAAATATACATATTTTAATTGTTTATTTTTAGCATCAATTCTTACACTTGCACAAAGTCAAGGAGTTTGTAGGATTAGAGTAAGGTGTACGATTAACAAGCTATGCCATCGTCATTATCTGAAACAGAAACAGCTGTGCAGGAGGCTTAAAGGAACAGCCAAACTCTGCTACCAAGGTGAGGTTGTGGAAGACAGTTTTACAAGTAATCTGGAACATCTTGCTGAGTTCCTTAATCAGTTACCAACCAATGCATGCCAATATACGTCGGCAGAATGGCAGTGGTAGGCAAATGGACGTACCTGTACGTCCCCTTTAAGAAGCCCTGCACTCTCCGTGACCGTGCCCGCGCCCGCGGGCCCCGCAAACTCGATGTTCGCCGGCAGCCTGCGATCGTGTCACGGAGAGGCAAAATGGGGGGGATGCCATTGTAAACAAGGCATCTCACTGTTCAGCCTAGTGACAGGACACTGATATTCTGCTCCCTGTCATCGGGAGAAGTGTCATGTGACTAGTAGCCTAGGCCCCACACAGTTAGAATCACTCCCTAGGACACACTTAACCCCCTTCCTTGCCCCCTAGTGGTTAACCCCTTCTCTGCCAGTGTCATTTACACAGTAATCAGTGCATTCTTATAGCAATGATCGCTGTATAAATGACAATGGTCGCAAAATAGCGTCAAAAGTGTCCGCCTAATTTCAGTTACAATAAAGATCACAGATCACCACCATAACTAGTAAAAAAATTAAAAAATAATAACGCCATAAAACTACCCCCTATTTTGTAGTCGCTATAACTTTTGCGCAAACCAATCAATATACTCTTATTACCAAAAATATGTATAACACATATCGGCCTAAACTGAGGAAAAAATTAGTTTTTTTATATATTTTTTGGGGATATTTATTAAAGCAATCACCGTAAAATTATTCGTTCATGGACGGACACAGCTTCCTATTGACAAGTGGGTATTATCCTTCATTTAGGAGTGACTAGGCAGAAAACTTGTAGAAAGTGTTAACACACCACACCCTCTACAGCACCGCCCAGGGGGTGGACCCTCTGGGTATAATCCCTCTCTCTGCACCTCGCAGATCATTTCGTCAAAAAGCAGTAAAACTTAAAAGGAGGGGTGGGTGCTGTGTCCGTCCATGAACTCAGAGAAAATAATTTTACGGTGAGTACAAAAATCCTATTTACTCTTTCGTTCATGGACGGACACAGCTTCCTATTGACAAGTGGGACGTCCCAAAGCAGTGTCAAAAACGGCAGCATTAAACCAACTTCACCCCAAAACAAAACAGAGCTCCTCAACGGAGGCGTTGCAACTCTAAACAGCCGCCTGCAATACCTTGCGGCCGAAAGAAGCATCCGAAGATGCACACACATCAACTTGTAAAGTTTAGTGAAAGTGTGAACGGACGAGCAGGTCGCCGCCTTACACACCTGGTGAAACAGACACTTGATGCTCTCAGAGCTCGGACAGCGTCAGAAAAAACGTCGTCTCCTAGGATTCGACGGATGAGGACACAAGGATGGCAGTACAATATCTTCCTTGAGATGGAAGGTCAAACGACCCTAGGAAGAAAAGAAGGCTGCGGACGCAGCACCACCTATCCTTGTGGAAGATCATATAAGGAGCCTTGCAAGACAAGGCTATCGGCTCAGAAAACCATCTTAACTGACGTAAACCAAGAGGCACCTCTTGCCAGGGTCGAATGCGCCGGGAAAGGGAGGCGCCTGACCCTTCATGGCGTAAGCCTCATCACGATCTGTCGGCTCCACCTAGAGATGGTGGCCGTCGAGACCGCTGGGCCCTACTTGGGACCAGCCACCGAAACAAACAGTGAGTCTGGACTCTGGAACGTAGCAGTACCAGATAAGCATTCTCTCAGAGTTTGGACAACGTCCAAGGAATGCACCGTCGTCTCCTTAGGATTCGACGGATGAGGACACAAGGATGGCAGTACAATGTCTTCCTTGAGATGGAAGGTCGAAACACAACCTTAGGAAGACAAGAAGGCTGCGGACGCAGCGCCACCTAATCCTTGTTGAAGATCAGATAGGGAGGCTTGCATGACAAGGCTACCCGCTCAGAAACCCGTCTTACTGGCATAACAGCCACCAAAGGGACCACTTTTTGAGAAAGTGTCAACAAGGGAAAGTGTCTCCCTGATGTTCTCAAACGGTGGTTTCTGGGGCACTTAGAGGCCATGCCGTTAAAGCCATTGACTGCGAGCAGGATGGCATATGGGACCCTGCGACAGCAGGTCCTCTCGTAGTGGTAGACGCCAAAAGGACGTCTGCTACACAAGCCCCACGGAAGTAGTGGAGGGTGGACCGGAGGGGCCGCCTGCCGAACCCACTGTACAAATGTTCTCACTAGAGAGTGAGCCACCATCCTGGGATGTCAACCATCCTGGGATGTCAATTGCCGCACCGCAGCCCGAAGGGTCTGCAACTTTTCCATATGGAGGAAAAAAACCTTCGCCAGAATCAACCCTAGATACACTAGGAGTTGAGACGGTACCGATACTGACTTCTGAGTGTTCAGCACCCAACCAAGAAATGGAGTGTCTGACAGGTTATAGACACGCTCACCTCTAATTTTGAGTTTGAGGTGGCCCCCTGAAGAAGAACGTCCAGGTTGCCCATGATAGCGATGCCACGCTGTCCTAGTAGAGGGGCAAGCACCTGGGTGAACACCCTTGGTGCCGATGCCAGGCCAAAGGGGAGAGCCACCAGTGGTAGTGGTCTTCCCCAGCCACTAAACGCAGACATCTCTGATGCCTGGTGCATATGGGAACATGCAAGCATGCGTCCTTGATGACCAAGGATGCCGGAAAATCCCCCGGATGGAGGGCAGCGACAACAGAGCGTCATCAGCACTACGAACAGATTAGAGTAGAATCACTGAATCCTTTCCTGTATTGAGCCAGGAAGGACCACCCTGCGTATCAGCAGGTCTTGAACCGCCCCATATAGGACTTCTCGACGAGTCGGCTGAAGCTGGCGGTTTAGAGGGACAAAATCTGTTTGGTAGGCAAGCATGGTTGGGCTTGCGAACCCAGGGATAATTCTGTCCCTTAGCAGGCGCTTTATCAGCCTGGGGTCGTTTACTTGCCGCACTAGGCAGACGAAAGACCACTTGTGCGCAGTGAAGGAGAGCCCTAGCCTATGGCGTGGCTCCTTACCCCTTTTTTGATTGTGGGAGCAGCAAGCGCTTACCTCCTGTGGTATCCTTAATGATGTCATCCATAGAGGCTCCAAAAAGACTGTTACTGCTAAAGGGCAGGTCCATTAAGGCCTTCTTGGAAGTTTTTTTGGTCCGCAGACCAGCACTTAACTAAATCAGGTGGCATAACACCACCGCATAACCCGAGGCTATAGACAGCAAGGGGATAGTATCCATGTCTGATCCGCTGACAAACTTAAGGCCCTGTACCAACTGGTCGGCCAAAGCTACCTTATGGAGGAGCCTCCCACGTCTTTAACCCCTGGAGTAGCATCTTTGCCCACTCAGTGTCTGAGACACCAAAGCTCCAGCCAATGCTGGACGCACCGCTGAGCCCACCACAGTGTATAGGTAGCGAGCAAGTGCTTCAGCCTTCTTGACCACAGGGTCCTTGAAGGCAGGAGCCCCCTTATTAAGTCTGGACACAGGGGGGTCCACTATCAGGGAAGAGGACCATTTTTTCAGGAACTCTCCTCAAAGGGGTACCGGGGCTGCAAAAAACCTTCAGTGGGTTTTCCCACTCCTTGTATAAAAGCTCATCAAGATATCACACACAAGGAAACACCTTAGCAGTGGGGGCCAGCTTAAGGAACCCAAAGGGGACCGCCGTCTCTGCTGCATTACCAATTTCAGCGTATCCCGCACTGCAGTGATAAGGTCAGATACCAAAAGCCTTTTTGCGTGTTGACCGGGACCTGGAGCCAGTCTCACTGTCCGACCGGTCACAGTCCGCAGTCTCCAATTCATCAGAATCAGGGCCATGAGCTACATCCGGGCCTGGTTCTGCATCAGAATTATCCCCAGAAGATGGCGGGGAAGGGGGCGTTTCCTACCCCCGTGTTCCCTTGCGCCGCTTCCACCTGGGCAACAAAGCCTTCAGGACTCCCGACATAGCGCCCACAGATACATCAGGGGCACCAGCTGCCAACTCAGGTGTTTCAGGGAAAAAAGACATCCGCTTCTGACGTCATGCTGACCCACGCGCCTGACACCCACAGGGACTCAAGGCAAGGTATCAATAGGCCACCCTCCTAGCTGCTACAGAGATGCAGGGTCTCCCAGAGGACTCACCACCCTTGGAACGGTACCGCTATTGCTGCCGTCTGCTCCCGCCTGAGACGCTCTCCCACCGCTGCCTGTGTCAGTCTGATCCTTATCAGTGTTTCTCTGTATGATTTTGCGCCAGTGAAATGCACCCTAGAGGCTGAAGACTTCTGCAAAATGGCCGCCAAGCGGCCGTATTGAAACCAATGTGGGCCATAAGAAAATGGCCGCCGAGACGCCAATAGAGGCAAAAGTGGCCGCGGACCACAAAAAGATGGCCGCCGAGCGGCGGTATATACATACAGGTGTAAACCATAAGAAAAATGGCTGCCGAGCAGTCGATAGAGGCCAAAAGCGGGCGCGAACCACAAGAAAATGGCCGCCGGACAGTCACCAGAGGCCAAACAGGCGTGGACCACCAGAAAATGGTCACCGACAGCATGGAGGGAGAAGGCACACACAGGTAAGCAAAAAAAAATATTTAATGACAGCTACAGCACAGCCCCGCTCCAGATGGAGCCCCCCCAGTACCAAGCAACCAGCCTTAGCCAGAGCCCAGGGAGGAGGGAAGGCAGGGAGAGAGGAAAAAAATAGGATTTTTAAAACAGCTTACCTGTAAAATCCTTTTCTTGGAGTACATCACGGGACACAGAGCAGCATAGTCATTACTATGTGGGTTATATAGAATTACCTTCAGGTGCTGGCACTGGCAACTTCCAAAACAGGAAGTACCCTCCCCTATATAAGCCCCTCCCATCCGGGAGTACCTCAGTTTTGTAGCAAAGCAATACGTGTCCCCAAAAGAGGGGTGGGAGCTCTGTGTCCCGTGATGTACTCCAAGAAAAGGATTTTACAGGTAAGCTGTTTTAAAAATCCTATTTTCTTGTTCATACATCACGGGACACAGAGCAGCATAGTCATTACTATGTGGGACGTCCCAAAGCAATGCCAAATGAGGGGGGGGATACACCATACATAAGCTGGGCGCCATCAGGCATGAGGATCTTTTGCGGCCTGCAACACACTGCGCCCAAAGGCGACATCCTCCTGACTTCTAACGTCCACCTGGTAGAACCTAGTAAACGTGTGTACTGAAGACCATGTTGCGGCCTTACAAATTTGAGCCAGGGAGGCCTGGTGATGCACTGCCCATGAAGTTCCAACTGCTCTCGTGGAGTGCGCCCTAACTTTGAACGGAGGCGGTCTACTTCTCAAGCCATAGGCTTGTATTATGACCTGTCGAATCCACTTGGCTAAAGTAGATTTTGATGCTGCCTGACCCTTTCTGGGGCCTTCCGGCAGAACAAACAAAGAATCCGTTCTACGAATCTGAGCAGTGGCTTTTAGATAAGTTTTAACTGCTCTTACTACATCCAAAGAATGCAATAACTTTTCCTCTACCGAGCTTGGTTTGGGGAAAAAAGAAGGAAGAACCACATCCTGGTTCAAGTGAAACCTCGATACCACCTTAGGAAGAAAGGCTGGGTGAGGGCGTAATACTACTCTGTCCTTATGAATTCCCAGATATGGCTCCTTACAGGACATGGCGGCTAATTCCGACACTCTTCTAGCCGAGCATATGGCTACTAAAAATATCAATTTTCTGGTGAGTAGAACCAAGGAAATGTGCCGCAAAGGTTCAAACTGCTGCTTCTGCAGAACCGACAGAACCAAATTTAGATCCCATGGGCATATGGGAGCTTTAATCGGTGGAATAATACGAGTCACCCCTTGCATAAAGGATTTGACAAGTGAATGCATAGCCAGGGGCCTTTGAAATAGTATTGATAAGGCCGAAACCTGGCCCTTGATAGTACTTAAGGCAAACTTCCTGTCTACAGCCCACTGCAGGAAGTCCAGAATTCTGCCTATAACGTACTTACGTGGATGCCATTTTCTGGCCTCGCACCAAGTGATGTACGCCTTCCAAACTCTATAGTAGATCTGCCTGGATACAGGCTTCCTAGCATTGATTATAGTTGATACCACAGAGTTAGAGAGACCTCTCTTCTTTAGGATGTGGGATTCAATAGCCAGGCCGTTAAACTTAGAGTTAGTAAGGAAGGGTGGTATATCGGTCCTTGCGAAAGCAGGTCCGGACGACGTGGAAGGGTCCAAGGACTCCCCACAGACATTTTGATGATCTCCGCGTACCAGGCCCTTCGGGGCCACACTGGAGCCACCAGGATCACCGGCTTCTTTTTCAACCTGACTCTGCGAAGGAGTCGAGGCAACAATTGTAGCGGAGGGAATGCATATATCAGTCTGAACTGATCCCAAGGGAACACCAGAGCATCCGAGCCGCAAGCGAGGGGATCCCTTGTCCGGGAGACAAATCTGTCCACCTTTGCGTTGAATCTGGATGCTAGCAGATCTACATCCGGTGTTCCCCACCGCTGACATATTGCTCGGAAGACCTCGGGATGAAGAGACCATTCCCCTGGGCATAACTGTTGGCGACTCAGAAAGTCCGCCTTCCAATTCTCCACCCCTGGAATGAAGACAGCTGATATACATGGGACATGCTTTTCTGCCCATTCCAGGATGTGACTTACTTCCCTCTGGGCTGCACGACTCCTGGTGCCTCCCTGATGATTGATATATGCCACTGCTGTGGCATTGTCTGATTGAATTCTGACAGGGGACCCTTGGAGTCTGGATGTCCAGGCTACTAGGGCATACCGGGCTGCTCGTATCTCTAAGAGATTGATGGGCAGGGTTTTTACTACATTTGACCATCTGCCCTGGAGAGACCATTGCTCCAGTACTGCCCCCCAGCCTATAAGGCTGGCATCTGTAGTGACCACCTTCCAGGATATCGGACTGAAGGGTTTTCCCTTCTGGAGATTCTGGGGGATCAACCACCAGCAGAGACTCTTCCGAACGGAAGGGGACAAAGCCATCGGGAAGTCTAGAGCCTGAATTTTTCCATTCCAGGCTGACAATATGGCCCTCTGTAAATTCCTTGAGTGGAATTGGGCGTATGGCACAGCTTCGAATGATTCTACCATCTTTCCTAGCAGCCTCATGCACAGGCGTATGGACGGCTGTCTTTTTGCACAAAGCAGACGGACCAAGCCCCTCAAAGAGGATACCTTGTCTAGAGGTAAGAAAATCTTCCTCTGGTCTGAATCCAGCCGTAGCCCTAGATATACCAGGTTTTTCACTGGCTGTAGGGCTGACTTGTCCAGGTTGATGCTGAAAATGGTTCATCTACTGTCGATTCCTCAAAAACAGAGTTAACCTCCTCCTGATCCCCTTCAGGTAGGTCGGTCCCTTCCTGGGACTGTTGCTCTGCCAACAGGCACTCTAATGGAGGTGATGGAGATCTGGTGCGCTTTCTTTCCTGTAGAGAAGAAGCGATCAATGCTGCCAATCTCTGCTCCAATTCCTCCAGAGTTGAGGCAAAAACCTCCTCTGTTATATATGCAGGAGCAGGTGGACTGAGGACAGCCGCAGTACCTGGCACTCCCGGGGGTTCCTTATGGGTATTAACCTCTGATTTCTCAGAGGAGGAGGGTGCAGATGACTGCTCCAGATCCTCAGAGCCCGATGGAGACCCCCTACACTTCCTGAGAGGTATATCTCGGAGTTTTTTAGGCGGCATATTCCTTAGTTCAAAGCTGAGGTATTCCAGCCGCAATACACCCCTTTACTGAAATAGTCTAATGCAATTTGCTGCTATGTACATCAGTGGGTGTCTACTAATGCGTCTTTCTGGGGATGCCTGTATCAACCGCCCGCTGTAAGCCCCTATACCATGCTACCAGCTCCTTTTCATGCTCTGTGTCCATAGCAAGCAGCGTGGACTGAGTCCTTTTATCTTGCTGGGACGCCCGCACATGCGCAGAAGCGCTGGGCGCACAGAGCGTGTCATCCGCCAGGCTCCGCCCACATTTTTGAAGCGAAATCTATAAAAAGAAAGCGTGTGTGCGCGCGCGCGCGTGTGCGCTCTTGGCGCCCTGTAGGGAGAGGAGCCAGGGTCCCTGTTTCACCAGGACTCGGGGATGGAAGGAAACTACTTGGCAGCATGACAGAGGAATACAGCTTCCCTGATAGAGAGCTCACTCATCTGCCTGGACTTTCACCATGGAAGGAATAGTCCCCACAGAAGCCCAAACTTCACCTCTCACGGCAGGCATTGTACTAGACCTTCAGGGACCGGGTTCCCAAGGATTCCACTCCCCTGGACCTGTATAGCACCCTGCACAGATAGCCTCTTGGTTTTGGGTATGACCAGAGCTCTGGATCCCAGGGTCCAGCCCTCCTAAGAGAGGCATTACAGACAAAACCCTGCTCTTCTCTGCAAGGCCCGGGTACCGACCGTTTAGCTATGAAGCTTTTTTGGTCGGATCCGGAATAGCTTGCTAAGGCCCAGAGAACCTGTACACAAGCCCAGATGAATACATGTTAACGTTGGCCAACACCTTAGACACTGGCAAAAAACTGAGGTACTCCCGGATGGGAGGGGCTTATATAGGGGAGGGTACTTCCTGTTTTGGAAGTTGCCAGTGCCAGCACCTGAAGGTAATTCTATATAACCCACATAGTAATGACTATGCTGCTCTGTGTCCCGTGATGTATGAACAAGAAAAGGGCCACAGCCACTTACTTGATCTCTCCAGGAATGTCCAGCCAAGTCACTCTGCCGAAGCAGGGGAGCTACTTCCCTTTCCTGCATGGATTATGCTGGAAGACATTCCGGATAGATCATCTTCCGCTCAGTTACGGAGGTGACTGTCGGCCCGGTATGCTGTGATTGAGCCCTAGGGAACGATCATATGCATGCCCTGGAGCGCGAAGCTCACTGGCCACCCGTGGAGCGACAGGGACATTGTGGAAAACCCAGCACGTAGCTAGGGTCGGCACACGCTCGATGGCCGAAACTGGGGAGACTACAAGCACCTGGGATCCAGCCTGTCACCCAGTCGGCAGTTAATGGAAGATCGCAGGAAACAAAAACCAACGTACAGTAGGTGCCGCCGACATTGTATATTCATCGCGATCCTATCACGGAGATTCTCTGCGACAGGGGTGCCGACATCTCGGTGACAGGGTGGCGACACATCTCGCGCTCGCTGCAATAGCGAGGAGACGCGGCACTGTATTGAACGGGAATCCGACGTGGATTCCCGCCAATACCAGGCACTGTGTTTGGTATGAATCCTGTGCGGGAACTCCACGCCAATTTTTAAATAAAAAACCGGCATGGGTTCCCCCTCCAGGAGCATACCAGGCCCTTGGGTCTGGTATGGATTTGAAGGGGACTCCCTTAAGCCGAAAAATCGGTGTGGGGGTCCCCCTCAAGGTCCAAACCAGACCCTTATCCGAGCACACAACCTGGCAGGCCGCAGGGGACGAGAGAGCGGCCCCCCTCCCTCCTGAACCATGCCAGGCCGCATGCCCTCAACATGGGGGGTTTGGTGCTCTGGGGCAGGGGGGCGACCTGCGGCCCCCCACCCCAGAGCACCCTGTCCCCATGTTGATGAGGACAGGGCCTCTTCCCGACAACCCTGGCCGTTGGTTGTCGGGGTCTGCGGGCGGGGGCTTATCGGAATCCGGGAGCCCCCCTTTAATAAGGGGCCCCCCACCCTATGTGAATGAGTCGCCGGCGTCTTCAGACCCAAGGGCCTGGTATGCTCCTGGAGGGGGTACCCATGCCGGTTTTTTATTTAAAAATTGGCGTCGAGTTCCCACTCAGGATTCATACCAAACACAGTGCCTGGTATTGGCGGGAATCCACGTCGGATCGCCGTCTACCGGCAATGCGTGTCGCTCATTGTGAAAGGAAAAACATTTTTCCTTTCCCGATGACGAGACAGCTCAGCGCTGGCTCTCGCGATGGAGCTCGTAGGGTGTCAATCTCGCCGCTAGAAGAGGCGAGATTGACACAATATCGGCGGCACCTACTGTAGAAAAAATTCCCACGGACCAGTGGGCCCGAAGGGAGCCATGTTGTCCTTCTTACTAGGCAGAAAAAAAACTTATCTGCGAGGTGCAGAGAGAGGGATTATACCCAAAGGGTCTGCCCCCTGGGCGGTGCTGTAGAGGGTGTGGTGTGTTAACACTTTCTACAAGTTTTCTGCCTAGTCACTCCTAAATGAAGGATAATACCCACTTGTCAATAGGCAGCTGTGTCCGTCCATGAACGAAAGAGTAATATTGCTTTTTTTTTCAAAATTGTCGCTCTTTTTTTGTTTATAGCACAAAAATTAAAACTGCCGTGGTGACCAGATACCACCAAAACAAAAAGCTCTATTTGTGGGAAAAAAAGGACGTCAAATCCTCCGGGGCTGAAGTGGTTAAAAAACCTGTGTGCACTTGTACCTAGAAGAATTGATGCGGTTTTGAAGGCAAAGGGTGGTCCCACTAAATATTGATTTGATTCAGATTTCTCTTCTGTTTATTTACTTTCCATTTTGTTAATTGATCATAACAAACTATTAACACTTCTATTTCTGTAAGCATCCCTAACCACTTGCCGACCGCCGCACGGCGATGTACGGCGGCAGAATGGCACGGATAGGCAGATTGGCGTACAGGTACGTCCCTTTAAATCTTCCGCCCTGCGGGCGCCTGCCGCGTGCCTCGCAAGTGCGGACGCAGGTCCCGGGAACTCGATGTTCCCGGGAGTCCTGCGATTGCGGTCAGCAAGAGCAGAACAGGGGAATGCCTTTGTAAACAAGGCATTCCCCTATTCTGCCTAGTGGCACTGTCACTGATGACTGTTCCCCGTGATTAGGAACGGTCATCAGTGACGTGTCACGTGTAGCCACGCCCCCTCACAGTAGTAATCACTCCCTAGGAAACACTTAACCCCTGCAGCACCACCTAGTGGTTAACCCCTTCACTGCCAGTGACATTTTTACAGTAATCAGTGCATTTTTATACCACCGGTCGCTGTAATGTATGTCGATGTGTCTGCCATAATGTCGCAGTCACGATAAAAAATCGCTGATCGCCGCCATAACTCGTAAAAAAAATAAAAATGACATAAACAGTCCCCTATTTTGTAGAAGCTATAAAACTTTTGCGCAAACCAATCAATAAACGCTTATTGCGATTTTTTTAACAAAAAATATGTTGACGAATACGTATCAACCTAAAGTGTGGGAAAAAATAAAATGTATACATTTTTTGGGGATATTTATTATAGCAAAAAGTAAAAAAATATTAAATGGTTTTCAAAATTGTCGCTCTATTTTTGTTTATAGCGCAAAAATTTAAAACCGCAGAGGTGATCAATTACCACCAAAAGAAAGCTCTAATTGTGGGGGAAAAAAAAGGACGTCAATTTTGTTTGGGAGCCATATCGCACGACCGCGCAATTGTCAGTTAAAACGATACAGTGCCAAATCGCAAAAAGTGGCCTGGTCCTTGACCACCAAAATGGTCCGGGGCTGAAGCAGTTCATTTACAGCATTTTTTCACACCTGCCTAAAACGTTTGCACAGTACCGTATATTCGTTAAAGCTACTAGGCATCAATCCGATTATATCACTTGTATAAAAAGTAAAGGAATATTCTCAAAGTATAAGAAGTGCCACACATTTTTTCCCCTTTGGAATCATCTGCAGACAGGCCCTCTCGAGTTCCTTTGCTGCTGGTGCCATTTGCTTTGATGGCCCCCATAAATGTCATGACCCTCAATTTAAAAGGGCTAAACTCCCCCAGTAAGAGTCAAGGCATTTAAAGCCTTTTCCATGCATAACACAACAGTGTATGTCTCCAGGAGACAAATTTTTCATTCAGTTCTACTCAAATTCTTTGGATCACAATAACCCAGTGCTTTGGCGAAGAAGCGAGGAGTCTTGATTGCTTTCCATCGGTCAGCATCATTCATGGTAGCCACTGACTTTAAGGATACGGAGAGCCGTTATCTGCTTTTCACAGGCCACCTGTTGGAAACTGAAATAACCATAGTTACAATGACTCCTAACGCCTCCTCAAGCACTTTTTTTAAAATTAAATTTGCTACAAGTGGTTGTTAGTCATTCCAGAGATACACTTCTCCCTACCTGCCTACTAGGGTTGCCCCGATACTAGTATTGGTGCCGATACCAAGCATTTGCACGAGTACTTGTACTTGTGCAAATGCTCTGATACTTGACCCGATATGCTGAGGATGCAGGTAGCAAGGGGGGCACCTGGGCAGCCTCACAGATGATCGGTGCAGGCAGTTACAAGCACCAATCTCCCTGTATACCTTTTAATAAAAGCAGTTGACAGCCGCTTCTTCTCCTCTCCCTCCAGCGGCTTTATTAAAAGGTATACAAGGAGAAAGGTGCTTTAACTGCCCGCACCGACTGTGTCCTCCTCCAGCTCCCTGAGTCTGTGCTCCCCCCCCAGGGGAAGGAGACAGTAAATATGTCATTTACCAGCTCCTTCCTTTTCTGAACGTAGTGATCACTGACTGTCCATTCATAACTGAGCATTGTTAACTGTGTTATGAATGGAGAGGAGGTGCGGTCTACTGTCCATTCATCTTTAGTGCCACTGAGGCTGCAGCTAAAGAGACTGGGGAATCTGTGTCCTCAGTCCCTTTCCCTGTCCCTGTCTCAAAAGGGGGAACTGTAATAAAAAAAAAAATTAAAGTTTAAATTGTAAAAAAAAAAAAAAAAACACCCTCCGCAATGTAAAAATAAATTGTAAAATATAATAAAAACTAAAATTGTAAATAATAAAATAAAAAACTACTGAAAAAGTCCAGGCCTCATCAGTGTTGCATATTAGTGCAACTGTCACATGACATTAAAAAAAAAAGTATCGGTAATCGTATTGGCGAGTACTCGGTCTTAAAAAAAAAAGTGGTATCCGTGAAACCCTACTGCCTACGCTTCAGCCATATTGTGTACTCTCTTACAAAAACACTCTAGTTGACTCCTGGCTCGAGTGTCACAAATACACATTCTATTCTTAACCCACATCAAGTGTTCTCTTGTTTTTGACCACATTGACCTCTTGGTTACTTACCTACCACTGCTATTACACTCAACTGTCTACCCGCTTGCATGGCCAGACCATGCAGCGGTGGTTACTTCGTAGTAAGCCTTGATACCTCGCACCATGGACCCCACAGGGTCTATGAATGCCTCCCTTCTGTCTAGCACAGCCTTGTGCCTAAATTGTTCTACAGCTCTGAAGGAAAATCTGCAATTTACAATACCCAGGATATCTCAGCACTTACGTTATGGGAGGCCCACTTGCATTAGTGTAGCCACCCAACTTAAACGGGATAAGCAGACTTACATAGAACAGCTAGAAAGGGATTTTTAGGCCTCCTATGCATCATTCCATTATAACTTGATCAGAAAACAACTTCATCAGTGCTTTAAGAAATTAGGACGGCACTAGACTTGTTTCTCACTGAATCAGTGGAAAAGGTAATTCGATGTTCATGTCAGAAACACTACATAAAAGCAAACAAACCAGATATGCTACTAGCTTTACAACTTAAAAGTGATTGTAAAATGATCACCTTGTAAAACAGTCCAATCAGTTTAAAATTGAAACAAAAAGGCAAAACATTTATATTTAGATATAAAAAAAGTATTTATAATGGTTTTTGTAATAAGTGATCACATTCCCTCTGCTCTCAGCTGCATAAAAGCTGGGGGGAGGGAGGAGAAGCAACAGTCTCCCAGTCTCAGTGAAAGGCTGTGCAAAGGGGGAGTGTCAGGACAAGTATGATCATAGAAGGAGAGCAGGCTGAGTTCCCAGCATAGCTAGAGAGCTGACTATGGTGTGTTTTCCTGCTTAGTGTGATCAGTTTTTAATAGGAAAGGGGACTAGCAGAAACACCAGGAATTTCACAAAAAGGAAGCAATACAAAGAGAACAGGATACTTTTTCATATAAGAGCATTGCACAGCAGGCACATATCAGGAATATGAAATACTGGAGTAGCAAACGCTAACAAAATAGACCTTGCAAACCTATACAGCTCAAGTTGTCCTATACCGTTTACACACAATAAAAAATACATTGGTCATGGGACTTTACATTAGGCAAATCACATCCAAAACATAATAATATAATTAGGACACATGATTACAGATTTATTGCATTGTAACAGATTTTATATTTACAGTGATTAAAAACAAAAAAAAATCCAACTATAAACAAGATAATGAGCTGATCCATAATAATTTAACATAATAGTATTATGAATTCATACATAATCCTGGTGTTTGATGATGATGACATGATGATGTTTTGTAGATGGACATGCGTGATTACATAGTATATCGCCATCAAAAAATTCTTAACATCTGTGGATCCACGAAACACAGAGTCATAGAATGTAAGGAATCTTTTGGTCGCTATATACTATGTAATCGCGTCCACTTCCTCAGGAGTAGATGCAAGAAAATTGCCTCAAAGTGTAAAAATAAATACTATTGTATAATACGTAAATGACTCCCAAGAAAAGGGAGGGGGGGGGAAGGGGAGTTATTTTGGGCGGATAGCTCAAAAAGTAAGCCCAGTAGCCTTGTCAGCATTATGTGGACCCTTCTCTGGCTGATCATATTTCAAAGGGGGGGTGAGGTTCCCCCCTTTGAAATATGATCAGCCAGAGAAGGGTCCAAATACTGCTCACAAGGCTACTGAGCCTACTTTTTTAAATACTAAAAAAGCATTTCTCCACTGACCACCATTGTAAGAGGGCATGTTGACACTATCAAATTAATTCAGGAAGTTAAATATGCCACATTACAACCCCAATTCCAAAGAAGTGGGTAAAATCTACATAAGAACAGAATGCAATGATTTGCAAATCTCATAAACCCATATTTTATTCACAATAGAACATAGAAAACATATTAAATGTTTAAGCTGAGAAAATGTACCATTTTAAGGAAAAATAAGGTAATTTTGAAATTAATAGCCAACCAACCAATACCAACACGTCTCAAAAAAAAAAAGTGGGGACTGGGCAGCAAAAAGTAAGCAACAAGGAAGAGCTGGAAAAACATTCTGCAACTAATTAGGTTAATACCCAATCAGTAACATGATTGGGTATAAAAAGAGCATCTTGGAGAGTCGGAGTGTCTCAGAAGTAAAGATGGACAGAGGCTCACAATAGAAAATAGAAAACACAAAGTGTTTAACCACTTCCCTACCCAGCCATAGTCAAATGACGTCCACAGATGGGATCTCCCATCCTGGGTGGATGTCATATGACCTCCTGGGCTTTGTAGGGGGATATCTGAATGATGCCTGCAGCTAGAGGCATCATTCAGATATCCTTTTGTTGTGCCAGCGATTCTGTACACCATAAGAATGATCATAGCGGCGGTTCCGCCTCTTGATCATTCTTATAGGTGGCGGGAGGGGACATCCCCCCCGCCATCCGGTGCTTCTCCGGGCTCTCCCGTGCCATCGGGGACCCGGAGAGAATCGTCCAGCGCCGGTGGTGGGTCACGTGACGAGCATAGAGATGATTGGTGACCAGATGGTCACCAGTCATCTCTATGACCGCCGGAGGCCCGGGCACGATGTGATGACGTCACGCCCGGGTCCTCAGATGTAAACAAAGCCGCCATTTGCGGCTAGTAAACATGAGATCAGTGAAAAAAAAATTACGATCTCATGCTTTCCAGCCTGGAGGAGAGATGTGGGGTCTTATTGACCCCGCATCTCTCAATAAAGAGGACCTGTCACACACATTCCTATTACAAGGGATGTTTATATTCCTTGTAATAGGAATAAAAGTGGTAAAAAAATTTTTTAAAAGCCCCTGTCCCCGGTAGCTCGTGATCAGAAGCGAACGCACACGCAAGTCCAGCCCACATATGTAAACGCCGTTCAAACCACATATGTGAGGTATCGTCGCGTGCAACAATTCTAGCACTAGACCTCCTCTGTAACTCTAACCTGGTAACCTGTAAAAAAAATTAAAGCATCGCCTATGGAGATTTTTAAGTACCGAAGTTTGGCGCCATTCCATGAGTGTGCGCAATTTTAAAGCGTGACATGTTAGGTATCTATTTACTCGGCGTAACATCATCTTTCATATTTTCCCAAAAAATTGGGCTAACTTTACTGTTTTGTTATTTTTTAATTCATGAAACCATTTTTTTTCCCCAAAAAATGCGTTTGAAAAATTATTGCGCAAATACCGTGCAAGAAAAAAAGTTGCAATGACCGTCATTTTATTCCCTAGGGCAGGGATATGCAATTAGCGGACCTCCAGCTGTTGCCAAACTACAAGTCCCATGAGGCATAGCGAGACTGACAGCAGCAAGCATGAGACCCAGAGGCAGAGGCATGATGGGACTTGTAGTTTTCCAACAGCTGGAGGGCCGCTAATTGCATATCCCTACCCTAGGGTGTCTGCTAAAAAAACATATATAATGTTTGGGGGTTCTGAGTAATTTTCTAGCAAAATAATGATGATTTGTACATGTAGGAAAGAAGTGCCAGAATAGGCCCGGTATTGAGGTGGTAAAAAAAAGCCCGGTGTTGAAGTGGTTAAATTGAGAAAAATGTATTGTTTTAAGACAAAAAAAGGTAATTTCAAAATTGATGGCAGCAACACGTCTCAAAAAAAATGTGACATGGCCACGTTTACCATTCTCTTAACAGAACTCTCTAAACTTCTAGGAACTGAGACCAGTTGCTGGTGTTTTGGGAGAGGAATAATTTCTTATTCTTGCCTGATATAGGATTATGCAAATGAGGTCCTCTGTCGTATTTTTCCTTTCATGATGCACCGAATATTTTCAGTTGGTGAAAGTGCTGGACTGTAGGCAGGCCAGTTAAGCTGGCCTCTTCTACTACGAAGCCATGATGTAGTATGCAGTTTAGCATTGTCCAGACATCTTTTTCAGAGAAGGCCTTGCATTTTTATGGGATGGGAGCATATGCTGCTCTAAAACTTTTTTTTAGCATTGATGGTGCCTTTCCGAATGTGCAAGCTACTCATTCCATACACACTATGCACCTCCATACCATCAGAGATGCAGACTTTGAAACCTGAGCACAGATAACAAGTCATAAGGTCTCTCCTCTTCAGTCCAAAGGACGCAGCACCCATGGTTGCCAAAATAATGTCAAATTTTGATTAGTTTGAACACAGAACAGTTTTCCACTTTGCACCAGACCATTTTAATGAACTTTGGCCCAAAGATAAGATGGTGGCATGTCATGTTTAGATAGCTTCTTCTTTGCATAATAGAGCTTTACTGTGAAAATTTGGCTTGCACAGCAAACTGTGTACACAGATAAGTGATTTTTGGAAGCATTCCGGAGCCCATGCAGAATCACGGATACCTGTGATCTTCAGATCACATGAATCCAAATAGCTTTTTGGCCTTGTCCCTTACAAGCAGATTTTTTCCAGATTCTCTGAATCTTTTGATATTATGTACTGTAGATGATTATATACTTAAACTCTGCAATTTTACATTGAGGAAATTCTAAGATTGTTCGACAATTTTTCGACTCATCTTTTCACAGATTGGTGAACCTCTGCCTATCTTTTCTTCTGAGACACTCATGAGATGCTGCTAATTGGCCTAAATAGTTGTAAAATGCTCTCCCAGCTTGCTTACTTTTGCCCGCTTTTTGCTGCCCTGTCCCAACTTTTTTGAGACATGTTGCTGCTACCAATTTCAATATTCCTTTTTTCTTAAAATGGTACATTTTCTCAGTTTAAACATTTAATATGTTTTCTAGGTTCTATTATGAACATAAGGGTCTAAGAGATTTGCAAATCATTAAATTTCGTTTTTATGTAGATTTTTCACAGTGTCCCAACTTTCTTGGAGCTGGGGTTGTATAGCTACATGAACATAACATATATATTAATTTATAGCAGGGGTACTCTGAGACCAATCTTCGTTTTTTTTTTTAACACACCCATGGCATTGAAGGAGTAGTCACAATTTACATAAGCATTCCTTCTCACATTCTTGAATTATTTTAGGTAAAATAATCCTTTATTCAAAGGGTTTCAAAGTACATGGCATAATAAGGCAGCAGTCAAAAATATAAAATTCTGTACTACGAATAAAACAATAGTACCAAAGAAAGAAACATGAGACAGATATTTTGGAAATTGTCCAGCTGGACTTGTAGGCTAAGGGCATTACATAAGCAAAGGCCATGGGAGAAGGAATGGATTTAGTTATTTCAATGTTCAAAAACAAACTGACAGCCATCTGGTATATTTTTAGTTTGTTTATTGCTTTTAAAGGTTACACAAATGCAGTTTCACATGTAGATATAACATAAAAATATATAATTATTACATTAGTAACCCCTTCTTGTGTCTTATTACATTAACCCCTTCTTGTGTCACCAAATATGCATAGATATTAATCAAGCTGCCCATTGCTTTAACTCATCGTTAAAGCAATAATACACAAAATCTAACATACTCCTATCCTTTATAAGAGCTTAAACAAGAACCTAAATATATCACACGTTAACAAAATATGAAACATTTGCAAGTTATTGTGCTATTAAAGAACAAAATACACTATATTACCAAACGTATTGGGACGCCTGCCTTTACACGCACATGAACTTTAATGGCATCCCAGTCTTTGCCTGTAGGGTTCAATATTGCATTGGCCCACCCTTTGCAGCTATAACAGCTTCAACTCTTCTGGGAAGGCTGTCCACAAGGTTTAGGAGTGTGTTTATGGGAATGTTTGACCATTCTTCCAGAAGCCCATTTGTGAGGTCAGGCACTGATGAGGATGGGAAGGCCTGGCACGCAGTCTCCATGCCAATTCTTACCAAAGGTGTTTTATCGGGTTGAGGTCAGGACTCTGTGCAGGTCAGTCAAGTTCCTCCACCCCAAACTCACTCTTCCATGTCTTTATGGACCTTGGTTGTACACTGGTGCACAGTCATGTTAGAATGGGAAAGGGCCATTCCCAAACTGTTCCCACAAAATAGAGAGCATGAAATTATCCAAAATATCTTAGTATGCTGATGGGTTAAGAGTTCCCTTCACTGAAACTAAGGGGTCAAGCCCAACCCATGAAAAACAACCCCACACCATAATCCCCCCTCCACCAAATGATTTGGACCAGTGCACAAAGCAAAGGTCCCTAAAGACATGGATGAGCGAGTTTGGGGTGGAAGAACTTGACTGGCCTGCATAATAGAACACCTTTGGAATGAATTCGCGTGGCGACTGCGAGGCCAGGGCTTCTTGTCCACATCAGTGCCTGAACTCACAAATCAGCTTATGGAAGAATGGGCAAACCCACACTTCTAAACCTTCTGGACAGCCTTCCCAGAAGAGTTGAAGCTGTTATAGCTGCAAAGAGTGGACCATCCCAATATTGAACCCTACGGATTAAGACTGGGATTAAAGTTCATGTGCGTGTAAAGGCAGGTGTCCCAATACTTTTGGTAATATAGTGTATATTGAATATGGTATAGCTACACCCAGCCTGGTTTTCCAAATGCTAAATGTCACATATCCATGTTCAAATCTTCAGGCAAGACCCTTACGTGCAAAATATGTATTTATTGCTGTCTAATAAAAAAAAAGCTTACTTTTTATGACATATTTCTTATGTCTGGACTTAATAAAGTCTGCAAACATTTAAATCCAATAATTACAGAAAACCTTGTTTGAAGAGAGGAAAGTCTGTTCTAGAGGTTTATTCTCACAGCCATAGACAGAATTACATATATTGCTAATAAATCTGTGCAAAATAGTTTTGGTGTTGGATCTTCATACTACAAGTACTTAGGTCATGAAATGTACACATGAATCTGAGTATATTAGATATACAAAGTAATGGTGTTACATTTTCAGCCATTTATAATAAAATAAACAATACATTTATCTTACAGAATGTAGATTTGCAACTGATAGTAAGCCACAACCATCAATTTTGAAGAACTTTTCTGTAACGACCAAGGCACACCTTGATTAGAGCAGACACACCAAGTCAGCCATCCTTGTGAGGGAGATGGGGGATGCAGTGAGACAGAACGCATTTGCTTAGGTTGAGCTTTCCTGGCCAATCCAAATTGGAGGCCTGTTCCTTTGTTCAACACATGGACCTGTTCACACAATATGCACTTATCAAACGATAACTAAATACTACAGTGATTGATTGTGCTTGTCACCAACTTCAGAAGAAATGAGGATAAAGGAGCACCTGGTGATCAAAGTGGTAATTAATTTGTATTTTATTGGAAGTTTCAGCAATAAAAAGAGGCCAACACATTTCGGGGGACTAGAGACTCCCCCTTCATCATGGCTGTTTGAAAAAGTGTAATAAAAAACAAGGATAACAGCAAATATATATATAAATACTTGAGATTAAAAGGTCACAATCAGGAACAATCGCTTACTGAATGCTATGCACAAGTTGTGTGTAAAAAAGCTGTATCTACATATACATACAAAAATACGCATTTCATGGGAGGACCTACTTCATCACGGCCAGACCATTTTAATGAACTCTGGCCCAAAGAGAAGATAGTGGCGTGTCATGTTTAGATATGGTTTAGATATGGATTTAGAGGATAATTTTTATATAAATGCATACACTGTAATGATACTGCATAGACAAGTATTATTGACAACAGCATTGTTTTTGCATGTTACCTAGTTTTGCAAACTACCAGTAATGTATTTCATTTAAGTTATGATCAAAGAAAATTATGATCCAACAAATTCATCAAAGGGATAAAAATACCTGCTTTATACACTGTGACAAAACATGGAAAAGGAGAAAGGAGGAGGAAAAGGGGTTGTATAAAAAGCATGTTGCTTTACCCACATAATGAGGGTAACGGGCATGGATCCATCCATCCACAAAACACAGAGTATATATATCTATATAACTAAGAAGCAGGTTCACCTGTAAGATGTTAGTAACCAACTCAATGACAATTTTAGCCTGGGGAGCCCGTGGGGATTAGCTGCACAGCTCACTTGCTAGCGAGGTGTTCCCGGAAGTGATTGATAGCTTGTCTGATCAAGATAGAGCTAATTTGTTATATCAAAAAAAAAAAAAAAGACTGGGTATTAGGGAATGCATGTGGGAGAGGGGAAGGAGAATGAAAAGGGAGGGAAAGGGGTAAATGGAAGGGTGAAAAAGAGGGGGTGGAAAGGGGGGGAAAGGGGGAAGGGGAGGGGAGGAGGAAGGAGGGGGAGGAAAGGGAAAGGAAATAAGGGGGAATGGGAAGGATGGGGAAGCAGGAAGAAATAACAGGAGAAGTAAGGATAAAGAAAGGGAAAGGGGGGGGGGACACTCCCCTTAAGGAAAAGATATGAATAGTCATGCAGATAGCTCCTAATCTCTAAACAGATTGGGACTGAAGAGATGAATAAGGTCACAGAGGGGTGTTTGCAGATGATTTAAATGGAGCCTTTAATCAATCTGTATGATCAATGATAGACCCATCAGAAAATGAAAGAAAAAATTGTCATTAAACAAAAAGAAGGTTGAAGGCATTGGTGAAACCTCACATGAAACATAATGATCATGCAGAGGCTCCGCAGCAAAGTGTGCACTTACATAGGTCCCAGTGCTTCTGGATAAACGGCATTTCTACACCTCAGTGTGGATGGTCACCTACACTATGTCTATCATAAATAGGGGCATGTGTGTGTGTGTGTGTGTGTGTGTGGAACCTCAGAAAGCCAAGAGGGGGCAGGAAAAACCCTGAGGCCACCCACGACCCTCGAATCAAAGGTGCGACATGGCCTTAAGGATTTGGAGGGGCGGGAGCAGGCTCATCTCCTCATTGAGGTTCTGGGTATGGGGTGTGGTTGCCCTAGGGTAATGCACACCCCATGCCAAAAATATCCATCTGCAGGAAGCGTCCATCGCCGGATCACAGGTGTAGTGGATGATCGTGGGAGTGAGTGGACACCATGATGGAAGTTGAGAGGATGGGCTTAGATCCGGCACGGCACCGGAAGTGACATGTACTGGAAACAGCATCACAGGTGCGCTGCGTTCCACTTGGCAGAATACAACTGGAAGTGACATGGCCAGAAGCCATGTCACCTCCTGGTTGGATGGAAAAAAGTATCCGCCGTGGTATCGCCTCTGTGAAGTCCCTGTAAGATTACAGGGAGGAAGGGGGAATCATATGAGTATCCAAGACTCTCATACAGTCACAGGCATTGAGGAGACACGGGCAGGCCATAGCCATCGAGATTGGGACAAAAATAAGAGAGTAAAAAAGTAGAAAATAAAATAAAGAATGACAAATAAAAAAAATAAAAAAATGAAAAAAGAAAAAAAAAATGAAAGGAAGCAAAGAAGATCCATATATATGTGCATATAGAGATGGTTTGTCTCCAAAAAAGGGGCATAGCTGATGGCATCGTTGAGCCCTGGTGGATGTGTCACATTTAGTCTATATATCCACTTGGCTTCGGTCTGAAGAATCATTTGATCAAAGTCGCCACGTCTTTCGGGGGGGGGGGGGTGAACTTGTTAATACCTGGAAAGTGAGTGAATCCATTTCATAATTGTGGAACTCTGCAAAATGTCTTGGTATTGGTTTCTCTGTAATACCTCCCTTTATGTCCAATATATGGTCCTTGATCCTTTTCCAAAAGTACCGTTTAGTTTTGCCTACATAGTGCCTTCCACAGCCACATGTGAGCAAGTCTACTATGCCAATGGTATTACAGTTGACAAAGTGGTACATTGTCAGGTTTTCACCTGTTGGTAAGCGTACCACATTACCTGGTTTAATGAATTGACAGTAATTACATGCCCCACATTGGTATGTGCCACGGGGACGTGAAACACATGTATCTTGATTTTTTGGCATAGTGAAATGCCTGGAAACCAATATGTCATGAAAAGACTGGTTACTTCTGAATGTGACACTTGGTTCCGGGTCTATAAATAAACTTAAATCTTTTAGAAGGTGCCAATGGGTGTTCAAAATACGTCTAAATCAAAAGTAACATTTCTGTCTTTGCAGATGACACCAAGCTATGCAGTGGAATAACGTCCTTACATGTCGCCAATTTACAAACCGACCTCAATGCTCTGTCTAATTGGGCGACTATGTGGCAGATGAGGTTTAATGTTGATAAATGTAAAGTTATGCACTTGGGGGCTAAGAATATGAATGCATCATACATACTAGGGAGGAGTACAACTGGGGGGATCCATAGTGGAAAAGGATCTGGGGGTTTTGGTAGATCATAAGCTCAATGGCATGCAATGCCAAGCTGCGGTTTCCAAAGCGAGCAAAGTCCTTTCTTGTATTAAGAGAGGTATGGGCACCAGAGAGAGAGATATAATTTTGCCCCTGTTCAAATCATTAGTAAGACCTCATCTGGAATATGCAGTTCAGTTTTGGGCACCAGTTCTCAAAAAGGATATCGGGGAACTGGAGAAAGTGCAGAGAAGGGCAACCAAACTGATAAGAGGCATGGAGGAGTTCAGCTATGAGGAAAGATTAGATGAACTGAATTTATTCACTCTTGAGAAGAGGAGAATAAGGGGGGGATGTGATTTACAATATACAAATATATAAGGGGTCCATATAGTGAACTTGGTGTTGAGTTATTCACTTTACGGTCAACACAAAAGACAAGGGGGCACGCTTTACGTCTAGAGGAAAAGTTTCTTCACAGTAAGAGCTGTGAAAATGTGGAACAGACTCCCTCCAGAGGTGGTTCTGGCCAGCTCAGTAGATTGCTTTAAGAAAGGCCTGGATACTTTCCTAAATGTACATAATATAACTGAGTACTAACATTTATAGGTAAAGTTGATCCAGGTTAAATCCGATTGCCTCTCGGGGGATCAGGAAGGAATTTTTTCCCTTGCTGTAGCAAATTGGATCATGCTCTGCTGGGGTTTTTTGCCTTCCTCTGGATCAACTGTCGGGTCAAGAATTGGGTATATGGGATTGTACGATATTTTTTTTTTTTTTTTATGGTTGAACTGGATGGACTTTGTCTTTTTTCAACCTGACTAACTATGTAACTAAGTACAGAATGTTAAGTGTTGTATTTGGTGATCAGACGTATATTTTGTCCCTCTGATGAGGAGGGGGTATCACTTTGGAAAAGGAGGTCTCAAGGATTGTCTAATGCATTTCTATATGCCTTTTTGAGAGACCTTTTGCTGTAGCCTTGGTCTTTGAACCATTTTTGTAGGCTCAAAGCCTGTGTTTTGAAGTCTGCTTCATCACTACAGTTTCGTTTTGCCCGCAGGTATTGACCTTTGGGTATCGAGTTGATCAGATGTGCTGGATGGGTACTTTGAAAGTGCAGGAGTGAATTGCCAGCTGTATCTTTAAAAATACAGATTGGTGGAAAGGTCTGCTTTGGAATCTTTATGACTGGTCAAATCCAAAAAGGGTAGAGTATTAGTGTGCCAGTTGAGAGTAAGGGATAAATTATAATCATTGTGGTTCAATGCCTCAATGAAGGCCACCAAGAGCTCACAAGGGCCTGTCCAAGAAAATCAATATATCGTCAATGTACTTGCACCACAACAAAGTGTGGTGCAGGTACATCGTATACACATCTGACGCGAACACCTCATGCTCCCACCCCCTCAGATACAGGTTAGCATACGATGGGGCACACTTGGTACCCATCGCTACCCTCTGCACCTGGAGGTAGTGGCAGCCGTGAAAGGTGAACAAGGCATGTGTTAAAAGGAGTGCGTAAAGCACTTGATGGGTTTTTAAGAGTTGGAAATATCTGGATCCTCAATCCAATTTATTGTCTATATAAGATTGAAAGAAGTGACTGTGCTAGTAGAACCTAACTTATGTTCAAGTAGTTTTTTCAAATGGGAGAAAGGGGACGAGATCTCATTCGTCTCAACATTTTCAACCAAAGCATTGGTTTTAATCTTCGTCATTTGATCTATCCATGCATTTCTGCAATAGTCTGTCATATTTGGTTACAACTGGATTGTTTAATGCCTAACTCAGATTGGAAACTATATATGGGATTATAAAACTGAATTCTCTACAGCCAGAAACCTATACTACACAATTGTAATTGTCCACATACAGATATACAGAACATAAGGAAAAAAAAAAAATCACATCATCAATAAGCTCTTTTGATTATTTTTCTAAAGATTTGTATGTAATCATCGCACATTCTCCCCTGAAAGAAGAAAGGATAGTGTATTGAAACACCTGAATTTATGTAATTAAAGGGTGCAAGGGGTGAATGTGGGATAATTGAATCCTACATGTATGCCATCCCACGAAATACATGTACAGAAAAAAAGGAGGAAGGTTTGGTGGGACTTTACATGTATCATGTAGGTTTTTTTTTTAAGAAATGCACAAAATCAGAAAGTTTTAAAAAGGGGTATACATAATTTTATTTAACATGTACATAAAATAGATTAAAACCATGAAAGACAAACTACTTTAAAAACACTATTACAGTATCCAGGTCGTTGTTATCCTGGCTGGGGGATCTGAGAAGTCGGCCTACGCATTTCGCAGGAGGACCCGCTTCATAAGGGCCTTGAATTTAGAGGATAATTTTTATATAAATGCATACACTGCAATGATAATGCATAGACAAGTATTATTGACAACAGAATTGTTTTTGCATGTTACCTAGTTTTGCAAACTACCAGTAATATATTTAATTTAAGTTATGAACAAAGAAAATTGTGATCCAACAAATCCATCGAAAGCCTGCTTTATACACTGATAAAAACATGGAAAAGGAGAAAGAAGAAAAGGGGTTGTCCAAAAAGCATGTTGCATACCCACATAATGAGGGATATATATGAGTGCATGGATTTCAACCATCCACAAAACGCAGAGTATATACTGGGTGTGTGTGATATAGTTATATATATATATATATATATATATATATGAGGTAGATTCCCTTGTTCAACTGTAAGATGTTAGTAACCAACTCGATGGGAATTTAAATTTAAATTAATAAATTAATAAGAATAGCCTCATTCACTTATACCAATAAGCACCACCCCCATAGGTGTCATCACTTAGTCCCTCCCACCAGTCAAGCTACAAATTCCTGGGGCAACAAACACTTCTCATTGCTGCCTCTGAACATACAGCCAGCGCTGAGGACTTCTAACTGTCCAGGTAAGGATACCATATTCTTCTCCTTCACACACTCCAGCAGCCGTGAGTGTGGGGATGAAGACCCCAACAACATAGAAGCGCACACCTGGATTAGCATCCTTTTTTGTATAAGCAGTTACTGTTTTTCATGTTATCTACGAGCCAATTTAAATAGACTGTGCTGCGGGACAGATGACACCGCTCTCTGGGCTCACTGTGAGTAAGCGCTCACACACACCGGATCCTCCGTTCACTTGTCAGCTCGGCTCAATGCCATTTACCAGACCTGACCACTCTTATTAGCTGCTTATCCATGCAGGAATCTCCTCACTCTGATCCCTGTATATAATCATCATTCTCCCTCATTCATCCCACACATTTTATTCACCTAGACTTCAGTCCCCTTCCCCTCCCTCAATCCAGAGTTTTTTTCCGGTTCTCCACCTCACATTTTTAGGTAAAATACTGCATATCTGTTTTTTCCTCTAGATCCATGTGCCAAAAGGCACCCTCCAACAGGATCACTCCACAACTATTTTTACTAGCAGGTTAGTGCTGAGATATGCTTGTAAAGAAGGTTATGCATTTAAAAGTTCCTATATCAATCTTATAGCGATATTGCAGCATGCACTTTCAGTTTTATTTTATTCCAATTTCTATCTCATATATATATGATGCTTTTTTATTTCAAATACATTTTAATCCAGTTTTAATTTGAAGTGTTTTTCTAACAAAAACATATGTGCAGATAATATAAAGCTTTACACATTTTTTTCCACATACAATGACAGTACAATTGACAACTACTTCTATAATGTACATGAAATGATATCCTCCATGTGATGGGTAAATATTTTTGTATGTATATGTAGGTACAGCTTTTTTACACAATACTTGTGCATAGCATTCAGTAAGCGATTGTTTCGGATTGTGACCCTTTAATTTCAAGCATTTATATATATTTGCCTTTATCCTTGTTTTTTATTACACTTTTCCAAACAGCCCTGATGAAGTCCCCCAAAACGTGTTGCTCTCTTTTTATTGCTGAAACTTTAAGTAAAATACAAATTAATTATCACTTTGATCACTGGGCGCACTTTTATGCTAATTTCTTCTACATTACACACGAAATCGACCGTAAGGACGCACACCAAGGTAGCAGCCCAAGCCCATAACAGAGCTCATCACCACCTTTTTGCAAACTGGGCACGGAATTCTGGAAACTAATTCTTTCCCTCTGCCCACACCCTACCAAACTAAAACACTGACTGATAGAGTTCCTCCAGCGCGCTCTACACCCATTCTTCTTCACCAACTTCAGGCTGAAAATATATGCAAACATATTGAGGTTTTGGGGTTAATTTACTAAAAGCTGTTCACATTGCTTAGTGAATGAAATTAAGCTCTCTGACTTCCATTAGCCTGTCATAATTACTGTTTTTTTCCTTGCACATGACTTCCATTCTCCAACCATGTGCAAGCAAAAATATAGTTTTTTTGCCTTGCACATGATCATACAGTGAATGTTCACTACATTCACTAAGCTATGGGAAAATTCCCTTGCAAAGTGAACAGCCTTTTTGCTTTTAGTAAATTAACCGCTTTGAGTATGAATGAAAATAAAAAAAAGCTAAATTTTATTAAAAAAAACTAAACAAAGGAGAGACAGAGCGCACCGACTCCTAGTGCAACAGGTTTTCAATGAAAGATAAAAAGCAATAAAACACAATGCACTCACAGGGGTGTGTAGAGATAATTCAAAAAGCAATTCAAAAGTTGCCTTTTGAATTGTAGCCATGTGTTTCATGGGGAAGCCCAATAGCTAACAATGCGACTATATAAGCCATGTCCTATGACAGCACATGGCTGACCTGAAGAAGCAGGCTTTGAATCATGTTGTCTTGGCAACTAGGAGCATTCCCTGTCAGATGGTGCTGCCCGGAGTGACGTGATCCTTTAGGCGGGCCCAGCCTTGCGTAACCGGAGGATCTCTGCTGTGGACGAGCGACTTGTGTGCAGCTCGTCGGCGGCTGCATGCTGACACACTCACCATCCACTGTCAGCTCTCTGAAGATTCAGCCTGGAGCTCCGGCCGCCATGGAAAATTAACAGCCAGACATTGACCCTTGTCCATGTCCATCCTAAGCCTTTCACACACCCCAATCTTTGGACTGGTTAGTGAATGTGAACTTTCACATTATAGTTAGGGACATGGAAAGAGGTTAGTATTGGAGACAAAAGCACATGGGGTTCACACCAAAGATCGCAGCGACTCACAGCAGGGGACCAGTGTGTCCCCATTCACCTTTTCAGGTCCGATTCAGACCAAATTTTGGGCTGAAATGGACCAAAAGATGCACAGGACTCCTGTGCAATTTGCACTAGCGCCGCTGTGGAGATGTGAGAGCTGGTCACAACCTCCTGCTATACGAATTGGATGTAGGGAAACATGCATTCAATTTGCAAAGGTGAGAACCCAGCCTCAAAAACAGAGCTAAACTTACCTTTTCTTCAATAGTCCCTGAAGATTGCCGGTCTCTACCAATCTTCATTGGCGGTCTTGGAATTATGTCACTCTTGTGCATGTGCAGAAGTCAATTATCCCCACACTTCGGGACCGTGAGGGCAATGTAAGCCGAGCTGCGCATGCGCAGCTTGGCCTACATTGCCCTTACAGTCCCTGAGTGCGGGGATACTCTACTAATACTCTAATGTTATTGCAGAAAAGACATTGCACTTGCCAGCTTGCTTTTGTGACCATGGAACTTTTGCTTTCTGCATGGCCTGCTTAAAGTAGAACTAATTTCAGCTTGTTCCTTATGAACTGGCTGAATTTTGCTCCCTGGGTGGCCCTGTGATTGAAAATCAAAGGAGCCAGGCAGAAAACGGTCAGCTGAGTTTGGGTGTTTTGATAGCAGGTGGTGCTGCAGTGGGGGTTTCTTCAATCTGCACTGTTTAGCATAGTTGGATAAATCTGCCTGCAGATTGAAAGAAAAAAAAGTCAGTGTGTATGGCAAGATTTTGTGTATGGATATCCACACTTTTTAAACATAAGCCCTATATGTTACTGCTGCTAAGCTATCTATTCCTCGACAGGTTGTCCCACTATGAAAACAAATATTGTCAAGTTAGTCAAATATTTAATATCAGTTACAGCAAGGTGACCAGATTTGTAAAATTAAATCCGGGGACATTTTTTTTCATTGGCAAATGGTAAACTATTTTATAAGCATATTTTCCTCAAATGATATATGCAGTGTATGTGGTATGTGTTTATGGATTGATTGTACGATACTGTATATACATTATTTCTCACATTTCGTCCATGAGATAAAAATAAAAATAGATTTTTTTGGGATAGGACTACCAAATGTTAAGAAGATATAATTCAAATCCAATACGGGCAGAGGTGGCTCCAGACAATTTTGTTTTGGGGGTGCTATGGTGGTGATTGAGGAAAAAGTGAGGGTGCTAATGCAGCGCGTGGCCATAAAGTGTGTGTGACCAGCAAGTGGAGGTTTCTTCATGGCGTACAATATGTCCTGGCCTCTGTATACCAAAAAAAAAGCCCAAAAATTCAGCACACACTTTCTTTATACAATTCTACAAATGATTCTATAATCATAATAGAATGTACAATTGATATACATATTTTACATTTTATTAGTGTTATTATTATTATATAAAGGGGATTTCTTTTTGCAGAGAGGGTGACACCATCACTAATACACTGGTTGATTTGCATCTCTATTATTATTATTGTATGTAGGGTGTTTAACCATTATTTGCACATTGAAGCTCTGAAATTTCTTAAAATAATTTTGCAGAGGGGGTGACATCATCACTACTATATTGCAATACATTGGTTGATTTGCACTGTATATTCATTTATAGGTTTTACCATTGCACTTATAAGTCCATTTGTACAATTTTATAGATGAAGTGTAGGGCAGCTCTGCTTTTATCGATTCGAGTTAGATGAGGGAACCAGCTAACAAGACTCTCCTATTGCTTTTGAATTCTTTTTTGTTGCATGGTAGTTATTTTTCTTGATTTCTTATGTCCTCTGTATACTGGTAACCACTGGCCCTGCATATTTGTCATCAGTGTGCTGCTCAGGAGTGTGCCATGTACAGGGTGCAGGGCTCAGGAGTGTGCTACATACAGAGTGCAGGGCTGAGGAGTGCACTGCATACATAGTGCAGGGCTCAGGAGGATGCAATGTACAGGATGCAGAGTTCAGAAGTGTGCTACATGGAGTAACAGTTGCGATTTGGCTGATTCTCTTGAATAGATTGCATGACATGAGGTCATGAGGGAAAGTTCACGTTACTTTTATTGTGATTTGTGTCTCTTGCACACGGGTGGCTGAGCACATTCTGTGTAATTGTAGTTGAATTTCCTCCACCCAGCACAAAGTATATGTACAAGTATATGTACACGGAGGAGCTTTACCAAAAGCCTTGTTGGTGTTAGAATACACCCTGGATGGTCTTGTTCTCTGGAGCTGCCCTATGAATTTCCACCATGCCACACTGCAGACACAAGCATGTGCTCTTCATGCTGACAGATGCGGTTTCTCTCTCGCTTTAGACCACGTGAAGGGAAAACTCACTCACTGCATCCAAGAGCTGGAGAATCCTTCTGTTCTATTCCATCCCCTCTAGCAGGCTGGGCTGAGCTGCCTCTATTTCCTCTCCCTTCAATCCCTGTCTTTTCCTCTGTGCATCTCAGAACTCAAAGAAGGCAGTACCTGAGAACAACCCGGTCAATCTGCTTGCACAAGTAGCTCAAGCTCAAAATCAGATGAAACAGACATTGCTGCGGATGATGGAAGCTCAAGCTACAGCTCAGTTGGACAAGACTGATCCCAGGAAGTGCTTTCGGTATGGGGATCCTGGGTATTTTTGGAGGCAGTGCCCTCAAAGAAATGGAGAGTCAAACTTCCTTGCAGAATTGATGAGAGCATTACAGCAGTTGCTAACCATGCAGAAGGCGGGAAACTTCAGGGGGTCAAAAGAGAAGAAAACAGAATCAGAAGAAAGTACAGAAGAAGAGTGTAACATCTCCTAAATCAGAAAACCCGTCACCAGGGTCTAGGACTCTGGCACAGGGAGTCAATGTTCTATCACCACCCAGGGCTATGGTTAGAGCTTCTCAAAGTGGAAATAGAAAGGACCTCAGGAGAGTCGAAGTGGGAATATTAGCCGAAAAGTTAGTGGGGCCATCCCAAATTGTGTCTGTACAGGTAGAAGGTGTTTATACCAGGGCCTTATTAGATATGGGAGCTCAAGTCACTTTACTTTACCGGGACTTCTATGATCAATATTTGAAGCACATTCCTTTAAGCAACCAGCAACCTCGAAGTGCTGGAAATTTGGGGAATTGGGACCGATAAGTTTGCATATGATGGATATATTCCCATAAAGATCTCCTTTGGGCCAGCAGCTACAGGGAAGATAGAGACATTTGACACCCTGGCTGTGGTGTGTCACAGGCCTCCTGGAGCTGAACAGAACTCTGTTGATTAGGACTAACACGGATCTAGTGAGAAGACTGTTAGCAACTGTAGCAACTGTGGTGGGAGAAGATGGTTCTGTGCCGACTGGGATCCATCCATGACTATGCCAGGCCTGTCAACAAGAGATTAAGGAGAAACATGCCCCTGTCGAGGGAGTGGGGCAGTTATAAAAGTTACACACGAGAGAGAAGGTGCTACAGCCTGGAGAAATTGCTTTTGCCAAAGGCCACTGTTAAACTCATTTGGGAGCATCCAGGACCTTTTGTTGTGTTGGAAATTGACACACAAGCTGCTGGGATAGCGATGGTTCCAGAGTTGGTTTCTACCAAGGCCCTATATTCCAAAGTGAGATGAAGGTATCTATCAGCCTCCTAAATGTCACTGATCATCCTATGGTGCTGGTGGGGCAAGTGAGTGCAGCCACCCCAGTACCTCCAGCAGAAATTGTGAAAGATGAGAAGCATCAAGGGCTACAGAAGAAAATGGAGGAGTGTGCTGAGGTGTTGCCTCTGGCATTGAGAAGAAGGATGAAGTTACAGCTGTCACGTTGGGAGAAGATCTTTTCTGATAATGATTTTGATGTAGGTTGTGCTAAAAGTGCCCAACATTGAATACAGTTACAAGAAGACAAACCTTTTAGGGAAAGAGCTCGGAGGATACCTCTCAGTGACCTGGAAGATCTAAGGGAACAATTGGTTGAGTTGAAGTCAGGAGTAATTCAAGAATACAGAAGTCCCTACGCTTCACCCATCGGGGTGGTACGGAAGAAGAATGGGATACTGCGCATGTGTATAGAATATCGAACACTTAATCGACGGACTGTCCCTGATCAATATACAACTTCTAGGATCGAGGATGCTCTAGCAGGGCTAAGTGGTTTAGTGTGCTGGATTTTAAAAGTGGGTATTATCAAATACCGATGCACGCTGAAGATAAAGAGAAGACTGCTTTCATCTGCCCACTTGGTTTCTTTGAATTCAATCGGATGCCTCAAGGACTTTCAGGGGCACTAGCAACATTCCAACGATTAATGGAGAGAACTGTAGGAGATATGAATCTGATTGAAGTTCTGGTATATCTGGACGACATCATAGTGTTTGGAAAGACATTAGAAGAACATGAGGCACGATTGGAGAAAGTGTTCGAAAGACTACACGAGGAAGGGCTTAAATTACCTCTGGATCACCTATTTAGGCCATGTTGTTTCTGCCACTGGAGTGGCTACCGATTAGACATGTGCAAATTGTTTAGTTCCAAATTATTTTTTTAATGAATTTAGACAAATTCGTTAATTCCGAATATCCGAATTTTCGAATCGGAAATTCGAAAATGCGAAATTCAGGGATTCGGAAATTCGAAAATCCCAAAATCCAGGAAATTCGAAAATTCGGGAATCCAAAAATAAGAATGAAAATCTAAAAATTCAAAAGAACAAAAATCTGAAAATTCAAAAACCCCGAAAACTCAAAAATCTAAAATAATAACTAACTAATAATAACTTAACTATTACTAACTATTAAATTATAGGTATTGGAATTTCCTTTCAAATTTGGCCGATAGTGAACATAATGAATACGAATTTATCCGAAGTTACGAATTATCTGTAATAACGAATGCCATATCTAAACGAATGGAACGTCACAAATTAATAAATAACAATAATAAAAATGTATCATTATTATTTAGTTTCATACCATTTGTTTATTTTGGATAATTCGTAACTTTAGATAAATTTGTATTTGTTACCTTCACTAACAGCCAAATTTGAAAGGCAATTCCAATAACTATAATTTAATAGTTAGTTAGTTATTAGTTAGTATTTTGAATTTTTGTTCTAATTTTTGGATTGTCCTTTCTTATTTTCGAATTTAGGAATTTTTTAATTTTAAGAATTATCAAATTTACGAATTCCGAATTTACGAATTCCGAATTTTCAAATTTACGAATTTTCGAATTTACAAATTCTGAATTTTGAAATTTACGAATTTTTAGAATTTTCGAATTTACAAATTTTTGAATTTACTAAAAAAACAAAAAAAGAATGAAGGAGGCTTATCAGCATTTAAAGAGTCATCTTACAGACGCCCCAATCTTGGCATATGCTGATCCATCTAAGCCCTATGCGTTCCATGTGGATGCTAGTTGAGAAACTAGTCAAGAACAAGATGGTGGACTGAGACCAGTGGCAACCTTGTTCCCTCTGAGAAGAACTACCTGATACACAAATTGGAGTTTTTGGCTTTGAAATGGGTGGTAGTTGACAAGCTGAATGATTATTTGTATGGAGCCAAGTTTGTAGTGAAGACAGACAATAACACTTTGACCTACCTTCTGTCTTCTGCCAAGCTAGATGCCACTGGACATTGATGGTTAGCTGCTTTGGCTAGGTTCCAGTTTAGCTTGAAGTATCGACCTGGAATTGGCAATAGAGATGCGGATGCACTGTCCCGTAGGCCTCATCAGCCAGTAGAAGAATTCAGAGAATGGACTTTTGTGCCTACAGAGGGAGTGCAAGATTTATGCAGGGGTCTGTTCCAATGCTTGAAAGGAACTGTAGGAGCCGAATCTATAGGAGTTCCTCCCTCTGGAGTGCCTCAGTCTTACTGTGGACTGACAAGTGAGAAGCGAGAGTCTTCCTCGGTTATCAAAAAGAGATATAAAAACTGATCAAGTGCAGGATCTTCAATGCCACTTAGCCCTTGAAGCTCCGGCCAAGCAAGATCCAGCTGCTGTTGAAGAGTCCTGTAGTCAACGCCAAGGTCTTACACAGAGAGTGGAATCGGCTGCAGTTGAGAGATGGTCTGCTATACAGGATGGGCCCCGCTGAGGAATCCGAGGAAACATGGCAACTTTTTCTCCCTGAAAGGCATCGCACTTCAGTATTGGTAGCTTTGCACGATGAACATGTACATTTGGGCATAGAAAGGACTTTTAGTTAGAGATAGGTTCTATTGGCCTGATATGAGAAGGGAAATAGAGAGCTATTGCCATTCCTGTTTACCCTGCATTCAAAGAAAAACTATCCCAGTTCGAGCTGCTCCTATGGGACATCTGCAGAGTCAGGGGCCTATGGAGTTGGTGTGTATTGACTTCCTGTCTCTGAAACCTGATACAGGTGGAAGAAGCAATATTCTGGTGGTGATTGACCATTTCACTTGGTATGCCCAGGCTTACCCTACCAAAGATCAATGGGCTACTACTGTAGCAAAGGTCCTTGTAGAAAAATTCCTCATCCACTATGGGCTACCTGTCAAGATTCATTCCGATCAAGGAAGAGATTTTGAAAGTCGGCTCATATATCAGTTGCGCAAGTTGCGGCGTATCAAAAAGTCCCGAACTACACCGTACCATCCACAGGGATATCCAACCTGAAAGGTTCAATCGGACTTTACTGAACATGCTGGGAACTCTACCCACTGAAAATAAACAACACTGGGGAAACTATATTGCTACAGTCGTACATGCATACAACAGTACAGTGAGCGATGCCACTGGATACTTACCCTAGAGACTTATGTTTGGGAGAGAATATTGACTTCTGATTGATCTGTATTTTTGGAACATCTGCAGATGACACTTCTTTAACTTCCCATAAGGAGTATGTAGAACGTTTACGGAAGAAATTGAAACAAGCTTATGAGAGAGCTATGGAACATACTGCCACCCAAGAATTGAGAAATAAGAAGAATTTCAACCTCAAGGTAAAAGTGCAAGATTTACAGCCAAGGGGCAGAGTGCTGCTAAACTTGGCTGTGCTGGGAAAACAAATTCGCTGGAGGCCTCAACCATATGTTATCTGTCATCAGTTTATCAAATCAAGCCTGAGGGGAAGCTAGGGCCTCTCAAGATGTGGCATCGCAATCATCTGCTTCCTTTATCAGATGCTGTCCGAGTGCCTCCTGTTTCTTCTCCCCCTCCCTTGGAACCGAGTCCACCCAGAACTCATTCTCGGCTAAGACTTTCCAGTACAAGAAGAGAGTGAGGATGAAGAGATAGTGCCTTGCTGGTTGCGGTCCCCGGCTGTAGATACTGAAGCAGAAGTCAGCAATTTGACCTGAAGGAGGTCGGTAAAAGAGGTGGAAAAGTCACAAAGGTCACCTGGTCAGGAAATGAATGCTTTATCATCACCTAGGAGAATAGATACTCCTAAAATTGGAAAATACTGGACTAATTATGAACTCGGCCGAAGGGGACTTGATTCGTTTTACTGATGAATATTTGGCTGTAATGAAATCCATAAGCCACACAGGGAAGAAAACATCATTGTTAGATGAGGGAGAAGGTGAGAGCAACTCCAATGCCATTGATGAGACTGGTTTTACCATCCAAAAATCAGGGAAGAAGCAAGCCCAGCTTTATTGACGGGGACTCATGACCTTACTCCTAAAAAAAAGCCCTGACAGAAACTCTACTCCTGTAAAAAATCCTGAGAGGAACTTTACTCCTGTGGAAAGCCCTGAAAGGAACTCTACTCTTGTGGAAAGTCCTGAAAGAAATGCTGCTCCTGCTCAAAGTCCAGAACAGAACTATACTCGGGTAAAAAGTCCTGGAAGAAATCTTACACCAAAGCCAGAAGCCCATTCTCCTGTCAGATTGAGGAGGAATATCCACTCTCGTAGAAGACGGGGGAGAACTGTGACAAGTTGATTCCCACTATTCAAAGTCCAGTCCCTTGTTGTGACCTCTGACACCACTAGGTGGGACACGGCTATTGCCGTGGCCTGACAGAAAACTGATGAGTTAACTGAAAATGTGTACCAGTGATTAAAGCAGAATCCTGATGTTTGTCAATATTTGTTGAATTTGAAAACTGGTTAGAGTTGACTAACCCAAAAGTTGAAAATCCCTGCCTCTGTGGGGACCAACAGATACAATGTAGAGCTCTTCAGTCTCCTGGGTCTCGTCACTAGGCTTCTCCCCTATGTCTCCACCAGGAGACTGGGGAGCTCTACGTTGTATCTGATCGTACTATATGCGCTGAATCCATCTGACCGAATGTGAGTTAATTTACACACTTCAGCTTCAGAAGTCAGTTTTAGCATATTGCGCTATGTTTTATTTTCTCTGATTCTATCGAGAGCCATGTTGTTTGAAGCTATCCTGGAATTTTTGAAAAAGCACCCAACATCTTTATCAATCAGCTTGTGAACAGCAGTGTTTGTTAAACAGCAGGAACCACTTGCAGTGATCACTTCACACCAGCTTTATGGATGTTTTTCTATTATCTCTTTGATTTTATGAGTATTGGTTCACTCAATAGTGCACTAATTACTGCATATGATTATTTGGATTTTATCATATTATGTTTATTTTATATAGTAGGTTGATTTTAGTGCAACTTCACATTTATTTATTAATTGCTTTAATACCTCACATGTGGTGCAATCACCATTTACATATGCGTGCACGACTTATGTTCGCATTTGCCTGTGAGCACGGGGGTGCTTTAAAAATTATATTTAAATGTGTTTTTATTTTACACACTGTACAGTAATACCTTGGATTACAAGCATAATTCTTTCCAGAAGAATTCTTGTAATCCAAAGCACTTGTATATCAAAGCGAGTGTCCCCATAGGAAACTCAGATAATCTGTTCCACAGCCACTGCTTGTCTATGCAGTACCGCATGTGTCCAGAGGTGCGGGGGCGGCGGAGACACTCGGAAATATTCTGAGATCACTTGGAGACACTCGGGAACAGAGTGTTTCAGAGTGTTTCTGAGCGGCTCCGAATGTCTCCAAGCATCACTGGCGCACACACACTTCTGGCCAAATGTGGTACGGATAGAAAAATATGAAACAGCGCTGGCAGAATATATTAATTTAAACAATTCAGTGTCATAGTGGCTGGTGCCATATAAATCAATATGCTGGTGCCATACAAATCAATATGCAACTAAAAATATATAATATACACAATATGTTAATAATATTGTTTATATTAATAGACACTGAATTGTTTAGATTAATATATTCTGCCAGTGCGGTTTCTTATTTTTCTACCACTCATCAAGGTTATAGCACCTTTGCACAGCTGCTGCAGTTTTGCATTTATTTTATTTTTATTTATTACATTTTAGTACCTTAGCGCAAGTTTTTGAATAGCTTTAAATGTGGTACTGCACACCCCAGAGGCTTGAATCTTTCTTGTCTTGTGAAACAACGCTCGCAAAGCGAGCCAGGATTTTTTTTTTTTAAAACAGCTCGTATTGCAAACCCCTCGTAACTCACATTCGTCTCAAATCAGAGGTTCCACTGTACCTTTATTTTATTTTTTGGATCAACTTTATTGCCATCACAATGGATGAACAACATCCCTTGTGATAGCATGGGTCTATTATCTGGGGCCCCATTTTTCTCCTCTGGCCTCCAAAGCATCTGATCAAATCAAGATTGGTTTGATCAGATGCTTTCACAAACAGGTAATGAATGTTACATTCAAGCCGCAAGGCTTAATTTCCTGATTCCCTTACCAAATATGGCGGCGGCGGCAGCAGCAGGGAGCCGAGGGAGAGATCGGCTTCGGGTGCCGACATTGCGGGCGCCCAGGAGAGGTAAGTGTCCATATATTAAAAGTCAGCAGCTGCTGTATTTGTAGCTGCTGACTTTTCATATTAATTTTTTCGGCGGAACTCCGCTTTAAGTTCAGAGAGCTCTAGTTTTACATATGTGCCTTTTGATTCATGCCAATCCTCTTGTTTCCTTTCACTCTGTCTTGGGCATTGAATGTCGCCAGTCGCATCAAAGGGGGCAACATTCACCACCTGTAAAGTGATCCAAGTGGTTGTTTAGCTGATCTGATCACTTTTACATTGTAGGGAATTGCCGGCTGCAAAGATTTATACAAGGATCATGGTTTGTAACTGCAGCTACTATGTTTCCCCCGAAAATAAGACCTACCCCGAAAATAAGACCTAGCGTTATTTTCCAGGAGGGCTGCAATATAAGTCCTACCCCGAAAAGAAGCCCTAGTTTAAAATGCTTGTAAAATCCTATAATCCACTCTATTACAGTAGTATATAATGTACAATGTGTGTGTTTTTTGTAATTAAATTACGGAGAAGAGAGCTCCGGTGGGTCACAGAAGCGCAGAGCTGCGCTATAACAAAGGTATTTGGCACAATTATATTACAGAAACACACACATTGTACATTATATACTAAAGTAATAGAGTGGATTATAGGATTTTACAAGCATTTTAACTCGGTTCACACTGGGGATTCCTGACAGGCAGGGAGAGAGAGGGGGAGAGAAGGCAGCACATATCGGTAAGACCTACCCCGAAAATAAGCCCTACTGTGTCTGTTTTTGCCAAAATAATATAAGACCCAGGCTTATTTTCGGGGTTAACACGGTATGACCCTGGTATAACTACTTCAACCTGAGGTTGTATAAACACAGATTACGGGCAGGAAGTGGTTATCAATGTTCCCCCACTGATCATCAGCAATAGAGTTTTTGTACTACTTTTGAGGACTTTGGGGTGTGATTTAAATTGACATCTGTGTAGAAACCTGCACAGATGTCTCTGAAATCGCCCCCAAATTCGGGGCTGACATGCGGGAATGAAATTGTGCGAGTTCAGCTGAACTCGCGCGATTTCATTCCCACGGTCAGTGGGAACCTTGGCTAAGACCTAGAAGCTGATTGGTTTCTATGCAGAGCTGCACCAGATTCTTCACGCTACAGTTTTTAGTAAATCTCCCCCACTGGCTTTAAAAAAAGTATATTATGCTGTTTCACATCAGTCAGTAGGTTTTCTCTGTTGTTTAAACCATTTTAATAGATCAATGGATTTGCATTTTGGGCCTAGGTAGTCTAATTAGAATGTCATGCTGTACTGGATGACTACAGCCTTATACATGACCTAATACCAGTTTGCCAAATGTTGAGTAACATACTGAAAACCTCAGTGGACACCAAAGCTTGAGCAGCTTTGATGACAACTCTTGTAGCAGGATCAGGGCTAAACACAGGGCAGAACACAACTCCCTTTTTATTACAGGTTATGGTGATGATTTGCAATAATTTCCTCTCTTTTTGCCATATGAGAGATGATTGTGCCTATCTCATTGGATACCCTTCTCTCAGTTTAGTTTTTTGAAGACAATGCTAAAAATAAAAGCATTTTTTTTTTTTTTAAGATTTCCACTGACTGCAAAATTGATAATGATTTGGTCTAGTGGCAGGCAAAACAGGCCAATCATAAAAAAAAGGTATGCATTTTCCACAAAGGGAAACTAAGAATGCTTCCAAAATTACGACCACTTCAGTGGTATTATACAATTAGTACAGTCTCAGTACAAGTTGCATACTTAACTTTTGAAATTTATTTTGCTTTTAAGTCTTGCTGTATGTAAAAAAAATCAACTGAACATTCAGAAGAAAACACTACATTTTTAAAAACACTAGATACCACGTAATCAAAGATTTTAGTGCGGTAACCCTTACTGGGGTGTGCCTTTTGCCTCCCATCCAGTTACCAAGTCTAATACTGCCTGTCTCTGATTTACTAAAATATTGGTCGTGTTTCTTCTTCAAATATTCTCCATAAGGCTGGACTCACACTTGTGTGTTGCGTTTTTGAGCTACAGAGTCTTTGGCAAGATATCAATCAGTGGTTCAGCGGTTCATCTGCGTTCTAGCTGCGGATTTGCTGACCTGGGAGAGGAGAGGGGAAGGGAGGGAAGCCACTTTTATCACGAGGGGGGAAATCCAAGCCAAATTTTAAATAAAAACCGGCATGGGTTCCCCTCCAGGAGCATACCAGGCCCTTAGGTCTGGTATGGATTTTAAGCAGAACCCCTACGCTGAAAAAAACAGCGTGGGGGTCCCCCCAAAATCCATACCAGACCCTTATCCGAGCTTGCTCATCCCCACCCCCTTTCCTGACCGGCTGGGCTGCGTGCTCGGATAAGGGTCTGGTATGGATTTTGGGGGGACCCCCCCACGCAGTTATTTCGGCGAAGGGGTTCCGCTTAAAATCCATACCAGACCTAAGGGCCTGGTATGCTCCTGGAGGGGAACCCATGCCGGTTTTTATAAAAAATTTGGCATGGAGTTCCCCCTTCTGATTCATACGTACTGTGTTCAGAATGCAACACATCTGCAAATCAAATGCGTTCCCATAGAACATAATGGGCAGACACCGCAATGCCTAGAAAACGCACACGTTTTTTGGGCAATGCGCAGTGCGAATGCATCGCACATATGTGAACTAGCCTTATTGAAATCAATATATTTTAAAATGTTATGCGAATTGGATGCGGTTTAAGCCGCAACCAATTCGCATAGGTGTGAACGGGGCCTAAGGCTCCTGTATGCATGCCACAATGTCTATGCAATCTTATGGAAAAGGTTTGTTGCTGATCCCCCGATTTCAGTTCTTTTGAAGGACAGACGAAAGAACAGATATGCACAATACATTCTGATTTTACTTAGACTTTTTGATCCCCATAACTGGCCCATGTCAGTGGCTCAGATGATCAGCAGGAAATGCAAGCAGCTAGCATTTTTAGAAAGACATGAGCACTGGCAGCCTCCTATTTTTGCACAGGAGTCAAAAGGGATAAAAAAAAAAAAAGGCAACATCTCCCAAATGAAGCAGCTAAGAAATAAAATCACATACTAATTATAAACCATAAAGGATAGGTAAAGGTTTGTTTTAAAAAACAAAACAAAAAAACATGTCATTCTTACCTCCTCTGTGAAGTTGGTTTTGCACAGAGTGGCCCTGATCCTACTCTTCTGGGGTCCCTCAGCGGCGCTCCTGGCTCTTCCTCTTCTCGAGTGCCCCACTGGAGAGCCGTTCTCCCTTGGGGCACGCGTGCGCTCCCGTGTCCATTGACACAGAAGGCAGGACTCGGGCCCACCCCCTGGCTCCCACGTAATAGTATTTGATTGACAGCAGCGGGAGCCAATGGCTGCGATGCCATCAATCTATCCAATCAGGACCCGAGACACCGGCTGGAGCTGGTGTGCTTATCTCCGTCGCTGGAAAGTTGGGTTCAGGTAAGTAAAAAGGGGGCCTCTAATGCATAGAATGCATTAAGGTGAAAAACCTTAAGGGTTTACAACCCCTTTACAAACTGTGGAGTATATTTAAATAAAAATCACCTTCACTGAGCTTCTGTTTCAGATAAAGCACATGGCTACCTCTGACAGTTCTGTAATGTATCGTGTAATCAGTTATTGCTAAAAGACTAAAACTTTTTATGGCTTTCTTTGCACCAACAGTGCCAAACTGCTATATTGCATTTTCATTTCAGAGGTATTTAATGTTTTTTTTAAATCATTATGCTACTGCATGCAAAGCTCAACTTTTATTGCTTCCTCCACTGGAGTGGTTATATAATAATGTGAATACCTGGATACTCGACAGATTTCAAAGCAGGGCTTTGATGCTGCACACCGAAAAGTCCAAGTAATCCCTCCCAGACAGCAGAAGCAAGCCTGTCAGGAGTTAAAAGTTTGACAACTGGAGAACCCCAGCTTGCCATACCATCTCAAAATTGACTAAGTATTCTTGCTTCCTAATATATACATGTTATTTTACAATCTATGCATGCAATTAGATGTCACTTTAGAAACAAAAACACTATCATACATAGTGCACATGTACTAATGGGTTAATAAAACTATGTTCCTTCACATTCTGCAGTATCCTGGGTTACTGTAAAGATTTTGGAAAGATGATGCAGTTGCCCTGCAATCATCTGTGATCAAATGGAGACCCAAGTATCTGTTGTCAGAAATGTAAAAAATATGAGCATAGTTTTACCTTCTACATAGTACTCTGAGATCCAGCAGTATTTCCTGCATAATGATGTGTGCAACCAACAAAAGGTTTAAGAAATTTGTATCTGAACACAATTCAGGCAGCTGCCTTTTGGGATATTACTGTTTCAATAGTTAAAGCCGACAATGAGAGGTAGAGTAGGCCTCCATTAGTTTTGGACATTGAAAGATTGGCAAGATCACTGTATAAAGCACCATTATAGTAATTACAGGGATGTCACTCTTTCAAAACTTCTATAGGCATCACAACAGTTTTTTTCTGCTATAATCAGGGCAATCTAATGCCATGTACACACGATCGGAAATTCCAAGAACAAATGTCCAATGTGAGCTTTTTGTCGGAAATTCCGACCGTGTGTAGGCTCCATCGGACATTTGCTGTCGAAATTTCCTACCACAAAAATTTGAGAGCTGGTTCTCAAATTTTCCGACAAGAAAAGTTCTTGTCGGAAATTCCGATCGTCTATATGCAATTCTGATGCGCAAAAAAACACGAATGCACAGAATCAAGCAGAAGAGCCGAACTGCCTATTGAACTTCATTGATCTCAGGTCGTCGTATGTCTTGTACGTCACTGCGTTCTTGGCGGTCAGAACTTCCGACAAGATTTGCGTGACCGTGTGTATGCAATACAAGTTTGAGCCAACATTCCGTTGGAAAAAAACCCACGGTTTTCTCGTCGGAACTTCCAATCGTGTGTATGCGGCATTATGCCCCGTACACACGGTCGGACTTTTGCCCGGCCAAAAATCACATTGGAATTCCGACGGAATTCCATCGGAGTAAAAGAGAATATGTTCTCCATCTAAACTCCGATGCAATTCCTTTGAATTTCCGATGGAAAAAGTCCAATGGGGCATACACATGGTCGGAATATCCAATGGAAAAAGTCCGTCTGACTTTTTCCATCGGAAATTCTGATCGTGTGTACAAGGCTTTAGAGTAGACAAAACATTTTTATGCCATCTCTTGGTTCTGTCCCACAGTACCCTGAAGTAAATATGTATCAATGACCTACACTAGGTCATCAGACCTGCACTAAAAGAGGGAATATTAATTTTACAAGAAAAATCAGTTTTCGGATGCAAAAATTCTGTTTTGCTTTTTTTTTTACCTATTTATATTTGTCAAAAAAACAAAGAACTACCACATGCATGTTAAGGAACATTTACTCAATACAGCACTCAATATAATGGTATACTTTTTAGTCACTCTTATTTAGTAAAGATTAATATTTCATGCACTGGTCCTAAGTGGTACTACAGTTAGCTACACTGTATGGAACTATACACATCTCAAAATGGAAGACATTGGTGATTTTGTTGTTCTCAGACAACTTGTAACATTTTGTCCACAAGCAGTAAACTATACAGTATTTACGCCAATATTGCACATATCCCATTATCAATCTAATATTTATCAGGGAGAGGGGGGTGAGAAAAGTAATAAAACAATGTGATGAATACTCAGTAGTAACAGTGACTAAAACGGTCTAAAAACACACAGAAGCGATTACAGAATTGGGTTCCCTATTAAACTTACACAAATTTACAAGACAGTGTGCCTAGCTGAATAGGATTTGTAAATATTTAATATGCTATAAGAAACTGAAAACTAGGAACAGACCACACATTGCAGAACATGCTTTGGCACTTTGCTAAACTTTCTGCTTTGGCTTTATTAGAAAGTGGGACAGTGGTTGCTTTGCATCCTACTCAGTTAATTTCTTGGAAGTTACTGAGATTTCCCTCAATCTCTCTTATTATATTGCAAAAAATTATAAAAAAACAAACAAACAAACAAAAACCCTTTACATTATTTATGCACTTTCTCTGCTGGGCGCTGCTCATTTTGTTCATTTCACATGATTTATAAAATGTTACATTAAATGTTATAAAATTGATGTTCGCACATGTATAACATTCCATCACTTGAAATAATTCCCCTATTTATAGAAACTTGAAGGTCAACATCACTTATCCATTTTTCTTCATCTCACTTAAGAATTGTAAAGCAGTGTATTTATAGGAGAAAACCAGTACCCATTTTCACTACAATTTTCTATTGTCCCTCTATCCTATGTAACATCCACCCTCCTCATAGATGTGTGCACAGAGTGTGTCGGATGTGCCTGGGCACATCCCAAGCACCCCCTGTGCCATGCCTAAAGACCCCTTTCACACTGGGGCGGTTTGCAGGTGCTATTGCACTAAAAATAGCGCCTGCAAACCGACCCTAAACAGCAGCTGCTGTTTCTCCAGTGTGAAAGTCCGAGGGCTTTCACACTGGAGCGGGAAAAAAGTCCTGCTAGCCACATCTTTGGAGCGGTGTGTTTACCGCTCCTGCCCATTGAGAGCTATAGAGCCGGCAATGCACCTCTGCATTGGGGCGCTTTGTGGTGGTTTTTAAGCCTTTTTCGGCTGCTAGCGTGGGGTAAAACCGCCGCGCTAGTGGCCGAATACGCCATGAAATTAGCGGTAAGGTGCCGCTAAAAATAGCGGTGCTTTACCGTTACCGCCCCAGTGTGAAAGGGGCCTTACTGAGGCATAGCAATTGCCCTGATGCTGCCAGCTTCTTGTCTCTCCCAGCCTGCCTGTAGAACAGAGCCAACAGAGTTTTGGAGAACTTCCTTTGAATTTGTGTTACAGGTCTGATAGATGGGGATATAAGCAAGAAGAAAAAGCTGGGACTAGACCAGTATGGATCTATAAACCCTGACAAGTTTTAAATTACAGGCACAGTGTCATTCTAGTCTACTGCATCGGCTGAGGATATGAGCACTGTGCGTGCTCTCATGTACTCAGTAGACTTTTTAATAGTTTGCAAACTGACTTTGTGCTATTTGATAGACTATATTAGGAGGCACTGCACTTTATGCATTTTCCTATAGCTGACTATTAGGGCTCCTTTACATTTGTGGTTGGATGTGTGGTGAAAACATGCAGCTGAGCCACATTTTTACCTCCCCTCCAACCAGCTTCCCTTCAGATTACAGTGTTTTGCCAGGGTGCAAATGGCAGCAGCAGGAATCGGCTTGCCAGCTGCAGCAGCCCAACCTGCACACTGCAATGACAGGTTGTTGGTGGCCACAGCTATTTGTGGCTGTTCACACAGCCAGTGACCACCTGCCATGATCGCTATGGACACACTTTTGCTTTGAGGTGTACAGGTTCGGCAGGAGCAGTTAGTTGCTCACACCTGTAACAAACAGCACAAATCAATAGATTTCAGCTCCTTCTATTTGCACCCTGGCAAAACACCCCCGTAAATGTGGTTTTACACATGCAATGGTGCTTTGCGGCAGGAATTACACACCCTGTTGCATTCAGCAGGCAGTAATGTCCACCAAATGCAATCCATTCAGTGCAATGCCTGTGGTTGCGGTGCAGTAATGTGGCATGTAAAAAACAGGTGGTAAAAGGCAACATATCGCCTCCTCACTGCCCCTCCCAAATACCTCTGAAAAGTGATCCAAATGTGGATCAATTTCAGAGTGGTACACAAATGCGTGTTTAAGCTTTGGGGTGCAAACCCTAATGCAATAGGCTACACACACCTATGGCCTTCCTCCAAAAAAAATTAAGGCATTCCTACACCATTAGTACTCTTCCTGGTAAGTAATTTTAAACCTTTTCTAAATACGCCCATGTTAAAGATCCAGAGGGGAAGTGCAGTAGTCCAAGATAGAAACTGAGAGCTTACATTTTTTTTGTTGATATGGGTAACTTTACAACATTTCCTTTTCTTCAGCTTCTATAAATAATTCCCAGAAGGTTAAGCTGGTCACAACTTTCCCCCAAATAGTTGTGTTAATGTGTATTCTAATAAAAAAAAAAAATCAAGCACAAAGTAACAGTCAGCTTTGTATCAGGATGAAGTCGCACGGCATCAGCTAATTAATAAGACACAATGTTAAGAATTTGCACTTATATTTAGAAGGAACATTTTCCGTACTGTATGCCAGAAAAGGATAAAAGGTAAAAATCTGATGCGACTGCAAACATCAAAAAGTGTTCCCACACTAAGAACTAGAATAATAAATAGAACAAATGCTGTGCTGCTCAATCCCTATGTATCAATATGAAATAAACAAATAAATGCCCACCAGAGGGTCTTGAACACAAAATATAAAAAAAATAAACCCAAAACAAGTGCATAAATCCCAATATTGAATAGATACATAACAAATGTGTCTTGTGATATCACACAAACAACAAACTAACAGTAATAAATATATATATATATCAGTCATGGCCGAAATTGTTGGCACCCCAGAAATTTTTCCAGAAAATCAAGTATTTCTCACAGAAAAGTATTGCAGTAACACATGTTTTGCTATACACGTTTATTCCCTTTGTGTGTATTGGAACAAATCAAAAAAAGGGAGGAAAAAAAGCAAATTGTACATAATGTCACACAAAACTCAAAAAATGGGCTGGTCAAAATTCTTGGCACCCATTCAAAATTGTGGATAAATAAGATTGTTTCAAGCATGTGATGCTCCTTTAAACTCACCTGGAGCAAGTAACAGGTTCGGGCAATATAAAAATCACACCTGAAAGCAGATAAAAAGGAGAGAAGTTCACATAGTCTTTGCATTGTGTGTCTGTGTGTGCCACACTAAGCATGGACAACAGAAAGAGGAGAAGAGAACTGTCTGAGGACTTAAGAACCAAAATTGTGGAAAAATATCAACAATCTCAAGGTTACAAGTCCATCTCCAGAGATCTAGATTTGCCTTTGTCCACAGTGCGCAACATTATCAAGAAGTTTGCAACCCATGGCACTGTAGCTAATCGCTCTGGGCGTGGATGGAAGAGAAAAATTGATGAAAGGTTGCAAAGCAGGATAGTCCGGATGGTGGATAAGCAGCCCCAAACAAGTTCCAAAGAAATTCAAGCTGTCCTGCAGGCTCAGGGAGCATCAGTGTCAGCGCAAACTATCCGTCGACATTTAAATGAAATAATACGCTATGGCGGGAGACCCAGGAGGACCCCACTGCTGACACAGAGACATAAAAAAGCAAGACTACAGTTTGCCAAAATGTACTTGAGTAAGCCAAAATCCTTCTGGGAAAACGTCTTGTGGACAGATGAGACCAAGATAGAGCTTTTTGGTAAAGCACATCATTCTACTGTTTACCGGAAATGGAATGAGGCCTACAAAGAAAAGAACACAGTACCTACAGTGAAATGTGGTGGAGGTTCAATGATGTTTTGGGGTTGTTTTGCCGCCTCTGGATTTTGGGTCGCACTGTAGAGCCCAGTGTCAGAAAGCTGGGTTTGCGTCCAAGATCTTGGATCTTCCAGCAGGACAATGACCCCAAACATACGTCAAAAAGCACCCAGAAATGGATGGCAACAAAGCGCTGGAGAGTTCTAAAGTGGCCAGCAATGAGCACAGATCTAAATCCCATGTGGAGAGATCTTAAAATTGCTGTTGGGAAAAGGCGCCCTTCGAATAAGAGAGACCTGGAGCAGTTTGCAAAGGAAGAGTGGTCCAAAATTCCGGGTGAGAGGTGTAAGAAGCTTATTGATGTTTATAGGAAGAGACTGATTTCAGTTATTTTTTCCAACGGGTGTGCAACCAATTTTGACCAGCCCATATTTGGAGTTTTGTGTGACATTATGTCCAATTTGCTTTTTCTCCTCCTTTTTTTTTTTTTGTTTTGTTCCAATACACACAAAGGGAATAAACATGTGTATATAAACATGTGTATAGCAAAACATGTGTTACTGCAATACTTTTTTGTGAGAAATACTTGATTTTCTGGAAAAATGTCTGGGGTGCCAACAATTTCGGCCATGACTATATATATATATATATATATATATATATATATATCTCACACATACATACATACACACGCACACACACACACACACACATACATACATACATACATATGTGAATAGTGAACACAAAAAATTAAATAATTCAGTAATACAAATAATAATGACAGTCCGTGACACAAGGCTAATCCTCTAGCACAACCGTGCCAAGGTGCCATGGAAAAACACACAAAATATGCCCCTAAATTTTAGAGAAGTTCAAACAAATGTCTAGAAAGAATATTGATATGACCTAATCAAGGACCTCCAGCTTGATGCACCACAGTGTCCACCACCACCAGGCATGCACACTCACCTCCAGATATTGACCGATAAATGCTACAGGTCCATAAACGCTCTGTCAATTTCCGTACTTCCTTCCGCCTATCTTGCATGTACCCGATGCTGGAAGTTCCTCTTACGCGATCATTAGGGCAAGTGTGCACTCAAAAGAGGCACTTGATAATGTAGTAATCTTTTTAATAAATGAATTAAAAACAAAGAAATGCACTCGCATAACATTCAGGGCTCACAGACCCTTAAACCGCATGTAAACAGGAAAAGATGTATCTGGATAGCGGCCAACGACGCCACACCGGAAATATCGTTACCACTTTTCAGTCCGATGCGTTAAGTCAGAAATCACGTGACTTCCTCAGGGATAGGTCCATTCCTGTGTGCATGCCTGTTGTTGGTGGACACTGTGGTGCATCAAGCTGGATATCCTTGATTATGTCAAGTGTTTTTTGCTGGACATTTATTTAAACGTATTTACAATTTTGGGACATATTTTGAGTGTTTTTTCATGGCACCTTGACACGGTTGTGTAGAGGATTAGCCTTGTGTTACAGACTGTCGTTATTGTTTGTATTACCCAATCACTTATTGAATTATCTGTGTTCATTATTTATATATATATATATATATATATATTTGATTTTTTTCTTCAATATTGGGTTTTATTCACTTGTTTTAGGTTCTAGACCCTCTAGCGGGCGTTTATTTCATATTGATACTTAGAGATTGAGCAGTGAAGCACTTGTTCTATTTAAGTTTTGATAACGCATTTAATTATTACTTGACACAGAGCATAAAGTAGTTCCAGAGAACAGAAAAAAGTCACACTTTTTCTAACATAAAACAAGTAGGTGGTAGTCAAATTATTGCCAACCAGGAGAAGGAAAGATGAATATTACTGTGACTATCTTGGGAGCATAGTGATAAAAGTGAGAATGGGTACCTATGGCTAGACCGAGTCTTACTTTAATCAGACTAAACATTAAGAAAAGGTAGCGGTTCCACATTTAACACACAGTATCCATGAATTCAAACACTTTTGCAACATATCAAGCGATCATATTATTGCACTGACCTACTGCTGACCGGCTGTCCATATTTTTTTTCACGGTCTGTTACAAAGAACAATGTACAGTAGGTGCCGCCGATATTGTATATCTATCGCGCTCCCATCGCCGAGATTCTCGCCGTCAGGAGTGCCGAGATCTCGGCAGCAGGGTGGCGACACGTGTCGCGCTCGCTGCAATAGCGAGGAGACGCGACACTGTATTGAGCGGGGATCCGACGCGGATTCCCGCCAATACCAGGCACTGCGTTTGGTATGAATCCTGAGCGGGAACTCCACGCCAAATTTTTAAAGAAAAAAACGGCGTGGGTTCCCCCCTCCAGGAGCATACCAGGCCCTTGGGTCTGGTCTGGATTTGAAGGGGAACCCTACGCCGAAAAAACGGCGTGGGGGTCCCCCTCAAGATCCAAACCAGACCCTTATCCGAGCACGCAACCTGGCAGGCCGCAGGGGAAGAGGGGGGGACGAGAGCGGCCCCCCCTCCCTCCTGAACCGTACCAGGCCGCATGCCCTCAACATGGGGGGTTTGGTGCTCTGGGGCAGGGGGGCGACCTGCGGCCCCCCCACCCCAGAGCACCCTGCCCCCATGTTAACGAGGACAGGGCCTCTTCCCGACAACCCTGGCCGTTGGTTGTCGGGGTCTGCGGGTGGGGGGCTTATCGGAATCCGGGAGCCCCCTTTAATAAGGGGGCCCCCAGATCCCGGCCCCCCCCACCCTATGTGAATGAGTATGGGGTACATCGTACCCCTACCCATTCACCTGGTGGGAAAAAAATGGTAATAAAAACACAACACAGTTTTTAAAAGTATTTTATTGCACCGCTCCGGAGGTCTTCTTCCGACTTCGGGGGTCTCCGGTGTCGTCGCCTCGCTCTCCGGTTCTTTCTTCCGCCGGGCCTCCGCTAACTTCTTTTTAGCTCTTTTGCTAGCGGATGCCCGGTCTTCTCCGTCACCTTCTTCTTCTCCCGCTCTCCGGTTCTTTCTTCCGCCGGGCCTCCGCTAACTTCTTTTTAGCTCTTTTGCTAGCGGAGGCCCGGTCTTCTCCGTCGTCTCGTCCGGCTCTCCCTTGTCCTTCTGCCGGCCCCTCCACTAACTTCTTGGTAGCTCTTTTGCTAGTGGAGGAGCCGGTCTTCCCGTCGTCGCAGTCGGCGTCTTCTTCCCTCTTCTCCTCCTCGATGTTGACTCGACGCTTCCTCTCGCAGTAATGATAAATCTTCGGTCCGCAGAGATTAATATAGGCTTCTCATGACGTCACAGTCACATGGTCCCATGACGTCACAGTCACATGCTCCGGGGCCATGTGCCCCGGAGCATGTGACTGTGACGTCATGAGAAGCCTATATTAATCTCTGCGGACCGAAGATTTAGCATTACTGCGAGAGGAAGCGTCGAGTCAACATCGAGGAGGAGAAGAGGGAAGAAGACGCCGTCTGCGACGACGGGAAGACCGGCTCCTCCACTAGCAAAAGAGCTACCAAGAAGTTAGTGGAGGGGCCGGCAGAAGGACAACGGAGAGCCGGACGAGACGACGGAGAAGACCGGGCCTCCGCTTGCAAAAGAGCTAAAAATAAGTTAGCGGAGGCCCGGCGGAAGAAAGAACCGGAGAACCGGAGAGCGGGAGAAGAACCGGAGAGCGGGAGAAGAAGAAGGCGACGGAGAAGACCGGGCCTCCGCTAGCAAAAGAGCTAAAAAGAAGTTAGCGGAGGCCCGGCGGAAGAAAGAACCGGAGAGCGCAACGACGACACCGGAGACCCCCGAAGTCGGAAGAAGACCTCCGGAGCGGTGCAATAAAATACTTTTAAAAACTGTGTTGTGTTTTTATTACCATTTTTTTCCCACCAGGTGAATGGGTAGGGGTACGATGTACCCCATACTCATTCACATAGGGTGGGGGGGCCGGGATCTGGGGGCCCCCTTATTAAAGGGGGCTCCCGGATTCCGATAAGCCCCCCACCCGCAGACCCCGACAACCAACGGCCAGGGTTGTCGGGAAGAGACCCTGTCCTCATTAACATGGGGGCAGGGTGCCCCCCTGCCCCAGAGCACCAAACCCCCCATGTTGAGGGCATGCGGCCTGGTACGGTTCAGGAGGGAGGGGGGCGGCTCTCGTCCCCCCCTCTTCCCCTGCGGCCTGCCAGGTTGCGTGCTCGGATAAGGGTCTGGTTTGGATCTTGAGGGGGACCCCCACACCGTTTTTTCGGCGTAGGGTTCCCCCTTCAAATCCAGACCAGACCCAAGGGCCTGGTATGCTCCTGGAGGGGGAACCCACGCCGTTTTTTTCTTTAAAAATTGGCGTGGAGTTCCCGCTCAGGATTCATACCAAACGCAGTGCCTGGTATTGGCGGGAATCCGCATCGGATCCCCGCCTATCGGCAATGAGTGTCGCTCATCGTGAAAGGAACATTTTTTCCTTTCCCGATGACGAGACAGCTCGGCGCTGGCTCTCGCGACGGAGCTCATAGGGTGTCAATATCGCCGTTAGGAGCGGAGAGATTGACACAATATCGGCGGCACCTACTGTATAGTGTGTGGCATATGTAATAATTAGACCACTATGACATTTTTTAAAGTGCACTTCCAGTCTTTGGAAGTGACCATTGTTGCATAAAAAAAGTTTTCCAAAAAGTTGAAAACTTTGAGCCAATAGTTTTTTTTTTTTATGAAGAATTAGTTTTCACCCATCAAACAAAAAGGGAACAAGCCTGCCATGTCTTCCAGCAGCAAGTGACTTGTTGAATATAAGGTGTCAACCATTCTTCTTGATGAGCCTTTACCCATATTTGGCCAAATTTACGTAAAATGTGCCCTGCAGTTTTAAATTTTACTGCCTTGCTTTCTATCTGCAGTACAAAACATGATTTTTTTTTTTGTATGAAAAAATTGCCAGTGCTGCAAAAGAGGGCTACATGTTACCAGAATCCTTGAGATAATTAACATCCCACCACTACCCACCATTAAAACACGTTATGATATCTATACTACAATGTGAACCATCTGCAAAGCAAAAAAATAAAATAAAAATAATAAAATACAATTTCTACTCAATCCTGCTTTAACCTATGTAGAGTATACTTGCATTAACATAACATGCATGTTATAGCTAATGTTCTACCAGCGTGAAAAACAGTGCTCATCTTATTAGAAAGAGGTTACGATTGTTGAAATGATAAATCTCAGCACATGTGGTTTTTCAGGTTTATTGACGACTATAACTGCTTTAGGTTGGGTTCACCTATGAGCACGCAGTGGCTCACAGCGGGAGTTTGTGCGTCCTTGTTTATCGTTTCAGGTCAGATTTCAACCCAAATTTTGGGCTGAATTTGGTCCTGAAATGGACCAAAAGACGCACAGGGCTCCTGTGCAAATAGCACTGGAGTCGCTGTGGAGATATGTCGGTCACAATCTCCTGCTGTGCGAATTGGATGCAGGGAAACCCACATCCAATCCACACTAGTGTGAACCCACCCTTCCATGGATAATAACCGGTTTCTACAGACTCACTTATTACAGTGTTTATGCTTATAAGATGGTCGATTTATTTTGAGTTAACAGCTTTTGCTGCTTAGCAAAAGCTGTTAACTCAAAATAAATCAAACAAACGAAATAGCCCTAGAAAACCCAATTTTCAAAAAACATTTCTCATAAGGCTTTCCAAACATACAACCTACACAGGTGAAGGTGTGATGTATGAGCTGGATGAGCTGGGCAATTTTCAGAAATACATACTTTTTTCCTTGTCCTTCAAATTAAAAAACAAAACAAAATAAAAAAATTATATATATATATATATATATATTATATATATATATATATATATATATATATATATTTTAATACCACATAACAAATTTTATGTTTTCCATAACAATACAGGAAAAAGGTGAATATGTGCCATATGATGTATCTGCGTATAGCATATTTTTTAGGCAGACAAAGGTTAATCTGTACCAGTAGAGTGTAAGATAATGATAATAAAATGTTTACATTGTAAGGAAACCTGAGAGCATATTGTAAACTTTTCAAGGGATTTGAACCAAAACGAGTTTTACGTTTTTTGTTTTATCTTTACCAGCTTGCCTTGTTCCGTTAGCTCCTTCCAACAATATTCACTGTAAGAGGTTTCTTTTCAGTTGCATGTATAAAAAAATGTGAAATTGAACTTAAGGTAATTTCACTAGAAAAAAGTGATCATGGCAACAAAAAAAAAACGCTGCATCTTGACATATTTAATATTTGACCAACGAAAAATAAATCAGAATCCGGTGTGTAAGAAATACCTGGAAATTCAACTTTGTCCCCAAGATTCTGTAGTCACATATCACAAACCAGTGTTCGTAAATCAAATCCATCCTGCCATGTTGACAATGGTCCTTCAGTGACACTTATCTACCCAAATGTTGCTGCCATATTGAGTTGTACAGTATTTTGTGACAATTCCTGCACCCTTTAAGGTTTTATCCTTTCTGCAACATGAATCATCCCCCTAATAAAAAAAAAAAAAAAACTCAAAATACAAGATGCGGGGTTATGAAAATACAAAACAATTCAAAGATAATTAACTCCTCATTAGGTCAGTATGTATTACCACTAGATATCCTCTCCATGGCCAAGTGTTTATATAGTACTGGAATCCAATTAATAGTGTAGAGCATGACGCAAAGTAAAGGGATTTCATGCTGTTCTCATCAAATCTGTTGGCATAGTCATTCAGAAGATCACATTTCATGGCACTTTTCTTGATGAGAAGCGTATTAACAGGACCAGTGAGGAAAAGTCACAGCACAGAGTTTTTCATACTGTAACACTATTATTTCCATCAGACCTTAACATTCTTCCAATACATACTTATTTCTGAGGATGTGTGCAGGTTTACATGAAATAGGTTCCATTATCCATTCAAGAACACTTTTTTATCTTGTTCTTTTATCATTGCTACTGACCTAAGGAAAGATAAAAAGACAAAAAGGTTAAACATATCCTCATTTAAGATTTATAAAACCAACTAACTAAACAAGCAGTATCTTGCAACGGGTATTCACATGCACTCATACTTAGCTATAAATAAGTAAAGTTTGTGCTTAGTGGATAAGGTGGAGAATCTTGTCAATTGTGAGCGGACTAATTGTGAGGGTAGACAATGGGAGCTGCTGACTTGTGCAGGTGATCTGCCAAGCTGGTTCCGCCTATCTGTATGGTTCCAAGCTTGACTGTGCAGGCGCAAGCCGAGGCGACGGAAATCGCCGAGCTTAAACAGCTGTTCGGCAGTGCCTGCGCAGTCAAGGGGGGAAGCATATCGATAGGACGCGCTCGCCCCTGCTGCTTCATTACACACGCCGCTTTCCTCTTCATACAGCAAGGGGCAGCTGAGATGTGATAATGAGCAGTGCGATTTCTTTGTTTATACACGACGCTCTATCCAGCAAGGGGCTGGATAGAGTGTCGTGTATAAACAAAGAAATCGCATTGCACAATATGACATCTGAGCCGCCCCTTGCTGTATGAAGAGGAAAGCGGCGGCGTGTGTAATGAAGCAGGGGGGGGGGGCGCATCCACAGTTGCCAAGCCTATGGTTCCTATCGCTCTGGTTCCCTCTACTGCGCAGGCGCAAGGGCAAGCCGACGGAAATCTCCGAGCTTCAACTGCTGTTCGGCTGCGCCTGCGCAGTTGAGCGTGGAACCATACAGATAGTGGAACCAGAAGGACAAGTCACAGGCACTAGATCATGTCAACTTAAAAAAGAAAATAAACTATATGAGTAGACCAGTGTTTCTCAACTCCAGTCCTCCAAGCGCGCCAACAGGTCATGTTTTCAGCCTTTTCATTATTTTGCACAGGTGATGTGATCAGTTTCACTGCCTTAGTAATTACCACAGCCATTTCCTCTAAGGGAAATCCTGAAAACATGACCTGTTGGGGCGCCTTGAGGACTGGAGTTGAGAAACACTGGAGTAGACTATGGAACCTGTTCAATTTGGCAGGCACCAGACCTGTCACCATGGCAATGCTTTTTCGTAAGTCAATCTAAAATTTCCAAAAATTCGGTTTAATTTAAGCCATGCATACTATATAAAGATCGCATATTGTTAAACCATAAACAGTTTTTTTTAAATCTCTTTATATATTGAACTGACTAAAGTTTTCCAGGCATTTCAGCTATTAGTACTACCCTGAGAATAAAATGAATGGTCTTTCATACATACCGTATATACTCGAGTATAAGCCAAGTTTTTCAGCATATTTTTTTGTGCTGAAAATGCCCCCCTCAGCTTATACTCGAGTCTGTGTCCATCTTCAACTTTGTGCGACTGATCCCGGCCAGCTGTGGGTCCCCTGGACCCCAAACTTGGCACATGTAGCCCCACTCTCCCTCTACAAGTGTGCAAAGTTCGTTGTCCGGGGGACCTACGGCCGGGGAGCAACGATTTTTCAAAGCCGGGCACCCCTTCCATAGACTCCAGTGTTAAAAGGTAATTTCTCCGGTGATTTTGGGGACCCGGTACCGGCCAGCCCTAGGTCCCCTGGACCCCAAACTTGGCACATGTAGCCCCACTCTTTTTCTACAAGTGTGCAAAGTTTGTTGTCCAGGGGACCTACGGCTGGGGAGCACCAATTTTTCAAAGCCGGGCACCCCTTCCATAGACTCACATGTTAAAAGTCAGTCTAGTCACACAGCGCCGGAGATCAGGTAGGGAAATTGGGCACAGTGAGGCATGGGCACAGTGAGGCATGGGCACAGTGAGGCATGCACATGGACACAGTGAGGCAAAGTGAGGCACAGTGAGGCATGCAGATGGACACCCTAGGCTTATACTCGAGTCATTAAGTTTTCCCATTTTTTGTGGTAAAATTAGGTGCCTCGGCTTATATTCGAGTCGGCTTATACTCGGGTATATACGGTACTTGTCTTACAAAATGGTTAAATCACCAATACCAGATGATGAACAGTTACAGAGAAGGTCTAAGTCTAAATTAAAATTCACAGGTGTCCAGTTTGTAAAATGTTCTTAAGGCAAAGGCCCGAATCTTTGGTGACAGTCTCCTCTGTACATCACTGTCCTCAGCCTTCCTTCACATCAAACCCCCCCCCCCCCTTAACATCACAGCTCCCATTTTACATCAATGATCCCTTTATAAATTCCAATGCCCCCCTTTGCACATCACAGTGCCCCTTGCAGTCATAGCCCCCTCTCCTCCTTTACATCACAGTGCCACGTTTCATCATTCAGCTCCCCCTGCACAGTCCTACCAGGGCAGAGGCACATAGCAGCTGGGTGTTCTCTCTCTGGTCTCCCACCCGGCCACCGCTATCATCCTCACAGCAAGCATGGCGGAAGGTGCTGCATATCAGGACAGAGGGCGGGTGCTGCCCAACTTATTTTAATAAAAAAAGAAGGCGATTACCAAATCCTGCCCTCTCTCCTGATATGCAGCCCCTCCTTCCTGCCGGCTGTGAGGATGATGGCGGCCGGGCAAGGAACCAGAAAGAGATCACCCAAGCTGATAAGTGGCACAGCCGCGGTCCGGTCAGGACTGTCGCTCGGTGCGGGTCCGGCATTTTGTGAACTGGTCTAAGGTATCTTCAGTATTATTTTCTTTCATTTTTAGTGACAGGCTTTTTTCATAGGCTTGCTTCCAAATTTTGGTAATGCATTTTTTGATATTTTGGTAATGAATTATATACAAGTGTAGCGGGTGTCAAATTTAGTGGGGTGTATCTGGGCCATAGATGGCCCAGATACATTGATTTCAGGGATTTATGGACATTTTCGGAGTGTGGGAGGTATGAATGGTGTCATGTTCCCTGCGGTCCCTGGGTGGCGCTGTCCTTTTTGTCCTCTCGCGGCAGTAGTACGGCGAGGCGGGAACCCGCTGTGCCTGCTCGGAGAGGATATAAAGGGGGCAGACATCTTGCGTACGAAGTCCATTCCCCAGGCACCTTCAGCCTGGGGGCTGCTGCGGTTCGTCTGTGCCCAGGTGCCCTTGGCCTGGGCGCGTGGAGTCGAGTTCCATCCCAGGCACTTTCAGCCTGGGGTGAGGTACTATACCAGGAGGCCTGGGGCCCAGTACCTTCGACTGGGTCTCGCGAGGGCGAAGCATTCCTAAGGTGCCCCCGGTTCTGGGTGCCTGAATCCTTTGCGTAAGGGACCGGAGACGTGACCTCCCCGTAGAGCCAGCGCAGCATATGCTGGTGCCGGTGGAGGCCTCTGGTGACCGCCTGGATGGATGTCTTCCTCTGACAGGGGTCATTTGTTCTAAAGGAGGTACTTCATGTTCTTATGGTCTGTGGCAGGGACCCAACTTTCTCAGGTCAGTGACAGGCCTCATCCAAGGCCTGTGGCAGGGGCCTCAACGTTCACCCAGGTCAGTGGCAGTGACCAAATTCACAGTCGGTGGCAGCGACTGTGCGCCAAGCCTGCTTGCACTAAACGGAACAGGAGGAACTTTAATTCATCAGTTGTGCCTGGACCTACTCTTCCGTACACCTTGTCTGTTCTTTTAAAAGTCAACCAGTTTCAAGTCAATAAAACAGTGTTGGACTTTTCTTGGCGTGGAACTCGTGTCACTGGAAGCTAAGTGTCCCTGTCAGTGACAGTGACAATCATCCTCCATAGGAGAAGCTGAGGCTCCGGCCTAAAACGCAGACCCGAGTGTAATGGTTTATCTCATATCTCTGCATCCTACATCAGAGAGCCGAGCTGGTGGTGTGCATCTTTCTACCTTCTCCCAGATACCCCTAGACGAGTAGAACAAGCCGTGAAGAGAGGGAAGAAGCTGGGGGAGGACCGCTACACATACATACATCCGCTCTAACCCCGGTAAAACCCCTTGAAGCAATAATCGGTAATATCAGGTACATTTGTGCCCGATACGATACTTAAAAAAAAAAGTGAATATCGGCACCACCGATAATCGGTCGATCCCTACTTCACAGAAAAGGTTAGTCTAGCCTTTTGATTCTTTCTGCTAATGAGAGGTTTGGTAACTACAGAGTGGACTTTCAGTCCAAATTCTCCTAAACGGCGAGACACTGTATGATGAGACAGATCCTTACTGTTGAATAGGGATGGGCTATCTGTTCGAGTCGAATATGAGTTTGACTCGAACATTGGCTGTTCGCCGAACAGCGAACAATTTGGGGTGTTCGCGGCAAATTCTTAAAGCCGCGGAACACCGTTTAAAAGTCTATGGGAGAAATCTAAAGTGCTAATTTTAAAGGTTAATATGCAAGTTATTGTCATGAAAAGTGTTTGGGGACCCAGGTCCTGCCCCAGGGGACATGTATCAATGTAAAAAAAAAGTTTTAAAAACAGCAGTTTTTTCGGGAGCAGTGATATTAATAATGCTTAAAGTGAAACAATAAAAGTATTCCTTTAAATTTTGTACCTGGGGGGTGTCTATAAGTATGCCTGTAAAGTAGCGCATGTTTCCCGTGTTTAGAACAGTCTCTGTACAAAATTTAATTTCTAAAGGAAAAAAAAGTCATTTAAAAACTACTCGCGGCTCTAATGAATTGTCGGGTCCCGGCAATACAGATAAAAGTCATAAAATAAAAATAAATGCGTGGGGGTCCCCCAAAATTCCATTACCAGGCCCTTCAGGTCTGGTATGGATATTAAAAGGAGAAGTATGGGATGGGTTAAATAACTAGTACATATTACATTAGTCACATATCAGCTAATCTTTTTTTCCTACCTCTTTTAGTTTTTACAGCATGTGCACATGAACTTTCCTTCAGCTGGCAAAAACGGTCCATTTTCAGTTTTAAAAGTTCTCAGGGGGTGAAAACATCTCCACCAACACACCCCCTGCCTCTGTCCCCCCTCCCCTAAAAGATGTGGCTGTGCTGATAGATAGAAATATATAGTGTAGATGCTCATGCACAGCAATATCAGTGACTTCTCTCACCTTACTCACTGAAATGCTGTTATCTCTGCTGGATTCCTCTGAAGAATGGAACAGGCTGAAGAGGAGGGAGGGAGGGAGGGGGAGGAGTGAGCTACGCACTGTGAAGTCTCAGGAACGAGCAGAGGGAGGAGAGCCGACATCAATCAAGCAAAATGACAGAAAAGGGGGTGGATCAAGACTTCATATTCACACCATTGTCGAAATGATGCAGTATGAAAGACTGTAGAACCTCCCACAGGTATTTATCTAGATTTTAACAGAATGGGGGCACTTCTGAGAGGGCTGGGAGGGTTTATAGATATCAGCAGCTCACATAGAATAGAATAGATATAAGCAAAAAAAAAGGAAACTGATACTTCTCTTTTAAGGGGAACTCCATCCCAAAATGTAAAAAAAAATGGCGTGGGGTTCCCCCCAAAAATCCACACCAGACCCTTATCCGAGCACGCAACCTGGCCGGCTGCAGGAAAAGGGGGGCGAGAGAGCACCCCCCTCCTGAACCGTACCAGGCCACATGCCCTCAACATGGGGAGAATGTCCCCATGTTGATGGGGACAAGAGCCTCATCCCCACAACCCTTGCCCGGTGGTTGTGGGGGTCTGCGGGCGGGGGGCTTATCGGAATCTGGAAGCCCCCTTTAACAAAGGGGACCCCCAAATGCCGCCCCCCCCATGTGAATTGGTAAGGCTACCATTTCACAAAAAGAAAGTGTTAAAAACCACAGGAGACGCCTTTATTAAAAATAAAAAAAATTAAAATTAAAAAAAAGATTCCAGCAATGTAATCCAATAAATCCATGCTCGATCCCCAGCGATGGATGATCTCCAGTGACTCCAGCCAGGAACACGCACAGGATCCTGCCTCCACCGGAGGCACCCAGTCAATGAGGCGGCACCAGCTTGACAGCTCTTATGTAGCTGAGGGCGACAAGGGGAAATGCCGGGGTTTCCCAGTGACGTGTACGGGTGACCACGCCCCCCTCTGATGCCTGCGTTGCATCAGAGGGGGGCGGGGTCACCCGTACACATTTATTACAGCCACGAGTAGTTTTAAATGACTTTTCCCTTTAGAATTTTTTTCCTTTAGAAGAAGTGCAGAGACTGTTACACTAGACACTTTTATGGTTTCACGTTAACCGTTATTAAAATCACTGCTCCCGAAAAAACTGCAGTTTTTAAAACTTTTTTTTGCATTGATACATGTCCCCTGGGGCAGGACCCGGGTCCCCAAACACTTTTTAGGTCAATAACTTGCATTATAAACCTTTAAAATTAGCACTTTTGATTTTTCATGTTCGTGTCCCATAGACTAACGGTGTTGGAACAAATTTTTTGCCTGTTCGCATGTTCTGGATGCGAACCGAACAGGGAGGTGTTCGGCCCATCCCTACTGTTGAACGGATTGCCCATTGAGATTCTCCGCATTATCCTGTCCTCTCTTACAAATGTATTTTGTGGACAAACAGCCTTCTTGGGGGACTTGAAGGAGTTTGTGAGGTTGTAAAGATGCAATATTCTAGAAATCACAGATTTGGAACGACAAACTTCTCTTGCTATAGCTGAATGGGTCATCCCTTTGTCCTTCATCTGGACAACCTGCTCCCGGGGGGTTTCAGTCACTTTAGAACGGCTCACCATTTTTCAAAGTCAGTGAAAACTAGAAAGTTAGGCTGCCCGTTAAATAGGGTTAGTCAGATATTTAAAGAAATTAGCACATGGTGCCAGATTAACACAAACAACCGGGAGGTATCTGAAAGTGTTCTCTAATTTTGATCAATGTTCTTTTTCAAATCTCATTGAAGTTTTTTATTTTGTGCTTCAAAATATATGTAGCACATGAAATATGCATAACAAACTGCTCTTTTACTCCCGTTTAGATCATTTAAAATAGGACTAAGCAGCAGGCATGTACTGGCCATCAGGACTGCCAGGAGGTTCCCGGTGGGCCGATGGTTCAGTGGGCCAGTTTTCAGTGACAGCGGAGGTAGAGCGGGCGGGGACTCCCAAACACTGTCCACCAATGAGCTAATCTCCTGCTGTGCAGCTGTTTAGGAAAAAAACGTCTCCAGGTCCCCTGTGTTCAGTGGGGTCCGGGGGACAGAAGTTTTATCACTTTCGACTTTGGGCAGATTAATCCGCAGCAGCACACTACACAGTTGAAGGCTGGCCTGTGCTATATCAGTACACTGGAGCCGGCCAGGAGCGCTGCTGTGGATTAGTTCGCCTAAAGCCGAAAGCGATGAAATAGTCTGGAAAAAAATATGGTTGCGCTAACCCTGAAGAGATTGCACAACTAAGTGCATAACTAAAAATAACATTGTGAATGCATCAACACTTAAGTGAAAAATGTGAATCTCCAAGAAAAGAGTGTTATGAATAGCAAATAAATGAACCATAGATATGTGAAAAAAATATAGTCCAAGAGTGATAACTTGACTAAAAAAATAAAAACAATAAAACATCTGAAAATTATGAAATGAAAAAATGTGTCAAAACGTGGGTCAAAGTTTAAAATATTGAAATATATAAAGTCCTTGCACCCGTGCAGAAAATAACATGCTCCGCGAAGTTGATACATAAGTGTAAACTCTTCAAAGTTTAAAAGGAAGCTGTTGTGAAATCCACCACCAAATTGAATAAAAATGCCTCCTTACCAGAGCTCCGTGACAGAGGATCCGGAGAAGCTTGGATTAAAAAGCACGGTTTGCTCCAAAAACACCCAAATTGGACAGCAATCTCAGTCAGCACATTCCGTAGACACTCAATGAATCGCGTGTGTGTACCATGTAAAAGACATAATGCCTCCATAGTGTAAAAACGTTTTAAGGTTTATTAAAGTAAAAAAGGTAGCACAATACCACAGCAATAAAAGAGCCTTAAACCTGTTGTGCCGGCTGGACACAAACAGGCAAACCCGTCCTTCTGGATACACGAGAGTATGGGGTGATGATGTCAACGCGCCGCTCCACCCTACGTCGTTTCGCAATAGAGTTGCGTCTTCCAGGGGCACGGGCGGCATGTCACGTCACCTCCCTAAATACAAGAAAAGATCTGGCCAAGCCCCGCCTAGAGCCACAGTGCGCATGCGCACTTGCCTTACAACCAAGCCTCCTTCTGAGCCGCTGTCCACAAGCTTATCAAAGCAGCACCAACATCACGGTCATGCGGAAGTCGGTGATCATTGTAATTAAATGCGATGCAGGTAGACACCGAACACCCGGGATCAGCCCAACAACACGGTGAACCCTGTGGACTCTGGCGCTACATATACAGAACAAAAATGTTTTAAAATATGAGAGACCAGAAAGGACCGCTAATCATATGATAAAAAAAATTATAAAATAAACTAACAATAAATGGCAATGTATCAAACATTACCTAAGTGGCCAGGTAATTAAACATGGGCACAAAAAAGGAGATAGTAATGGTTGACAAGAAAAATAGTCTGCTTTCTGTCCCCCAGCCCCCCCACTAAACCGGGGGAGACCTGAAGAAGTTTTTTTTCTAAACAGCTACACAGCAGGAGTTGGGAGATTAGCCGATTGGTTGACAGGATTTGGGAGTCCCTGCCCGCTAACCTCGCCCCTCCCACCCGAGTTTCCTCCAGCCTTATTTACCCAGCTCTGTGGTGCCCAGGAGGAAGGGAGAGGGCCAGATGTACCCAGCAGTGCACAGCTGGTCCCGGGCTCCCAGCTCCAGAGGAACCACCTGAAGGAAAATCACTGCACCTGGGACCTAGGTAGAAGAAGAAGCTGTGCAAACCAGGTATTGGGGGGGACTAGCATTAATGGGCACTGGTGTGGCTGTGTTGATGGGCAATTGCGCAAAAAAAAACATAAGTAAAAACATTCCACTATTGGGCATAGGACAGGGCATAGCCATTAACGCAGCCTCACCAGTGCTCGTTAATGCAGCCTGACCATCGCAGTCTGTTGTGTATAGGGCTACGTAGCTGCAGATCGGTCGGGGGGCCCATGCTGACCTGTAGCCACAGCCAGAGGCACTTACAATGGGCATGTGAGCATTAGAACTGGACCACGAAACAATGGAAGAAGGTGGCCTGGTCTTATGAATTCTAAAAATGGTTTGAAAAGCAGAACAAGTTTGAGGTGTTAACTTGGTCCCCAAATTGTCTAGATCTCAATCCAAATCGAGCATCTGTGAGATGTGCTGGAAAAACAAGTCGGATCCATGGATATATATATATATATATATATATATATATATATATATATATATATATATAAATAATGTCCAGTAGTTGCCACTGCACACATATCCAAGAGAAAATGTGCCTAGGATCTAAGCAAAGCATGAAGTACATATAATCCAAAAGAGAAGGTGGCACTCACAGGGCTTGAAAGGTGAAGACATAGTGATAACGTTTTATTTTTTGACGAAGAGGCACAAGCTCGTGAGCTTGTACTTTGTCGAAATAAAATTTCATCACTCTTTCGAGCCCTGTTAAAGGATAAGTTCTCCTTTCTCCCCTGTTGCATGATATACCCATGTTTAGGATGTAACATGCAGCATGGAAGCATACATAACCCCAGGAATCAACTTAGATTTGTGTGTAGAATCCTTTAGTGCGCCTTCTGTCTCCTCTTTTGTTTTTAAAAACAGTGCTGCCGTGTGTCCCTATTCTCCACAGAGCCTCGTCATCGCTCTGTGCCATTTGCCCTATGCCAAGACTACACCTCTCATCACCCACCTCGGGAGAGGAGTCCTCAGAAAGCGAGCACGTCCCCCCCCTCCTTCCCTACCAAGCAGGACCACAAGCTCTCGCTCTTAGCTGGCTTCCTCCCCTCTCACCCTCCCAATACTCATGACAAGTATGTAAACATCTTGAACACACAATGTGTGTGTATATTACACACACACACAGTATCTCATGAAAGTTAATACAACCCTCACATTTTTGTAAATACCGTATTTATTGGCGTATAACACGCACTTTTTCCCCCTAAAAATAGAGGGGAAATCGTGTGTGCGTGTTATATGCCGATATAGGCTGCCACCGAGGGGAAGGAGGGGACGAGCACCGCCGAAATAGAGCCGAATCCCCTGGACAGCTCCACCTCCTAGCATTGACGTCCCGGCATTGGACCGGCGTTATGTCATCATAGGATCCGGGCCAAGGGGCGGAACTGGGAGTGACGCCAAGCCGAGTACACAGGAGATCCAGCTCTGTCTATTTCGGCAAGGCTGCAGATGGACACTAAACAGGCTGCAGTGAGGATCAAGGCTGAAGATGGGCACAGATCAGGCTGCATCGAAGCTGCAGATGGGCACTAATCACGTTGCATTGATGCTCACTGACCATTATTTTGCTTCAAAGTGGTTTATTAAAAAAAAAAAAAAAATCCTGAAACTTCCCTCTTAAATTGGGGTGCGCGTTATACGTCGGCGCATGTTATACGCTGATAAATACGGTACTTTATTATATCTTTTCATGTGACAACACTGAAGAAATTTGCTACAATGTAAAGTAGTTCGTGTACAGCTTGTATAAGTCTAAATTTGTTGTCCCCTCAAAATAACTCAACACACAGCCATTAATGTCTAAACCGCTGGCAACAAAAGTGAGTACCACCCCTAAGTGAAAATGTCCAAATTGGACCCAAAGTCTCAATATTTTGTGTGACCACCATTATTTTTAAGCACTGCCTTAACCCTGTTGTGGAAATTTTTATTAATGTATGTTGTCAGATGTCCACCAGTGTGGGTTTTGCTGTAATACGCTCATGTGAGCATATTCGCACAGACGTTGGTGGAAGACCATTTGGCGTCGGAAACCTTCCCGTGGACACGGCAGATCTGTTTGTTCTTTTAGGGATGTTCGTTCATGCCTCAACAAGAGACTGGCCACTTCATGGCGACTGCATTAACGACTCCAAGCAAACAGATCTGCGTACATGGGAACCATATAGCATAACCATACAAAAATTATGGCCCACTGAGCCATGATAGAGTATGGCTTGCGTCATTGGTAGCAGTGGGATGGTGTGTACATGGTCATGTTCAGAGCCATGTAAGTAGTGTTCGAATTGTGAGACACTTTGTGTCTCACAGAAAGCCTGCTGCATGGCTCTGCACACAAGCATCTGCACACGTCACTACTGGTATTCTATTTGAATATATACATGTGTGTGATTGGTTCTTTTGAAAGAATACAAATGTCTGGCTGATTCTAAAGCCACCACCTCTCCTTGTTATTCGCGTTGACAGTATAAACAGAGCTGCCCATCCTAGACAGGATTCTGCTAAGCTCAACGTAATACCAGCATCTAGGTCTGTGTTACTTGGAGATACAAGCGCGCTTTTCCCGGCATTATACAAGAGAGCTATATTTGTGCTTTTAAGCACAAAGAAATTATTTGCTTATAGGAGAAGCTTAAAATTTCCCAGACAGTTTTGGCGGGCCAGAAAGGAAGCCAACAGATCTTCCTAATTCAGTGGACCCTGAGTGGGAAAAGACATCCAGAACCAGCAATGGCCGGCCTATGGTAAGGCAACCATACTTCAATTTTTATGAACATTTTTGCTGTTCTGTGTTCGGAATCTTGATTCTCTGTCCGCTATATGGGGTAAGTTCTGGTAGGCAAAGAACCTTATGTTTTTTTGTCGCTTTCTGTATAATGGCGGGACTTTAATTGTAGGTTATATTTTTGTAATTGTAAGTAGGTCTATTAATTGGGGGGAGTACCTATATTTGAATCCTCTATAGGTCCCATTTAATACAAACCTAAAGTGAATGCTGTATGTGTGAACAGGCTGATAAAGAAAAGTGTATGCTGTATGTGTATGACTGAACAGGCTGACACCGTGTGCCAATATGGCTGCCGCATATATAATTGGCCATGTGGCTGAGGGGAGAAGGTACAACCAGTATTGCTGATGGTCCTGTGTATCTACTGACCTTTCAACTTTCAGAGCCAAGTATTGTTTTGTATTTGGGACCAGGAGTATATGTTAAAGGCGTGTTATTCCACGTTTTATGTATATTTGGCAATTTTGGATATATTGTTTAGTTAAATATGACTATATTTTAGTACTCCTATGAGCCCTAATTGATATAGCCTAAAGTGTTTGTCTAAGGATAAGTGTTTATTTGGTGTCTCAATTGTGTAGTTTCTAGTAAAGAAAACTCGGTTTGTGTTGGTTTTGGCGGGATCAGCGATTTCATTTTTTCCCCCCATTTGTTAACGTCGACCATTTTGAGGTAGTCCAGATTTCATCCACCATTTTACCGTGGACCAATTTTCGATTGTCATTTTGTTTCTGCTGATTTTTGGTTCTGGGTGAAATTACTCTGTTTTTGGACCGTATTTAAGCATTTTGTGAAACTAAGTCATCTTTTTGAGGAATTCAATTTTTTGGCTTTAAGTTGTTTTTGTGCGATATTTTAGTCTTGAGTGAAATATAGTCTGTCTTTTTGTACTGAATTCCATTTCCAGTAGAATTTTTTTTTTTTAATTCCAGTTGTTTTGTGAAGTTTTATACTGTAATTCAGTTTTGCGTAGAGAGTAAACGGGAGGCCTCACCATTATTGTTGTAACATCTAGGTACAGATAAAAGCCATAATATTGTTTTGAATAGTGGAGGATTTCAAGGTACTTTGTAGTTGTCTGATGAACACGTTTAGAAGGCTGTATATCATGAGACAGGTCGGGCCATGTACAGTTGCAAAAATAAAGTATGTGAATTCTTTCTCCATTTATAGACAATGTGTCTTACCATGGACTATTGAACAGCAAGGCTTTTGGAGATACTTCTATAACCCTTTCCAGCTTTATGCAAGTCAACAATTCTTAATCGTAGGTCTTCTGAGAGCTCTTTTGTGGGAGGCATCATTCACATCAGGCAATGCTTCTTGTGAAAAGCAGACCCAGAACTAGTGTGTGTTTTTTATAGGGCAGGGCAGCTGTAACCAACACCTCCAATCTCATCTCATTGATTGGACTCCAGTTGGCTGACACCTCACTCCAATTAGCTCTTGGAGATCTCATTAGTCTAGGGCAGGGGTCCTCCAGCTGTTGCGGAACTACAAGTCCCATCATGCCTCTGCCTATGGGAGTCATGCTTGCAGTATATCAGCCTTTTCAGGTGGTGCAAAACCACCCCGTACACAGAGGCCCTAGAGGCTAAAGCAGTCGCAGTGCACCTGCTGGTCGACTTATAGGAGGAAGCTGATGCTCCTCCACTGCCTGGTACAAAAGCTTTGCCCAGTCATTGGAGTGTCAGAGACACCAGAGACGCAGCCACTAACGGGCGTAACGCTGACCTCAGCATGGCGAACACAGTCCGAGCCATCGCTTCTGATGTGGAGAAGAAGGAGAAAAACTGCGCTAAATAAATAAATTAAGAAAAAAAGAAAGAAAAAAACTCCAGACGTTTAACTGGTAGCTTTGTAGCTATGGAGAGCTGCGATTAGAGATGTAAACTACCATACATGGTAATGATTAAGGAAAAAAAGTTGGTGGAAATCGCGCTACCCCCGTGACCAATCACTGACAGTGAACAAGTGGATTAAAAATCAACAGTTAACCCATACATCACAAATCAGAAATGAACGGATAAGTGAGAAAAGGTTATGTATATAAAACAAACTATAAATCTATGAACATTAGATAAATAAAAAATGGTCCATCAAAAAAGTTTGTTTAAATAAAGTCCAAAGTATTAACACCAGTGCTTTATGTAGAAATCATAAACAAATTGTGCTGTGTCCACATTCATCTGTGACATTCCACCACCAAAACTCAGGATTTCTCCTTACCAGCTGTACATGACCCCCTATTACAGAGGGTCAGTGTATGCATTCAGTAGTTTCTCCCACAGGTCACCGCAGCACACAACACAAGAGATTCCTAAGATACCGACCTCCGGTTCTCATCAATGGGCTCATATGTATAAAAAGAATGGAACACACTCCACATAGTGCATTATATCTTTTTTTAAAATTTATTCCATAAAAAGCAAGTATTGCACTTACATGTATGCAGTTAAAAAATCGCCTGATTACGTCTGGTGTGCCGGCCGTAGCACATTCAACAGACACCCGTCCTTGTTGGAAATATCAGAGGTGACGACAGCGCTCCGCTCCGCCCTACGTCCGTTTCGTAACAGTTTACTTCTTCCTGGGGCACGGGGCGGCACACTGCGTCACCTCTATTTATACTCTGAAACAACCAAGCCTCATTCTGGATCCGAACCATCCACCGGACATGCGCAGCCACTCAGATCACACTGATATGGGTGCTGGCCGCATACACTGCCTTGATTCGCTGGATTGTTTGAAGGACACATGGCTGAGCCAATGGGCTCAACCTTAGCCTTCAAAGCATCCCCAGCGTCCCTCTAGCACGGATCCCATAGTATGCTGTATGGGCATCCCCAGCGTCCCTCTAGCACGGATCCCATAGTCTGCTGTGTGGGCTAACCAAAGCACACACAAACTAATGAAGAAGCCTGGCTTAAGTATATCTTTTGACCCACTTCGTCCTGCCCAAAAAACAGTGTGGACTGGACTAGAGACTGGTCAATAGAAATAAAGTTATAAAAAATATATATATGGGGTCCTACACGCATGTAGTGACACCTAGTGGACACTTTTCACACTGCTCCGTACACAGAGACCAACACAATGAAGGTGTCAGACCCTGTACAGGGAACATACCAAGTCGTACCAAATTTAACCAGTGCCAGTATTAGCAAAATCAAAAATGGACAACTGATGTGCAGTGAACCATATTTAAAGGCCATATTGTGAATTACACAACTTCACAATATCTGCACATCCCTTCCCCAAAGGTTTGGACAGGAAGTCCAGTCATTGTGGACATGGGTGTCACTCATCAGCCGCAGCCAGAGTGACCCCTAGTGGGCAAACCACAAATGATTCTCCGAATACATGGACAAAGCACTGAAAAGTGCCCGTCCAGGTCCAGGAAATGCAGACTAAATGCTCTCATAGACAGCCTATTTGTTCCTGCACATTATAATTAACCATTTAAAATTAAATGGATTAAAAATGAAGCAAATCCACTAATGAACTTGCCATATATTGGGAATGTGAGCCACTGCTTCCAGAGGCCTATGCTCCAACAATATACACCTCTCTAAATCTCATTCTCAGCTACCCTTGTGAGAGATAGAGGGGGAGGGGCAAGGGAAATGGGAGAGGAGAAAGGGGGGGGTTTTGAGTGGGGGTTGTCAACTTTGGCTATAACGTCAGAATCAAGACGCATGGGACCATATAACCAACCGCTATGATGAAAATAATAAAAAATTGTTTATTGTGATATGGGAACTAACCCATAGTGGTGAAGGACCCAATTACCAAAGATTAATTAATTAATTGGCCTCCATACTACTGGAACTGGGATTGTGACAGTGATACGATACCTAATAGTCCGTGTATGTGTAAGGAACACAAAACGAGGCCAAATTGATCCAGTGCGACAACAATTAATTGATCAACATTTGCTAAATCACATGAAATTACAAAACTATATAATTGTCATAAAACCATATTCGAAAATTATGCAATGACAAAATTATAAATTATACATAAATAGTGATGACATATATGTGATGGTGCATAACTGATAGCCGTTGTATATGCATTCAAGAATTATTAATAAATGCGTTGACGTCTGTGTCGACGTTTAACCCAAAAGGGACATATGACTTTAATCTATGTATCCAAAACATTTCTTGTTTGGAAATTTCCCTAACGAGTGAGCTCCCTCTCCAATGGGGTTTGTACTTATCTATCCCCATATAGAGAGTATTAGACGGGTCCCTCTGATGCACTTCATCATAATGTCTAGAGACTGAGTGCTTGGGAAACCCTACTTTGATATTACTGATGTGCTCATTCAATCTTACTTTTAGGGCCCTTTTAGTCCTCCCCACATATTGCAACCCGCATGGGCATTGGATAAGGTAGACCACTCCCTCTGTGGCACAGGTAATAAATGGTTCCACTTCAAACACCCTAGACGTGCTGGTGGACACAAAATTACAGATCTTTCTGTCTTTGCACCTATTCATAGAGCAAACTCTACAGGAATTACAGCGATAGAATCCCGTGAGGTTTTGAAAGAAGACCCTATTGGCTTTTGGAGGGTCAGAGACACTGGGGGAGATCCTGTTGCCAAGCGAGGAGACCCCCTTAAAAATGATTTGGGGTTTCGCCGGCAATATGGTTTTCAAAACCTGATCGCTTTCCAGAATGTGCCAGTGTTTCTGTATTAGCTGCTTCACCTTGCGGTGTTGTGTGGAGTACGTAGTGATGAAAGGCATCGAGATCTTATTAGTCCTCAGTTGATGTTGTTTATCTACCAGAAGTAGAGACCTATCCATCTCTCTGACTTCCTTCACCGTCTGGGCTAATACTTGAGAGTCATAACCCTTTTCTATGAATCTGGCTGACATTATAGATGCCTGGGTGTCAAAAGTGTCAACCTTAGTGCAGTTACGTCTAAGGCGTGTGAACTGCCCTCGGGGGACAGCTTTCAGCCAGGGTTCGTGATGGCAACTGTCCAAAGCAATATATGAATTGCGATCAGTTGCCTTAAAGTAGGTTGATGTCACAAATTTGTCATCTTCCACCCTGATTGTTAAATCCAGGAAGTTGATCTGCTCCATGCTAGCCTCAAAATTAAATCTAATGCCCCTTTCATTGTTGTTTAGGGATGCCATGAAATTCAAAAGTTCCGGCTCTGTGCCATACCATAGGAGGAGGACGTCATCAATGTAGCGAGCCCAAAGGGCCAACTCCGGCCTCCTAGGAGCATTGATGACGTCCTCCTCCCACTTGGCCATGAACAGATTGGCCAGGCTCGGGGCATACTTAGCCCCCATCGCTACGCCTCTATCCTGACGATAGAATTGTTGATCAAACAGAAAATAGTTGTGCGTAGCGGCATAATTCAATAGTTCCATGATGAAGTCCGTCTGGGTTGTTGATAATCCAGAATCCCTCATTAGGTATAACTTCACTGCCTCCAACCCCAAACTGTGAGGGATGATGGTGTATAGCGAAGTTACGTCCGCTGTTACCATCCATAGGCCATTCTTAGGTGTGAGGCCGGTTAACAAATTAATCACCTGCTTAGTGTCCTTAATATAGGAAGGAATCCTCCTCACTAGTGGTTGGAGGTAGTGATCAATATATTTGCCCACCCGGGACGTAATTGAGTCTATCCCACTCACAATGGGACGTCCCGGGGGGCAAATGAGGCTCTTATGAATTTTAGGAAGGTAATAGATAATTGGGATCCGGGGGGCAACAGGCACCAAAAACAGTTTCTCCTTCTTAGTGAGGATACCTGTATGGAAACCTTGGTCCACAATTATCTCTAGTTCCTTCTTATACCTAATGGTGGGGTCCCTGTTTAGGGGGGTGTAGGTCTCATTGTCCCCCACAATTCGATTTAACTCTGTTGTGTAGTCACAGCGGTCCAAGACCACTATACCACCCCCCTTATCTGCTGGTCGAATGACCAGTGATTTGTTCTCACACAGGGAATCCAAACCTAATTCCAAATCTCGTGACATCTTAGTCTTTTTGACTTTGATGTCTTCGAGATCCCTCAGTACCACGTCCTTGAACACCCTAATGGACGGGGCAAGTGAGCCAGGGGGGTTGAAAAGTGAGGCATTTGATAGACCAGAATGTTGAAATTCAGTGGCAATCGATATCCCCTCAGTAATCGGATTAGAATTCATGTACCGCTGGATGTTGAGTTTACGTACATATTTATGTACGTCCATGAAAGTCTGGAACTTACTCATACCTCTCGGTGGGGCAAATTTCAGACCCTTATCAAGGATCTTTTTTTCAGATTCCGTTAGTACCTGTTTACTGAGGTTAAATATCCCAGTCCCTAAACTCTTTTTCTTTTTTGCTGACTGTACATGCCTCCCCCCTCTCGTTCCTCTCTTAACTCTATAGGCCTTCTTGGGCCTCGGCTGTGCCGCCCCGTGCCCCAGGAAGAAGTAAACTGTTACGAAACGGACGTAGGGCGGAGCGGAGCGCTGTCGTCACCTCTGATATTTCCAACAAGGACGGGTGTCTGTTGAATGTGCTACGGCCGGCACACCAGACGTAATCAGGCGATTTTTTAACTGCATACATGTAAGTGCAATACTTGCTTTTTATGGAATAAATTTTAAAAAAAGATATAATGCACTATGTGGAGTGTGTTCCATTCTTTTTATACATATGAGCCCATTGATGAGAACCGGAGGTCGGTATCTTAGGAATCTCTTGTGTTGTGTGCTGCGGTGACCTGTGGGAGAAACTACTGAATGCATACACTGACCCTCTGTAATAGGGGGTCATGTACAGCTGGTAAGGAGAAATCCTGAGTTTTGGTGGTGGAATGTCACAGATGAATGTGGACACAGCACAATTTGTTTATGATTTCTACATAAAGCACTGGTGTTAATACTTTGGACTTTATTTAAACAAACTTTTTTGATGGACCATTTTTTATTTATCTAATGTTCATAGATTTATAGTTTGTTTTATATACATAACCTTTTCTCACTTATCCGTTCATTTCTGATTTGTGATGTATGGGTTAACTGTTGATTTTTAATCCACTTGTTCACTGTCACAGTGATTGGTCACGGGGTAGCGCGATTTCCACCATCGCTTCTGATCACCTCCGAAAGGCAGGTGACCCCCCCCTGCCGGGAAAGTGGTACCCCTGATACCAAGGGTCAACTTCATAGGCAAAAACACATATCCTTATGAAAATGCTCTACAAGTTATAACGTGCGTTGAGGGACCAAAAAGGACCTCTGCGACAAACCCAGTCCCCATCTATGAAGAGTTGTCTTCAATATAGAGTGGGTCGAGTGCGACACAAAAAAGGGACTGACACCTTCCAGCAGCTACTTCATTGATAAGTGCTGATTGTTCAAACACATAATTTATACTGTGTATTTCGCCAAAACGCGCTATTGGAGCATGTGAGGAAACCCACTCAGCCACAGAGAGCATAGTACATAGACATACGGTGTATGTATTTTAGTTTGTGTGAATAAACATATTTATGCTGTGCATAGCCCAGAAGGCGCACATACCATTGGAGCGTGGGTGGAAACCGGAGCACCCGGAGGAAACCCACGCAGACACAGAGAGCAATAATACATACATTCAGAGTTGTGTATAAACATATTGCGTATGTTCATACTGTGTATTGCGCCGAAGGCGCGCATGACATAGACCGTGGGAGAAAACCGGAGCACACCGAGGAAACCCATGCAGACACAGAGAATAACCATACAGCCACATACTGTGAATGTATTTAGTGTCATATATAAACATATTGTTTATGTTTATAATATGCATTGCACTGAAGGCGCGAATGTCATAGGAGCGTGGGAGGAAACCGGAGCACCCTGAGGAAACCCACGCAGACACTATAAACATAATTGTGTATGTTTAAAACTATGGCGCCGAGGGCGCTTAATCCTCTCTGAATCCAATCTGAGTACAAGTGCTACCGAAGCAAGCACCAAACTGCACAAAAAACAACCTCTGACCCTCAGAACAGTGGTCCTGTCAGAGTCAGAGCATCCCTCAGGAAATGGCGGGAAACCACAGGTGCAGGGGCACTGGCTGTTGAATCTCAGATACTGACTCCATGTCACAAAGAAGCTCTCAGGACTAGTCAAACTAATGACCAAAGTCCCCCTCCTCCATGCTGCACCGACCGGGGGTCACCCAGGGGACACACCTGCCGAGAATGAGACCGCTCAGCGTCATTGCCCGCCTCTATACACTAAGACTGTGTATCACTGTAATATCCATGCTGCTCTATAAGCAGTGTGTGTGGAAACAGTGAGGGAAGTTGTGAGGAGAATCGTGCTTGCCATCCAGGAGCCAGCACAATAGGCCCACACTGCACCAAAGATGGCCCGACGCCTCAGGAAAGGGCGTGACCACAAGAAAATGGCCGCCCGCAATAGCAACTGCGCCAGAGCGCGGCCACGGCAAGATGGCCGCCAATGGGAAAAAGCAATGCAATAGAAAACACCTTGAAAATGGTGCCAGCGCCGTCAAAAGGGCTCCCGAGCACCGCGATGTGGACAAGGCGGCCAGGCATGGGCTTTCCCGGAGTAGAGCACCCCCCACAGAGGAACGAGCTACGACACCACACGGACCCCCACAGGTACGCCCCGGTCACAGCCAGCCCTGATGTGGCAGAAGGGAAAACAGGGAAGGGGAGGACAGGAGAACCCCCTTTTCTCAGGAATGCCCAGCTGTTCACACCCGCCGAGGCAGGGGGAACTGTACTTACCCATCCAAACGAGGACCTGCTGGTGCGTTCCCGACAGGCCTACAATCAAGCGGTACGGAGTAGCTGTCAGCCCGGTCCACTGTGAGTGAGACAGCAAGAAGCCCAGTCATATGTGGACCCTGGAGCTCATGGGGTATGTCGTGACAGACCCGACGCCTATTTGCAAGGGACTGTAACACGCTCGATTGCCAGACTGGGGGGAACTACAAGGATCTATAAAAATTTATAAAAATTTCTTCAGGACTCAGGTCCCAAAGGGAACCACGTCCATCTCCTCTGCTAGGCAGAAAAAAACTGAGGCTGCTGACTGTAGGTAGGAGGGTTATGTACGGAGGGACCGCCCCCTGGGTGGGGCTGTTCAACTCTGTTAAAGTTACATGTTTTAAGATAACTAGTCCTCTCCTATGAACAGGAACATAACCCAACTGTCAAGAATTAAGGAGCTGTGTCTGTCCATGGACGAAAAGAGAAAGACAAATTTTGTTTGGGTACAGCTTCGCACGAACACGCAATTGTCAGTTAAAGAGGCGTAAGTGCCGTACCGCAAAAAATGGCCTGGTCATTAAGGGGGCAAATCCTTCCGGTCCTTAAGCAGTTAAGCACATGTTTGGTAGTACAATGGTTTGTGTGCTCTTGCAAGAAGCAGGTCCCAACTTTACCTTTGTAATATAGAGAGGAGGTGATCCTGGCTCCCGATTATCAGCAATATACACCAGTCACCCCTCTGAAAAACAGGTTGTGAAGGATAGTTTCATGATTATTATTTTATACAACCGTAGAGCATGGCAGTAATCAAACGCTCTACTACCAATGAAAAGGTAGCGACACTGGCCCAGGACCCGGGTACCCATGCTTGTGTGTGTTTAAGGCTAAACATATTCCTGGTGACCAGAATTTGGCCACACTGCATTTGTGCAAATGCTGTAACCATTAAAGCTGAACTCCAGCTACATATAAAACATTTTTTTTTAGCAGCTTGCCTCCAAATCCTCAAATGTTTGTGGCAATGCAGCCTTAGCACTCATACAGAGATCAAGTGTCCTGTAAAGGAGACCAGTTGTACCAGCCTGCCCAGTCACCTCAATGCCTCCCTGCAGTTCTCCTCAGCTCCCTGAGATTAGAGGTGTGGTTTATTTACAGGTGCAAACTGTTCCTGTAACTGTTCCAAAACAGTCCATGGCTGCCGACCCAGGAGTTCAGCTGGAGTTATCCCAGTGGTTGCATGTGGTGTGTTTCTGTAAGCAGAAAGGAAGGAGTCCAGCTGCTGGGGTGACAGGGACTGTTTACTTGCAGCCACTGTAGCTTTGAAATAGCGTTTGAAAGTCTGCAAAACCCGTTCTGCTTGACCATTTGTAGCCGGGTGGTAAGGTGCGGTCAACTTGTGCTTGATGTTGTGGGCATTCAGGAAACACTGAAACTGACTGGTGAATTGTGCACCATTGTCCGTGACAATTTCTCTGGGGTATCCAAACGTAGCAGCAAGATGTAACAGTATGGAAACCATTGCCTTAGTCTTTGGCTGAGTAACAGGAATGACCTCAGGCCACTTTGAATGGACGTCCACTATGATCAAGAAGGTGTGTCCTCTGATCGGGGCCTGCAAAGTCCAAGTGTAGGTGAAACCAAGGAACCGTGGGCCAAGTCCAGGGCTGGAAGCACCCTCGAGGAGGGTCTCTTGCAGTTTGTGCATATTCAACACAAGCATTCACATATGTTGTGATATCCGAGTCTAGGTTTGGCCACCACACGGGCCTTTTGTTTCATACGTGTGCCCCCGCGATGACCAGTATGTACCAAGTCCAGAATGTGTCTCCGGAGGGTCTGTGGAATGTTCACTCAGTCTCCCCATAAAACACAGTTCCAAGCCACAGTTAATTCCATATGCCTACGGAAATAAGGTTCATAATCCTGTGTGACGGTTGCAGGCCAACCGGACCGTAGCCAGGAGAGTATCGTTTTCAGAAAGGTATCCTTGGCTGTATGGGCTGCTATCTCCCCAGAAGACAAGAAGGACAGGCTGGTGTAACGACAACTCTTGACCGGTGGAGAAGAGTCCATCGACCTACCTGTCAGTCGGGACATTGCGTCCGCATTAGCATTGGCATCATGACTGCGATACTGGAATTTGTAGCTGTATGCTCCCATGAATAGGGCAGAGCGTTGGAGGCAGGCCGCAGTAGTCTGAGAGATGCCTTTGTCAGGACTAGAGATCTGAAGGAGTCGTTTATGGTCCATCAGTATGGTGAATTCCCTACCATACAGGTAAAGATGAAACTTCTTAATTGCCCATATCAGCGCAAGAGCCTCTTTGTCAATGTGTGAGTAATTGCTTTCTGCTTTTGTAAAAGACCTGGGAGGCAAATGCCACTGGATTTTCTGACCCATCTGGTAAGATGCGAGATCGTACAGCCCCCAGACCATAGGGTGAGGCATCACAAGCCAAGGTGAGAGGCTTCTGGAAATCATAGTGCACGAGCATGCGTGACGCCAACAGCTTTCACTTAGAAACTTTGAAAGCACGTTGGCATGTAGCCGACCAGTCCCATCTGGAGTGTTTCTCCTAAAGCTTGTTCAACGGAAACAAGGTGTGTGCCAGATCTGGCAGAAATTTGTGGCAATAGTTCAGCAAGCCAAGGTATGATCGCAGCTGCTGAACATTTTTTGGGGCTGGAGCATTGACTAAAGCATCAACCTTGGCTTCCGTGGTGTATATACCCTCTGCATCCACAAGGTGGCCACAAAATTCCAATTTGGGCACCATGAATTAGCATTTTGCCAAGTTCACTTTTAGACCCTGCTTGGAGTCTCGCCAACACAAGCTCCACATTCCGCTTGTGTTCCTGCTCTGTCCGTCCTGTGATGAGCATGTCATCTAGCAGGCACTGCGTGAAAGGAATGTCCACCAAAATCTCGTCCATTTTTCGTTGCCAAATGGTTGGGGCGGTAGCTACACCAAACACCATCCGATTGTATTCATACAGTCACCTGAGATGACACCTTGTTCTTCCAGCCGACTTAGTTCCGATTCCACTCCTGCTCGGAGTGCAAAAGGTACTGTCCGAGCTTTGAAGAACTTAGGCCGAGCGTTGGGTTTCAGCTTGAGTCTCACACAGTCATGCTTTATTTTCCCCAAATGGTCATCAAAGATCTTTGGGAACCGCTCCTTCAGGGACACCACCCATCCTCATTATCTCCTAATGGAATTGTAACGGTGTTACAGGGATTTATGGCGATGTCTGGCATACCAAAGTGAGCAATCCAGTCTCTCCCAAATAGAGGGGGTCCCCCATTTTCTAGGATATATAATGGCAGTCTGTCTGACCCATGTACAATACCTGTACTTTCGCGTAACCCAGTGGGTGGAGTATCTGCTTTGAGTATGTCTGCAGTTTGATTGGTGTTGGGCAGACAGTTGTTCTGGTCTGAAGTTGTCTCCATTGTTTCTAGGTGATAACTGAAACTGCTGCTCCTGTGTCTACATCCATTTTGAGTTTCTTTCCCTCAACAGTTACCTCTACAATAATTGCTGAGGGTGCTGAATGCATATGATGTGCGTCTAATCTGTGGAGCACTTCCTCATCCTCTGACTCAGAAGATGATGTATATCTTCCCACCATATAGGTCTTTGTCTTGGGGTTCAGAGGTTGTTTATCTTGCAACTTCTTGCTCCGGCACACTTGTTTAAGATGGCCTGTCTTACCACAATTATGACAGGTGTTATCCTTAAACCGACAGACTTTGTGGTCATGGTCTGTATTCCCACAACGGTAGCAAGCTGACTCCCGGCTTGGTGGGTGTCTATTTCCAGTTTGCGGCAATTGGCTTGACTGCTGTTCTGAAAACTTCCCGTTTCACCTCTTCCCTTCTGCCCTGGGGGGTTAAATTCCTCTGTATCTCTCACAGCCATTTCCATCACTGAAGCTATCTCAATTGCCTTTGTAAGGTCTTTCTCTGTTAACAGTTTTTTTTGGCTAGACTCACAATTCAGCCCCATGACAAACTTATCTCTCAGTGCAGTAGGTAGGTACTCCCCAAAAGAACAGGTAGAGGCTAGTCTGTGAAGGGCGAGCACATAAGATTTAATTTCTTCACCTGGCTGCTGCTGCCGCTGATAGAACCAGAATCTTTCTGCAATCTCTAGTGGTTTAGGCTGGAAGTGATCCTCTAACAGTGTCAGGAGCTCTGTCAATGTCTTAGTTGCCGGTTTTACAGGGGAAAGGAGATCCCCAAGAGTGTCATATGTCTTAGCGCCAACCACTGTCAGAAATACTGCTACTTGCCGGTTGTCTGGGATGGTATTTGCACTGAAATACTGTTCCAGTCCCTCAACCCAGGAACTCCAGGATGTCTGTTCTCCATCAAATTCACTTATTGTCCCGCCCGATTAATGAAATTTTCCTACTGGGCTCTGTGAGTGCTTTTATCCAGGTGACAATCCACACTGCCTTTGTCTCTCTCTCAGACTGATAGACACTTTGTAAATCCCATCCTCGTCGCCACTGTTATATTCTCTGAGTTTTGATGGACACAAGACTCTGGTCTGGAACAACTGCTATTTATTTCAGAAGACCATTGATTATGAAATTATTCTTTACTCTAGGTATTCCCAGTGTTAATTGCTCCTGAAGAGTGGACTACACATCCACGAAATGCGTAGAGCCTCCACAAGTGTTGCCATGTCACATCAATCATGTACATACCATGGGTTTTACGTTGTTTGAATCATCAATCAAATTAATATACTATCAATTACGTTTTTATTATTTTATATATTTTTGGGTATACTGCTGGTCTTATCAATGATCATATGTTATTATGTATACTGTGCAATTTATTATGAACATTTGTGATTTACCAATCATGTTCTTATTTAATTTGTATTGTGTCCACTGTTTAATGATGACCATTATGTACTTTACTATGCTCAATTGCGACATTAAATATTGTTTATACTATATTGATTGATTCATTCCACCCAAGTGCTGGGTTTCATATAAAGTCCCAACCTTCTCTTTTCTCATATAATAGGGATGGAGACCTGTGTACTGGATGGTCATGGTCTCATATAAAGTCCCAAAACAATCTCCTTTTATCTGCTATTTATTTCAGTACTCACTGTACACTCCAACATACATCTCAGGACAAGTTCATCTTATTATGCTTTCTTACATGTGCTCTAAGATAGCTACCATGCCCCTTGACCCTTGTCATCACTCCTGGGTGGAAAGGGACTGGGGAATCTCTGTCCTTAGTTCCTTCTCAGTCCCTTTCTCTGCTATTTCACCAAAGCCCTCAATTGGGCTCCTAACAAATTGTAAAAAAAAAAAAAATTGGAGAAAGTAATAACAAAATAAAATAATTGAGGTGCAAGGATATCGGCGCTAAATGGAAAAAATGTGGCTGCTGCCCCCCTTGGAAAATATCCTAATTAGGAGACTAAAAATTAGTTAAAGTGTATAGGGGTGATGGCGCTGCCTGTTTGAACTAGCATTTTTCCCAGTGGGGTGTGGCTTAGTGAAGGGAAAGTAACTATGCTATACTCTGGATGTATGGCATATTAGGTTAACTTTAGTGTGAAAAATGAAGTGAACAGAATCAACAAAAAAAATCTAAATAAACACATAAATACATTAATAGTGCCCAGTGTTCTTCAGGGATCTGGACAGGCCCAAAAAAAGGGGCGAGAATGAAATCATTCTTGGGCCAATCCTGTATCCCTTGTGAGTGAGAAACCTATGTAAAGATATACTCACTGAGGATGAGCTAATATTAAAGCTCAGCTAGTGCCGATAGGTGCAAAAGTGATATAAAAGTGTTCCTATTAGGTATGGCAATCCAACATTATGCTATATGGAGTAGCCATAATTATACCTATTGCATGTAATAGCAGATAATAGTACCAGCAGACAGTAAAAGATAAATGTATAAATGAACAGCAAATCAGTATGACATCAAGCAAAATATATTCCAACAGGCAGTCCTGGAAGATGATCTCACAACTGTGGTCAGTGGTATGTTGCACTATATAAATGCCCACCATAGATGGTGTAAGAGTGGACCAAGGACCCACAGACAGCCCTAAAGGGGCAAATTAAGTCACCACAATGCGATTCCCACTTGACCCGCTGCTGGTTCAAAGGTGCATAGTGCAATAATGCAGTTCAAGTGCCAACTGACAATGATAGTAAGTGACTTGGTGAGGCTCCTGTTCATATTAGGGTATTAGGCGTCTCAGGGGGTATAGCTGGGCTGTTGTCTAGCAGTCTCCAGGCCGCACACCTCGTTGTCCTCCCGCTGTGGTCCCGCTATGATAACAGATGTCTCTCTCCTCCCGCTGGTCTCCCCACCAACTCCTCCGGTGGTTTTGCAACAAAAAAAATCAGAGGTGCATTTTCTCCCCAAAAAATTGTGATTAAAAAAATCACTGCGCAAATACTGTGTGACATAAAAATTTGCAACACCCACCATTTTATTCTCTAGGGCCGGAAAATATATATAATGTTTGGGGGTTCTGAGAAATTTTCTAGCAAAAAAAAGATTTTTACATTTTGTAGAGTAATGCCAGAATTAGTCTGGTAGGGAAATAGTTAAAGTAATACTAATTACAAACTGTTTAATTTACATGTTTTCATTTTTACTTTTACTCTGTGTGTGAACGGTGGCACTATAATCAGCCTTTGGACATTCCCAGAATGACCCGTCCGACCTAGTCATATGACATCCATCCAGAAAGGGGTCATGCTGTGGCGCGATATGCCATTGGCTTCCGGTACCATATAATCGCTGTGACCAATCACAGCAGGTCACATGACAATTGTAAACAATGGATGGCTTCCTTTCATGCCATTCATTGTGTACAATTGTGTTGCTAGTTGTAATTGGTTACAGTGATCACATGGTAGAGACAGGGCCAATCACAGCCCACCTGTACCATGTGATTAGCTGCAGCCAATAACAGCTAATCCCAACAAAACACACAAAATAAATCAGTTTAATTCAGTCAAAATGGTTGCTTATACCAATTAAATGTACTGGTATAAGCAATCTTAATGCGTAAAAAAAATAATCCTGTTAACTTCCCCAGAGTAGTACTATGGTAACACTGCCTTGCTCTGGTCACAGTGTGTTAAAAAAAAAAAAAACAGTCTGTTTCCTTGATCACAGCCACACCCATTACATGATATTGCTGTACTGCACTGGTGACCGTATGTAAAAAAAATAAAATAAAATAAAAAAAAAATTGTGTCAAAAAAAAAAAAACTTAAAAAAAAAAACGCCATGCCACTTACTTAAATACCTTGGACTGCGTACTTTCCAAAAAGGGGTCATTTGGGGGATATTTGTACTGTCCTGGCGTTTTCGGGCCCCAAGAAATGAGAAGCGTCAGTACATCAGGATTGATCAATTTTCTGATATACAGTATAGTATAGTCTGCGAACTCTATAAAACTTTCCTACAGACTAAATAATAAACACCGATTTGGGTTATTTTCACATTTTCAAAGAAAAGTAGCAGAATACATTTTGGCCTAAATTTATGAAGAAAGTACATTTTTTTGTAACATTTTATAACAGAAACTAAGAAATACGAGTTTATTGAGCAAAAAATAAACAACCTAGTGGTGTATAAATACCACAAAAAGAAAGCTCTATTTGTGTGGAAAAAATTATACAAATTTCATATGGGTACAGTATTGCATAACCACGCAATTGTCATTCAAAATGCGAGAGCACTGAAAGCTGAAAATTGCCCTGGGCAGGAAGGGGGTGAAAGTGCCCTGTATTAAAGTGCATATATAGTAAAAATAAATATCAATAAACGGTTTTAAATTTTCACACAAATATATTTGAAATCCAATCTTTATTATTTTTTAGCAATAACATGGTGTGGGTGGATTTCTGCCAGCCACAGGCTATGTCACACCCCTGGAGCCTATGTCTTAGAATAACAAGGAGGTGAAACCTCCATCAAAATGTAATATCCCACCCCCATTGTGTTTCGCTGGTTAGTGGGCATGGAGGAGGAGGGAGGGAGGGAGTGGACTGTCATTTACCACTGTGTACAGTATACTGTATGTGTGACTCTTTTCACATGGGCTGCTCAGATCCGATAGCGAGAAAATGCTAAAGGGTAGAATACACTGAAAACTGAGCATGTGCACTAGCTGCCAACACTGCTCTGCAAAATCCCCAACTGCAATGGGGACATGGACAGAAGGGGGAGACAGAACAGCAGGATCAACCAGTTTATTTGCAGAATACAGAAAATGAATCCCATAGTGACTGAGTATGAACAGCATGCAATACAGCATTTATTAACAGTTTTTAACTGCTTAAGGGCCGCCGCACGCACTTATACATCAACAGAATGGCACGGACAGGCAGATGGGCGTATATATACATCCCCTTTAATTTGCCGCCGTGTGGTGGCACGAGCGCCGCTGGCGACGCGCTCTAGACCCTGTGGCGAGCTCCGTGACCGTGCCCGTGGGACCCGTGGACTCGATGTCCGCCAGTGTCCGCAATCGGATCACGGAGCTGAAGAACGGGGAGATGTCAGTGTAAACACAACATCTCCCCGTTCTTCCTAGTGACAGGTCACTGACCGAATGCTCCCTCCCGGGAGCAGCGATCAGTGACGTGTCACTCGTAGCCACGCCCCCTAACAGTTAGAATCACTCACTCCCTAGGACACACTTAACCCCTTTCAGCGCCCCCTACAGATTAACCCCTTCACTGCCAGTGTCATTTTTACAGTGATCAGTGCATTTTTATAGCGCTGATCGTTGTAAAAATTACAATGGTCCCAAAATGGTGTTAAAAGTGTCCAATATGTCCACCATAATGTCACAGTCACGATAAAAAAAAAAAAAAAAAAAAAAAAACGCTGGTCGCTGCCATTACTAGTAAAAAAAAAAAAATTATTAATAAAAATGCCATAAAACTATCCCCTATTTTGTAGACGCTATAACTTTTGCGCAAACCAATCAATAAACGCTTATTGCGATTTTTTAACAAAAATATGTAGAAGAATACGTATCGGCCTAAACTGAGGAAAAAAAATGTTATTTTTATATATATATTTATTATAGCAAAAAAATCTAAAATATTGCAATTTTTTCAAAATTGTCACTCTATTTTTGTTATAGCGCAAAAAATAAAAACTGCAGAGGTGATCAAATACCACCAAAAGAAATCTCTATTTGTGGGAAAAAAAGGACGTCAATATTGTTTGGGACCCACTTTGCACGACCACGCAATTGTCAGTTAAAGCGACGCAGTGCCGAATCGCAAAAAGTGGCCTGGTCTTTGGCCACCCAAATGGTCTGGGGCTTAAGTGGTTAATGATGTTATCCACCATAGTGTAAAGACAACCGACTACAATTATATCAGAATTGCTGATTACTTTGTTCGTGCTCAGAAGCCGTCTTGCTCAAATCCTGGAATTTTTTTAATACAATTTAAAATGCTAACTAATGTGGTCAGTGATTGTATATTGCATGTTATTGTACACAAACCTATTTTAATTCCAAGCGTGGATGGTGGTCTATGCGTAATTTTAGAAATAATGCTGTCAACACTTATGGTTTTCATGATCTGAAGTGTACGATCTTAAGTGCTGAAATTGGAGTCCCATTCAGTTACTCACTATAAAGATTTAATAAATAGATCATAAATGATCTGAGGATTACAAAATCCATCATATTACAATCATTAATCCAATTTTCAAAAGCATAAGAATTGATTTTAGAAGTACACACTCCTATGAAATAAACGTGGGTACAAGAAACACAATTAAACCTACAGTAACATGTTCCTCCCACAAATCCTTTCAGTGACCTTAATTTTCTAATTTTTTATCAAGTATTACAAAACAGCTCAATATGTGTCATAGGTTTAATGTGTATGATTTATCTTTCATATAGCAGTTACATATATTTGTGTAAGATTTCCAAAATCCCTATAATTATATGCTCCATAAACAGTCAGCACACAGGAAAAAAAAAAAAACACCACAGAAATAGCACTCTTAAAAAAAAAAAATCCAGAATTGTTTCTAATGGTACCCCTTTTATACAACCAAACATGCAACTAAAACTGCATTATATATGTACAAGTACAGTAAAACACAGAAAAAAAATAGGCAGATAAAGATAATATAGTGCTAAATGTAAATATACAGACCTATGATGCAAATTTTGAAAGAAGGTAATCAGAATAATTGTCAGTCAGTTGGCATGACAGGCAGCATTTCTGTCCAACTCGCTTTGTACCACTAATACAAAGACAACAATGCTCCACGAGAAGTCTGTAGCAAGAAAAAGCCAGTATATCTGCATTTACAGTGTGAACCTCTGCAGTGGGCAGGAGCCGACAGCTTTGTGTTGGGATGATGGATTACCTGGGAGCAGCACCGTTTCATTATGGTCTAATAGACTCCTCTGTAGAAAGGCCGGTCTTTCTTCCCCTTTTCTTCATTTACAGAATTCACAAAGACGCTCTTCTGTAGTTATCCATGCTCAGTAACTTCTGTGGAAAAGACACTGTATTAATCCCCGACAGTAAAAATACACCAAAACACACTTGCTCCACCCCAAACCAGTAAGAAACAGTGATCAAAAGTGAATGAATATTATACAAAATACCACCTATAGATCTCTGTCAGTGACCACTCAGCAGTGAATAAACATCAACTATTGAACAGAGAGTGATCCTGGCAATTACAAAAAAAAAATATCTATGGAAATTAAAGGGGAGGGGTTGTAAAGCCTTGTGTTTTTTCACCTTAATACATCCTATGCATTATGGGTGAAAAAAACACCTTGCTGTGCCTGCCCCCCCCCCCCCCCCGAGCCCCCATTTTACATACCTGAGCCCCGAATTTCCGTGATCCTGTGTCGCTTTCCCCACGGCTTGTCGGCTCTTCATTGGATAGATTGATAGCAGTACAGCCAATGGCTCCCGCTGCTGTCAATCAAATCCAACGACTTAGCCGCCGGGGGCAGGGCCGAGTCATACACTTGCCGGCTATGGCCGCCGAGTGTATATCACGGGAGGACACCCGCAAGGTAACCCCCTCGGGAGAGAGCTTCCCAGAGGGGGTAGCTATTGCGGGGAGAAGCCGCGAGAGCCACCGTGGGACCCCAGATGAGGACCATCGGGGTCACTCTGTGCAAAACGAACTGCACAGTGGAGGTAAGTATAACATGTTTGTTTTAAAAAAAACAAAAAAAAAAAAACTGAACCTTTAGTACCACTTTAATGACACAGGTAGTCCAGACAGACACTAGACACATGGCTACTATGACTCAGAAGTAGTCCCTTATAGCATGGATGGCAGAGCAGGGATCTCCAGGTACATGTAAAGATAAAAAAAACAAAACAAAAAAAAAAACAGTGTGATGCCGCGTACACACGATCGGAATTTCCGACAACAAAACCGTGTTTTTTTTCCCGACGGATGTTGGCTCAAAACTTGTCTTGGATACACACGGTCGCACAAATGTTGTCGGAAATTGCGATGGTCAAGAACGCTGAGACGTACAACACTACGACAAGCCGAGAAAAATTAAGTACAATGATTTTGAGCATGCGTCGAATTGGTTCCGAGCATGCGCAGCACTTTTGTGCGTCGGAAATGGCTACACACGGTCGGAATTTCCGACAAGAACTTGTCGGAAAAATTGAGAACCTGCTCTTAAACATTTGTTGTCAGAAATTCCGACAGCAAATGTCCGATGGAGCCCACACACGGTCAGAATATCCGACCAAAAGCTCACATCGAACATTTGTTGTCGGAAATTCCGATTGTGTGTAGGCGGCATAAGTGTAGTATTAAAAACAGTAGGATTTATTAAGAACAAACACTCAAAGCTAGTGAACCCACAAATATGGTCTTCTACTATTGTATGGAACAGTGCAACGGGATCAAGCTGTAAAGTAAGTCGTCAGAGTCCCAAGCAGCTCTGGCCAGGGAAAACAGTGGAGTCATCTGTAATAGCGAAAGACTGTGAAGCCTTGTAGGGAACCAACGCCGACTGCTGTCAGAATAAGCCATGAGTCTAGATGCCATGCAGGGATGCATTTCTGGGAACCCTCCATTCATCAGCCTACCTTGAAAGGGCTACCTGTGTCTGTATTGGTGCGCATCTTCACTGGTCTCACGATTTGATTAGGATTATCATGTCAACAATACGATTCCATGATGGATCATGATTACTGCCCATGGTTTTCATCAAAAAAGATCAAGCAGTCAGAAGAACTCCATTTATTTATTTTATCAGTTATTTAAAAAAAAAAAAAAAAAAAAACTCCCTGCATGTAGCAAAGTCTAAACACAGCAGACAACTTAAAGAGGAGCTCCAAGCTCCCCCAAAATACTACAGATGAGGGTCAGAGAATGCAGACATACTAAAAGAGAGGGAAAAAAGTATTTGATCCCCTGCTGATTTTGTACGTTTGCCCACTGACAAATAAATGATCAATCTATAATTTTAATGGTAGTTTTATTTTAACAGTCAGAACAACAACAAAAAAACGACGGTAATTTCAAAAAAGTTATAAATTGATTTGCATTTTAATGAGTGAAATACGTTTTTGACCCCTTTTCAAAACTTGGAGACTTGGTTCTCGGTGGCAAAACCCTCGTTGGCAATCGCAGAGGTCAGACGTTTCTTGAAGCTGGCCACCAGGTTTGCACACATCTCAGGAAGGATTTTGTCCCACTTCACTTTGCAGATCCTCTCCAAGTCATTAAGGTTTCGAGGCTGACGGTTATTAACTCAAACCCTCAGCGCCTGCCACATATTTTCTATGGGATTAAGGTCTGGGGATGGCTATGCCACTTCAGGACCTTAATGTGCTTCTTCTTGAGCCACTCCTTTGTTGCCTTGGCTGTGTGTTTTGGGTCAATGTCATGCTGGAATACTTAGCCACAACCCATTTTCAATGCCCAGGTTGAGGGAAGAAAGTTTTCACCCAAGATTTTACGGTACATGGCCCGTCAATCGTCAATTTTGATGCAGTTAAGTTGTCCTGTCACCTTAGCAGAAAAACACCATCAAAACATAATGTTTCCACCTCCATGTTTGACGGTGGAGATGGTGTTCTTGGGGTCATAGGCAGCATTCCTCCTCCTCCAAACACAACAAGTTGAGTCAATGCCAAAAATCTTGATTTTGGTCTCATCTGACCACAACACTTTCACCCAGTTCTCCTCTGAATCATTCAGATGTTCATTAGCAAACTTCATAGGGGCTGTACATGTGCTTTCTTGAACAGGGGGACCTTGCAGCCGCTGCAGGATTTCAGTCCTTCACGGCGTAGTGTGGTACGAATTGTTTTCTTGGCGACTATGGTCCCAGCTGCCTTGATATCATTGACAAGATTCTCCCGTGTAGTTCTGGACTAATTCCTCACCGTTTTCATGATCATTGAAACTCCACAGAGTGAGATATTGCATGGAACCCCAGACAAAGGGAGATTGATAGTTATTTTGTGTTTCTTCCATTTGTAAATAATCGCACCGACTGTTGTCACCCTCTCACCAAGCTGCTTGGCGATGGTCTTGTAGCCTATTCCAGCCTTGTGTAGGTCTACAATCTTGTCCCTAACATCCTTGGACAGCTCTTTGGTCTTGGCCATGGTGAAGAGATTGGAATCTGACTGATTGATTCCTTCTGTGGACAGGTGTCTTTTATGCAGGTAACAAGCGGAGATGAGGAGCACTCCCTTTAAGGCTGGTTTCACACTGGGGCAGTGGCGGTATAGCGCCGCTATTTTTATCGGCACTATACCGTCGGAATTGTGGAGGTATTCGGCCTCTAGCGGTGCAGTATTAACCCCCGCTAGCGGCCAAAAAAGGGTTAATACCGCCGGCAATGCGCCTCTGCAGAGGCGCATTGCCGGCGGTATTACCGCGGTTTCCCATTGCTTTCAATGGGAAGGAGCGGTAAACACACCGCTCCTCTCACCGCTTCACCGTCCTGTTAGCGCACCGCTCCAGTGTGAAAGCCCTCGGGCTTTCACATTGGAGAGACAGCAGCCGCTTTTTAGGGTCGTTTGCAGGCGCTATTTTTAGCACAATAGCGCCTGCAAACCGCCCCAGTTTGAAAGGGGCCTAAGGCCGGGTTCACACTAGTGCGACACGACATCTGTCCTACTTTGGATCCGACTTTGCCCTGCGACATGAAGCCGACATATGTCCGACTTTCAATGAACGGGGATCCGACTTGGATCCCCGCCAATATCAGTCACTGTGTTTGGTATGAATCTTGAAGGGGAACTCCAGGCCAAATTTTAAATAAAAACCGGCGTGGGTTCCCCTCCAGAGGCATACCAGGCCCTTGGGTCTGGTCTGGATTTGAACGGGCGCCCCAACGCCGAAAAAACGGCGTGGGGGTCCCCCCCAAGATCCAAACCAGACCCTTATCCGAGCACACAACCTGGCCGGCCGCAGGGGAAGAGGGGGGGACGAGAGAGTGGCCCCCCCTCCCTCCTGAACCATACCAGGCCGCATGCCCTCAACATTGGGGATTTGGTGCTCTGGGGCAGGGGGGCGACCTGCGGCCCCCCCACCCCAGAGCACCCTGCCCCCATGTTGATGAGGACAGGGCCTCTTCCCGACAACCCTGGCCGTTGGTTGTCGGGGTCTGCGGGCGGGGGGCTTATCGGAATCCGGGAGCCCCCTTCAATAAGAGGGCGCCCGGATCCCGGCCCCCCCACCCTATGTGAATGAGTATGGGGTACATCGTACCCCTACCCATTCACCTGGTGGAAAAAAATTGCAATAAAAAAACACTACACAGGTTTTCAAAGTAATTTATTGCACAGCTCCGGGGGTCTTCTTCCGACTTCCGGGGGTCTTCTTCCGACTTCGAGGGTCTCCGGTGTCGTCTCCCGCTCTCCGGTTCTTTCTTCCACCGGGCCTCCGCTAACTTCTTTTTAGCTCTCTTGCCAACAGAGGCCCGGTCTTCTCCGTCGTCTCGTCCAGCTCTCCGTTGTTCTTCTGCCGGCCCCTCCACTAACTTCTTGGTAGCTCTTTCGCTAGTGGAGGGGTCGGTCTTCCCGTCGCCGTCGGCTTCTTCTTCCCTCTTATCCTCCTCGATGTTGACGCGTCGCTTCCTCACGCTGTAATACTGGCTCTCCGCTCCGCATTAATATAGGCTTCTCATGACGTCACAGTCACATGTTCCCATGACGTCACAGTCACATGCTCCGGGGCCATGTGCCCTGGAACATGTGACTGTGACGTCATGAGAAGCCTATATTAATGCGGAGCGGAGAGCCAGTATTACAGCGAGAGGAAGCGACGCGTCAACATCGAGGAGGAGAAGAGGGAAGAAGAAGCCGGCGGCGACGGGAAGCCCGGCCCCTCCACTAGCGAAAGAGCTAAAAAGAAGTTAGTGGAGGGGCCGGCAGAAGGACAACGGAGAGCCGGACGAGACAACGGGAAGACCGGGCCTCTGTTAGCAAGAGAGCTAAAAAGAAGTTAGCGGAGGCCCGGCGGAAGAAAGAACCGGAGAGCGCGGAGACGACACCGGAGACCCTCGAAGTCGGAAAAGACCCCCGGAAGTCGGAAGAAGACCCCCGGAAGTCGGAAGAAGACCCCCGGAGCTGTGCAATAAATTACTTTGAAAACCTGTGTAGTGTTTTTTTATTGCAATTTTTTTCCACCAGGTGAATGGGTAGGGGTACGATGTACCCCATACTCATACACATAGGGTGGGGGGGCCAGGATCCGGGGGCCCTCTTATTGAAGGGGGCTCCCGGATTCCGATAAGGCCCCGCCCGCAGACCCCGACAACCAACGGCCAGGGTTGTCGGGAAGAGGCCCTGTCCTCATCAACATGGGGGCAGGGTGCTCTGGGGTGGGGGGGCCGCAGGTCGCCCCCCTGCCCCAGAGCACCAAACCCCCATGTTGAGGGCATGTGGCCTGGTACGGTTCAGGAGGGAGGGGGGGGCCGCTCTCTCGTCCCCCCCTCTTCCCCTGCGGCCTGCCAGGTTGTGTGCTCGGATAAGGGTCTGGTTTGGATTTTGGGGGGACCCCCACGCCTTTTTTTCGGCGTAGGGGCGCCTGTTCAAATCCAGACCAGACCCAAGGGCTTGGTATGCCTCTGGAGGGGAACCCACGCCGGTTTTTTATTTAAAATTTGGCCTGGAGTTCCCCCTCAAGAGCAGTACAGCACAAGTCGCATGCCAATGTCGGACCATGCAAGACTGCGGTCCGACTTTGATCCGACTTCAATGATGGTCAATGGGCTGAAGTCGGATCAAAGTCGGACCAAAGTAGTACAGGGAGCATTTTCAAAGTCGGACCGACATGTGTCGGACCAGTTAGGACGGCTCCAATAGGGAAACATTGATTTTCACACGTCATGCGACATGAGCTCCCAATGTCGGAGCGTTTGTCGCCCCAGTGTGAACCAGGCCTCAGAGAATTCTCCTAATCTCAGCTCGTTACTTGTATAGAAGACACCTGGGAGCTAGAAATCTTGCCGAGTGATAGGGGATTACAACTGTGGGTATATAATTGGGTATATAGGATTGTATGATATTTTATTTTTGTATTTTTTTTATAGTCAACTTGACTAACTATGTAACTTCTTTCACTCATTAAAATGCAAATCAATGTATAACTTTTTTTAAACGCGTTTTCCTGGCTATTTTTGTTATTATGCTGTCTCTGACTGTTAAAATAAACTTATTAAAATTATAGACTGATCATTTCTTTGTCAGAGGGCAAACTCAGCAGAGAATCGAATACTCACTGAACTATAAGAGAGGGTCAGAGAATGCAGACATACTACAGGTGATGGTCAGAGACTGCAGACATGATACAAGAGAGGGTCAGAGACTGCAGGAATGATACAAGAGAAGGTCAGAGACGTGAAACAAGAGAGGGTCAGAGACTGCATATATGATACAAGAGAGGGTCAGAGACTGCAGGCATGATACAAGAGAGGGGCAGAGACTAATAGCAAACATTTCAAACTTCAAAATTGCGCCCGCTCGTGGAATGGTGACAAACTTTGGCACTTAAAAATCTCCATTGGTGACGTTTAAAGTGCCTGTTTTGAGTTACAGAGGTCGTCTAGAATTATTCCTCTCGCTCTAACAATCGTGGCGATACCTCACATGTGTGGTTTGAACACCGTTTTCATATGCGGGTGCGACTTACGTATGCGTTCCCTCCTGCTCTTTAAATTTTTCATTTTTTCTCATTTATTTTACTTTTTATTTTTACACTGTCCTTTTAAAAAAAGGTTTTTGGGTCACTTATTTACATTACAAGGAATGTAAACATTCCTTGTAATAGAAAAAAAGCATGACAGGACCTTTTTAATCTGAGATCTGGAGTCAAAAAGTCCTCAGATCTCACATTTAGACTTAAAAGCAAAAAAAAATGTCTTTTGAAAAAAATAAATAATAATTCCCCTTTAAGAGCATAGGGCGGAAGTGAGGTTTGACATCGCTTCCGTCATCCAATCTTATGGAGCCGAGCGGGGGCCATCTTTCCCTCACTCGGCATCCAGTCTCACAGGGGAGAGGACCGACGGCTCCGGTAAACGGGGGAGACAACCGGAGCGTGGCGAGAGGGACCTCTCCAACCACCGATAAAAGTGATCTCATTGCAAATTCGTTGGAGACTACTCTTATCTGAAAGCCAGCCACCCGCTGTTTAATAGGATACTGAGGTTATGGCAGCTATCTGCTGCCATAACAACGGTACTCCACATCAAAGTACCAACATATAGCGACAGCGGCTGGTCGTTAAGTGGTCTGGGCTGTGATTGGACACAGACGAGCAGAAGGTCCCGCCTATGAATCATTGGCCAGGACTTGTTGAAAGACTTCCCCTTTGTACAATTACAGCAGGTGCTGGTGCAGGGGCACGCGTGCTCGTGCCATAAACGCAAACAGGCAGCGACTTACGAGTATGTTGCTTTGCCTACATGGGCCACTTGTCCGCAGTACATTGCAGGTGGGCAGTCCGCAAGTGATTAAAAGGAGGAGTATAGGATAGGTTAAATAATTAGCAAATCTTACTATCATAACAAAAGTAGCTGTTCTTTCCTCCCTGCTTTTTTTTTTCCCAGCAGGCGCACTTCATGCAGGTCCATTTTTATGTTTGAAAGGTCAGAGGGGGTGGATACAACTTCAGCAATCCAGCCCCTCACCTCACGCTTACTGCAAAGGCACACATCCAAGCAAACTAGAGTGAGCATGTTGGTCACATGGCTCTGTTTCCATGGTAATAAGACCTCAAACAGGAAAGAGAGGCAAGATGGTAAACATTTTGCCATCTCCTCCACTGCTGGGACCGAAGTGGCATAGGCATGTCTGGAACGCAAGAGAACAGAGGTGGAAGCTTTGGAGAAACGATGCGAGACTTCAGCTCCCAGACACAGCAGCTGTATCCCTGAACCAAGGTCAGTACACCGTGCCTAACATTTTTCAAGACGATGTCTCTCAGTACACCAGGATTTCGCACCTCAGGAAACTCTGGACACATGTATGCAGATAACTAAAATAAGGGTTGCCCCTGGGATATTATGGACTGGTGCAATAATATGAACCGACCAATAGGAGTGTGTAAAATTAGAAAAAGTTTTATTACATGTAAATAATCACAAAAGTATACAATAAAGACAGTTTGATGTATTAAATATCATAAAAACATGAATTATATACGAACATACACACCAATATACTAAATATTCACATCCATGATATTGGACAATTAAAGTCGATACAGAGGGAAGCGAATGGATACCAACATGTTTCGGATACAGATGGCAATTCAAGGCCACTATGTATATATTCCTTCTTCAGGCTTAGTATGTGGGCGAGTCAGTATATTAGATTTGTTCTGTAGTTTAGAAAAAAGAAAAAGCAAAAAGATATATATAATATATATATAAGTAAATTGTTAATGCTGTATATTTTGCTGTATTTCTGTCTGACATTGCATTTAAAAACACGCACTGCATGATAATGTGCATCATCCAATACATATCCAAAAAAGAATATATATATTTTCTTACATCTTACAGGAGATTTGTAGAACATGGAGATGTAAGATGGGATTCGTCAATTGGGTGAGCTCCCAGGAACTTATAGAATCCAATCCAGGATTCTATAACTCTGGGCTTAGAAATAAATTAACAGCTTAGCCCTTTAAAAGGGGGCAGCATGTCAATGTTCAGGTGGATGTTGGAAAATGGAGGCTTTTCCAATAAGGACGAGTTGGATATGATTATGGTATCTCTATCCCAACATGTTCACACGGCATGTCAAAAATCACAAGGATGGAAAAAACTGGGACAGTGTTTGTTCTGAAAAACAAAATAATAAAAATAAAAGAGGGTTGAAAAAATAAGGTAAATTTTAGTCTGAGGGAGCGGCTGATATTTTTAAGGGCATTCTCATCTTGAAGAAAATTTGTTGATCAAACTTTATGGGACTTTACGAGTAACACTGTATATGGTAGTTCAGTACTAAAAAAAAAATGCACTATTCGATTTTTAATTTTGTAGACGAAAATATTTTCTTATTAAGTAGGGGGCATCTACTAAGCTGCTGAAAGAAAAATTAGGAAAAAGGCCTTCCTTATTTATTTTCTTCTTAATATTTAATGTTGGTAATATATTCAGGTAATATGTGCAATGGCATTACAGCCAATAGAGTTTACACATTTTATATATTTTTTTTTTATATTTTAAAGTTGCACTTCTGTTTGTCAAAAAGCAATACTTTTGTTTATAAATAAAACCATGTTTCATAAACAATCCGTGTCTGTATTGCATGTTCAAACCTTAACATGTTTTTCGATTTTTACTCCAGGAGTATATAATGAGTTTGGCAATTCTAAAAAAATGTTTAAATAATGCATTACACGTCTTCACAAGGAAATCGGGGGGCTTCAGTAACCAAAACTGCAGTGTTTATCCTCATGACACATCACAGGAAGCACCTCCATGGTTAAGAGAGGACAGAATTAAAATTAGACTTGGGAAACTTAACATTAACACCGGGACTAGGTGGCTTGCACCCGAGGATACTTAGGGAACTCAGTCAAGTACTTGCCAGACCATTGTTCCTAATTTTTACTGACAGTCTACTGACTTGAATGGTACCAGCTGATTGAAGAAAAGCCAATGTAGCACCAATATTTAAAAAGGGCCCAAAATACATCCCTGGAAATTACAGACCAGTTAGCCTAACATCAATAGTATGTAAGCTCTTGGAGGGGATGATAAGGGACTATATACAAGATTTTATGAATGAGAACGGTATCATTAGCAGTAATCGGCCTGGATTCATGAAGCATCGTTCTTGCCAAACCAATCTATTAACCTTCTATGAGGAGGTGAGTTGCCACCTAGATAAAGGAAGGCCCATAGACGTGGTGTATCTGGATTTTGCAAAAGCATTTGACACAGTTCCCCATAAATGTTTACTGTACAAAATAAGGTCCGTTGGCATGGACAATAGGGTGAGTACATGGATTGAAAACTGGCTACAAGGGCGAGTTCAGAGGGAGGTGATAAATGGGGTGTACTCGGAATAGTCAGGGGAGGTTAGTGGGGTCCCCCAGGGTTCTGTGCTGGGACCAATCCTGTTTAATTTGTTCATAAACGACCTGGAGGATGGGGTAAACAGTGCAATCTCTGTATTTGCTGACAATACTAAGCTAAGCAAGGCAATAACTTCTCTGAAGGATGTGGAAACCTTGCAAAAAGATCTGAACAAATTAATGGGGTGGGCAACTACATGGCAAATGAGGTTCAAGGTATAAAAAAATGTAAAATAATGCATTTGGGTTGCAAAAATACAAATGCAATCTATACACTGGGGGGGGGGGGGGGAGAACCTATGCGGGAATCTAGGATGGAAAAGGACCCGGGGGTCCTAGTAGATGATAGGCTCAGCAATGGCATGCAATGCCAAGCTGCTGCTAACAAAGCAAACAGAATATTGGCATGCATTAAAAAGGGGAATAACTCCTGAGATAAAACAATAATTCTCCCGCTCTACAAGACTCTGGTCCGGCCGCACCTAGAGTATGCTGTCCAGTTCTGGGCACCAGTCCTTAGGAAGGATGTACTGGAAATGGAATGAGTACAAAGAAGGGCAACAAAGCTAATAAAGGGTCTGGAGGATATTAGTTATGAGGAAAGGTTGCGAGCACTGAACTTATTCTCTCTGGAGAAGAGACGCTTGAGAGGGGATATGATTTCAATTTACAAATATCATACTGGTGACCCCACAATAGGGATAAAACTTTTTTACGGAACGGAGTTTAACAAGACACGTGGCCACTCATTAAAATTAGAAGAAAAGAGGTTCAACATTAAACTACGTAGAGGGTTCTTTACTGTAAGAGCGATTAGGATGTGGAATTCCCTTCCACAAGCGGTGTTCTCAGCGGGGGGGGCATCGATAGTTTCAAGAAACTATTAGATAAGCACCTGAACGACCACAACATACAGGGATATACAAGGTAATACTGACATATAATCACACACATAGGTTGGACTTGATGGGCTTGTGTCTTTTTTCAACCTTACCTACTATGTAACTATGTAAACCTTGTTTGTCTTGAACCCTGAACTCTTTGCTCCTCCCATGAACTTCCTGATTTAAAGTGGATGTAAACCCTCTCCTATACCCAGTGAAGTGAACAGCCTCAGATGATACACAGAGATGAAACAAATCTCCCTACATAAGTTTTACATGCATGTCTGCTGTTTTCAGCTTTCTACATTCTTTAGAAACCAAACATCGTGTTAGAAGTTTTACTGTCAGCAGTGGGAGGGAAGTCTGGGATAGTCCTGGAAGTCCTGAGACTGTGTGACAGCTGATTGGAGGAAAGGAACACACACACCCCTTCACATAGGCAGAGGAAGAAAGAAACACGCAGAGCTGTGCTGTGAATAGATCAGCTCTCTGCTAATCTATTTATAGCACCCACCCCGACACAAATTTCCAGCTGCTTTTATCTCCTGTGTCGGAGAGCTTGTCAGAAGTTATCACACTGATAACAGAGGAACGAAGCAGCAGAAAGACACGGGCTTTGGAGAAAGATAAGAAAACACTATAGATATATGTGCCCAGGCCAAACTTCAGGAATTGGGTTTACATCTACTTTAAGCCATGTCTCTTCACTTCCTGTTTGCCAGAATATTGTGCTCTTTCCAGCCAGTATCTCGCTTCTGTCTGCCCTGCTGCCATCCATATTTTGCTACCAATCGTTATTCTACCCTTGGCTTGTTCCTCGACAACGCTTCTATCTGATCCAAACCTGCAACTACTCATTATCGACATCTGGCTTGTTTACTGACTACGCTTCCGTTTGATCCCTACCTGCTTATCCACTACTGGACCCTGGCTTGCTCACCTCCCAGGGGGCCGATCTAAGGACCGTGACCTGGTACTAACACGCAGCAAAGTCCATTTTCACCATCAGGAGCTTTGGTGAACACTGGTTACTACTTAGGCTCAGCACCTCAGGTGAGCCCGTGTCATTCACCAAGGTGACTGCCTGTGTACCTATCCTGCAGGTTGATGGTAGTTTTGCTACTGCTATAGCAAATGGTCTTCATGCCTGACCCCTGATCATGACAGAATAATCTGGCCCAAACATGGAGGCCGCTATTTCAAATGCTGTGACTCCTTTTAGGCAGCAAATTGCAGAGCTTTAAGGAGTTTAGTGTTACCTACCAAGAAAAGTTTTCCAAACTGGAAAGTGTGGTAAAAGGGCAACAGGAGGAAATCTATGCTCTGCAGAGACAGTTGCTAGTCTAAAATTCCAGAGGTGATGCCAACGCACGTATGACTCTATTAGAGAGTTTGCCTAAAGCATGTTGGGCCTCTGTATGTGGCCAGGCTGTGTAAATGTCTCACACATGTGGTATCACCATAGTCAGGAGGAGTATCAGAATGTATTTTGGGGTGTATTGCAAGTATGCATATGCTGTGTGAGAGAAATAACTTGACACTTTTGTGTAAAAAAAAAAAAAAAATATGTCTTCAATTTCCCAAGAATTGTGGGGAAAAATTACAACTTCAAAAAACTCACCATGCCTCTTACTAAATACATTGGAATGTCTACTTTCCAAAAAAAACATTTGGTGAGTATTTGTACTGTCCTGGCTTGTTAGTGTCTTGAGAAGTGAGTCAGTTCATCAGGTGTGATCAATTTTCAATGATTGGCACCATAGCTTGTAGACCCTATAACCTTCACACAGACCAAATAATGTACACTAAATTTGAGCTATTTTTATCAAAGACATGTAGCAGTATAAATATTGGCCCAAATTTATAAAGAAAAATGACTTAATTGCAAAATTTTACAATAGAAACTAAAAAAAAAAAAAAAAAAAAAAAAAGGTCATTTTTTTTCCTCAAAATTTTTGCTATTTTTTCGCTTACATCGCAAAAAATAAAATAAAAAACCCAAAACCTGAAAATTGGTCTGGGCAATAAGGGGGTATAAGTTCCCTGTATTGAAGTGGTTAATATAAAAACAAAAAAAACTGCGCTGGCAAAGATTTTAACAAATAAAAGCAGCCTACACCAAAATCTGATACCAAATTAGTGCATAAATAAATCAAATCGTGTGGCGCTAAATTAATACAACATGATAGAAAATATACCATACTTAATGTGCATAAAAAACTCTAAAATAAATGGATAAAAATCTCAATTCATAAAGTGCAAAAATTTTAAATAAATGCAAAATTTACATTTCATAAAAAAAAATACACCAACATAATAAAATTAGTGTGTTGAAAAAACAATATTCAAATCCTACAAAGAATAAGTCCCAATTCATGAATTTAAAAAACAAAACAAAAAAAAAATAGGGAATTCATGTGCAACATCCAAAAAAATATAAGGTGTATGGTCCCATATCCAAGTGCAAGTGAATTCCGCTCTTATCCAATAAATATGAGCAATCCAAGAAATAGATAATTGTTACATCCAATGCTGATCACATAGTTGGTGTTATATATTAGTTTATTACACATGGGTTACCAGATACACTCGTGTCTGATATTGGAACACAATTTACCTCCTCAGAATTTAAAACCTTTATGGCAAGCAATCTTATTCGACATGTTACGATTGCACCATTCCACCCGTCATCAAATGGTCAAGCTGAACGTATGGTTCAGACCACCAAAGACTCATCGAAGAAAATTGTTCAAGGAGATTTGCAAATTTTCTTCTGCAACAACATGTAACACCATGCTCAAGCACTGGTTGTAGCCCAGCAGAACTCCTAATGAACCCTCACCTAAAAACATGTTTGATCTGACATCGGAGTTACAAGAAAAGCAAGAACTGCCTTTTAAAAAGGAAGCTTAGGTTTTTGTCAGAGTGTTTGAGCCTGACAGTGCTGTCTATGCTGCTGGGCCTCGTTGGATACCGGCAAAGGTACTTATGGCTACAGGAACTTTTTCATACAAAGTACAAACTACTGATGGTAAAATATTACGAAGGCACATTGATCAGATCCGAGAAAGAAGTGGTGAAATTGTACCTGCTGCTGGTTCTAGTGGTACTGGGATTCCTGTGATGCCATTGGCTGATACAGGTGCTATTCCTCCAGGAAATGTTCTTGCAGCGCCAGATTCTCTCAGTCCTTCTAACGCAGCACAAGAAGAAGAATTGCACCCAACTGACGGTCCCAGGGAACTGTCTCAAACAGTGGTCCTTAGGCGTCCAAGGAGAAATGTTCACCCTTCCAGTTATCTCAAAGACTTGGAAGTCTAGGGGGGAAGAGTGCTATGTATTGGTGTGTTCTACTGCTCTCCATCCAGTAGGGGAAAGCATTGTAAATATGTTCACTTGTGTATATTTCTGGTAGAGCTATGTATTTCTTTTAGCATTTATGGTTCCTGTATTCCTGTGGTGATTACGTAAAGAAGTCCTGTGAATGCCTATCCATGACTATGTTTCAAATTCATTTTAAATACACAAAACTGGCGACGAGGATGGGATTTCAGTGAATGGACACTGCAGAAACATATGAAATCAGCTTGAGTGAAGAATTGGAACTTGTGTTTTGGAGACATAAAATATAAATAATATCTCCAGCATGGCTTCTCTGGGACACATGAAGGAATTTGATGTGGCTAATCCATCCTCATGGGACTCTTATGCTGACAGGTTAGAGTTTTTCCTAGAAGCTAATAAGGTGGCTGATACTGTGCATAAAAGAGCTGTGTTACTGAGTGTTATTGGATCTTATACACACGATCGGAAATTCCGACAAGAAAATCGTGGATTTTTTTCAGACGGAATGTTGGCTCAAACTTGTGTTGCATACACACGGTCAGACAAAATTCCGACCATCAAGAACGCGGTGACGTACAACACTACAACGAGCCAAGAAAAATTAAGTTCAATGATTCCGAGCATGCGTCGCATTGATTCAGAGCATGCATGTTTTTTGCGTCGGAACTGTATACAGACGATCTGAATTTCTGACAAGAACTTTTCTTGTCGGAAAAATTGAGAACCAGCTCTCCAATTTTTGCTGTCAGAAATTCCGACAGAAAAAATCAGATGGAGCCTACACACGGTCGGAATTTCCGACCAAAAGCTCACATCGAACTTTGTGTGTGTACGCGGCATAAGACTTTTGATATTGTCCGCTCACTGATATCTCCTGCTAAAACCAAAAGACTGCCCATATGAGAAAATACTGGCCCTGTTAAAAAAAAAAAAACTACATCTGAAACATTTCCATTTCAACAGACGAAACCAAAAACCAGGGGAGAGCATTGCAGCATATATTGCAGAACTGTGCAAGCTATCCAAAAATTGCAATTTTGGTGCCAGTTTAGAATCCTTGCTAAGGGACAGGCTAGTGTGTGGAGTACAAGTTGAAGCACTGCAAAGGAGACTTCTAGCCAAACAGAACTTATTTTAATTACTGCACAAGAGGAAGCACTTGCATTTGAGGCTGCATACCTTCATTCAAAAGAAATTCAATCTTCCCCCAGAAAAGGTAATTCACCGGATATAAATCAAGTGGCAAAGGTAAATATTAAATCAAAGGAATTTCCACCACACACTGATGTTGCAGTTCCATTTACATGGAAGTGGTACAGCTGCGGCGGGAAACACATGCGTAATACATGTCGTTTTAGAAAAGTACCAGTTAAACTTACAGGTAACGGGTTTTCTAGGAAGTCTTCCAGGACGGCACACCTGAGATGATGGGTTCCACCTGACAGGAAACACAATCAACAGAGTTTAAAAGGCCCCACCCTTCCCTCTGTCCCTCAGTTATGACAAAGTATAAGCCCACACCGGTGTCAAAGGGTACCTTCTGTGAGAATAAAACATCACCAACAATTAAGGGTAGGGAAGTAGGCCTGCCGTCCTGGAAGACTTCCTAGAAAACCCGTTACCGGTAAGTGTAACTGGTATTTTTCTCTAGTCATCTTCCAGGACGGCACACCTGAGACGATGAGCAAGAAGTTCAGGCCTACCTTAGGGTGGGATCACCGCCTGTAGGACCTTCCTGCCAAACGCCAAGTCCTGAGGGGACAACAGCTCCACTCTGTAGTGCCTCAGGAAGGTATTTTGGCTCGTCCAAGTTGCTGCTCTGCAGATTTGATCGATCGAAGCGCCTGCCCTCTCTGACCAGGAGGTCGCCAGAGATCTAGTTGAGTGAGCTTTAATATGAGCTGGAACAGGTTTTTCCGACTGTTCATAGGCTACTGCGATAGTCTGTTTAATCCACCTGGCTATCGTAGGTTTAGAGGCCTGAAGCCCTTTCTTTTGACCGGAGAAACTAATTAGTAAATGATTTGATCTCCTGAACTCACTCACTCTATCTAAATAGACTAGAGGACATCTTCTAACATCTAATAAATGAAACTTTTCCTCTGTCATTTTTGGGATTCTGACAAAAGGAGGGGAGAATAATTTCCTGTGACCTGTAGAAATCTGAGGTCACTTTAGGTAAATATAAAGGATCCTGTCTGAGGATTACCCTGTCCTCTAGGAGCAACAAAAATGGCTCTTTTATAGTCAGAGCTTGTAGGTCGCCAACCCTTCTGGCTGTGGTGATCGCCAGGAGGAAGGCCATTTTAAGTGACAAAAACTTAACAGAAACCTGAGCCAACGGCTTAAAGGGCTCTTTGGTTAGAGCATCTAATACCAGGGATAAATCCCAAGGTGGAAACCTATTTGTTCTCACCGGGGTTACCCTTTCCCTGGCTGTCAAAAAATCTCTTTACCAGTGGGTTTAGGGCCAGTCTTTGGTCCACAAACACTGATAAGGCTGGGACCTGGACCCTGAGGGTCTTGACTGCTAGGCCCTGGTCAGCCCCCTCTTGGAGGAAATCCAGGACCGTCTGGATCGTTTGGAGAGAACCTTCTCTAGACTGAGCCCAGCAAGAGAAGACTTTCCAAACTGTCGCATAAATTTGCATAGTGATTGGCTTCCTACTCAGCAAAAGTGTGTCAATCACTTTTTACGAAGATCCCCTGCGCCTGAGGATCTCCCTCTCAAACACCATGCTGTCAGGGAAAGAAACCCTGGATCGGGATGAACACTGGTACCTGGGAGAGGAGATCGTGTCTGAACGGGAGATGCAGCGGAGGGGCAATCGACCACCTCCTCAGGGTGGGGAACCATGCCCGCTTTGGCCACCAGGGTGTGATCAGAATAAGGCACCCGTTTGAACGGGATAGCTTATGCAATACCCGGGGAATGAGCATCAGGGGAGGGAACGCGTATGCCAGAGTGAACTCCCAGCTTTGGGGTAAGGCATCTATTCCTCGGGAGTCCTGCTCCCTGGTGAGAGAGAAGTACTTGTGAACTTTCCTGTTCTTCCTGCAGGCAAACAAGTCTATCTCTGGTTTGCCAAAGTGTCGGCTTACCAGAGAAAAAACTTCGGTGTTTAGCTCCCACTCTCCTTGATGAATGGGTTGTCTGCTGAGAAAGTCTGCCTGTATGTTGAGGGACCCTTTTACATGGACTGCCGAAACTGAGAGAATATATTTCTCTGCTTCCCCCAGGATTTCCTGGGTTAGTTTCATCAGCTTGCTGGACCTTGTTTCCCCTTGATGGTTTAGGTAGGACACGGCCACTACATTGTCCGAGAAGATCTGTACTTCTCTTCCCTGGACCTGATTTCGGAAAAAGTTTAACGCTTTTCCGACCGCTAACAAGCTTTGCTCTGCTCCCAGTCCCAAGGGCCCTGGGTGAAAAGAGCTCCCATGTGAGCTCCCCAGCCCCAGGCACTTGCGTCCGTGGTCAGAATCAGCGGATTTTGTTGGGTCCAGGACCGACCTCCTGACAGGTTGGTCTGAGTTCAGCCACCATTCTAGGAAGTTTTTTGTTTCCTCCGAGAGGGGAACTGTTAAGTCCAGGGATTCTCTTCTTCCGTCCCAGGAGGAGAGAAGGAACCCCTGGAGCCCCTGAGAATGGAACTTTGCTCATTGGACCGCTGGATGCAGGATGACATAAGCCCTAAAACTTTCATCACGGTCCTTAGAGAGGCCTCCCCTGCACCCTGGAGAGTAGACACTGCTCTCTGCACCTTTATGATCTTCTCCTGTGGAAGAAAGATCCTTTGGCTGACTGAGTCTACCCTGTACCCTAGAAACACCTTGGATTGTGAGGGGTCCAGGGAGGACTTCTCTTGGCTGATCAGCCACCCTAAGGATTCTAGGGTGGACAGCACTTTTTCTCGGTCTGACTGGAGTTGTTCAGATTAACATGTTGTCCAAGTATGGGATCAAGGCTATCCCCTGGAGGTGTAGAAAAGACACCACCTCGGCCAGAACTTTGGTGAAGATTCTGGCCGCTAGGCCGAAGGGGAGTGCCTTGAACTGCCAGTGTTGGACGCCCTGTTTTGTCTGCACTGCAAACCTCAGGAACTTCTGATGTTTCGGGGCAATGGGGACGTGCAAATAAGCGTCCTTTAAATCTAACGTTATCATGAAGACTCCTTCTTGAAGGTGTCTTCTGACCGTATAGATACTCTCCATCCGGAACTTTTTGTACACCAAGTACTGATTTAGCTTCCGTAGGTTTATGATCAGATGGAATTTTCCGGATGGTTTTGGTACCACAAATATGTGGGAATAAAACCCCTGGCCGAACTGATCCACGGGAACAGGGATAATGACCTCCTGTTCTGCTAGTTCTCGGACACTCCCCAAAAGGCCCCTAGCTTTCGAAGGGTCTTTGGGGAGATGAGTAAGGATAAAGTTTGAAGGAGGGAGGGACAGAAATTCTAATTTGTAACCCTCCCTTATCAGGTTTAGGATGTAAGGACTCTGCGTGATGTTTTCCCATTGAGGGAGGAACCACGAGAGCCTTCCACCAACTTTTATGTTGGCGTCATTTGGACTCCTTGTTGGGAGTACCGGGTCTGGAAAAAAGGATTCCACCCTTTTCCTTGTCCCTACCAAATCCCCACTTTTTCCAAGGTTCCTTTTTCCCCTTAAAACTGTCTTTAGGGGGGCCTCGAAAAAAAATTCTTCCCTTTATCCTTTTTGGGTTTTGCAGGGAATCTTTTGCCTTTTTCTGTCAAACGGGACAGTACCTGTTCTAGGTCTGAACCGAAGAGCAGAGATCCCTCAAAGGGTATACCACAAAGACGAGACTTGGATGTAACATCTCCATCCCACGTCTTTACCCAAAGGGCTCTTCTAGCAGAATTTAGAAGTGCTGCCGACTTGGCAGTAGTTCTAACCGTCTCTACCGCGGCATCTGCTAAATAGGCTACTGCCTTGCCCACTACCTCCAGGGAATCGAACACCTCTTTAGATTTACTCTCATGAGCTACGTGATCTATTAACCTGCGAACCCATGCGTCCGCATTTCTACAGGAGGAGACCAATGCTGGACCCATAGATGCAGCGTTGGCATCCCAGGCTCTGCGGAGCAAGGTTTCCGATTTCTTGTCCATCGGATCCCGAATATTTCCGGAATCTTCAAAAGGACAAATCCGAACATTTGGATACTTGAGCTAACGAAGCATCCAAACGCGGAACCTTGAAGAATTTCTCTTCTTCCTCAGCCTTAAAGGGACACCTACGTTTCCAGGTTTTAAGCCTTAAAACTTTGCGCTCAGGATCTTTCCATTCTCTTACAATTATCTCTTTAAGAGATTGGTGTACTGGGAAGGATTTGGCCTGAGTTTTGCCAAGTCCCCTGTACACTCTATCCTGTGCAGAGACTTGAGCGGATGGTAACTGAATGTCCTCGGAGGCATAGATAGCCTTGAGGAGGCCCTCCATATCTTCAGCTGCAAAGATGTCCCCCAGGTTTAGTTTCACATAGACTATCCTGGTCAGAATCCTCTCCTTCCTCTCTAGAGCTCTGGTCCGAGGCCTCTACCTCTTCATCAGAGTAACCGAGAGACAGTCCCTGGGATTCTTCCGTAACACTTGCCGGAGTTACCATCAGAGAGGGGGAGCTTTCCCTACCTAAAGGGGCTACTTCTCGCTTCTCTACCGTAGCTTTGAAAGACTAAAGGGTGGCTAACATTTCAGCCTGTAATGCTCTGCACTCCTTCACAGCCTGTGCTGTCTCCTTCCCAGCTAGTTTGTAGATGCATTTGAAGCAAAAGGGTTTGTGTGATCCTGTGGGAGTTTCTCACTACAATTCCCACAACGCCTAGATTTACTAGTGGCTTTGGACTTAGACCTACTGGTCGTCCCCTGGGCAGGGCATTCAGTCACTGAAACAGAAAAGAATAAACCCTGTGTAAGCCATTACCCAAAGGGTATCTTGTAGGGGAGAGGGAAATAGGGCCACCCCAAAACAACTCTCCCCCAACAGCCAGCTCACTCACCCCCTGTGGTGACTTCTAGCACTGCTGGAATCAGTCCGACCTCCTTCTCCATTCTGATAAGGCCGCCTACCCGCCGGGTAGGATCGCTTTGGATGGATGGATGGGACACAGGACCATGGACCCCCGCTCCATTACAGCTGCTTGTTTGAATTTGCTGCGCCGATCACCGCCATTTTGTTGTAGCCGGGCGCGTCGGAAGTGACCTCACGCGAGTGCGCCACTAGCCTCCGGACATGCGCACTGGCCTCCAGACGCCGCCGACAGCTCAGAGCGGCAATTAGAAGGAGATCCCTCAGCTCCGCCGGCCATCCTTATAAGGAAACAGCGTGCCTGTGGACGCGATGGGGGGGGGTATGCAAGCGGCTCCTTCGTACCATCCACCACTGTCAGGTAGGAGGAGAGTGGGTTGTAAGGTCCCTGAGGAAATGGGACACCCTCACCGTGTCCAGTGTCCCCAGTATCTCAGGGGGATTCAGATCCATTCCTCGGCTGCACTTCCCCTTGAGTATCTAGCAAAGGGGAGCCCCCCAGGACGTGACAAAGTCCTGTCAGAGCCTGCAGCCACCACTGGCTGCTCTGGTCTGAAATCCTAGGGGGGGGGGGGGGAGACCTCAGTCCCAGACCTTGGTCATAGAAAATAAAAAATTGTTTCGCTGCCATCCTGTGGGAAACACAATCAATAACTCTGTTGATTGTGTTTCCTGTCAGGTGGAACCCATCATCTCAGGTGTGCCGTCCTGGAAGATGACTAGAGAAATGTAGTTTGTCACATGTGCAAACATAGAGGTCACATACAGTCTGTCAGACTAAAGATCAGTCTACAAATGTGAATACAATACCAACGGCAGCACACTCCATTAACCTCTCTGGCGGTATGATTCTTTTAGATTTTAGGTGCTGAAAGCGATACAATTATTTTGCATGGAAATTTGGTGTTTTTTTTTATATTGTAGGCCTGTAATTCTTAGGAATAACTCACTTAAATCTGTCCAAACAGGAGTCTAGTAGACATCACGGGTATGATAAAGTTTTAAACACAAAATTATAAATTATAATATAATAAATAACTATAAAATAATTATAACAAATAACAATATAATAAATAATAAAGGGTGTTTTTCAGTGTTTGATGACGAATTTCCCCACAAATAACTATCGCTCCATTCTGCAAGTGATTCTAATTTATTATTGCTGTTTTCTAGCTGGTCTAAAACCACTTTTGATGTAAAAGGGACACTTTTTGGTTGCTATGGACAATCTCCAGTTTCCAGGCAGAAAGAAAAGTATTTATAATATAAAAGTGCAACGCAGGGCACTGGACAGACCACTAGGGACAAAGGGGATGTGTAATTATTTGATACAGTACTGTAATCTGTAAGATTACAGTATACTGGATGTATACTGTGTTTTTACTTTTTTTGAATTTGGTGCCGTGCTCCGTCCCCATGCGTCGCAACGTCGCAGGGAACGGAGCTCGGCACTGTGAATCGAGCGAGGAGACAGCTCACAGACACAGCGGGGAGATATCGCAGGATCCAGGGGACAAGGTAAGTCACTTTGCCTGGATACTGCGATGCGATCCCGAGTCTGGCTCGGGGTTTCCACTAATGGTACTGAAATTTCACCCCGAGCCAGACTCGGGAATACCGCTAGGCAGGTTAATGCGCCAATCGTTCCGAATGATGAAACCTCTACAGGTATTTATACAAATGACTGTGTATAAAGTGGAAAACTCTTCATCAGGACTTTAGATTTACACAGAGATTGTGTTACAAGATGTTCCATGCAAACTGGAAGTAGATTCAGGGTGTGCATATTCCTTGATTTCAGAAGAAACGTTCACCACATTATGGCCTCGCAATGCTCCTTCAATTATGGGGCGGCACAGTGGTGTAGATTTGAATCCCAACCACGACACTACCTGCCTGGAGTTTGCATGTTCTCCCTGTGCCTGCGTGGGTCTTCTCCAGGCACTCCGGTTTCCTCCTACACGCCAAAGACACGCTGGTAGGTTAATTGGATCCTGTTTAAATGGTCCCTAGTATGTGTATGTATGAATGTGAGTTAGTAACCTTAGAGTGTAAGCTCCTTGAGGGTAGGGACTGATGTGAATGTACAATGTATATGTAAAGCACTGCATAAATTGACGCAGCTACATAAGTACCTGAAATAAATAAAATAAAGTAATAAAATAGCACCCTGTTATATCCAGTCGGTAGACTACAAACAAACAGGGATTTGGAAGGGTGGGTGCTTTCTTTGTCCCTGTGAAATATGGAAGTTTTAGAGGATGCTTATGCTTAATAATTACTAAGGGACAAAGAGCAAGTTTGCAGGATAGAGTGGTTTGAACCCCTTGGAATTTCATTATCGGGAGTTCATAATGTATCTCCAGTTACTCTACAGAATATGATAGAAGACTTTAGAGCAGTTTTTTAAGAAGACCATAGAATGTATAAAGGCCCTCCTGTTTCTTTCAAATTAGACCCTACAGTAACCCCAATTCGTATGAAACAGCGCAAAGTTGCATTAGCTCTCAGACCAAAAATTTATGCTGAGATTATACATTTTGTGGAGCAAGGTATACTTGAACCTGTAACACAACCCAAGTGGTGTACCCCAATAGTTACAGTATTGAAGCCAGATGGTGACGTTAGAATTTGTGCTGACTATAAATGTACAAATCAACAAAAGCACTGCAGGAACATCCCTATCAAATTCCATCTGTACATGAAATTCTGACTACGTTAGCAAAAGAAGGTATTTGCCAAACTGGATATGGCACAAGCTTACCAACAATTACCTGTGGATGACGACGCTGCGGATGCAAAAACAATAACAACACACAAAAGAGCTTTCCGAGCAAAACGTTTGGAGTTTCCACTGCTGCTGGCATATTCCAGAAATTAATAGACCATCTATGGTTCCTGTATTCCTGTGTGTGATTAAGTAAAGAAGTACTGTGACTGCCTGTCCATTTCTATGCTTCAAATTCATTTTAAATATACAAAAGTTAGTCAGGTTGAAAAAAGTCCATCTAGTTCAACCAATAAAAAGGAAAAAAAACAAAACAAACATTCATTCCCACATACACAATCATATACAGTGGGGCAAAAAAGTATTTAGTCAGCCACCAATTGTGCAAGTTCTCCCACTTAAAAAGACGAGAGAGGCCTGTAATTGTCATCATAGGTATACCTCAACTATGAGAGACAAAGTGTGGAAACAAATCCAGACAATCACATTGTCGGATTTGGAAAAAATGTATTTGCAAATTATGGTGGAAAATAAGTATTTGGTCAATATCAAAAGTCCATCTCAATACTTTGTTATATATCCTTTGTTAGCAATGACAGAGGTCAACCGTTTTCTGTAAGTCTTCACAAGGTTGTCACACACTGTTGCTGGTATGTTGGCCCATTCCTCCATGCAGGTCTCCTCTAGAGCAGTGATGATTTGGGGCTGTCGCTGGGCAACACGGACTTTCAACTCCCTCCAAAAGGTTTTCTATGGGGTTGAGATCTGGAGACTGGCTAGGCCACTCCAGGACCATGAAATGCTTCTTACGAAGCCACTCCTTCGTTGCCTGGGCGGTTTGTTTGGGATCATTGTCATGCTGAAAGACCCAGCCACGTTTCATCTTCAATGCCCTTGCTGATGGGAGGAGGTTTGCACTCAAAATCTCACGGTACATGGCCCCATTCATTCTTTCATGTACACGGATTAGTCGTCCTGTTCCCTTTGCAGAGAAACAGCCCCAAAGCATGATGTTGCCACCCCCATGCTTCACAGTAGGCATGGTGCTCTTTGGTTGCAACTCAGCATTCGCGCTCCTCCAAACACGACGAGTTGTGTTTCTACCAAACCGTTCCACTTTGGTTTCATCTGACCATACGACATTCTCCCAATCCTGGATCATCCAAATGCTCTCTAGCAAACCTCAGACGGGCCCGGACATGTACTGGCTTAAGCAGGGGGACACGTCTGACACTGCAGGATCTGAGTACCTGGCCGTGTAGTGTGTTACTGATGGTAGCCTTTGTTACGTTGGTCCCAGCTCTCTGCAGGTCATTCACTAGGCCCCCCCGTGTGGTTCTGGGATTTTTGCTCGCCGTTCTTGTGATCATTTTGACCCCACGGGGTCAGATCTTGCGTGGAGCCCCAGATCGAGGGAGATTATCAGTGGTCTTGTATGTCTTCCATTTTCTAATTATTGCTCCCACAGTTGATTTCTTCACACCAAGCTACTTGTCTATTGCAGATTCAGTCTTCCCAGCCTGGTGCAGGTCTACAATTTTGTTTCTGGTGTCATTCGACAGCTCTTTGGTCTTCACCATAGTGGAATTTGGAGTGTGACTGTGAGGTTGTGGACATGTGTCTTTTATACTGATAACAAGTTCAAACAGGTGCCAATAATACAGGTAATGAGTGGAGGACAGAGGAGCCTCTTAACCACTTCCATACTGGGCACTTATACACCTTCCTGCCCAGACCAATTTTCAGCTTTCTGCGCTGTTGCACTTTGAATGACAATTGCGCGGTCATGCTACACTGTACCCAAACTAAATTTTAATCATTTTGTTCCCACAAATAGAGCTTTCTTTTGGTGGTATTTGATCACCTCTGCGATTTTTATTTTCTGCAAAAAAAAAAAAGACCGAAAATTTTGAAAGAAAAAACTTTCAGTTACAAAACTTTGTAAATAAGTAAGTTTTCTCCTTCACTGACGGGCACCGATGGGGCTGCACTGACGGGCACCGATGAGGCGGCGCGGACGGGCACCGATGAGGCGGCGCGGACGGGCACCGATGAGGCGGCGCGGACGGGCACCGATGAGGCGGCGCGGACGGGCACCGATGAGGCGGCGCGGACGGGCACCGATGAGGCGGCGCGGACGGGCACCGATGAGGCGGCGCGGACGGGCACCGATAGGTGGCACGGATGATCATGGATGGGCACTGATAGGTGGCACTGTACTGTAATGTGTTGTACTAATGGATGCCAATCAGTGCCAAACAATAATGCCTGCCAATCAGTGGTGCCCATTGTGGGCACTGATTGGCATCCATTGTGGGCACTGATTGGCATCCATTAGCCATTTCTAATGTGCATCCCTAGTGGTCTAGGGTGGCATACCTTAAGCTGGGCATCCCTGGTGGTCCAGTGTGGGCATCCTCGGGGGGGCTGCGCTGATAATGGATCAGCACAAACCCCCCCCTGTCAGAGGAGCAGCAGATCGGCTCTCCTCAACTCTTTACCTAGATCGGCGTTGCGGGGTGTCAGACTGACATCCCGCAACAACGATCGCCGGGGGGCGTGCAGCGGCTCAATATCCTGCTGGACGTCATATGACATCCAGTCAGGATATTGAAACCACTTTGCCGCAGTCAATCTGCTATAGGGCGGGCGGCAAGTGGTTAAAGAAGAAGATGCAGGTCTGTGAGAGACAGAAATCTTGCTTGTTTGTAGGTGACCAAATACTTATTTTCCACCATAATTTGCAAATAAATTCTTTCCAAATCAGACAATGTGATTGTCTGTATTTGTTTCCACATTTTGTCTCTCATAGTTGAGGTGTACCTATGACGACAATTACAGGCCTCTCTCATCTTTTTAAGTGGGAGAACTTGCACAATTGGTGGCTGACTAAATACTTTTTTGCCCCACTGTACCCACAGTTGATCCAAAAACCCAAGCAAAGCATGATCCAATTTGCTCCAGCAGGGGAAAAAATTCCTTCCTGATCCCCCGAGAGGCAATCGGATATTCCCTGGATCAACTTTACCAATAAATGTTAGTTTTCAGTAATATTATGTACATTTAGGAAAGGACCCAGGCCTTTTTTTAAAGCAAGCTACCGAGTTAGCCAGAACCACCCCTGGAGGGAGCCTATTCCATATTTTCACAGCTCTTACTAGGAAGAAACCGTTCCGTATTTGGAGATAAAATCTCTTTTCCTCCAGATGTAAAGAGTGCTCCCTTGTCCTCTGTGAGGACCTTAACCACTTTAACCCCTGGAAGAATTTACCCCCTTCCTGACCAGAGCACTTTTTGCAATACGCCACTGCGTCGTTTTAACTGACAATTGCGCGGTCGTGCGACGTTGCACCCAAACAATTTTTTTTCACAACAAATAGAGCTTTCTTTTGGTGGTATTTGATCACCTCTGCGGTTTTTATTTTTTGCGTTTTAAACAAAAAAAAGAGCGACAATTTAAAAAAAAAAAATCAATTTCTGACTTTTTGCTATAATAAATATCCCAAAAAATATATAAAAAAACAAATTTTTTCCTCAGTTGAGCCCAATATGTATTCGTCTACATATTTTTGGTAAAAAAAAAACAAAACGCAATAAGCGTATATTGACTGGTTTGCACAAAAGTTATAGCATCTACAAAAAATAGGGGATGGATTTATGGCATTTTTATTATAATATATATTTTACTAGTAATGGCGGCGATATGCGATTTTTATCATGACTGCGACATTATGGCGGACACATCGGACACTTTTGACACTATTTGCGACCAGTCATTTATACAGCGATCAGTGCTATAAAAATTCACTGATTACTTTGTAAATGACACTGGCAGGGAAGGGGTTAAACACTAGGGGGCGATCAAGGGGTTAAGTGTGTCCTAGGGAGTGATTCTAACTGTGGGGGGGATGGAAATTCCGATGACAGGGAGCAGTAGATCCCTGTCATGTCACTAGGCAGAACAGGGAAATGCCTTGTTTACATAGGCATCTCCCCGTTCTGACTCTCCTCACCGCAATTGCGGGCCGCCGGCGAACATCGAGTTCGCGGGACCTGCGGGCACACTCCCAAGGCCCACTAGGCGGCAAATTCAAAGGAACCTACAGGTATGCCCATTCGCCTGCCCGTGCCATTCTGCCGACATATATCGGTGTGCGGCGGTTGGGAAGCGGTTAAAGTGAATAACTCAACACCAAGTTCACTATATGGACCACTTATGTATTTATACATGTTTATCATATCCTCCCTTAAGCTCCTCCTTTCAGTTCCTCTAATCTATCCTCATAGCTGAGCTCCTCCATACCCCTCATCAGTTTGGTTGCCCTTCTCTGCATTTTCTCCAGTTCCCCAATATCCTTTTTGTGAACTGGTGCCCAAAACTGAACTGCATATTCCAGATGAAGTCTTACTAATGATTTGTACAGGGGCACAATGATATCTTTCTCTTTGGAGTCCATACCTCTCAACCTCCCTGGCGGTATGATTATGTCAGATTTTAGATGCTGAAAGCGGTACAATTAATTTGCATGGAAATTTGGCGTTTTATATTGTAGGCCTGTAATTCTTAGGAATAATTCACTTGAATCTGTCCAAAACAAGAGTCTAGTAGACATCCTGGGTATGATAAAGTTTGAAACACAAAATCATTAAATAATATAATAAATAACTATAAATAATAACAAATAATAATACAAAATTATTCAATAATGTAATCAAATCAAAAACACTGAAATTTGCTCAGTTGCAGAATTGTCGCTGCCATTAGATTTAGTGTTTGATGACGAATTTCCCCACAAATCGCCATCGCTCAATTCTGCAAGTGATTCTAATTTATTATCGCCGTTTTCTAGCTGGTCTAAAACCACTTTCGACATAAAAGGGACACTTTTTGGTTGCTGTGGACAATTTCCAGTTTCCAGGCAGAAAAAACTGTATTTATAATACAAAAGTGCATGCAGGGCACTGGACAGACCACTAGGAACAAAGGGGATGTGTAATTTTTTTATACAGTACTGTAATCTGTAAGATTACAGTGTACTGTATATGTGTATTGTGTTTTTACTTTTTTGAATTTGGTGTCGATCTCCACCCTCGTGCGCCGCAAAGTCACAGGGAATGGAGCTCGGCACTGTGAATCAAACGAGACACAGCGGGGAGACATCGCAGGATCCAGGGGACAAGGCAAGTAACTTTCCCTGTATTTTGCGATGCAGTCTGGCTCGGGGTTACCGCTAATGGTACTGAAATCTCACCCCAAGCCGGACTCAGGAATTCCGCCAGGGAGGTTAAAGAGGTTGTAAACCTCAGGGTAAAAAAAAAACCTGCAAGACAAAAGGCATAATGAGCTAGTATGCATTGCATACTGGCTCATTATGAAATACTTACTTTAGAATGATGCCCTGGATCGGTGTTAGCCCTTCGAGTACAGCGCAGACATCTTCCAGAGTAACTTCTGGGTTCTCGGCTGTGATTGGCCGGAGCCGTGATTATGTCACTTCCACGCATGCGCACGGGAGCCGCCGGTCACGGCACAACTCCTGAAGCAACCGCACCAGCAGCCCGTTTCTTCAGTGCACATGCGGCGATGACGCCGGCAGCAGTGCATATACTGAATATCTCCTAAACAAGTTAAGGAGATATTCACGGTACCTACAGATAAGCCTTGTTATAGGCTTACCTGTAAGTAAAAGTGGTGTACCTGGGTTTACAACCACTTTAACACAAGAACTGACTTTGCTCGCTTTGGAAACCGCAGCTTGGCATTACATGCTATTATTAAGTTTATAGTCTACAAAAACACCCAGATCCTTCTCCACCATTGATTCCCCCAGTTATACTCCCCCTAGTATGTATGATGCATGCATATTCTTAGCCCCCAAGTGCATAACTTTACATTTATCAACATTAAACCTCATTTGCCACATAGATGCCCAATAAATAGTGCATTGAGGTCAGTTTGTAAGTTGGAGACATCATGTAAGGACGTTATTCCACTGAATATCTTGGTGTCATCTGCAAACACTTAATGGTACTTTAATCTCAGACCCTATATCATTTATAAAGATATTAAAAAGTAAGGGTCCCAAAACTGAACCTTGGGGTACACCACTGATAACCTTAGACCATTCAGAGTATAAATCATTAACCACTACTCTCTAAATTCGGTCTTTAATCCAGTTTTCTATCCATTTACAAACTGATCTTTCCAAGCCTGTAGATTTTACCTTACACATTAGCCGTGTGTGGAGAACTGTGTCAAATGCTTTTGCAATATCCAAGTATACCACGTCCACAGCCACCCCTCTGTCCAAGGTTTTACTTGCCTCCTCATTAAAAGAAAGCTGTCTGTTGCTTAAAATACTTTTTCCAGCAAGAACTCATCTACTGTATGTGGTCTTTTATTAAACCCTTAGTTTAACTTCTATAGTTGGAAGATACTTAACAGGTCTATAGCTACTTGGCAAAGACTTTGATCCCTTTGAAAATAGACACATTGGCCTTACGCCAATCCAGTGGCACTATGCCAGTTATTAAAAAGTCCATATAAATTAAAAACAATGGCTTTGAAATGACACCACAGTGATATCACCCGTTATGTTTTTGGATGTTATGTTGGTGTATCTTTTTATGAAATGTAAATTTGCATTTATTTAAAATTTTTGCACTTTATGATTTGAGATTTTTATCATTTATATTACAGTTTAGTGCACATTAAGTACGATATATGCTTTTGTTTAATGTCTTCAGCCGAAAGGAATTATGACATTGGGAATAGAAAGTTTCTGGCAAATAAGGAAGCCTTTTCTGAATAGAAGCATCTTCTAATCACATGGGGATAATCACATGGTAACAGTTCTCACTGATCATAAACATTTGGAATTCATTTGCTCTGCCAAGAGGTTGTTTTCTAGACAAGCATGTTGGTCTCTATTCTTTTCCAGGTAAAATTTTATGATCTTGTATCGAACTGGATCGAGGAATGGCAAGGCCGATGTCCTATCAAGCATGTTGTCTGAGCCTTTCCAGGAAGGTGACTCAATGTACAATCCTACCTCACAATAACTTCCCAGGAACCACAAGTTTCAAGACATTCTTGAGTCTCCTTAAAGAAGGGTATGAGAATGACCCACTTCTCAATCATCCTCCTAAGGACATTATCCTTGAGTACAAGAATGGCTTTGGCACATCATCTCTATGTACCTAAATCCGCTCGGGTTGAAGCCCTCAGGTTTGTTCATGACTCTAAACATGCGGGGCATTTTGGGTTTCTAAGACAGAAGAACTTTTGTCATGTCCCTTTTGGTGGCCCAGTTAAAAGAAAGATGTCAAAAGCTATGTGGCCACATGACTGACCTGTGCACGCAAGAGGAAACCTGAGCCTCTCCTTTAGGGTTGCTCCAGCCAGTCCCTATTCCATCAAGACCGTGGGGGTCAATGTCTATGGACTTTGTGGTTGATTTACCTCCCTCAAAAAATAATAATGACTCTCATCACTATCTTAGTGGTAGTCATCGACCGTCTCACTAAGAGGACTCATTTTATACCAGTCAAGGGGGTACCTTCTGCTGAACAAACTGCAAAGTTTATGGTGCAGTTTACCTCAAGATTTTGGAAAATACTTTTATTCAGCCTTAAGTGCGAAGCCTCGTACACACGGGCAGGAATCCCATCAAAAAAAAAAAACGTCGGCTTTCGACGGGATTCCTGGCAAGCTTGTCTTGCCAAGCCCCATGTACACACGTGCCATTCAAAAAGAACCGCTGTTCTTTTGAATGGCAAGAACGCGGTGACATCATCGACTACAACGAGCCGGCGCTCGTCACATTCGATGCCGTCGCCGCCATCTTGCTACACCCTACACTACCCTTGTATGCTACCGTGCATGCGTCAAAGTCTCATCGAGCATGCGCGGGTTTCCCTGGACAGGTAAGCATACAGACGACCGGGTTTCTCGGCAGGAAACACTCTGCCGAGAATCACGACGAGAAAAATAGAGAGCAGGTTCTCTATTTTTCTCGTCGAGATTCCCGGCAGTTTTCCTGCCGAGAAACCATACACACGAACGGTTTTCTCAGCAAAAAGCTCTCCCAGCTGTTTTCTTGCAGAGAAAACTGGTCGTGTCTACGAGGCTTAACCGTTACCCTTTCCTCTGCTTTTCATCCTCAGTCCAATGGTTAGACCGAGAGGACCAATCAAACAATGGAGGATGACTGGGCAGACTATCTTTCTACGACAGAGCTTGCTTATAACAATTCTAAACATAGTTCCTCTTTTCAAAGTCCTTTTTACTTAAGGATCTATCTCAACTCCAGTTCCTGCTGTTACCAATAGACTAATTACAGGTAATTACAGGAGATTCGGCAAAAATGTATTGATACTCTGAAGGAGGCTCAGGACTGTTACAAGAAGGCTGCAGACAGTTCACCTCCTACATTTCATGTGGGTGACAGTTTGGGTATCTACCAAAAATTTGAAGGTTCATGTTCCATCTGTTAAATTGGGCTAAAAATGTGTAGAACATTTGCAGATTTCTGCTCAAATTAATCCAGTCACCTTTCGCTTAAAACTTCCAGACAGTATGAAGATTCACCCTGTTTTTCACATATCACTACTTAAACCATTGCATGAAAATCCTTTTTATGGAACAATTCTTTCACCTCCTCCACCTGTTGAGGTTCAGGGTGAAGAAGAATTTGGAGTGGAAAAAATTCTTGATACCAGGATCTTTAGGAACAAATTACAAGATTTGGTTCAATGGGAGAACTCCACCAGAGGTTTCCACACAAACCCGGGCGTAAGACATCCAGGGGACATCCTGGGAGGAGGGGAGTACTGTCAGGGCCTGAAGTTTAACCCAGAACCTCTGCTGTGTCAGGCAATATCCCTTCTTGCTGAGCTACGTAGAATGTTGGACAGTTCCCTTGAAAATTCCTTGAATGATCCTGTCTTGAACCTTGTCTGTCTTAAACCCTGAACTCTTTGCTCCTCCTATAAACTTCCTGATTTAAAGTGGTTATATGGATGCTTCCTGCAACAGGGGACAGCGGTGACATTGCAGGCTTCGGTTTCAGGTAAGTGACACATAATGGGCTACTATGCGATGCATAGTAGCCTATTATGCTTTACCTTTACAGGGAACTAAAAAGGAAGTAAAACCCATTAGGGTTTACTTCCTCTTTAAGCCATGTCTCTGCACTTCCTGCTTGCCAGATTATTGTACTCTCTCCAACCAGTATCTCATTCCAGTCTTCCCTGCTACCACTCATTATCGACCCTTAGCTTGTTCCTGGAGTACGATTCTACCTGATCCCAACCTCCAACTACTCGTTATCGACCATTGGCTTGTTTACTGACTACGCTTCTGTTTGATCCCTACCTGCTTATCAGCTACTGGACTTGCTCACCTCCTGGTGGGGGGATCTTGAGGAATTTGCACCTCAGGTGAGCCTGGGACATTCACTAGGTTGAGGAGGTGGTTTGCCATCTGGATAAAGGAAGGCCCGTAAATGTGGTGTATCTGGATTTTGCAAAAGCATTTGACACAGTTCCCCATAAACGTTTACTGTACATAATAAGGTCCGTTGGCATTAACCATAGGGTGAGTACATGGATTGAAAACTGGCTACAAGGGTGAGTTCAGAGGGTGGTGATAAATGGGGAGTACTCGGAATGGTCAGGGGTGGGTAGTGGGGTCCCCCAGGGTTCTGTGCTGGGACCAATCCTGTTTAATTTGTTCATAAACGACCTGGAGGATGGGGTAAGCAGTGCAATCTCTGTATTTGCAGACGATACTAAGCTAAGCAGGGCAATAACTTCTCCGCAGGATGTGGAAACCTTGCAAAAAGATCTGAAAAAATGAATGGGGTGAGCAAATACATGGCAAATGAGGTTCAATGTAGAAAAATGTAAAATAATGCATTTGGGTGGCAAAAATACAAATGCAATTTATACACTGGGGGAGAACCTCTGGTGGAATCTAGGATGGAAAAGGACCTGGGGGTCCTAGTAGATGATAGGCTCAGCAATGGCATGCAATGCCTAGCTGCTGCTAACAAAGCAAACAGAATATTGGCATGCATTAAAAAGGGGATTAACTCCAGAGATAAAATGATAATTCTTCCGCTCTACAAGACTCTGGTCTGGCCGCACCTGGAGTATGCTGTCCAGTTCTGGGCACCAGTCCTCAGGAAGGATGTACTGGAAATGGAGAGAGTGCAAAGAAGGGCAACAAAGCTAATAAAGGGTCTGGAGGATATTAGTTATGAGGAAAGGTTGCGAGCACTGAACTTATTCTGTCTGGAGAAGAGACGCTTGAGAGGGGATATGATTTAAATTTACAAATACCATACTGGTGACCCCACAATAGGGATAAAATGTTTTTGCGGAAGGGAGTTTAACAAGACACGTGGCCATTCATTCAAATTAGAAGAAAAGAGGTTTAACCTTAAAATACGTAGAGAGTTCTTTACTGTAAGAGCGGCAAGGATGTGGAATTCCCTTCCACAGGCGGTGGTCTCAGTGGGGGCATCGATGGTTTCAAGAAACTATTAGATAAGCACCTGAACAACCACAACATACAGGGATATACAAGGTAATACTGACCTATAATCACACACATAGATTGGACTTGATGGATTTGTGTTTTTTTTCAACCTCACCTACTATATGACTATGTAACTATGACTGCGTGTACCAATCCTGCTGGCTGGTGGTAGTTCCACTACTGCTACAGCAACGGGTCTTTAAGCCTGACCCTGATAGTAACATTACAAATTTAACTGAAGCCTGTTAGATTTTAGTAGACTAAAATGCACTGGAGATTTTAGTCGAATGAGTAAAATGAAATCGAAAATGGCATAAATCACATTTTAGTCAAAAGTTTAACACAGAATTTAAACAATTTTAAAATACATGGTAAATGAAATACATTTTTAACTTCAGTTCAAATAAATGAAAAGGAGGGGTACAATAAACAAAACAGAAATGTTAACAATGTCGTATTGAATGCACCCTGACAGGTTACTGTAGCTGACATAAATCGGTGTTCAAAAATGACTAGAAACATTTTATGTGAATAAATCCCTAGGACCAGATGGCTTACTCCTGAGAGTTCTCAACAAGCTTAGTCTTGTTATAGGCAGACCACAGTTCCTAATTTTTAACCCCCCAGACAAGGGGGGTTCGGTGGTTGTCATGAATGCGACTATGTACAGAGACGAGGCATTACGACAACTATCGGACACCACCACTTACTGTAAATTAAAGGGCAACCCTACCGATTCATTTAGGGCAGAACTTTCTTCACTTTTGGATAGAGTTGTCCTAATGGGTGTATTTACACAAAAAGAGAAAGAGATGTTTATCCCTATTGCCGCGTACACACGACCGGTTTTTCGCCAGGAAAAACGGCCGCGTGTGTGCTAAATTGCAGTTTTCCCGGCATGAAAACTGCCGCGAATCGCGGCGGGAAAAAACCTGCTGCGATTCCCAGTGGTTTTTGTCCTCGGCAGTTTTCAATGTGAAACACTGCGAGGCAGTGCCGATGGAGCATACACACGGCCAGGATTCCCGACTAAAGCTCTCAGAGGCAGTTTTCCTGTCAGGAAACCCGGCCGTGTGTAGGGGGAAAAAAGCTACCGAGCAGGTTCTCTGGATTCCCGGCGGACTTTTTACCGCCGGAAATCCCGGTCGTGTGTACTAGGCATTTGTTTCCAGTAATGCCAATTTTTCACCATCTTCCTAAATTACATAAAGGGCTCACCCCCCTTACTGGGAGACCTATTGTAGCAGGCATAGATTCACTCAATGAGCCATTGGGCCATTGGGTGGATCAGCAACTGCAACCGTTAGTAGTGGAGCTGCCAGGTCACCTTCGTGACACTAAAAAAACTTTTATCCAAATTAGATATTTTGACATGGAATAAAGATTTCAGTTGGATAACGTGAGGTTTCCAACATGTACTCTTCAATTCCACATGCCTTGGGTCTACAGGCAGTATCTTTTTTTCTAAACAGATCAGGGAAGTTTTCTCTGGCTTTACAGGAGTTCATCATTATGTGTCTGGAATATTTGCTCACTCATAACCTCTTCATGTTCGACGGGGACTATTATCTCCAGAAGTGCCGGGGAATGATGGGACTGACGTCATACGGGGGCGGGGTCACAGGGTGGCATCACCCGGTGACCACGCCACATGCCAATATAAGGTCGGTGCGCTCAGCATTGTAGTGGCAGACAGCAACGAGGCAACATCGGGCAGAGAGAAGAGGGAAGAAGACGACGATGAAGACCGGGACCCCGCTAGCAAAAGAGCTGGAAGAGGATAGCGGGGCGCCCGGCAGAAGGCAGAAAGGACCGAAGACGACAATGAAGACCAGGACCCCGCTAGCAAAAGAGCTGGAAGAGGATAGCGGGGCGCCCGGCAGAAGGCAGAAAGGACCAGAGATCGTGGAGAAGGCACCAGAGAGCACAGACGACCCCCAAAGTCAGAAGAAGACCCCCAAAAGTCGTCTAATAAATTACTTTAAAAACCTGTGTTGTGTTTTTTTATTTACTTTTTTGCCACCAGGTGAATGGGTAGGGGTATGATGTACCCCATACTCATTCACATAGGGTGGGGGGCTGGGATCTGGGGGCCCCCTTATTAAGGGGGCTCCCGGATTCTGATAAGCCCCCCGCCCGCAGACCCCAAAAACAAACGGCCAGGGTTGTCGGGAAGAGGCCCTTGTCCCCATCAACAGGCGCCCCCTGCCCCAAAGCACCCACTCTCCCCCCATGTTGAGGGCATGCGGCCTGGTATGGTCCAGGAGGGGGGGGTGCTTGCTCGCCCTCCCTTTCCTGACCTGCCGGGCTGCGTGCTCGGATAAGGGTCTGGTATGGATTTTGGGGGACCCTCACGCCATTTTTTTTATTATGGTGTGGGGGGGGGGGTCCCCTCTGAATCCATACTAGACCCAAGGGCCTGGTATAGACCTGGGGGGGACCCCACGCAGTTTTTTTTCTCTCAATTTTTTTTATAGCCGGCAATGTTTATTTTTTTTACATTTCCTTTAACAACCAGCTATAAACAGGTAAAAAAAAAAAATGCAAATCGCCGCAAAATCGCGGTACTTGCGTTTTGGATGCCAGTCCATTGAATTCTATTACATGCAAAATGCAGTTTTTTGCTTGGAAAAAAAAAAGTCCCCGACCCTTTCCAAAAACGCAAAAGGCACAAAAATGCATTGGATGTCAACATGTTTCATAGGAACCCATGTTAAAAAATGTACCTGCATTTATGCAAAATGCACCAAAAAACGCATTAGTGGGAATCAAGCCTTACAGACCGTTTTTTAAAACGTCTGTCCGTGGGCATGAGGCCTAAGAAAAAAGAGTGGGAAAAAAAAGCACTGGACTGCATCAAAAACGCGCATGCAGAAAAGCACCTGGAATGCATCCGGACTGCATTTCCAAGGTGTCAACTGGCCCTTAGGCAGTTGCGTTTAACCTCGTTTTTCAGAAAGCCAAAAAATGCCTTCAGACGCCAAAGATTTCCACGTTTCAGGCGCGGTACCGGCGTTTTCGTTTAGAAGCGTTTTTAAAAAGGTGACCTCTATTTTTTTACATAGAAAAAATAAAAAATTATGGCAAATGATGAAAAACCATAATATATATATATATATATATATATATATATATATATATATAAATAATCAAAAAAATTATAATTGGAATTGCTTCCATTGCATTGTGGACAATCCACAACTTGTGGCAGGTGACGTGGCAAGTGGACAATCCACAACTTGTGTCAGGTGACATGGCCAGGTGACATGGCAAGTGGACAATCCACAACTTGGGGCAGGTGACACGCTAAATACAACTACACTGCTGCTCTCTCAGCTGCTACTACTCACTCTAGTCTCACAAAATACCTGAAATGGTTAAGAATACTGTTTTTGGAGCTCCTTATGATGTTTCCTAACTAAAAGCATATAGACGCAAATGCGGTAAAACGCGGCATGCAAATGCGACAAAGCGCGCCTTTCTAAACGCCGGTTTCAACTTTAGTTCAGAAGACTTTGCACCAGCGTCCCGTGTACATGGGGCATAAAAACGGCTATGCCATTTTCAGCTCAAAAACGCCATGGTGGCCATGAGGCCATAGGCTAACACGGAGAGCCGTTTTTAACCTGCAAAAAACGCTCAAACAAGCGGCTGAAAAAAACGTCCATGTGCATGTAGCCTTATATTAACCACTTGCTTACTGGCCACTTAAACCCCCTTCCTGCCCAGACCAATTTTCAACTTTCAGCGCTAATGCACTTTGAATGACAATTGCGCGCTCATACAACACTGTAACCCAATGAAAATGTAATAATTTTTTGCACACAAATAGAACTTTCTTTTGGTGCAATTTGATCACCTCTGCATTTGTTTTTTGTTTTTTTCTATAAATACAAAAGAGCGACTTAAAAAAAAAAAATTGATATTTTAACCACTTCAGAACCAGGCCTATTCTGGCACTTCTCTCCTTCATGTAAAAATCATAATTTATTTGCTAGAAAATTACTTAGAACCCCCAAACATTATATATGTTTTTTTAGCAGACACCATAAGGAATAAAATGGTGGTCATTGTAAATTTTTAGCTTGCACGGTATTTGCGCAATAAATTTTCCAACGCCTTTTTTTTGGAAAAAAATGGTTTCATGAATAAAAAAATAAATAAAACAGTAAAGTTAGCCCAATTTTTTTATATAATGTAAAAGATGTTGTTATGCTGAGTAAATAGATGCCTAACATGTCACGCTTTAAAATTGCGCACACTCATGGAATGACACCAAACTTCAGTACTTAAAAATCTCCATAGGCGATGCTTTAAAAATGTTTACACGTTACCATTTTCACATTACAGAGGAGGTCTAGTGCTAGAATTGTTGCACTCGTTCTAACGCACGCAGCAATACCTCACATGTGTGGTTTGAACGGCATTTACATATGTGGGCGGGACTTACGTGTGAGTTCGCTTGTGAGCTACCGGGGACAGAGGCGTTTTAATTTTTTTTTTTTATAATTTTTTTGGTTTTTTACTTTATATTTATTTTTTTTACACTTTATTTTTACTTTTTTGTTTTTTTGATCACTTTTATTCCTATTACAAGGAATGTAAACATCCCTTGTAATAGGAATCAATCTATTGTGACAGGTCGTCTTTATGGAGAGATGCGGGGTCTGAGATCGGTAAAAAAAATTCACAGATCTCATGCTGACAGCCGAGATCACGGCTTTATTTACATACGGAAACCCGGCGTGACATCATAAGGTCGCGCCCGGGCCTCCGACGGTCATAGAGATGACTGGTGACCATCTGGTCACCAGTCATCTCTATGCTTCCCATCCGGCGCTGGCCAATTTGTTCTCCGGGCCCCCGATGGCATGGGAGAGCCCGGAGAAGCACCGGATGGCGGCGGGAGAACGTCCCCTCCCGCCGCCTATAAGAACGATCAAGCGGCGGAACTGCCGCTATGATCGTTTTTATCGTGCACAGAATCGCCGGCTGAAAAGAATATCTGAATGATGCCTACAACTGCAGGCATCAGTCAGATGTCACCGCACAAAGCCAAGGATGTAATTTGACGGTGGGCGGTAGGGAAGTGGTTAATATTTAGTTTGAAAATTTAGAAAAAAGGTAATTTTTCTCCTTCATTGATGTACTGATGAGACTGCACTGATTGGCACCGATAAGGTGGCAAGGGTGAGCACTGAGAGGTGGCATTGCTAGTTGGCACTGGTGGGCATTGAGAAGGGGCACTGCTAGGTGGCACTAATTGGCACCAGTGGTGGGCATTGATAAGTGGCACTGGCAGGGGCTACTGATTGTCACAGATGATGCAGAATTGCCTCTTCCTCTTCGGGCCCGATGTCCCTTGCACATAACCCGGTGATTGCCTTTTTTTATGCTCACGCTGTCAGCACAAGGAGAAAACAAAAACCATTACCCAGCTTTTGTTTACATCACGTGATCAGCTGTCATTGGCTGACAGCTGATCACGTGGTAAGGGGCAGGGATCGGCTCCTTACTCGGATCTGTCATCACCCGAGTCTCAGTGACTCGGTGACCACAGCGCACGCGCGAAGGGGAGGACGTCTATTGACGGACTCCCGGCAATTGAGGACCGTGCTGTGGCCGTCGATCAGCTATAGCGCTGATCTCAAGTGATTAAAGAGGGTCTAAATGGGCCATTGACATGCATCACAATTCAACTTAGGAATGTGTCTTTGCAAAGTTAAACTAAATTAAATCCTTTCTTATTTTTGCTTGGGGATAGAGTGCAGAGGGATTGAAGCCTTGACAGTTTTTAGGGATGTCTGCACCCCTGATAGGGTAAAGACAACTCCCAAATTTGGTCACTTTATCCTTCCAAATAATTCACTTCCTGTCATATAGCCACACAGGAAGTGAGGGTAAATCCCTACCAATGTCTTTCCTTGGGGACACACAGGTCAAGCTAAATACTTTCCCCATTATGTACATTGCACTCCAACATTTTGCTGGGTACACCCCAAATTATTAGGTATTTTGGACTTTGGGGTTTATTTACTAAAGGCAAATCCACTTTTCACTACAAGTGCACTTGCTGGATATCCGAAGGGGACATGCAAGCAAACCAAAAAAACACCATCTTTGCTTTTACATGATTGGATGTTACAATCACCAGTGCTTCCCCTCAGATTTTCAGCAACTACACTTGTACTGCAGAGTGGATTTGCCTTTACTAAACCCCAAACTACCCAATGATTTGGGGTGTACACAACAAAGTGCTAGAGTGCAATTTGCTTAATGGGGACACTAGTTAGATTGATCTGTGTGTCCCCAAGAAAAGACATTGGTAGGGTTTTACCTTCACTTCCTGTTTAGCTGTGTGACAGGAAGTGAAGCCAATTTTACTAAAAGGGACACAAAGCCCAACCTAAAAAAAAACAAGCAGGGGTTTCTAACACTTACTTGGTTTCCCTCAAAATGCCCACAATTAGAAACGTATTGCCTTGAGCTATTTTTAAGTGCAGTGCTCTAAATCAGTGCTTCTCAAGTACCCCCAACAGGCCATGTTTGCAGGTTTTCCTTTATCTTGCACATGTGCTTTAAATCACAGTCAATGGTTTGGTATTTTGGACAGAAAATTGATAAGATAAAATTCACAAAACATGTCCTGTTGGGGGTACTTGAGGACTGAGGCTGAGAACCACTGCAGTAAAAAGGAAAATTGAATACTTACCGCTCTGTATTTTTCATTTCCTGGCGACTATCCATGGCAGCACACAATACATGCATATGCTACCATGAAGGCACCAGGGTAGACAAATCACACCTGTTTTGTTATGCCAATAAGCATAGTTAAGCTACAGCGGTCACATTTGTTGCATAGAAAACAAAAAACAAACTTTGCATCAAATTTTATTGGTCAACAAAACAGGACTTGGAAAAAAACAAAGGTAAGCAAGAAAATAAAATAAATAAAAAAGACATGAAAGTAAATTTGAAACATTAGTCACATCTTGAGAAAGATTTAGCAAAATAATGCAGCACAGACAATTAAATCAAAGTGAACAAACTACACACATTAACAACATCAATAATATTTCAGGGGAACATTTCCCCCACACAAAAAAAACAATCAACAAAAGTAAAACAAACATCTGTTTTGCAAAGACATAACAAATAAAATGCATGTGTTACAAACTCGATAAGGACACCAAAATGTACTTTTTGCCTGACACACTCACACTCACGCCTATTTTCAGGGCAAGGTAGAGAATGCTATCTGCAAGCTTTATATAACATAGGTTTGTGTTCTAATGAGGCAATTGAAAAACACATGCACAGTCCATGAAACACCCACATTGCAAGTTCACCTAAGCCCAGGTTCACACTGGGGCTGCGGGAGTGAAGCCGTGCGAGTTCAGCTGAACTCGCACGATTTCACTCCTGCCTGTCAGTCCCGATTTCAGCTCGATTACAGAGACATCTGACACAGATGTCAATGTAAATCGCTGCTGAAATCGCAAAAAGTAGTACAGAAATTACTTTTTGAAATCGGTGCAGCGCCGCAGATGCGGCGTCGCACCGATTAGGACGGTGCCATTGCCTGCAATTTGCGGCAAATTTTGCCTATTTGACATGCGATTTGACATGTCAAATCGCACCAGTGTGAACCAGGGCTAATGTAGAGATTGAACTTCAAAGTGGGTACACCTGTTAAGGATGTCCTTCAATTACTAACCCAAAAAAACACACTCTCTGAGCATGCCCAGAAATATCCAGGTGCTGTTCATCACACACAAAAAGCACCAAAAAAAAAAAAAACCTAAGTCATGCTCAGACAAACACAAATTATCTCTAAATTACAAAGACATCCTGATATAATCATCAAGGCGGCCGATAAAGGCGGAAATATAGTGTTAATGACCAGAAATTTCTATGAAAATATGTGTTTTGATATCTTGCTTAATCGTCAGTGGTACTGTCGTATATCCCCCACTGTTACAGCTACTTACAAAAATACATTCCTGGACATTGTCAATGATGCCTTTACTCGAGGCCTGATTGATCAGGACCTTTACGATTACCTGAATGTTCGGTCTCCCAGGACGGCGACCTTCTATGCACTTCCTAGGGTGCACAAGGGTTCTGTGTCGCCCCCTGGGAGGCCGATCATTTCGGGTGTCGGGGGCCTGGCGGAGGGTGCCGGCAGACTGGTTGGTTCCATGCTTGTGCCACGCGTGGTGGCGTTGCCGTCGTGCGCGGGGGGTGCTCTGGCCCTCCTCAGACGGTTGGGGGGTGTGTCCGTCCCTCCCGGCTCCCTGCTCGTGGCCCTGGGTGTGGGGGCCTTGTGCTCCAGCGTCCGTCGCGGTCGGGGCAGTCTGTGCATTTCTCCGTGGGGGGGGGGACTGCCATTGGTGGCCATTTAGTGACTTTGTTGTGGGGCTGCTTGGTTTTATTCTTGCCCATGGTTGGTTTGGCTTTGGCCTCTCCCGTTGCCTCCGGGTGCGGGGCGTGGCCATGGGCACATGTTGTGCGCCGGCTTGTGCCTGGGGGGGGGTGGGAGAGGGACATTTTCTCTGGCGGTGGTTTGTCGCGGTTCGCTGGTCGCGTCCTTTGTTGGATGCGATGCATTGGTGGCGTTTTTCTGGTTTGGCTGGGGGGCCGCGGGACCCTGGATGGGTTCATTTCCGGGCTCGGTGTTGGCAACTGCAGTCTGGGGTTCGCCTTCAGTTGCGATGGCAACGGGGCGGATTTTCTTGACTTGACTGTGCTTGGAGATGTGGATGGGTCTTTGGCGGCCGATTTGTGTCGGAGGGATGCAGCGGGGGGGGTGCCCTGCTGCGTGCGGCCAGTACCCGCCCCGCCGCTTGTCCGGGGTGTCCCTTGTGCGCGGCTGTTCGTGTCTCGCTGGTTTTCGGCAGCGGGCCAGACGGCTGCGGGTTCGTCTCCGGGCTCGGGGCTGCAGCGGGACCTTGTTGCGACGGGCGTGCAGCGGGGCTTTGAGCCATGCTGGAGGTGCGTTGTTGTTTGGAGGAAGGCCCCCTCCTAGTGCCCAGGCGGTCAGGGTGGTGGCAGGGTTCTCCTCGCGCCATGGGGATGTCCAGGGGGTGCTTGGGGCCCATTGGCGCCTTCTCGGGGAGGACCCTACCCTAGGTGGATGTGTGGGTTGCTGCCCGCGGGTTGTATTTGGGGGGGGGGCGCGTCGCTTCGTGGTGGACTGGTCGGGGGTCGCTGTGCTGGGCCGGCCGGTGGAGTGGCTCGGCCGCCTCTGGGGACTAACAGATGTGGCAGGTGCTCATTTTGTAAATGGGTCCTGCCAGCTACCCACACTGTACTCCCTAACGGGGAAATATTTAGACCTAGATTTTCTGCCAACTGCTCTACACGAGGCATAGTCTATTTGATGACATGCAAATGTGGATGTTTCTACGTGGGAAAGACAGCCAGACAATTCAGACAAAGAATAAATGACCACATATACTATTCAAGTGGCGGCAAGATGCTCACCCCTATTAGTAGGCATCTTGACCTCTACCACAGATTTGACACCTCCTGTGTATCTTTCATTGTTCTGGCCGTCATTCCCCAAAATCCAAGAGGAGGAGAGTGGGACAAAATAATCCTCCAGAGGGAGACAATCTGGATTGAACGACTAAACGCTATCCAGCCCCCTGGGTTAAATGAAAATATATCATACAAACTAGGGTTGTCCCGATACCGATACTAGTATCGGTATCGGCACCGATACCGAGCATTTCCCCAAGTACTTGTACTCGGGGGAAATGCTCCGATGCTTCACCCGATACCTGGGCATTCAGGGATGATCGGTGCGGCGGGGGGAATTACAAGCACTGATCTGCCTGTATACATTTCAATAAAGCCTGACAGCTTCTCCCCGGACCCCCCCCCCCCTTTTTAGCTGCTTTAGTGAAATTTATACAGCGGTGATCGGTGCTTGTAACTCCCCCCCAACACGCACTGATCACCGCTGACTGTCACTGTATCTTTCTCCGTGCTGCTATACTCCTCCACGCTCTGTGTCCCCCTGTGTGCTGTTCTCCCCCTCCGTGCTCTGTGTCCCCCTCGGCGCTGCTCTCCCTCTCCGGTTCGTTGTCCCCCTCTGTGCTGCTCTCCCTCTCCGGTTCGTTGTCCCCCTCTGTGCTGCTCTCCCCCTCCGTGCTCCCCTCGGTGCTGCTCTCCTTCTCCGGGAGTCCTTGTATCCCCCTCCGTGCTGCTGCTGTCGGCGCTCCGTGTCCCGTGTCACCCTCCTGCTGCTCTCCCCCTCTGCGCTCCGAGTCCCCCCACCATGTCCTCCTCCACCCCCTCTGTCCTCGGTATCTCAGGATGGAGAGCGGAGGTAGGAGCCGCTAAAGCAGGCTCCTTCCTTTTCGAATTAACAGAGTCAGTGATCACTGACTCTGTTCATTCATATAACTGAAACATCGTAACCTGTGTTTACGATGCTTCAGTTTATGAATGGAGAGGAGCCTCCTGTCCATTCATTTTGGCTGAGGCTGCAGAGAAAGGGACTGGGGAATCTGTGTCCTCAGTCCCTTTCTCTGTCTCATAGGGGAGATGTCAGGGGTCTGTTAAGACCCCTGAAATCTCACCAAAGCCCCCCAACAGTGCTAAAAAAAAAAAAAAAAAAAAAAAAAGGGAAAAAAAATGAATTGTAAAAAATAATAAAAAAAAAAACACACTGACACAATCCACTCAGTCCCGCCATTGGACCTGTGAGATGTCCATCATAGGGCGGGACTCGGCGTGACTGTGAGCGAAGCCGAGAAAAGCCGAGTATAGCCGAATACACTTGGCTATGTGTATCTCGGCTCCGCCCAGTCCCTGCGTTCTCTGCGGCGTTCGCCGCGCTCCGCCCTGTATCAGCGGCGATCTCGGCGGCGCCAAATTTAAATTCAAGGCTGCCCTAGACACTGGGCAAGGCTGCCCTAGACACTGGGCAAGGCTGCCCTAGACACTGGGCAAGGCTGCCCTAGACACTGGGCAAGGCTGCCCTAGACACTGGGCAAGGCTGCACTAGACACTGGGCAAGGCTGCACTAGACACTGGGCAAGGCTGCACTAGACACTGGGCAAGGCTGCACTAGACACTGGGCAAGGCTGCACTGGACACTGGCAAGGCTGCACTGGACACTGGCAATGCTGCACTGGACACTGGCAATGCTGCACTGGACACTGGCAATGCTGCACTGGACACTGGCAATGCTGCACTGGACACTGGCAAGGCTGCACTGGACACTGGCAAGGCTGCACTGGACACTGGGCAAGGCTGCACTGGACACTGGGCAAGGCTGCACTGGACACTGGGCAAGGCTGCACTGGACACTGGGCAAGGCTGCACTGGACACTGGGCAAGGCTGCACTGGACACTGGGCAAGGCTGCACTGGACACTGGGCAAGGCTGCACTGGACACTGGGCAAGGCTGCACTGGACACTGGCAAGGCTGCTGGCAAGGCTGCACTGTGACAAGGCTGCAAATGACACTGGTAAGGCTGCATTTAAATGAAAAAAAAATTTTTTCTTAAACTACCCTCCTAAAAGTTTTTTTCCCTAAAATTCCCTGCTAAACTTGGGGTGCGTGTTATACACCGGCACGTGTTATACGCCGATAAATACGGTATATATATATATATATATATATATATATATATATATATATATATAGGAATATATAGATGTTTTTGTATATATGTATAATTCATACCATATGAATAATAATTTTTAAGTAATTAAAATGTTTTGTGACATTTGTCACGGTTTTATATCTACACTGATCTATGTTGCCGATCACTCGATCCGTCCCTCCCAATATCCATATGATGTGACAAACATCATGTAAATCGTACAATTAATCAAGCTTTAAACCTTTGTTTATCCGGTAAATGACCGTAAGTTCTTTGATTGTGGAGACACCAGTGTATAAGATCCCCGCCCCCACCTTCTATCCTTACACTGGCGTCCGTTCGCCGTAATTACCGCGCACGCACGCCAAAAAGCCCAGATTGAGAACGAAGTGATTTCATCACTTCCGGTTTGCGGTGACGCATTTCCGGCGGAGACGCACAATAAATAGGTACGACGCCGCACACACACTATAGACGGTCCTCATTGAGCATAGGAGCATTCACTATTCTGACCACCATCCGGATTTAGGTAAGGCAAAAAACTTTGGATTTGGCTATTCAGCTTATCTCTCAAGCTCCAGCATAAATCAATATATACTAATTACCTATGTATATACATATATATCTTCCTATATAGGTTTAAACCTACCTTTCTTATCTAGAAATGGTAGTATGATCACCACTGCCTAGACTTCAAATACAGTCTGCCATACGCTGGAACAAGCTTTTATGCCTTTGCCAACTACAATATTTAACCCATTCCGGATAACTGAATGTACTCCTAGAGTCTCTTGCTTACCAGCACTGACCGTTCTATCAGATCTACCATAATCATATCGAAGTGGTGAGCTCTTGTAACTATATATCCTGCATATCACAAATAAACTTAAATATTTAATTCCATACTCTCTCGTCTATTAACATAGATAACTATATTAATTATACACTGTATACAATATTAGAGACCCACTTTTTCCTTTTTCCTTTCCTTTTTCTTCACCCTGGTTTCATCTTCCTTGTGGTAGTCGGTCTTCTTCACGTCCATTAATTTCCCCCCTTCTTCCCCTCCTCCTTCTTCATTCCTTCCCATGCACTCCCAATCCCACTATGGCCTTCTCACCTCTTTTTTCCTCGCTTTCCCTTTTCTTGCTGCCCTATGCTAGACTAATTACTATATGCTCAAACAATTATATAAAAAGAGTTTCTACTATTTACAGATACCACCTTCTTGACCGGGTATTTTATATAATGCCACTGTCTAGGTAGATGGCTTGACCGGCTAATTATGGCTTAATACGCCTTGTTTTTGTTTGAAAAACTTATATTGTGTACTTACTTCAATCTCCTTTATTAGCATTTAACAATTATCCCCTTTGTACAAATGCTCCTCGACAACACAATTAAGGAATATGCATACAATGTATAATCTATAAGCATATATTTTGGGAAATGAGATGTTTTACATCTTCATAGCTATGCCCTATTATTGTGGGTGGGAGGTATTGAAGGTTGGCCACATGATCATTGTGATACATGTATATTTGCTGTGAATTAGTAGTGCATTAAAATGTTTTTTATGTATTTGTAGCGGACACCCTCTCCCCAGTCCCCTCTATTAAAGTTCAACTTGCACTGTCTCTGGTCTAGGGGTATGATAGGGGAGGGAGAGGGTGAGCTACGCCAGGCTTCTACCACAGGTGTGATGTGGTATCAACAATGTCTCTGTTGTTTTTACCTTCGGGTCTGTGCTGTGCATCTGGATCCTCCCTCCGAGAGTCTCCGTGAACCTCGTCTGCCAGAAATTGAGCCCCACACCATTAACGTCCAACACACTTTTATTGTAGAACATAACATGGACTCCCTTGGCTTCAGAACAGAAAAGGAGGTGTGAGTGCGAATAGGCCCAGACACAAATTCGATCCTCCACTCTCCTCCCTGAGAGTGGGCTATGGTCTCCGCACAAGGGAAATTCTCCTTCCGGACGGTCTCCGACAAGAGACTCACCCGTCACCGGCAGTATGCTGCACCGGGTCTTCAGATGAGGAGCTCTTCCCGGTCCATTACGCCCACCTCGGATTCAGGCATCCATCCCCGGAGTGCCTTAGGATCCTTCCCTCGCGGAACTCAGTGTTGGGCACTGAGCTCCAGACCTCCATCCGAGTACCTCACCCCAGGCTAGAGGTGCCTGAGGTGGAACACGATCTCCAGTGGTCCTCTAGGCCTAGGCCGCCTAGAGGACAAACACGAACCACCGTCCGCAGGCTGAAGGTGCCTGGGACTAAGACCCCGTGACCAAGATGGCCGACCCCTTTATACCCCCTCCCAGCAAGCACGGCGGGCTCCCCGCCCCACCATACCGCTGCCGAGAGAGGAAAAAAAGGAGGCTCAGCACACAGCGATGTCCGTCCGTCGGCCCATGGTGACAGCGCCACCTGGTGGACCGCCAAGAACACACCACTGGTGTCACTTGAAAAATTCAAAATTTACCCCGGGAAAAGTAAGTACCCACTACATATTTTATTTAGGCCTTATTTTTATGTATTGTTTTTCTGTATGTTTTATAGAATGATATATATGCTCCTGGGGAAGCGTTTACAATAACGCGCAACATGTCTAGCAAGTTCTCCATCTCCTCTGAATCCATCTGCTGGTTATCCATCTTATAATTACTTAATTATAATTAATTTTTTCCTCCCTTATTTATGCACTCATTTGAGTCGTTCTAAGGGGAACCTATTGTACTGTATGATATTGATAACCTCTGTTGGATCAGTCATAAATACTGATCAATTAACTTGATAATCTATGATTGTTTTATATATCAAACTTTTTTGCATACCAAATCTTTAGTTTTTTACTCTAATGTACCTTGTATGCCTTTAAAGTCCAACTATTAGTCTCTAGCCTTGCAATGCGATTTGCCATGTCAAATCGCACCAGTGTGAACCAGGGCTAATGTAGAGACTGAACTTCAAAGTGGGTACACCTGTTAAGGATGTCCTTCAATTACTAACCCAAAAAACACACTCTCTCTGAGCATGCCCAGAAATATCCAGGTGCTGTTCACACACAAAAAGCACCAAAAAAAAAAAAACCTAAGTCATGCTCAGACCAACACAAATGCAGCTAGCAGAAAATACCCCCACCCCCCCGTCCAAAATTAAGCACATCATCCAGCATGCTACAAAATTAGAGATGGGACAAACAAAGAGCCTAACATGGGCAAAATTTAGACAAATACCATTGCAGTCTATGGGAACTGACTTGTTATTTTTGCTAGTCCCCACTTGGCTGGCTTATCTTCTAGTTATTGGCCTTAAAATGGGGGCCCAGGTCCCACCCTAAGGGACATATATCAATTTCACCAATTTGGACAACACCAAAAACAAAACAAGGAGAAGTCCTTTACAACCTCCCAATGGCAATCTGCCTTCAAGGCAATATATAAAGCATCCAAATGTGTAAACCACTGGGAAGTCGCTAAAAAAATAGCCCTAAGGATGTCCAAATTCACTCTGTCTAACTCCCCACTATGCTGGAGGGATTGTGGGCAGTGTGGAAACACCTAACTAGCTTCTGGAATAGCATATTCCGATGCATTTCAAATATTACAGGTGTCTTTACATCACCAGATCCTAGTATGGCAATACTAAACCTAAATATTGAGAACTTCCCTCCCTATTTCCGTACAGTAGTCACTCATATCCTATTAGCAGCCAGATCACTAATTACGAAATACTGGAAATCCAATAGAGTACCCAAATGTATCTGAAGCGCTAGAAATTACACAAACGCACTATGTCTACGAATCTTTACTGGCCAACAAAGGAGGTACCAGAAAAAACTTTGATGCACACTGGCAAATATGGTCTGTTTGGTTTAAGGTAGACTAACCTATATTACTGATAACGTTCTTTCCTCAATAAGCTTCTCAATTGACCCAACGGTCAATTAATGTCCATCTCCTTGTTGTTATTGTTTTTACTTTAGTTTTATTTATCCTTTGCTTTACCAAACTATTATTATTTGTAACTTCCATTTCACAATACCACTGTTCCTAGATAATATACCAGGTTATTCTTGAGGGTTGGCCTATGATTGATTGCACCTGACACATCTGAGCTATCTATAGTCAAATTTGTCAACCTATGTGATCTTAGGCCCCTTTCACACAGGCGTTTTAGCACTAAAAATAGCGCTGTAGAAACGCTGAAATAATCCTGTCCCAGCATTCTCAATGTGAAAGCCCTGAGGGCTTTCACACTGAAGCGTTGTGCTGGCTGTGCGTTGGAAAAAATCCTGCAAACAGCTTTTTTTGGAGCATCTTTGGGGCGCATAAAATAGCACTGTAAAAACGCCTATCCTCATTGAAATGAATGAGTACCGTGGTAAAAACGCCCAGAAGCTGTGGGAAGGTCACATGACCGCAGTAGAGATGAGGATTGTGGGATACCAAATAATCCTTTTTCCCGCAAAAACGCATAGGCGTTAGCGCTATTTTTAGCGCTAATGCGGTAATAACGCTAATCATTTTTAGCGTGTTATTGCAACGCCTCAGTGTGAAAGGGGCCTTAAAAAGGGTTGTAAACGTTTTTTTTTTTTTCCTAAATAGGTTCATTTAAGCTAGTGCATTGTTGGTTCACTTACCTTTTCCATCGATTTCCCTTCTAAGTGTTTTTTTTCTTTGTCTGAATTTCTCACTTCCTGTTTCTCCTCACTAAACTTCACACCATCATCCGAGTGGTGTGGAGTCAGCCAGAACAGCTTACTGAGGTGGAACAGGAAGTGAGAAATTCAGAAAAAGAAAACAAAGAAAAAAAACATTTAGAAGGGAAATCTAAGGAAAAGGTAAGTGAACCAACAATGCACTAGCTTAAAGGAACCTATTTAGAAAATAAAAAATGAACCTTTACAACCCCTTTAACCACTTCCCTACCCAGCCATAGACAAATGACGTCCACAGATGGGATCTCCCATCCTGGGTGAACGTCATATGACGTCCTTGGCTTTGTAGGGGGATATCTGAATGATGCCTGCAGCTAGAGGCATCATTCAGATATCCTTTTGAAGTGCCGGCGATTCTGTGCACCATAAGAACGTTCATAGCGGCGGTTCCACCGCTTGATCGTTCTTATAGGCGGCGGGAGGGGACACCTCCCCCCTCCCGCCGCCATCCGGTGCTTCTCCGGGCTCCCCCGTGCGATCGGGGACCCGGAGCGAATCTTCCGGCATCGTTGGTGGAGTCACGTGATGAGCATAGAGATGACTGGTGACTAGATGGTCACCAGTCATCTCTATGATCGTCGGAGGCCCGGGCGCGATGTGATGACGTCACGCCCGGGTCTCAAATGTAAACAAAGCCGCCATTGCGGCTGTAAGTATGAAATCAGTGAAAAATTTTTCACTGATCTCATGCTTTCCAGCCTGGAGGAGAGATGTGGGGTCTTATTGACACCGTATCTCTCAATAAAGAGGACCTGTCACACACATTCCTATTACAAGGGATGTTTACATTCCTTGTAATAGGAATAAAAGTGATCAAAAAAAAAAAAGAAGTAAAATCATTGTAAAAAAATAAATAAGTAAAATAAATAAATAATAATAAAAAAAAATTAAAACGCCTTTGTCCCCGGTAGCTCGCGATCAGAAGCGAATGCACACGCAAGTCGCCCACATATGTAAACGCCGTTCAAACCACGCATGTGAGGTATCGCCGCGTGCGTTAGAGCGCGTGCAACAATTCTAGAACTAGACCTCCTCTGTAATTCTAACCTGGTAACCTGTAAAAAAAATTAAAGCGTCGCCTATGGAGATTTTTAAGTACCGAAGTTTGGCGCCATTCCATGAGTGTGCGCAATTTTAAAGCGTGACATGTTAGGTATCTATTTACTCAGCGTAACATTATCTTTCATATTTTCCCCAAAAATTGGGCTAACTTTACTGTTTTGTTATTTTTTAATTCATGAAACCATTTTTTTTTTTTAAAAAGGCGTTTGAAAAATTATTGCGCAAATATTGTGCAAGAAAAAATGTTGCGATGACCGTCATTTTATTCCCTAGGGTGTCTGCTAAAAAAACATATATAATGTTTGGGGGTTCTGAGTAATTTTCTAGCAAAAGAATGATGATTTGTACATGTAGGAGAGAAGTGCCAAAATAGGCCCGGTATTGAATAGGTACAAAAAGCCCTGTATTGAAGTGGTTAAAGTTCAGGTCTTATATTTGTATTCTCTGTACTATTTCTGTACTGTGTTTTGTACTGTGAAAACCTTTTCCAATAAAAACAATGAAAAAAACATTGCTGCTCATCTACATCTAAAGACCTAAAGACCATGTGGACACAAGGCTTCTGGCAATATGTTCTGTGGATGGATTAAACCAAAATAAAACTTTTTGGAAAATGGTCAAGAACTGAAACTCGAGAGACAGTGGGTCATGCAGCAAGACCACTACCCTCAATACACAAGTTGATCTACCAAAGCAGAAGAAAGTTAAATGTTTTGGTATGGGTGTGTCTAAACCCTGACTTTAGTTCTATAGTGACATTGGGGAAAATCTTAAACAAGCAAGAAGCCCACTAACAAACCAGAGTTTAAGCGGTTCATTAAACAGAGACAGACTAAAAATCCTGCAAGCCAGTGTAAAGCTGGCCATACTTTATACAACCTAATTGTACAACCTCTGCACAATCAAAGACTATGTAATATGAAGACAAACATAAATATTCCATTCAGTTTTTATCTAGTCAGGCAGGCAGGCCCCTACATGGCTGTTAGATCTGAAGGAGATTGTACAATCTACAATCACATTATATGGCCAGCTTTAAGGACTGGCCAACATTAACTGGAAACATTTAGTTGCCGTTATATAGTTACATAGAAGTGAGGTTGAAAAAAAGACACAAGTCCAACCTATGTAAATGGGGGGCAAACCCATTATGGTTCACAAACGTTTGCTACACACATGTTCAATAAGTTTGGATTATTGAACATACTATTAAGAAATACAGTAAATTAACACTTGGTATTATTATTAAACTGCTCATTTGCTTAATTGGGTTTTCATTATCTAGGACTTGAAAAACACATCATGATTTTGATCAAATTTATGCAGAAATATAAAAAATTTCAAAAGGGTTCACAAACGTTAAAGTACCACTGTAATTAGTCTTTTACAATAGGTTTTTTCCAAGTATACTTGCACTTTACAATAATTTTTTTTGATAATTTGTATAACCAATAGTTAGCTTCGATTACAAGAGAATAAGGCATTACATTATCTCTTAAATAAAAATTGCATTACGCAAGAAAGAATAAAATAAAATTGTTTTCAGAAGCCAATAATTTGATTAATTTTCCCATAACTAAAAATAAAAAAGGAAGCACACAAATGTAAAAAAATATGCAAACGATGCAGATTATGCACTTGAAGTAAAATACTCACACGGTATTATCATCTGATCTTGCTTGACCTTCAAAATGCTGCAGCAGACATCTGCAGGATCAATTAGCATCATGTCCACAAGCATAGGGGAGCTGTGCGATCATCACTGCTGTACACTTTGTCCTGTCTCAGCTCCTGAGGTTGTAGAGTGGGAAAGCTCCTTACCAGGTGTGTTGAAGTAGAACATGCAGCAAAATCAAGCGAATCTGAACAGTGTATCAGCAATGCTTCTGTAGCCTTCACCACAAAAAAAAAAAAATTCTAAAATAAAAACAGAATAATGGAAATAAAAAACAATGGTTTTGTATGCAAATACAGATTCAATGAAACAATAATTATAGAGGCCCATACAACACAGAAATTAATAAGATGTACATGCTTAACCACTTGCTTACCGGTCCAATTCTGACACTTCTCATATACATATAAAAATCTACTTTTTTTTGCTATAAAATTACCAAGAACCCCCAAACAAACGCATACATATATATTTATATATAATATTTTAGCAGAGGCCCTGTAGAATAAAATGAGGGGCGTTTCAATTTTTTATGTCACGCACTATTTGCGCAACGTTTTTTCAAACGCAATTTTTTTAGAACAAATACACTTTAATACATTTTATTGCTCACAAACGCAATATAATAGATTATGTTATGCTGACCAAATAGATGCCCAACATGTCGCGCTTTAAAATTGCCTCAGCCCATGCAATGGTGCCAAACTAAGGTACTTAAAATTCTCTATTGGTGGTGCTTTAAACACCTTCAGGCTGGGTTCACACTTGTGCGACACGACAGCCATCCTACTTTGGATCCGACTTTGCCCTGCGACATGAAGCCGACATATGTCCGACTTTCAATGAACGGGGATCCGACTTGGATCCCCGCCAATACCAGGCAGTTTGGTATGAATCTTGAGGGGGAACTCCACGCCAAATTTTAAATAAAAAACCGGCATGGGTTCCCCCTCCAGGAGCATACCAGGCCCTTGGGTCTGGTATGGATTTTAAGGGGAACCCCCTAAGCCAAAAAAACAGCGTGGGGGTCCCCCCAAAATCCAAACCAGACCCTTATCCGAGCACGCAACCTGGCAGGCCGCAGGAAAAGAGGGGGGGACGAGAGAGCGGCCCCCCTCCCTCCTGAACCGTACCAGGCCACATGCCCTCAACATGGGGGGTTTGGTGCTTTGGGGCGACCTGCGGCCCCCCACCCCAAAGCACCCTGCCCCCATGTTGATGAGGACAGGGCCTCTTCCCGACAACCCTGGCCGTTGGTTGTCGGGGTCTGCGGGCAGGGGCTTATCGGAATCCGGGAGCCCCCCTTTAATAAGGGGGCCCCCAGATCCCGGCCCCCCACCCTATGTGAATGAGTATGGGGTACATCGTACCCCTACCCATTCACCTGGTGGAAAAAAAATGTCAATAAAAAAACACAGGTTTTTAAAGTAATTTATTGCACAGCTCCGGGGGTCTTCTTCCGACTCCGGGGGTCTCTTCCGACTCCGGGGGTCTCCGCACTCTCCGGTTCTTTCTTCCTTCTGCCGGGCCTCAGCTATCTTCTTCCAGCTCTTTTGCTAGCGGGGCCCGGTCTTCTCCGTCGCCTTCTTCCCTCTTCTCCTCTTCGATGTTGACACGTCACTTCCTCCCGCTGTAATGCTGGCTGTGCGGTGCGCTCTGATTTATATAGGCCTCTCATGACGTCACAGTCACATGCTCCCATGACGTCAAAGTCACATGCTCCGGGGCCACCCGAAGCATGCGACTGTGACGTCATGAGAGGCCTATATAAATCGGAGCGCACCGCACAGCCAGCATTACAGTGGGAGGAAGCAACGTGTCAACATCGAAGAGGAGAAGAGAGAAGAAGGCGACGTAGAAGACAGGGCCCCGCTAGCAAAAGAGCTGGAAGAAGATAGCGGAGGCCCGGCAGAAGGAAGAAAGAACCAGAGACGACACCGGAGACCCCCAAAGTCAGAAGAAGACCCCCGAAGTCGGAAGAAGACTCCCGAAGTGGTGCAATAAATTACTTTAAAAACCTGTGTGTTTTTTTATTGACAATTTTTTCCACCAGGTGAATGGGTAGGGGTACGATGTACCCCATACTCATTCACATAGGGTGGGGGGCCGGGATCTGGGGGGCCCCCTTATTAAAGGGGGGCTCCCGGATTCCGATAAGCCCCCACCCGCAGACCCCGACAACCAACGGCCAGGGTTGTCGGGAAGAGGCCGTGTCCTCATCAACATGGGGGCAGGGTGCTTTGGGGTGGGGGGGCCGCAGGTCGCCCCCCTGCCCCAAACCCCCCATGTTGAGGGCATGCGGCCTGGTACGGTTCAGGAGGGAGGGGGGCCGCTCTCTCGTCCCCCCTCTTTTCCTGCGGCCTGCCAGGTTGCGTGCTCGGATAAGGGTCTGGTTTGGATTTGGGGGGGACCCTCACGCCGTTTTTTCGGCTTAGGGGGTTCCCCTTAAAATCCATACCAGACCCAAGGGCCTGGTATGTCCTTGGAGGGGGAACCCATGCTGGTTTTTTTATTTAAAATTTGGCGTGGAGTTCCCCCTCAAGATCAGCAGAGCACAAGTCGCATGCCAAAGTCGGATCATGCAAGACTGCGGTCCGACTTTGATCCGACTTCAATGATAGTCAATGGGCTGAAGTCGGATCAAAGTCGGACCAAAGTAGTACAGGGAGCATTTTCAAAGTCGGATCGACATGTGTCGGACCAGTTAAGACGGCTCCCATAGGGAAACATTGATTTTCACACGTCATGCGACATGAGCTCCCAATGTCGGAGCGGTTGTCGCCCCAGTGTGAACCCGGCCTTACAGGTTACCAGTTTAGAGATACACAGCAGGCCTGGTTTTAGAATTATTGCTCTCACTCTGACATTTGTGACTATACCTCACGTGTGGGGCGATCACCATTTACATATGAAAGCGGAACTTACGTATGCGTTTCCATTTGTGCGTAAGCATGGGGAGACAGGGGCGCTTTAAAAAAAAATATATTATTTATTTTATCCAAAACTTTTTCTTAACACGGTGTGAGGGGGTTAGCTCGGTAGCGGGTGTGTGTGACCCCCTGGGATGGGCTCCCCACACAAAAACAGGCCCAGCAGACGGAGGTTGTGGTTTTCAAGATCAAAAGGTGCGGTTTATTTCTCTATTTACAGTGACAAAAACACAGCAAAGCAAAAAGAAACATAAACAAAATAAATCCTGGTCAGCTTGACCTCTGACTAAACATGCAGGTTTCCTAAACTAACAACTGGGATCAGCCTGGTGCTGTCCTAGTCCCTAAGTCCCTGGTTTAGTAAATGTCCAAACAAATAGCCACACAGGCTTTGTCTCACCGCACAGGGGTTCACTCTCCCTAGACAGTCCACACAGGTCTGGGTCCAGGCATGAGCAAACACCTAATGAAGCTGGGAGTTTTTATAGAGGCCTTAAACGAGCTGACAAGCTTCAGCTGGTCTCATCAACTCCCTGCCTGCACGACGCCCAGCACTCTCCCTAGAGGTATGAATCATCCATGAGCCCACTAGCCTCAGCTGGGCTTCATCAACTCTCTCCCTAGTTGTATAAGTCGGCATAAAGCCTGAATCTGGGAGAAATATACCTACCCCCCTGGATGCAACCAGGTGACTTTACCTTCCTGCTGTCACATACCCCCCCTCTTGTTTTAACCTTGGGGTTGGAACACCAGCAATCAGGCATTCATGTACTCGAGACAAAGCATCCACATTCCCCATTTGAACGCCAGGGCGATGCTTTACTGTGAAGTTGAATTCCTGTAGGGCCAGGAACCACCTATTTACTCTTCTATTTGTCTCCTTGTTTTGAGCCATCCACTTTAACGGAGCGTGATCCGTAACCATGTCAAAGTGCCTACCTAGCAGATAGTACCGAAGGGAATCTAGAGCCCACTTCACCGCTAAACACTCCTTTTCAACCGTGGCGTAATTTACCTCATGGGACTTCAACTTCCTGCTGAGGTAAATGACTGGGTGCTCTTCCCCGTTCCAGACCTGGGACAATACTGTTCCTAACCCCACATCTGACGCATCACTTTGTACGACAAAGTCTTTAGAGAAGTCGGGTGAGTACAACACTGGCTGGCTACATAAGGCTTGTTTCAAGAATTGGAATGCTGCCTCAGCCTCGGGGGTCCATTTAATCATGACCGACCCTTTCCCTTTCGTCAGGTTGGTTAGGGGAACAGCCTTAGAAGCAAAGTGGGGAATGAAGCGCCGATAATAACCCGCGATTCCCAGAAAGGCTCGTACCTGCTTCTTGCTGTTGGGACGTGGCCAACTCTGGATGGCCTCGACTTTGTTGAGTTGGGGTTTTATTACTCCCCTGCCAATGGTGTACCCAAGATATTTGGCCTCCTCCTGCCCAATGGTACACTTCTTGGGGTTAGCCGTAAACCCCGCTTCCCGGATAGAGTCTAGGACTGCTTGCACTTTTGGCAGATGTGAGGCCCAATCTGTGCTATGGACAATTACGTCATCCAGGTAAGCCGCAGCATACTTCCGATGGGGCCTCAGTATCTGGTCCATTTTCCGCTGGAATGTGGCCGGCGCATTCTGTAACCCGAACGGCATTCTCTTATATTGGAACGCCCCGTCTGGGGTTACAAATGCGGTTTTCTCTTTGGCCGACTTGGCCAGGGGAATTTGCCAATACCCTTTTGTGAGGTCAAGAGTCGTCATGTATCGGGCTGTTCCCAGCCGGTCGATCAACTCATCTATACGTGGCATGGGGTAGGTGTCAAATTTTGTAACTTTGTTCAACTGACGAAAATCGTTACAAAATCGCCAGCTCCCATCCGGTTTAGGCACCAACACAATGGGACTAGACCAATCACTTTGGGACTCCTCTATCACCCCTAAGTTCAGCATTTTCTGTACTTCCTCCCGTATTGCCTCCCGTCGGGCCTCTGGGATCCGATAGGGTTTTAACTTCACCCTTTCACCGGGCGGGGTAATAATATCATGCTCTACCCCAGATGTTTGTCCCGGCAGCTCAGAGAACACCTCCTTGTTGCGAAGCACAAACTCCTTAACCTCCTGTTGTTGGGGTTGTGACAAGGTGGCTGCTATTCCAACCTCCGGAATCACGCAACCAGTTTGAGCTGGTGACCAAGTTTCTGCGACTAGGGACTCTCTATCCCTCCAGGCTTTCAACAGATTAACGTGATAGATCTGTTCGGGCTTTCGCCTTCCTGGTTGTCTGACCTTGTAATTCACTTCGCTCACTTTTTCCATTATCTCGTAGGGGCCTTGCCATTTGGCAAGGAATTTACTTTCAACCGTAGGGACAAGTACCAATATCCTATCCCCCGGGGAAAAGGTACGGGTCTTGGCTCCACGGTTGTACACTCTCTGCTGTGCCAACTGCGCTTGGGCCAAATGTTCCTTCACGATGGGCATTACCTGTGCAATTCGGTCTTGCATCAGGGCGACATGCTCAATCACACTCCTGTGGGGAGAACTCTCACTTTCCCAAGTTTCCTTGGCAATATCCAACAGCCCTCTTGGGTGTCACCCATACAGTAACTCAAAGGGGGAGAATCCCGTAGAGGATTGGGGCACCTCCCTAATAGCAAACATCAAATAAGGAAGTAGACAGTCCCAATCCTTTCCATCTCTATCCACCACTTTCTTCAACATTTGTTTTAGGGTTTTGTTGAATCTTTCAACCAGCCCATCGGTTTGGGGGTGATACACAGACGTACGCAATTGCGTCACTTTGAACAATTTACACAGCTCTTTCATAACCCGGGACATAAAGGGTGTACCTTGGTCCGTAAGCAGTTCTTTACAAATACCCACCCGGCTAAAAACAAGAGATAGCTCTTTGGCTATGGTTTTGGCCGAGGTATTTCGGAGAGGGATCGCTTCTGGATAACGGGTGGCATAGTCCATTATAACTAATATGTACTGGTGCCCCCTAGCGGACTTGATTATAGGACCTACCAAATCCATTGCGATCCTCTCAAACGGGACCTCAATGATGGGTAGAGGGACCAGCGGGCTACGGAAATGTGGCATCGGGGCCGACCTCTGACACACAGGGCAGGAGGAACAATAATTTTCTATGTCCTTCATCACCCCAGGCCAATAGAATCTCTGTAATACCCTCTCTCGGGTTTTCTCTGTCCCCAGATGACCTCCAAGAATGTGCCCATGGGCCAACTCCAACACCAACTTCCTGTAAGGTTTGGGCACCACAAGCTGCTCAACGGTTTCTTCTGCCCTTTTTGCCACCCGATACAGTAGGTCCTTCTCTACGCTGAAGTATGGGTAAGTGCAGGTATTATCTGGGTTCACTAACTCGCCATCTATTTCCACTACGTTTTCCCGTGCCTTTATTAGGGCGGGGTCTTTTAACTGTTCTGTGGCAAAATTTTCCCTGTGAACCTCAAGATCAGAAAACTCCACAGACGGTAGGTTTTCGTCTGAGGAGGTGGGCTCCTCTCCAGTTTCTTGAGTCTCGCCTGCCAATACTGACAAGGGAAATTCTGGAGAGTCCTCACCACTCTCAGAGGAGTTCTGGCTATCACCTTCCTGGTACATAGGGGCACCAGTGGGGGGCTCAGGATCATCCCACAGTTCCCAGAACTTCGGAAAATCCCTTCCCACAATGGCATCATGCGGTAATTGAGATACTAACCCCACTGGATGAGAGAGGGTACCTTTGGGGGTCTTGAAACACACTGTAGTCACTGGATACTCTCGGGTGTCCCCATGCACACAAATAACAGCTACCTTGCTATTCCCAGAGACCTCTGTTTTAACTAATTCAGCCCTTATCAGGGTCACAAGGCTACCTGAATCCAGTAATACCACAACATTTCTACCATTAATACACATTTTGCATAAATGTTTCTCAGTTCCCCGAATGGCAGTGCATGCGACTGTCGCACACAGCGACTGACGTCTGTCCGTCAGAAAGTCACATTGCATGGGTTCCTCCACAACTGGGCAATTTGCTGCAATATGTCCCGCTTGCCGGCAGCGGTAGCAAACAATCCTTTTGGCTGCCTCTTGAGCCCCCGACTTCCCAGGCTGTTCTCGCCAAACCCTGGGCAGAGCTCCCACCCTCTCACTCTCTCCACCCTCACCCCTTGGAATCATCTTATCCGCCCCTGGGGATGGTCTGGTCTTAGGGTGGAAAGTCCGAGAGTCTCTGGAAGAGGCCGTCAGGTTCTCTGCAGCCAAGTATCTCTCTACACGAACCACAAGTTTACCGGCCGTTTCTGGGTCTCCATGGCTTACCCACTTTTGAATGGCGGTAGGAAGAGCTCTCAAGAAACGATCCATCACAACACGTTCCACAATCTCCGGTGCGGACAAAGTCTCTGGCTGTAGCCACTTCCTGCTCAGGTGAATGAGATCATACATTTGAGACCTGGGGGTTTTCCAAGCTGGAAAGTCCAGTTATGCACACGCTGAGCCCGGACAGCCAGGGTGACACCCAGCCTTGCCAATATTTCAGCTTTTAGCATCCCATAGTCTTTTGCTTGGTCAGGCTCTAGGTCATAGTAAGCTTTCTGCGATTCACCAGTTAACAGAGGAGCCACCAGTCCAGCCCACTGCTCCTCAGGCCACTTTTCTCTTTCAGCAGTCCTTTCAAATGTGGTCAAAAATACCTCTGGATCATCCTCTCCAGTCATTTTTGTCAATAAACGACTCACCCCAAAGGACGCGGTATTAGTGGGACGGCTTTCCTCACTGGTCTGCGGACGTTGCTGCATTACTGCTTCCATCTGTTGTTGTAGTCTCTGCTCTTGCTTCTGCAACAGGTCTATGAAGCGGGCCTCAGATTGCTGCTGGGCTTGTTGCTGGGCTGCGAAGCTCTGTTGTTGAGCTGCAAGGCTCTTTTGCAAACCTGCATTTGTCTGCTGTTGATTGGCATTTGCTAGAGCCAGCTGTTTCAGTATCTCCTCCATGCTGGCTTAAAAAAAAACTGCCACTGGTTCTCCACCAACTGTGAGGGGGTTAGCTCGGTAGCGGGTGTGTGTGACCCCCTGGATGGGCTCCCCACACAAAAACAGGCCCAGCAGACGGAGGTTGTGGTTTTCAAGATCAAAAGGTGCGGTTTATTTCTCTATTTACAGTGACAAAAACACAGCAAAGCAAAAAGAAACAAACAAAATAAATCCTGGTCAGCTTGACCTCTGACTAAACATGCAGGTTTCCTAAACTAACAACTGGGATCAGCCTGGTGCTGTCCTAGTCCCTAAGTCCCTGGTTTAGTAAATGTCCAAACAAATAGCCACACAGGCTTTGTCTCACCGCACAGGGGTTCACTCTCCCTAGACAGTCCACACAGGTCTGGGTCCAGGCATGAGCAAACACCTAATGAAGCTGGGAGTTTTTATAGAGGCCTTAAACGAGCTGACAAGCTTCAGCTGGTCTCATCAACTCCCTGCCTGCACGACGCCCAGCACTCTCCCTAGAGGTATGAATCATCCATGAGCCCACTAGCCTCAGCTGGGCTTCATCAACTCTCTCCCTAGTTGTATAAGTCGGCATAAAGCCTGAATCTGGGAGAAATATACCTACCCCCCTGGATGCAACCAGGTGACTTTACCTTCCTGCTGTCACAACGGTGTTTAATTTTTTTGTATTAACTTTATTGTTATCACAAGGGATGAATAACATCTCTTGTGACAGCCTGGGCCATGACAGGTCCTCTTTAGGGAGTGAGCTAAGGTCTATTAGACCCCAAATCTCTCCTCTGGCCTCCATGCAGCCGATCAGACACAGATTGGTGTGATCGTCTGCTTTCCTGGCCGCCAACGGCCAGGTAAACAAGGATCCGAAACCTGAAGCGATAAAATCCTCATTGCTTCCGGGGTAAGAGAGAGGGAGGTACAACGTCAGTTCCTCTCTCTGTGTAGCGGTGCTGTTCGCATTGCTCCCTGGCTCTGCAATCAGACGGCAGAGCCCGGGAAAGGCGACGAATGCCAGTTGCAAATGTTGATACCGGGATGATGCCTGCAGGTGCAGGCATCATCCTGGTATAACCACTGCAACCTAAGGGCATCCATGGACATCCTACGGTTGGCAAGTGGTTAAATAAAGAATAATAAAGTATGTTAGCCTACTGATTTTATATTTTTTGTTTACCAAGGCAATGAAAGAATACATTGAAAATGGTATTTGTTTCCTAATGTGCTTTATTACTTGGGCTTTTAAAGAACTACTGTGCTTACTACAAATGTATACACTTTACCTAAAATTTTTGCTGTATTTCAATTTTGGGTAGCAAATACCCGGTTTTCTCTCGCATTCCCCCTAGGAGGCTATCTGCTATATTATCAATACTCTCCTCAAAGTGCTTTTCATCATCCTTAATTGGTTACATGGTTATACACTAACGGCTGGTTTTAAAAGGGAAGGAGTGGGATAATCGGATGACAGGGTATTTGAAGGATTTTGGACAGACTTTATATTGGCACATACAATCGTTTGAGAGCTATATTAAGGAAGAAATAAATCCTTTTGGTCTTAGAGTTCAAATATGTCCAACTTTTGAAAACAGTAGATGCCGACTTCGAAAAAGAGTGGGAAAAAATCTTAAACAAATGCTCCAATGAGATGATGTTATTGATAACAGCAAATAAAATACAAATTAGTGATCCAGAGAAAGATCTAGATCGAATTAAACACACTACTCCAACCCCTTAAAACTCAAACATCCTATACCGAGAAAGAGAAAATACTGATAATTTAAAAAAAGGTATTCTTATGAAAAAATTTATAAAAATGATAAGATATAGATCATTCTTCAGGGAAAGAAAAGCATACAAATGGCATTCAACACCCCTAGGTGCAATGCTGCTAATGTTTGCCATTCTTTCTCCAGCATCTCTTCCGCTCAATCACAGTCCTCTTTTTAAACATAAAACCAATGGACATTCCAAAAGAAAGGAACAATGAGGCGAAACAGAACCAAGTGGCAAAAAAGTTGAAACAGAACCAGCAAACAACACAAAGGGGGTCATTTACAATAGTGCTAATCACGCTAAAACGGTATTCACTATAGCGCTGGTGCAAAAATACTCTCAAAACCAAATTTACTATAGCTCCCAGAAAACAAATAGCGCCCAAACCCTTACTCTTGTTAGGACCACAACTATTGCACATGGAAATAATGTTTAGAGCATGATATAATTGCCTAAATGGTACTGAAATATGCTGTACATTGTTTAACCACTTCAGCCCTGGAGGATTTGGCTGCTCAATGACCGGGCCATTTTTTGTGTCGCTTTAACCGACAATTGCGCGGTCGTGCGACATTACACCCAAAAAAAATTGACGTCCTTTTTTTCCCATAAATAGAGCTTTCTTTTGGTGGTATTTTATCACCTCTGCGGTTTTTTATGCTATAAACAAAAATTTGGAAAATTATATATATATATATATATACACATATACATACACACACACACACACACACACACACACACACACATACATACACACACACCATATACACTCGAGTATAAGCCGAGTTTTTCAGCCCTTTTTTTAGGGCTGAAAGTATACCCCTCGGCTTATACTCGAGTCAGTACCTCAAAATCGTGAAATTCCGCGGACGGCGTCCATTGTTCAAATCTCGCGCTGTTCTCCCTGTTTCTTCCGCGATAGGCGTTTCCAGAAAACACTGTGATGAGTGTTTGCGCCTATCATGGAGGTCCTCTTGTCCGACGTCCATGATTGGCCGAGCACTGAACACAGTGCCTGCTGGGAAACGGAGTCGGCGAATGAGAGGACCTCCGTGATAGGCGCAAACACTCAACACAGTGTTTGCTGGAAACGCCTATCACGGAAGGGACAGGGAGAACGGCGCGAGATTTGAACAATGGACGCCGGCCGCGGAATTACAAGATTTTGAGGTACACTGACTCGGACACAGGGAGGCTGCAATGGACACAGTAAGGGGGCACAGTGAGACGACAATGGGCACAGTGAGGTGACAATGGGCAGTGAGGTGGCAGAGTGAGATGGCAATGGGCACAGTAAGGTTGGGCAATGGGCACATTCCCCCCCCCCCCCCTCGGCTTATACTCGAGTCAATAAATTTTCCCAGTTTTTTGTGGTAAAAGTAGGTACCTCGGCTTATACTCGAGTCGGCTTATACTCTAGTATATACGGTATATATATATATATATATATATATATATATATATATATATATATATATATATATATATATATATATATATATTTTTTTTTTTTTTTGCGCTACTGACAATTTTGAAAAAAAAAATTTTTTTCTCAGTTTAGGCCGATATGTATTTTTACATATTTTTGTAAAAAAAATCGCAATAAGCGTATATTGATTGATTGGTTTGCGCAAAAGTTATAGCGCCTACAAAATAGGGGATAGTTTTATGACATTTTATATATATATTTTTTTTTAACTAGTAATGGCGGTTATCTGAGAATTTTGTTAGGACTGCAATAATTTGGCGGACAGATCAGACACTTTTGACACTATTTTGGGACCATTCACATTTATACAGCGAACAGTGCTATAAATATGCACTGATTACTGTATAAATGTGACTGGCAGGGAAGGGGTTAACACCAGGGGGCGATCAAGGGGTTAAATGTGTTCCCTAGGGAGTGATTCTAACTGTAGGGGACTGACTGGGGGAGGTGAACGATCGGTGTCCCTATGTACAAGGGACACACCATCGGTCTCCTCTCCCTGACAGGACGTGGATCTCTGTGTTTACACACAGAGATCCACGTCCCTGGCTCTGTGACGAGCAATCGCGGGTGCCCGGCGGACATCGCGGCTGCCGGGCTACCGCGCATTGGGTCCCCAGTGTTGCGGCGAGTGCGTGCGCGCTCCACACTGCGGGAATCCCAGGACGTCATATGACGGCCGCCCGGAGGGACGAAGGGTTCCTGCGGCCGTCATATGACAATACGCCGGGCAGGAAGTGGTTAAACAAATCGCATTAGAAATGCAGGATTACAAATCAAGCTAATAACAAGCATGACTAAACTTTTTTTTGTGATCAGAAGTCCATATCCCAAACCCCCAAAAAGTTACATGACAGAATTATCATAAGCAAAGACCAAATTGATACAAAAGGCAGAGCACAAACTACATTGACACACACAGCAGGAATGAATTAGCAGGAACATTGCTTTTTATCTCAACCATTACATAGAAGTTGTAAGTCTAACATGTGAGATTTAGAAGCAATCATCAAAAAGCCTTAGTGGGGTGTGCAGGGTTAGAAATCACTTTTTCACACAGTTTAAAAGCAGATTATCTTTAACCACTTGCCGACCACCACCTGTACATTTACGTCGGCAGAAAGGCTGCGTACCTGTACGTCCCTTTTGAATTTGCCGCCGTGCGGGCACGCGCGTTCTCAGTGAGGGTGCCCGCGGGACCCGCGGACTCGATGTCCGCCAGTGTCCCACGATCGTCTCACGGAGAGGCAGAACGTAGAGATGCCTATGTAAACAAGGCATTTCCCTGTTCTGCCTAGTGACAGGACAGTGATCTACTGCTCCCTGTCATCGAGAGCAGTGATTACTGTCATGTCACTTGTAGCCCAGCCCCCACACAGTTAGAATCACTCCCTTTTTTGGGGGGATATTTATTATAGTAAAAAGTAAAATATATATATATATATATATATATATATATATATATATATATATATATATATATGATTTTTGTACTCACCGTAAAATCCTTTTCTCTGAAGTTCATTGACGGACACAGCAACTTAATCTTGACCTTAGGGTTATATCGCCACCTTCAGGAGAGGACTAGGCAGAACATGTTAAAAACAGAAAACTTGCACAGTAACGCCCAGGAGGTGGTCCTACTGGCTATAACCCCTCACACTGTATCCAGCAGCTCAGTTCGTCAAAAAGCAGTACAAACAGAAAAAGGAGGGGTGGGTGCTGTGTCCGTCAATGAACTTCAGAGAAAAGGATTTTACGGCGAGTACAAAAATCCTATTTTCTCTTTCGTTCATTGACGGACACAAACTTAATCTTGACCTTAGGGACATCCCCAACCAGTGTAAAAAAATGAAGGGTGGGAACAGAAAACCTTCACCCATAACAACCAGAGCTCCTCAACGGAGGAGTTGCAACCTTAAACAGTCGCCTGCAAAACCTTGCGGCCGAAGCAAGCATTTGCAGATGCACTCACATCAACCTTGTAAAATTTTGTGAAAGTGTGAACGGACGACCAGGTCGCCGCCTTACACACCTGGGAAACGGACGCTTGATGTTGAAAAGCCCAGGAGGCACCAAATTGCCCTGGTCGAATGTGCTGTGACAGGAAAAGAGAGGCGTCCGCCCTTTTAGGGCATAAGCCTGGATCACGGTCTAATCCACAATAAATTGGTGGCCGACGAGACCACCAGGCCCTTCTTTGGACCAGTTACCGACACAAACAGTGGATCTGACCTCCGAAACGGAGCCGTAGCGGACAGATACACCCGCAGAGCACGGACCACGTCCAAGGAATGCAAAGCAACCTCTTTTGGATGTGACGGCCGAGGACATAAAGGATGGAAGTACAATGTCTTCACTGATGAAATGCCGAAGATGAAAGGCCGAAACAACCTTAGGAAGAAATGAAGGCTGCGGGCGTAGCACCGCCTTATCCTTGTGGAGAATCAAGTAGGGAGACTTGCAAGACAAGGCCGCCAGCTCAGAAACCCTCCTGGCAGATGTAATAGCCACCAGAAAGGCTACTTTCTGCGAAATCTCCCTAATATTTTCAAATGGCGGTTTCTGAAGTACCGACAGCACCAGATTTAAATCCCACCGAGGCAGCGGTGGGCGAATCGGAGGGGCCACATGTCGAACCCCCTGCACAAAACGTACTCACCAATGAATGAATCGCCAACGTTGGAAAAAAAAAAAAGGAAATTTTTTAAAAAATAAAATAAAAAAAGACAGCCAAGGCTGATGATATCTGCTCCTTAATGGTGCTTAAGGCGAGTTTCTGATCCTCTCCTCGCTGCAAAAACAGCAGGATCCTGGAAACCTAATAAGTGCGCGGACGCCACCCCCAACTCTTCCAACAGAGATGTAGGCCTTCCATGTACGATGATAAATCTTCCAAGAGGATGACTTTCGCGCCCTCAGCATAGTAGAGATAACCGAGTCCGACAGACCTCGGTCCCTTAGCACCGACTCTCAACAGCCATGCCGTTAAAGCCAGCGACTGTAAAGCAGGATGAAGTATAGGACCTTGCGAGAGAAGGTCCTCTCGCATCGGCAGCTGCCAAGGAACATCCGCCACCAGTCGTACTAAGTTGGCGTACCAGGGACACGGAGGCCAATCTGGGGCAATTAGAATCACCGGAATCCCTTCGGTCTCCACTCTGCGAAGCAGGCGAGGGAGAAGTTTTAGTGGGGGGGGTGAAGGCATAAATGAGCCGATAATGCCCCCACGGAGCCACCAACGCGTCTGTCGCGTCCGCCCAGGGATTCTTGGACCTGGCCACAAACCTCAGTACCTTTCGATTGAGCCGAGAAGCAAGGAGATCCACATCTGGTGTGCCCCATCTCAGGCAAAGGAGCCGAAATACATCCGGATGAAGCGACCATTCCCCCTGGTCCAGCATCTGACGACTTAGGTAGTCCGCTTGCCAGTTTTCTACGCCCAGAATGTATACGGCCGAGAGAGCCGGCACGTGCCGCTCTGTCCATCGCAGGATGTGCACGACCTCCAATGCTGCAGCCGAGCTCCTAGTTCCTCCTTGATGGTTGACATACACCACATCCGTGACGTTGTCTGACTGGATCCTGACTGGGCGGCCCTGCAGCCTTTGAGACCTTGTGGAGAGGCACCGCCTGATCGCCCGAAGTTCCAGCACATTGATCGGCAGGCAGGATTCTTCCTGCGTCCAGCGGCCCTGTGTCGACTGTACACCGCAAACCCCCCCCCCCCAACCGGTCAGGCTGGCATCTGTCGTGATCACCGTCCATTGAAAAAGGAAGGAACGACTTCCCGGCCTGAAGGGCCAGAGACCTCCGCCACCAGATCAGGGATACCCAGACTAGGCAGCTCACCCGGATCTGACAATCCAGAGACAACGGAGATTTGTCCCATTTTGACAGGATCTCCTTTTGCAAGACTCGATTGTGGAATTGAGCATCCGGTACCGCCTTGAAGGAGGCTACCATGAGACCCAGGACTCGCATGCAAAAGCACAGCGACGACCACCTGCGGGATGCCAACAGCTTCACCGCAGCCTGAAGAGTCTGCAGCTTGTCCGAAGAGAGAAAAACTCTCGCCTCCGAGGAGTCCAGAATCAAGCCCAGGTACTCCAGGCGTTGAGTCGGCACCAACACTGACTTCTGGACATTCAGTACCCAACCAAACTCCCGAAGAGTCTGACTGGCAATCGCCACATCCTCCCTAATTCTCAGGCGTAAGCTGCTCTCAGAAGGAGGTTGTCCAGGTAGCCCACGATTGCGATCCCTCATTGCCTCAGCAAGGCAAGAATCGGGGCGAGCACCTTGGTAAAAACCCTTGACGCCGACGCCAGGCCAAAAAGGGAAGAGCCACAAATTGGTAGTGCTGTTCCCCGACTTCAAACCGCAGAAACCTCTGATGCCCGACGCATATGGGAACATGCAAGTATGTAGATGATGACAAGGACCTCTTCCCGACAACCCTGGCCGGTGGTTGTCGGGGTCTGCGGGCGGGGGGGGCTTATCAGAATCTGAAAGCCCACCCCAGATCCTGCCCCCCCCACAGTGGATGAGGGACGGTTTCCTTCAGCCTGGTCACACAACTACAACAGAATTCTTGAATTGTAATCTATTCTAAGAAGAGGAGTATAGTATAAGGTTTTTACACTATTGAGGCATCTGTTTTCCTTGCATGCTGCACCATTGTCAACTGGCTCACTGTCATGGGATGTGCTGATTAGCGAGGCTGTGGATTCAAGGTGTCATTATCATCCAGCTGTGATTTATTACAAGCGTTTCCCGGTCCTCCGTTATAGGGGACCACGGGGCTCTGGTAAACAGATCTACTTATCATTTGGTGGTGGATTTCACTCTGGTTTGAGTCCATATTTTGAAGAGTCTGGACGTCATTGGATTTATGCATGGGTGTTTTTATCAACATTGATGCTACACTTGAACTATTTGCTCAAGCACTTTATTAACTCTTTTTGTGTTTTGCAACCAATTTTTGAATTTTTACTGTCCTATTCATTTTAGATTGTGATTCATATACATATACCAATTTTGTGTTTGTACGATTTCACTTACGGTAATCCATATGTCATGTTACAATTTTTCATCACTATATAATACCTACATTCAGGTTTTATTTCAGGTTTAGCGCAACTATAATTTTTATTTTTATTTGTTCACTGGTTTTGATGTTTGCAGAATAGTTGCTGCTTCCAATTTGAGCTCCAGGCATTTCCTGTGTTTGCACTAGATTGCCATCATTGATCTTAGCGCAGTTTATTTTTTTATTTTTCCTTGTCCTCATCAACATGGGGACAAGGTTATTTGGGGGACCCCAAAGCACCCTTCCCATGTTGAGGGTATGTGGCCTGGTACAGTTCAGGAGGGGGGGCACTCGCTCACCCCCCCCCCTTATCCTGACCTGGCTGCATGCTCGGATAAGGGTCTGGTATGAATTTTTGGGGGGGACCTTACAGCAATTGTTTTTTAAATTTTTTGTGTGGAGTTCCCCTTAGGGCCTGGTAATGATTTTGGGGGGGACCCCATGCCATTTTTTTTTTACATTCACCCTGCCATTTTTTTTAAATGTTGGCGTGTCCCGAAGGGCCTGGTATGGACCATTTTTTTTTGGGCAATATATTTTTTTTACATTCACCCTGCTGACAGCTGAGCATTCCAGCCCCTTGCTTAACCCCCTTGCTTAGCAACCAGCTATAGACTGAAAATAAAAACCGCAAACCTTACATCTTAATCAGCAGCATATGCTAACAATAGGCGAATGCCTAATAAGCAATGCCACATGAGCATAGTTTTTACCATAATATTAATGCCTTAAATGCAAAATATTATTGTATAGAATGAAAATGTGCTCCGCTCCGTAGCGTAGTGGTATGCCCTGCTACCCTGGGTTTGAATCCCACCAATGGCATCACCTCCTGAAAACATGCATTGTACTCAGCAGCATAATTAGCCAATGCACATCATTTTGGTTTATTCCATAATTTTAACTCTTCAAATGCATGCAATGATATGTAATTATTCAATAATATTATGGTGTGGAATTCCAAAAACCCAGCTATTCAAAAATCAAGGAAAAAAACGGCGTAGGGCTCCTCCCCAGTATATACCAGGCCCTTTGGGTCACAGTAAATGACCCATCTCTACCGAAAGCCGACGGTGGGCAATTCTGTTTTACATGCCTCGAGCTTTCATCTGAAACCCCTATTGACCTAAATACCCTATAGCCAATATTTAAGAACAAGGAGAAAACTGCTTAGATTAAATATATCTTTCCAAAAAGAAGCCAAAATTCTCCAAAAGAGACTTTTGGAGAGAGGCTATACTAAAACATGTCTTAAAGCATATAGAAGGGCAAATCGAAAATGCTAGAAACAAGCTAATATATGGTACTAAAAAAAGGATAGAAACATGGACAATACCACTAGGATAATAATTACTCTAACCAACATCTAAAAATAGGAAATGTTATACAGAAGCATTGGCATCTGTTGTCTACGGATCTGAATGTTGGTAGGTTTGTACCCAAAATTTGATCTATAATATTCAGACGAGCCACTTCTATTAAAGACTGTATTATTCAAAGTGAGTTCAAAAGGGAGGGGAGTTCCCTCTTGCTCTCCCCCCCCCCCACTTCCTGGTTTTAAAATTCTCTATCTGCATGGATATAATGCGGGAATGATGTGTGTATTTGAGGTGGGGGGGGGATAGGGCTAAGATAATATATAGGGGGGTCATGAGGTTGTCGGAGGGGGGGGGGGGAATCTGTGGAATTTAAGTACTATGAAGCCTGGGAAATTGCGTAATGCGATTCTGTGTGTGAAGATGTGATCTCTCTTCTCCATCCATGTCCTGGCACTCTCCAGGGGAGCACAAGGGAGGTCCCTAGGAGGGAATAGCTGGATGGATGGGGAGATTTGAAGGTGGGAGTGTAAAAGAATACCTAGGGGATGTATATGGGGTGGAATGCTAATTTTTACCCATTAGGCTAGTTCCAATACAAGGAGCTGAGGAACCTGCAGTTCAGCAGGAGGGTGGAGAGGCCCACGACTGGGTTATTACCCAGTGTAGACCCCTCTTCTAAATAGGTGGCATGGGTATTTAATGGAGTGAAATGCCAAGAATTGGGGTTTGGGGGGGGGGTTTCAAGGTTCCCCTCTTTTCCCCCCCCCCTTTATTTTTTTTTGTGTTTTGTTGGGCTTGTGTTTATTTGGTGTACGTTTCCCAGGGGCAGGTGCAGGTGACAAGGAGGGATGACAGCCATTGGTAGTGGGCTCCAAGGTAAATGTGAGGAATGTCTAATCCGATAAAAATTGTCCTATAAGAGGAATATGTTCACCCCAGAAAAGAGGTTGCCTCTGGCACGAACTGCGTCACCACGAAGCTGATGTGGTTTATATGCAGGAAACGCACTTCGTGGCAGGGGCCAAACATACCCACATATGCTTTTAACCAATGGTTTCATGCTCCATCACCTATTGCTAGGGCAATGGGGGCAACGATAGTCTTGTCCGATGCTTTTTCTGTCCTCTCAGATAGATTCAGAAGGCCGCTTTTTATTTGTTAGAGTGGTTGTAAACCCTCCCCCGGAAGTTACACCTACAGGTAAATAATATAGTGGTCACAACAAAATAGTGAAGTGAAAACTAAAAGTGGCGCATATATATAAATGTGATATTAAACACAATCCTGTAAATTGATATATGAAAAAAATCAAGTGATTAAATCCTGAGAAAAAACATATATCATTAAAACAAAAATAGAAAAGAATCCCGTGTGTAAAGGTGATTTAAGTTATCCAAAAAGTTCATAAAAAGTGTCCAAAAGAAATCTTCTTCTCTTCCACCGCACCACAAAGTGTTCAAGTGAAACCTCCCCCTTCAGATGCAACACTCACCGCAATAATATGCCTCACAGTCTCGTGTTCGGCGTGTAAACCAAAACTGCACCTCTCAGGCAGTGAATCAATTCAGCTCAGTGATCTTCAAATCAGCTCCATATAAATATAGAAACAGAAAGTGCACAATAGTGTAATATTGCAAAATTCAGTTTATTAAAAATCTCACTCCCTCAAACATTACACTCACATGGAAGCCAATAAAAACAAGCCAAATTGCACATCAAACGAAGATCCAACAACGAAAACTTAAATTGCTTCAGCCAATGAACAATGGTCGCGGCGGACTCGAGATCAGCAGGGAAAACAGTAAGTATACACTCGCTACTTGCCCTCCCTGTTCGGACTCGCCCCTTCCAGATGCGGCTTGATGAGATACACGTCACACGGCACACTTCACACTCGTTTGTAGATTCAGTAATTCGCCGTGTAGCCACGCCCCGACATGTTTCGTCACTTAGGACTTATTCATGGGATTGGCTACACAGCGATAAGCCCCCTCCCTTTATACAATCTCCTCTAATTGGTCGAATCCCACCAATCTTTACTACGCAGGTGCACCACGATCGAAAAAATCGCCAGCAGGAATGAAAGTCTCATGGGCGGAACTCACCCTTCCAAGCAGCGGAACGACTTCATTTATTATGTCCATATGCCGCATGAAGTGCGGGCGGAAGTAACCTTGCTAGGAAAGAACTCTTAAGGGCGTAAATTACGCATTCAGCTGATCTGGTGTCCCCGCAACCATAATTCACTGGCTCTCATTAGTCCAAGACACAACAGCGTCACCTACATAGCAAATAATCTAAATAAATGATCCTCCATGAGTCATGTTTCATAAAATTATCATTCAAATAAAACACAATATTATTTCTAAAAACTTATTCCCATTAACCATTTATTTATAAAAATATATAAAAAAAAAATTTTTGAAATTAAACAAAGCTCAATGTTATAGCTTATTTGAAGTATAAATCCACCGAATAGTAAACCTAATTTAGGGGAAAAAATCAAATTCCACTTTACTGAATGAATGGCACAAATGAAATATATATATATTATACAGGTCCTTCTCAAAAAATTAGCATATTGTGATAAAGTTCATTATTTTCTGTAATGTACTGATAAACATTAGACTTTCATATATTTTAGATTCATTACACACAACTGAAGTAGTTCAAGCCTTTTCTTGTTTTAATATTGATGATTTTGACATACAGCTCATGAAAACCCAAAATTCCTATCTCAAAAAATTAGCATATTTCATCCAACCAATAAAAGAAAAGTGTTTTTAATACAAAAAAAGTCAACCTTCAAATAATTATGTTCAGTTATGCACTCAATACTTGGTCGGGAATCCTTTTGCAGAAATGACTGCTTCAATGCGGCGTGGCATGGAGGCAACCAGCCTGTGGCACTGCTGAGGTGTTATGGAGGCCCAGGATGCTTCGATAGCGGCCTTAGGCTCATCCAGAGTGTTGGGTCTTGTGTCTCTCAACTTTCTCTTCCCAATATCCCACAGATTCTCTATGGGGTTCAGGTCAGGAGAGTTGGCAGGCCAATTGAGCACAGTAATACCATGGTCAGTAAACCATTTACCAGTGGTTTTGGCACTGTGAGCAGGTGCCAGGTCGTGCTGAAAAATTAAATCTTCATCTCCATAAAGCTTTTCAGCAGATGGAAGCATGAAGTGCTCCAAAATCTCCTGATAGCTAGCTGCATTGACCCTGCCCTTGATAAAACACAGTGGACCAACACCAGCAGCTGACATGGCACCCCAGACCATCACTGACTGTGGGTACTTGACACTGGACTTCAGGCATTTTGGCATTTCCCTCTCCCCAGTCTTCCTCCAGACTCTGGCACCTTGATTTCCGAATGTACTTTGGACCACTGAGCAACAGTCCAGTGCTGCTTCTCTGTAGCCCAGGTCAGGCGCTTCTGCCGCTGTTTCTGGTTCAAAAGTGGCTTGACCTGGGGAATGCGGCACCTGTAGCCCATTTCCTGCACACGCCTGTTCACGGTGGCTCTGGATGTTTCTACTCCAGACTCAGTCCACTGCTTCCGCAGGTCCTCCAAGGTCTGGAATCGGTCCTTCTCCACAATCTTCTTCAGGGTCCGGTCACCTCTTCTCGTTGTGCAGCGTTTTCTGCCACACTTTTTCCTTCCCACAGACTTCCCACTGAGGTGCCTTGATACAGCACTCTGGGAACAGCCTATTCGTTCAGAAATTTCTTTCTGTGTCTTACCCTCTTGCTTGAGGGTGTCAATGATGGCCTTCTGGACAGCAGTCAGGTCGGCAGTCTTACCCATGATTGCGGTTTTGAGTAATGAACCAGGCTGGGAGTTTTTAAAAGCCTCAGGAATCTTTTGCAGGTGTTTAGAGTTAATTAGTTGATTCAGATGATTAGGTTAATAGCTCGTTTAGAGAACCTTTTCATGATATGCTAATTTTTTGAGATAGGATTTTTGGGTTTTCATGAGCTGTATGCCAAAATCATCAATATTAAAACAAGAAAAGGCTTGAACTACTTCAGTTGTGTGTAATGAATCTAAAATATATGAAAGTCTAATGTTTATCAGTACATTACAGAAAATAATGAACTTTATCACAATATGCTAATTTTTTGAGAAGGACCTGTATATATAAATATATATGTATGGCAAGAAAATACCGCGTATAATAATACACCCGTGCAAGAATGACCACCCCTTATATCCAAACTGTTAGATATATATGTCAACACATTAATGGGGAATCATATTGCACCTCTAAAACCATATTAAAATATGTATAAAAAATATATAATATATAAAAATTATAAAAATTATTATTATATAGAATCCAAATACATTTTAGGTATACTGCGTTGGTCAATGTGTGACTGAAATTGGCCTGCTCCACTTATTGGTGGATCGTAAAAATGCATTCCAGTCAATCCTTAGGCCAGCCCCTATAGGACCTTCAATACAAAATTAGCAGATCCTTCCCTCGGATTTAAATGTGTTAAATAGCCTACAACAACTTATTAAAAATTATTTATAAAACAATTTAAATCCACCTCCACATTTAAACCTCTTGGAAAAAGACACTTAAGAAGAAAAATCCACTGGGTTTCACGCAGTGGGATCCTGGTTATGTTTCTCCTTAAAGTGCACTGACACACTATGGTGTTTAAAACCATTTTTTATATTCGTTAAATGTTCGGAAATACGAACTCGTAGGAGCCTTTTGGTTCTCCCCACATAGAGTAACCCGCATGGGCACCATAGCAGATAAACCACATGTGAAGTTACATGAAATAAATTCATTAATTTCAAAAGGCTTGTTGTCAGTGCTCATAATTTGTCTCTTTCCTCTGTTATGCCTCTTTACTGTTCTACAGCATATGCATTTCATACAGGGAAAGAAACCCTTCAGATCAATTTTTAATGTTTGTGCTGGTGGATCTAGAATTTTCCGTACAATCCGGTCCCCAAAATTCGGAGCTCTTCTATAAATAAATTTAGATTTTATAGGGAGAACTTGCCCCAAATGCCTGTCTCTACTTAAGATGTGCCAATGCTTATTGTAGATCATTTCAATTTCTTTATATTGGACATGAAACCCTGTTAAAAAAGCCCATTGATGTTCATTATCACCCTGATTCTCATTCTTTGTAAAACACTGATCTCTTGGACGTTCTGCCACTTGTTGTATCACATAATTTAAATTATCTTCTGAATATCCCCGTTGTATGAATTTTTCTTTTAATATGGCAACCTGAGTGGAATAGTCCGCATCATCCGTACAATTGTGTCGTACTCTTAAGAATTGACCTTTCGGTATATTCTTAATCCAGGCAGGATGATGCCCACTCCTAATTGACAGATAACTATTGCGATCTGTGGGTTTAAAAAATACTTTTGTTTTTATTCTTCCTTCAGAATATTCAATAGTTACATCCAAAAAATTCACTGAAACATTACTAATTTGGTACTCTAATTTGATGTTATTGGTATTAACATTTAGAGTGTATAGATATTCATTCAGAGCGTCCTCTGGTCCTTCCCAGATCATTAAGAGATCGTCTATGAATCTTCGGTAGAAAATCAACTGTGGTTTTTGGTTCCTAAAAATATGTCTATCCTCCCACTCCGACATAAATAAATTGGCTAGGCTGGGAGCAAATTTTGCTCCCATCGCCACGCCAACTAATTGAGAAAAGAAAAAGCCATTAAACCAAAAATAATTATGTGACATGCAAATTTCTAGAACATACCCCAAAAATGTCTTTTGTATATATGGGATGTCCTCTCTTTTGCTCAAGGCCCAGTTTAGTGCTAGTGCCGCGTCCTCGTGCTGAATAATAGTGCAGAGTGACGCTACATCCGCTGTCACTAAGAAAACTTCTGAGCCGGGCTTAAACTTAACCTCTTCCAAAGATTGTAACAAATCAGCCGTGTCCCTAAGATATGCTTTAGTAGCTCTTACACTAGGTTGAAGAAACTTGTCAAGGTATTCCCCTAACCTTGCAGTAACCGACCCTATCCCATTAACAATGGGTCGGGCGGGCGGGGCAACTGCATTTTTGTGCACCTTTGGTAATGTGTAGATCACTGGGATTCTACACATAGACGGGGCCAAGTACCTCTTCTCTTTGGAGTTTAGGGCATATATTTGATATCCCCATTCCACCAAGGCTTCAAGTTGCATTTTATACGCCTCAGATGGATCAGAACTCAACCTCTTATAAGTTGTACGATCACTCAACAACTCAGTCAGTTGATCTTGATAAAATTCTCTATCCATTAATACTACTCCTCCGCCTTTATCCGCCGGACGTATAATGATGTTTTTATTCTATTCTAGAGATTTTATTCCTTCCTTTATGTAGCCTGGATTCACATTTTTCTTCTGAGGAAGTTCTTCAATATCCCTAAGAACCAGCTGTTTGAAGACTTCGATGAAATGATTATTCGAGTTTTGGGGATTAAATATAGACCTATTTTTTAGGCCACTATCCACTTTATCTAAAACCACTTTGCTTTTCATAGAGGATTCCACAGGGTGACTCAAAAAGTACTTTGTCATGTTCATAGTTCTTATAAACTTGTGCGTATCAATATAAATATCAAATTTGTTCATCACTTTTCTTGGTGCGCATTTTAAACCTGTATTCAAAATATTCAGTTCTTTGGGGTTCAACTGGATCTTACTTAAGTTAAAAATGCCAGTCGTTAGTTGTGCCTCATTCTTTTTTTGGGATTGTTTCCGCTTTCCTGCCCTGCATCCCCGTACTCTCTTTGGGAGGATGCAGGATCCCTGTAACTGGGGTTCGGAGGTCCTCCCCTGCCACCTCCTCCCCTGTTGGTTGGATATTAACATGAAAAAGAAGTTAGAGAAAGTCGACCGGGACACTCAGAAAAGAAAAGTTAAAAAGTACAAATCGGGACTCCAACGATTTCAAAACCAACAATATTTATGCCTGGCAAAGTATAAGTGTCATTGGTGATGAATCTGTAATTAATAATCTGGAACCCAAACCTAGTGTCCCTATTTCCAAAAAGGATCCACCTAAAACTAGTGGGAATAAAGGGACTACTAATCCGGGTCCACATAATCAAATTCGAACTAATACTGCGAGAGGAGGTCAGTATGGACCCTACTATGGCTCACCAGGGCCACAACGTCATTATCAGGGGAATCCAAATTATCAATCACCTCGTCCCCCTCAATCCTATGGGAGGAATATTCCTTATTACCCCCAACAGGAGCCTGATCAGTGGTACCAATACCCCCCTCCGGATTATCCACAAGGGCCTGGACACATTCCCACATACAATAGGTTTCAACCATTGGCTGAGGAGTGTGGTGGTTATTACCAACAGTCTTTTTTAGGATCTCGGGGGAGGGGTGGGAGGGGAGGAACACCGAAGAGGAACCTGTATCCAACCAACAGGGGAGGAGGTGGCAGGGGAGGACCTCCGAACCCCGTTTACAGGGATCCTGCATCCTCCCAAAGAGAGTACGGGGATGCAGGGCAGGAAAGCGGAAACAATCCCAAAAAAAGAATGGAGGCACAACTAACGACTGTCATTTTTAACTTAAGTAAGATCCAGTTGAACCCCAAAGAACTGAATATTTTGAATACAGGTTTAAAATGTGCACCAAGAAAAGTGATGAACAAAATTTGATATTTATATTGATACGCACAAGTTTATAAGAACTATGAATATGAAAAAGTACTTTTTGAGTCACCCTGTGGAATCCTCTATGAAAAGCAAAGTGGTTTTAGATAAAGTGGATAGTGGCCTAAAAAATAGGTCTATATTTAATCCCCAAAACTCGAATAATCATTTCATCAAAGTCTTCAAATAGCTGGTTCTTAGGGATATTGAAGAACTTCCTCAGAAGAAAAATGTGAATCCAGGCTACATAAAGTAAGGAATAAAATCTCTAGAAAAGAATAAAAACATCATTATACGTCCGGCGGATAAAGGCGGAGGAGTAGTATTAATGGATAGAGAATTTTATCAAGATCAACTGACTGAGTTGTTGAGTGATCGTACAACTTATAAGAGGTTGAGTTCTGATCCATCTGAGGCGTATAAAATGCAACTTGAAGCCTTGGTGGAATAGGGATATCAAATATATGCCCTAAACTCCAAAGAGAAGAGATACTTGGCCCCGTCTGTGTAGAATCCCAGTGATCTACACATTACCAAAGGTGCACAAAAATGCAGTTGCCCCGCCCGCCCGACCCATTGTTAATGGGATAGGGTCGGTTACTGCAAGGTTAGGGGAATACCTTGACAAGTTTCTTCAACCTAGTGTAAGAGCTACTAAAGCATATATCTTAGGGACACGGCTGATTTGTTACAATCTTTGGAAGAGGTTAAGTTTAAGCCCGGCTCAGAAGTTTTCTTAGTGACAGCGGATGTAGCGTCACTCTACACTATTATTCAGCACGAGGACGCGGCACTAGCACTAAACTGGGCCTTGAGCAAAAGAGAGGACATCCCATATATACAAAAGAAATTTTTGGGGTATGTTCTAGAATTTTGCATGTCACATAATTATTTTTGGTTTAATGGCTTTTTCTTTTCTCAATTAGTTGGCGTGGCGATGGGAGCAAAATTTGCTCCCAGCCTAGCCAATTTATTTATGTCGGAGTGGGAGGATAGACATATTTTTAGGAACGAAAAATCACAGTTGATTTTCTACCGAAGATTCATAGACGATCTCTTAATGATCTGGGAAGGACCAGAGGACGCTCTGAATGAATATCTATACACTCTAAATGATAATACCAATAACATCAAATTAGAGTACCAAATTAGTAATGTTTCAGTGAATTTTTTTGGATGTAACTATTGAATATTCTGAAGGAAGAATAAAAACAAAAGTATTTTTTAAACCCACAGATCGCAAAAGTTATCTGACAATTAGGAGTGGGCATCATCCTGCCTGGATTAAGAATATACCGAAAGGTCAATTCTTAAGAGTACGACACAATTGTACGGATGATGCGGACTATTCCACTCAGGTTGCCATATTAAAAGAAAAATTCATACAACGGGGATATTCAGAAGATAATTTAAATTATGTGATACAACAAGTGGCAGAACGTCCAAGAGATCAGTGTTTTACAAAAAATGAGAATCAGGGTGATAATGAACATCAATGGGCTTTTTTAACAGGGTTTCATGTCCAATATAAAGAAATTGAAATGATCTACAATAAGCATTGGCACATCTTAAGTAGAGACAGGCATTTGGGGCAAGTTCTCCCTATAAAATCTAAATTTATTTATAGAAGAGCTCCGAATTTTGGGGACCGGATTGTACGGAAAATTCTAGATCCACCAGCACAAACATTAAAAATTGATCTGAAGGGTTTCTTTCCCTGTATGAAATGCATATGCTGTAGAACAGTAAAGAGGCATAACAGAGGAAATAGACAAATTATGAGCACTGACAACAAGCCTTTTGAAATTAATGAATTTATTTCATGTAACTCTTCACATGTGGTTTATCTGCTATGGTGCCCATGCGGGTTACTCTATGTGGGGAGAACCAAAAGGCTCCTACGAGTTCGTATTTCCGAACATTTAACGAATATAAAAAATGGTTTTAAACACCATAGTGTGTCAGTGCACTTTAAGGAGAAACATAACCAGGATCCCACTGTGGCCCAATTTTGTGGCATAGATTGTGTATATCCAACATGGAGGGGCTCCAATAGGGTTAGAGACCTTTCACAACGTGAAACCCAGTGGATTTTTCTTCTTAAGTGTCTTTTTCCAAGAGGTTTAAATGTGGAGGTGGATTTAAATTGTTTTATAAATAATTTTTAATAAGTTGTTGTAGGCTATTTAACACATTTAAATCCGAGGGAAGGATCTGCTAATTTTGTATTGAAGGTCCTATAGGGGCTGGCCTAAGGATTGACTGGAATGCATTTTTACGATCCACCAATAAGTGGAGCAGGCCAATTTCAGTCACACCTTGACCAACGCAGTATACCTAAAATGTATTTGGATTCTATATAATAATAATTTTTATATATTATATATTTTTTATACATATTTTAATATGGTTTTAGAGGTGCAATATGATTCCCCATTAATGTGTTGACATATATCTAACAGTTTGGATATAAGGGGTGGTCATTCTTGCACGGGTGTATTATTATACGCGGTATTTTCTTGCCATACATACATATATATATAAATATATATATATATATATATATATATATATATATATATATATATTTCATTTGTGCCATTCATTCAGTAAAGTGGAATTTGATTTTTTCCCCTAAATTAGGTTTACTATTTGGTGGATTTATACTTCAAATAAGCTATAACATTGAGCTTTGTTTAATTTCTAAAAAAATTTTTTTATATATTTTTATAAATAAATGGTTAATGGGAATAAGTTTTTAGAAATAATATTGTGTTTTATTTAAATGATAATTTTATGAAACATGACTCATGGAGGATCATTTATTTAGATTATTTACTATGTAGGTGACGCTGTTGTGTCTTGGACTAATGAGAGCCAGTGAATTATGGTTGCGGGGACACCAGATAAGCTTACTAGCTGAATGCGTAATTTCCGCCCTTAAGAGTTCTTTCCTAGCAAGGTTACTTCCGCCCGCACTTCATGCGGCATATGGACATAATAAATGAAGTCGTTCCGCTGCTTGGAAGGGTGAGTTCCGCCCATGAGACTTTCGTTCCTGCTGGCGATTTTTTCGATCGTGGTGCGCCTGCGTAGTAAAGATTGGTGGGATTCGACCAATTAGAGGAGATTGTATAAAAGGGAGGGGGCTTATCGCTGTGTAGCCAATCCCATGAATAAGTCCTAAGTGACGAAACATGTCGGGGCGTGGCTACACGGCGAATTACTGAATCTACAAACGAGTGTGAAGTGTGCCGTGTGACGTGTATCTCATCAAGCCGCATCTGGAAGGGGCGAGTCCGAACAGGGAGGGCAAGTAGCGAGTGTATACTTACTGTTTTCCCTGCTGATCTCGGGTCCGCCGCGACCATTGTTCATTGGCTGAAGCAATTTAAGTTTTCATTGTTGGATCTTCGTTTGATGTGCAATTTGGCTTGTTTTTATTGGCTTCCATGTGAGTGTAATGTTTGAGGGAGTGAGATTTTTAATAAACTGAATTTTGCAATATTACACTATTGTGCACTTTCTGTTTCTATATTTATATGGAGCTGATTTGAAGATCACTGAGCTGAATTGATTCACTGCCTGAGAGGTGCAGTTTTGGTTTACACGCCGAACACGAGAGTGTGAGGCATATTATTGCGGTGAGTGTTGCATCTGAAGGGGGAGGTTTCACTTGAACACTTTGTGGTGCGGTGGAAGAGAAGAAGATTTCTTTTGGACACTTTTTATGAACTTTTTGGATCACTTAAATCACCTTTACACACGGGATTCTTTTCTATTTTTGTTTTAATGATATATGTTTTTTCTCAGGATTTAATCACTTGATTTTTTTCATATATCAATTTATAGGATTGTGTTTAATATCACATTTATATATATGCGCCACTTTTAGTTTTCACTTCACTATTTTGTTGTGACCACTATATTATTTACATATTTCATCATTTAGGGTGGCTGCTGTTTAGGTAAATTTCTTTATTATTATTTTTGGTTAATCACTTCCTCAGACAGCGCAGTGGTGGTGATCATTAGGGCGGTTTATGTTGATCACTATTGTTTACACCTACAGGTAGGCCTAGATTAAGGCTTACCTGTAGGTGTTTGCAATATCTCCTAAACCTACACGGTTTAGGAGATATTTGCCAAAAATAGTACACCGATGTCTACGGCGCATGGGCACCATAGACAACGGTGCATTCACAGTGAGAATCCCAATTCATAAATCCAGCTTTGCCAGATTTTACGGCTCCCGCGTGCATGCGCGGAGTGACGGTTTCGCCGCTCCGGCCAAACACAGCGCCGGAGCGGCGCTGCGATTGGCCGGAGCGGCGATACCCGGAAGTAACCTTCCGGGTATCTGTGGTGAGATGGCTACGGCTGGAGGGGGAGACAAGGACGGCTTCGATCTAAGGTAAGTAATGCATAATGAGCTAGTATGCTAGTCATACTAGCTCATTATGGCTTTGTCTTGCAGGTGTTTTTGTTTTTTTTAATTCCCAGGTTTACAACCACTTTAAGGGGACATTATATGGTCATCAGTATACATTTGCCTCAATTTATGCACCCAATACAGGGACGGTTAATTTTCTAGCAAAGACTTTGAGGTTGCTGGAGAGGGGTTTTTGATCATGGGGGGGGGGGGGGGATTTTAACCTTTTTTTGGACCCAAGTATGGATACATCAACTGGGAAAACCCCATATCCGTTAAAGCTTTAAAAACACATAAAACAGCTTGTGCGCTCATTTCATTTAGTTGATAGCTGGCGGGTAACACACCAGGGGGTAAAAGATTACAGTTATTACTATAAAACTCATAACACCTATTCTCGTCTTGACCTTTTCCTGGTGGACCAGTTCTACTTGGAAAGGGTCCGGTCCTGTAATATAGAGTCAATAACAATCTCAGACCATGCTCCAATAATTCTGACTCTTTTTCCAGTTTACCCAGGTCATTTAGAAAACGGACCTGGCGATTAAATGAGTCCCTATTGGATGATAAAAACATAGTGGAGGCATTACTCCTCAAAATCGGAGCATATTTTGAGATGAATACATCGGGAGAAGTGTCGGAACAGGCAGTATGGGAAGCTCACAAGATGGTAATCAGAGGAGAATTGATAGCGTATGGGTCTCGGGTTAAAAAAGAAAAGCAAAAGGAGATATTAGATCTACTGGAAGAGATTAATGAACTAGAGATTAAACATAAGATATTTAAACCCAGTAGATGCCCAGAAATTAGAGACCCTGAGATGTAAGCTTTCACAATGCATAGACCATAGGGTTAAAAATACATATAGATATTATGCACATCGGTTTTACGAACAGGGGAACAAATGTGGTAGGCTATTAGCTAGACAACTTAAAAAACAGCAGGACTCGAGACATGTCCATAACTTATTAGTACAAAATAAAAAGATAGTGGAGACTCAAGCGATAGCAGCAGAGTTTCATAATTTTTTTAAGGCTTTATAGAATATACAAATCGCCATTAGTGATCATCATGGAGGAGCAGCGAACGACAGAAATTAGAGACTATATTAAAGATTCTAAATTAACCTCGTTGCCATCCCTGGTGATCGAAGAAATAGAACGACCAAACACTATCGAGGAACTGAATAGGGCGATAATGACTGTCAATGGGCAAAAGTCCAGGGCCAGATGGCTTTACGAACATATATTATAAGAAATTTATGTCGGAATTAGGACCCCCACTATGTAGATACTTTAATTCAATCAATAACTCCAATCCCCTGCCACCAGCAGCCTCACAAGCATATATTACAGTGCTCCCCAAAAGCAGGAAAGGACCCTCAACATTGTGCCAACAACAGACCCATCTCCCTACTCAACTCGGATACTAAGCTTTTAGCCAAAATTTTAGCCCTTCGATTACAGGATCACATAGTAAGGCTAGCTCACCCAGACCAGATGGGCTTTATGAAGGGCCGTGAGGCCAGAGATAATACGATACGTGCTCTCCACATCCTTCATTGGATACAACACGGCCCTTATAAAGCCCCTAGAGTGGTATTGCCTATGGACACTGAAAAAGGCATTTGACAGGGTGAACTGGCCTTTCATGATCGAGGTGTTGAGGGGGATGGGGATGGGTGATCGTATGATGGGCTCGGTCTCGGCATTGTATGTGAACCCAAGGGCCAGAGTGAAGGTGAATGGGACAATGTAGAACTATTTCCAAATACGAAATGGTACGAGACAGGGGTGTCCATTGTTTGCCATAATATTGGAACCCTTTCTGTGTAAAGTAAAGAGAAACATGGAAATAACAGGGATACACATTGGATCAGTTGAACACAAGGTTTCAGTATATGCCGATGATCTATTATTTTACCTTGATACCCCACAGAATTCAATACCAGCTTTGATGGCCGAAGTGGCTGAGTTCGGAAGGTTATCAAATTTCAAAATTAATTTTGAGAAATCGGTTCTTTTACCTAGCCATTTTCCTCCTGTAATGGCAGCAACTTTGCAGAGTATGTACCCCTTTGTCTGGAATAAAAAATACCTGGTCTACTTGGGGACACATATCACCCTGGACCCTGGTCTACTGTACGACTTGAACTATGGTTCCCTATTGAAGGGGATAATAAGAGATCTGCAGAAATGGAAGGGTCTGGTCTTAACATGGTTTGGAAGGGTGAGCGCCACACCATAGAGCTAGAGAAGGTGGCCACCCTCCCCCCCGCCAGATTGGAGGGGGGGCCTGCCCTCATGGATCGAATGTCCGGGGCAGGCAGGGGGCCATTCTGTTCATGTTCCACAGACAGATGGTTCTCCCTGTTAATATGGCTGTCCGTGTTCGGACCATGCTACCCAAACCCCCTGGTGTCCCCCCCCATTTTTTTTTCTTTCCCCATCCCCCTTACCTCATGTCCCCTACCTCAACCCCTATCCTCTTCCCCCTCCCCTCCCTGTGGTTTTGACTATGTTGAAATGTCAAATTGTTCAAATAAACTGAAAATGAAAATAAAGATTATACAAAAAAAAAAGATGAGCATATTGGCCAGAATAATTTATTTTCTACAAACGATCACCATTACACTCCCACAGACCTTTTTTAAAGGACTGCGAAAGGCGTTTGAGGCATTTGTATGGAATGATAGACGATCAAGACTTTCCCATGATATATTACGCAGAAGGAAAAGTGATTACCGGACATAGCTTTATATTATAGAGCAATGTCCTTGGTAAGGATCTTGAATTGGTGCCAAGACTCTTCAAAAAAAATGTGGGTCTCTTTAGAGCAGGAAATGGCAGGACTGAACTTAGTGGGGGTTCCATGGATCCCGAGTGTATCTAGGGGTCTTTCAAAGTGGACATCTCCCTTAACTCGGAGCTCCCTTATGATATGGGAAAAATTTAATAAACTGGGGGAATATGCCCCCCAGGAGTCCCCCCTGACTCCACTGGAGGGAGTCCCTCATGAAGCTTACCAAATGGCAAGATGTTTAGGGCGCAGCACTTTGTCAACTGTAAGACATGTGGTGTGGTCTAATGCTTTGTGATTGTAGCATATTTTTATGTGGGCAAGACCAAGGTTGAATTCCAGGACAGGATTTACAAACCTGTTTTGAGCACGATTGCTGTGCATGACTGTGTGTGTATCATCAGGTCTTAAGATCATGCATCCTTTTGTGGTCAATTGATATGTTTATCTTTTTATCACGCCCTACCCATGGGGTGTCCAATTCCTATATGTAGACCCTGCATCCTCCCTGTCCTCCTTGGCCAGCATTTCTGGTATACAATTTACCACTCTGTTCTTTGACTTCCCTTTTCCTCCCCCCTTTTTTTTTTCTTTGCATTGATTTATCATATTTATACAGCTGTATATCCATTTATTTTTTTTATTTTTTTTGCTTTCTCTTTTCCCTCCGTTTTTTCTTTTTGTTATGCTTTTTCTTCTTAATTTTTATATGTTCCTCCACTACACCATCTCTGGGGCCACTTAGGGTGGGCTCGTTAATGTGCGTGCCCGGCAAGCGCGGGCCACTCGGCCTATGGTGTTGCGATGGTCGGTGTACCCCTTCCGCCCCTTGGATGGCTGGCCGATTTTGCCTTTTCTATTTGCGCTGGTTCTTAAGGGTAGGGGCGGGCTCAGAGCCCATTGGCTCTGATAGCCCTGGCTTCCCCAATTCGGTCGTTGCCAGGCAATGTGTGGACCTGCTCTTACGTGTCATATGATGCGTGTGTTGGTTCTTCCTGGATAGAGGCGGGCCTCTAGCCCTATGCCTTTCACCAGCTCTGGCTTCCCCCTCGGTGGTTGCTTGGCAACATGTGGACCCGCACTTGCTTGTCGGCGGGCAGCTTCACCGCGGGGGTTGGGCGGTGTCACTCGCCCGGGGGATCCATCATAATGACAGAGGAACAGAGCAGGATGCCTCCACACATGGATCCTGCATTCCACCCACTTTGGGGGAAGTTCCCTCTTCCCTCTTTCTGGCATCAGCTATATAAATAGGGGGATATGAAAGGTGTCTTAATCAGTGGACATCGGTTTCTTCACACATCTAAATGCAGACTTCTCAAAACAGACACATTCAGGAATGTTTTTCATTGTTCCCCCTGAGCTTTAATGGTATAGCATATTTTATTGCCATGTGAGCGATACTAGTAGGGCTGCAACTAACGATTATTTTTGTAATCGATTAGTTGGCCGATTATTGTAAGGGTAATTTTTTGCATTTTTTATTTTTTTTTGGCCCAATTTGTTGTTGGTCAGATTACAAAACACAAATTGCCGCAAAAACACATTACATGCTTTTCTGCAGCTTCTCCATTGAAGTATATTAAACCAAAAAACTAAAATAGCACAGTTTTGCGTTAAAAAAACTCTTTGCCCTTTCCAAATACGCAGCAGCTGAAAAAATCATGGATGTGAACGTGTCCCATAGGAAACCATGTAAATGACTGTAGTGTGTTTCTGCAAAAAGCACCAAAAAACTGAGGAGTGACCCAGGCCTGAGATGTTTAGTAACATAATGGGGTTAAAAAAAAAATAAAAAATCGCTACTGTAAGGGGTTAATTTTTTACTGTGGGACAGTGAAAGTAATATTTACAGTAACAATTTGCTCTTTGTACTATAAAGGGCTAATTTTCTTTTTTTTTAACCCCATTATGTTACTGGCCGATTAATCGATTATGAAAATTGTAATCGATTAATATCATAATCGATTAATCAATTAGTTGTTTCGGCCCTAGATACTAGCATATTGTTTTATTTGCTTTATTTAGCTATACCATCCGGTTTGAATAGAATGCGATAATCTAGCAACTCAGGACCATGTGACCAGCGGCCATCTTAAAAATGATCTGTGGTGTTGGCTGAATACAAAATTAACCCATAGTGTGGGTAACTTAGCACTTTGGAAATTTGTCACTTATTGTTTTATGTGTATGATTTTTATGGTACGGTATTCACTGAACACATTAGAATACAATTCACTTAAGCAGCGCCAACTCCACTTACGCTTTTTTTTCACAAACCTTTGCCATCCCCCTGTCAGTGGTTGACATTAGTGGAGGCAGCACCTAATAACAGCACCTTCAGTCCATAGCGCGGAGAGAGAGAATTTTGCCCCTGTACAAATCATTAGTAAGACCTCATCTGGAATATGCAGTTCAGTTTTGGGCACTGTAACGGGTGGGCCAGTGGAACCCAGAAGTTCTTAGAAAGTATGAGCCAGGAAATAATGGACATTGAGAATATGTCTTGGATTGCTTTGAAATGGGTCTGTAATATTAATCCACCATATTCCCCAGGATATCTGTAAATAACTATTTACTGTTTGTTGATCCTGAACTCAACAGGTTAATTGAAAGGGCTGATGTGTTCAACTTCAATCACCTGGCTGCCTGTTGTAATGTTAATGAATCCCAACTATTCTAAAGATCTTTTCATTGTGGATTGTGGTAATTAACTCTGTAATTGTCTGCTAATTTACAATACACACAGACAGTCTGGGACATGGAAAGGTCATGTGTCCGAGTCATTAGCTGTAGTTAATTAGCTCATGTAAATTAGGTCTGGTCAAAGGTGTATTGTCAGAGGAAAATGAGGAGAATGTAAGAACCTCCTCTTTTGGTGTATAAAACTTGTAGTTTTTCAATAAAGATTCATTCCTGCTTGAACCTCACACAGAGTGGTTGTCTCGTCTGTGGAGGGAGAAGTATTTGTATGGGGTCTTATTCGGCTGGTTGGGAGTGTCTGGTGGCTGTCGTGTGTTCAGAAAGGGAATATCCTAACTGCGTTAACTCCTTTCATACTTGGGGTGCCGTTACAGGCACCAGTTCTCAAAGGATATCGGGGAACTGGAGAAAGATCAAAGAAGGGCAACCAAATTGATAAGAGGCATGGAAGAGCTCAGCTATGAGGAAAAATGAGAGAAACTGAATCTATTCCCTCTTGAAAAGAGGAGATTAAGGGGGAAATGATCAACATGTATAAATACATAAGTGGTCCATATAGTGAACTTGGTGTTGAGCTATTCACTTTAAGGTCATCACAGAGGACTAGGGGGCACTCTTTACGTCTAGAGGAAAAAAGATTTACTCTCCAAATACGGAAAGGTTTCTTCACAGTAAGAGCTGTGAAAATGTGGAATAGACTCCCTCCAAAGGTGGTTCTGTCCAGCTCAGTTGATTGCTTTAAAAAAGACCTGGATTCTTTCCTAAATGTACACAATATAACTGGGTACTAACATTTATAGGTAAAAGTTGATCCAGGGAAAATCCAATTGCCTCTCGGGGGATAAGGAAGGAATTTTTTCCCCTGCTGTAGCAAATTGGAGCATGCTCTGCTGGGGTTTTTTTCCTTCCTCTGGATCAACTGTGGGTGTAGGTTTGTGAATGTGATTGTATTTTTTTTTGGTTGAACTTGATGGACGTGTGACTTTTTTTCAACCTGACTATGTAACTCGAAAACACATTGGATATGTTGCTGCAGTGTTTTTGATGTAACCTTACTTACATTGGTTATATGTCATGCATAATATGGTGCGGTAATTTATATCCTACCTTTTGAAAATTTTGTATTTTATTAATTTTTCTTTCCATGTTTTTCACTTACGTAAATTTTTGATACAATTAAACTTTCAAATTTTATGAAAAACTATTTGTGACACCCCTCTCCCTTTAAAGTCCCATTACCTAGGGGGGAAAATAGGATTTTTGTACTCACCATAAAATCCGTTTCTCTGACGTCCATGGACCGACGCAGCTCTCATACTGATTACATGTGGGTATATGTCCCTGCTCGCAGGAGAAGACCTAGGCAGAATGTTAGATGTTAAAACATTCTAGAACAAGCCAGAGCTGAACAGCCCCGCCCAGGGGGGCGGTCCCTCCGGACATTACCCTTCCACCTGCAGCTAATCAGCCTCAGTTCGTAACAAAGCAGTACAAACTTAAAAGGAAGGGTGGGTGCTGCGTCAGTCCATGGACGTCAGAGAAACGGATTTTACGGCGAGTACAAAAATCCTATTTTCTCTTATCGTCCATGGACCGACGCAGCTCTCATACTGATTACATGTGGGACGTCCCAAAGCAGTATAAGAAAGGGGTGGGAGCAAAAAAGGTAAAGAACAACCAAAACTTCACTCCAAACCAGCAGAGCCCCTCAACGGAGGAGTTGCAACATTAGACAGCGGCCTGCAACACTTTGCGGCCGAAGGAAGCATCCGAAGATGCAGTCACATCAACCTTGTAGAACTTTGAAAAAGGTATGAACGGACGACCAGGTCGCCGCCTTGCACACTTGTGCAACTGACGCTTGATGTCGGAAAACCCAGGAAGCACCATTGCCCTGGTGGAATGCGCCGTAACCGGGAAGGGAGGCGCCCGCCCTATGAGAGCATATGCTTGAAAGACGGTTTTGTCCTAGAAAATGGTGGCAGACAAAGCCGCTTGGCCCTGTTTCTGACCAGAGACAGTCAAACAGAGAGTAGACTTCCTAATAGAAGCAGTAGACAAGCACACCCGCAAGGCTCGTACCACATTAAAAGTGTGCCGCGCACACTCTGGGATGCGAAGGGCGAGGACACTAGGACGGGAGGACAATGTCCCCATTTAGGTGAAAAGACGAGATCACCCTTGACAAGAGAAAGTCGAAGCAACACCGCCTTATCCTTATGGATGACTAAATATGGCCACTTGCAGTACAAGGTCGCCAAATCAGATACTCGTCTAACAGAAGTGATCGCCACTAAAAAAGGGCCACCCTCTGAGACAAAGTGAAGAGGGGAATATCCCTGATATTCAGAAAAGGAGGTTCCTGGAGAACCGAGAGTACTAATTCCGATCCCACGGGGGGAGAGGAGACTTGACAGGAGGGAGCCCATGGCGAACCCCCTGCACAAGGGTGCCAACCAAGGAATGACCCGCTAGTGGTCGCCGAAAGAAGACGGCCAAGGCCGAAATCTGACCCTTAATGATACTCAAAGCGAGCCTTTGGGCCACTCCATGCTGTAGGAAACGCAGGATTCTAGGGACGGAATACGTCCGAGGATGTCAGCCCAGCTCTTCGCACATGGCGATGTAAGCTTTCCAGGTACAGAGATAGTTCTGGAGGAAGACTTCCGTGTCCTTAATATGGACGAAATGACCGAGTCCGAGAGACCTCGGTCTCTCAACACCTGGCTTTTAACAGCCCTGCCTACAAGGTCAGAGACTGTAAAGGCAGGATGAAATATATGACTTTGAGACAGAAAGTCCTCCCTTATTGGCAACCATCAGGGAACGGCCGCGACGAGGCGTACCAGTGAAGCCGAGGTCAATCCGGAGCAATGAGGATCACCGGAATTCCCTCGGTCGTCACCCTGCGCAGCAGGCGAGGGAGCCACTGCCGCGGAGGATAAACGTATATCAGGTGATAATGACCCCATGGGCCACTGACGCCTCTGAGGCATCCGCCCAAGGATCCCTGGATCTGACCACAAATCTCGACAACTTGCGATTGAGTCGAGAGGCCATCGGGTCCAACTCCGGCGTGCCCCACCGTTTGTGTGGCAAGGAGTTGAAATGCCTCCGGGTGCAAGGACCACTCTCCCTGGCCCAACGCCTGGCGACTCAAATAGTCCGCCAGTTCTATGCCCGGAATGCAAACGGCCGACAGAGCCGGCACGCTTCTTTTAGCCCACTTCAGGGTACGGAGGACCTCAGAAGCCGCAGCTGAGCTCCGAGTCCCCCCTTGATGGTCGACATACACCACCACCGTGACTTTGTCCGACTGGATCCTAATGGAGCGATCCTGCAATCTCTCAGACCACGAGGAGAGGCACAGTCTGATTGCCGAACAATGTTCTGGAAATACGGGCCAACGGGCTTCGTCCGGAGTCCAAGCCCTTGGGCCAACAGGACTCCCCAGACTACACCCCAGCCCTTCAGGCTGGCGTCCGTAGTGAACACCGTCCATTGGACGGGGAGGAACGACTTCCCGGACCGAAGAGCCGGGGACCCAAACCACCATGTCAGAGACACCCTGACCAGGTGGCTCACCTGGATCGGAAAATCCAAAGACAACGGGGATTTGTCCCAAGGGAACAAGATCTCCTTCTGCAATGCCCTGGTGTGTGATTGGGCATACAGAACGGCCTCGAAAAGAGGTCACCATGAGTCCCAGGACTCCCATGCAAAAACGGATTGACGACCATTTTTTGGGATGTCAGCATCCGCACTGCAGACTGAAGCGTCAGTAGCTTCCCCGGAGGTAGGAATACCTTTGCCTCCAAGGAGTCCAGAATCAGATCGAGATACTTCAAATCTTGAGTCGGGACCCGGACTGACTCCTGAATGTTTAGGTGCCACCCGAAGTCCCTGAGGGTCTGACTGACAATAGTCACCCTGTCTTCCAATTCTGAGCCATTTCCTGCTCTGAGAAGAAGATCGTCCAATGCCTTGCTGTCTCAGTAAGCTAGAACCGGCACAAGCACCTTGGTGAACACCCTCGGTGCCGAGGCTAGGCCGAAAGGAAGAGCCACAAATTGATAGTGGACTTCGCCGATCGCAAGCGCAGATCGGAACATGCAAGTAGGCGTCCTTGATGTCCAAGGTCGCCAGAAAAAAACCCTTGACGGAGTGTACTGACCACCGTGCGAATGGATTCCATGCGGAACTTTTGCACCATCACAAAGGCATTCAGGACCTGGAGGTTCAAGATAAGCCGAACCCCGTCCCTCTTTTGGGACGACAAACGCATTCGAGTAGAATCCCTGAAACCTCTCCTGTGACGGAACCGGCACAATCACTCCGGACCTCAAACCTGGATAGGCCCCATAGGGCCGCCCGACGGGCAGGAAGGAGAGGAAGAGTCGAGGGAAGAATCTGTCTGGTATTAGGAACGGAAATTAGGAACGGAACCTATCCTGTAACCTGAGGTGATCACCTCGCACACCCACCAGTAGCAGATCCGGGAGGTCCATTGATCCGTGGACCTGCAAAGTCTTCCCCCCTACCCCAGAGTCGGGTGGGGGCAAGACTTCACGCGGAGGCGGGCTAGGGAGCCGGCTTCTGCGGCATACGCACCCAGGGGCGCACGTGTCCACCAGCCGTACCGCTGTCAGTCTGGGAGGGCCTCCCCGTTGACTGACGAAAAAAAAACCTTTTTTGCTGGAAAGGAAGGACCCCGCTTACGGCAGTCTCCTTACCCTTGCTAGCTTGAGGAAGAACAGTGCTCTTACCTCCCGTGACATCCTTGATGATGTCATCCAGCGCAGCACCGAAAAGCCTACCACCTTTAAATGGTAAATCCTTCAGAGGCTTTTTAGAAGCTAGGTCAGCAGACCAGCATTTCAACCAGATCAGACAACGCAATACCACCGTCAAGACAGAGGCCCTGAGTTATAAGGGGCTGCGTCAAACGTGGCGTCGCCACATAAACCCGGCCCTGCACCATCTGCGGGCCAGAGCAATAGTGTCTGGAAGAAGATCATGCTCCTGTACAGTTTGGTGCAAACATTTTTTGCCCATCCCGTAAGTGTTGGAGACACAAGGGTCGCCGCTACCACAAGCCGTAGGGCGGACCCCAACAAGGCAAACATGGCTCTACTCACCACTTCTGACCTCCTGTGAGTGGGGTCCTTAAATGCAGGAGCCCCTTCCACCGGGAGAATGGTGGCCTTGTTCAACCGGGCGACTGCAATGTCGACCAATTGGGGCAGAAGCCCACGTTTTAAGTAGGGCATCTTCAAGGGGTATCTGATAGACAAACGCCACGGGACCATAAAAGTCTTCTGCGGCTTTTTCCCCCCGACCTTATCAATGAGCTGGTCAAAGAAAGGGCTTTTTCGCTCCCTTGCGCTCACACACTGCTTCCTCCTGGTCAGATTAAGGATTCCAGGACTGCCGACAACTGGTCCCTAAGGACCGCAGGTGCAGGAGCACTGCCAGTTGTCTCTTACAGTGTGAAGAAACAGGTGAACCAGACTCCAATATTGCCACCCTCTGAGACCTTATTCACCATTACAGTGAATAATACAGCCCACCCACAGGCCGTGCTGGGGCTGAGGAGGGGATACCCGGAGTACTCACCACCCCTAGGGACCGCTCGGTACCGCTGTATGAGCCACGCTGTAGCGCTGCATGAGTCGCGCTGTATGAGTCGCGCTGTAGTGCGGGTGCAGCCTGAGGTGAAGAATCTGTGAGGATGTGTGCATTTCACGCCGTTCAGCAGCGCTGCTAGAGGCCGAAAACAAAACCAAAAGTGCCGCGGCTACAAGAAAATGGCCGCTGGGCACCAGTATAACTGCGTATTAGGCCCCAGCAAAATGGCCGCCAATGGCGCACTTTTTTAAAAATAAAACACTGCGCCAATGGCGCACAGAAAAAAGCACAGCCAGTCCCCCAGAACACTTCCCAAGTAAAATAACAGTCATGGAGCGGCCCCCCCAGGGCAGAGTGACCCCCCAAGCATCCCCACACAGCACAACAGGGAGCAGTATAACAGGGGGGGGAGACAGGGAGAACCCCCCACACACAGAAACACAGCCAGCATGTACTCACCTTGCACCAGGAGAGACTACTTACCCGTCCCGCAAGCACCTTGGAGAATACCCCTGGTGCCAATAGAGGGACCCACTGGCTTGTTTCTGACAGACCTATCACAGAGTCGTACTGCGTAGCTGTCGGCCCGGTCCACCGCGAAAGATACAGTAGGTACTGTTCGATCTTGAGAGGACCGCGGGAGCATGAAAGCAACCCGGCCACCCCTGGAGCCATGGGGTATGTCGTGAACTGAGTCTCACGCACACAAGGCGAGGATCAGCACGCTCGATGGTCGGACAGGGAAGACTACGAGGATACCAGTGTACCCAACCTGTTGCCCAGCCGACAGTTGATTGAAGGTCTCAAAAATAAAAAAATAAAATTCCCAAAGGAAAAAATTTAAAAGTAAAATCTTCCAGGAGACTGGCTCCTGAGAGAGCCATGTCTTCTCCTTCTGCTAGGCAGAAAAAAAACTGAGGCCGATTAGCTGCAGGTGGAAGAGTAATGTCCGGAGGGACCGCGCCCCTGGGCGGGGCTGTTCAGCTCTGGCTTGTTCTAGAATGTTTTAACCTCTAACATTCTGCCTAGGTCTTCTCCTGCGAGCAGGGACATATACCCACATGTAATCAGTATGAGAGCTGCGTCGGTCCATGGACGATAAGAGAAATAGTTTTTCGTACAAATGTATACACTTTGTAAGATGTCATAGAAACCAAACAGTCTCCACGCGTGCTAGCAACGTGAACAATGCGCAATGTCACACACATTTACAAATTCTATTTGAGCAGTAAAAGTACTTTAAAACAAGCTTTCATTTATCTCTGTATCTAAAAGCACTTGGAGAAATTTAGATTTTCAATGATCACAACACAAATATTGAAATCTTACTTTTTTTTATTCAAAGATTTAAAATTGAAATCACTACAATTACATAAGAAAGGTAAGACCATTATCTAGCAGAAGCTCATTCAAGAAAAAAAAACATTACCTTTTATAAATAATAAAGGGCCCAAACGTCCAATGCCAACAAAGCTAATCTGATGGTATAAAAGTAGAAATTAATTAACTAATTAATTAAATAAAAAGGTGGGAACGAGGGTAAATGGGCAAGACAGGAAGAATATAAGGGTAAGAAAGGAAAAAAAAATGCTCTCCACCAAACTCCAGAAGCCCAGGCCTGGGGTACCCATCCCAGGGAGTAAGAATGGCTCAAAACTCTTGTGCGTTACGAAATGTAGTCCAAGCAGCCCAGGTCATAATATCATTGTCAAGCCTATTGTACTGCTCATCTAGTAAGTATTCCAAATCCCTAAATGAATACATTTCCAGCATCCATTTGGCCAAAGGATGCACATTCGTAGATTTCCAGTGTCTAGGAAAGACAACTCTAGTGCCTGTCAGAAAATTACGAAGAATGTCACATTTTGCAGCTTTGATTGATTGACCCAGGAAATATGGACAGTAAGGAAATTTGAGGAATATTAGGGATGAAAGTCCCTGTGACTTTACAACGCAATTGTAAAAACAGAAGCCCAGAACCTCTTAATTGGGGGTGAGGGGGCGGGCAATTAGCTTAGATATGGAGCTTGGTGCCCTGACTCCCACACCACCAACACAAGCTAGAAAAGGAAGGTAGTATTGATGTAGATTGTCTGGGCACCTATACTATGGTATTCTTTTCTTGTGCAGTGCTAGCTATAGAAAGCTTATATGACACAATTAATGCTTTCTCCCAAGTCTCTCTCTCTCTCCAATTTGAGTTTTTAATTCCTTCTCCTATAGAACAGCACAAGCCTGAAGATTTGGATGAGAATGAGAAGACAAAATTAAATAAATTTGAGTCTGACATGCACTGTTAACTGTGGGACCTTATATAGACAGGTGTGTGCCTTTCCAAAGCCTGTCCAATGAACTGAATTTACCACAGGTGGACTCCAATCAAGTTGTAGAAACATCGCAAAGATGACCAGTGGAAACACTGCACTTGAGCTAAATTTTGAGTGTCATAGCAAAGGCTGTTAAAGTGGTTGTAAACCCACTCCACAAAAAAAAAAAAAAAACCTGCAAGACAAAGGCAAAATGAGCTAGTATGCATACTAGCTCATTATGAAATACTCACCTTAGATGGAAGCCCCCGCATCGGTCCACGAGTTATTTCTGGGTATCGCAGGGCTCCAGCGCTGGGATTGGCCGGAGCCACGATGACGTCAATTCTGCGCATGCGTGTGGGACCCGCCGGTAATGGCATGTCAGCTGAAGCAATGGCACGAACGTGCCGTTGCTTCAGTGCACATGCTGATACAGGGGATATCTCCTAAACCGTGCAGGTTTAGGAGACATCCAGGGTAGCTACAGGTAAACCTTATTATAGACTTACTTGTAGTAAAAATAGGATTTTTTGTACTCACCGTAAAATCCTTTTCTCTGACATCCATGGACTGACACAGCGTCTCTTTACACTTTACACGTGGTTATGTCCCTGCTTGCAGGAGAAGACCTAGGCAGAATGTGAGATGTTATACATACATTCTAAAAAGCCAGAGCTGAACAGCCCCGCGCCCAGGGGGGTGGTCCCTCCGGACATAACCCTCCCACTGCAGTCAGCAGACCTCAGATCGTAACAAAGCAGTACAAACGTTAAAAGGGAGGGTGGGTGCTGTGTCAGTCCATGGATGTCAGAGAAAAGGATTTTACGGTAAATACAAAAAAATCCTATTTTCTCTTATCATCCATGGACTGACACGGCGTCTCTTTACACGTGGGATGTCCCAAAGCAGTGTCAAGAGGGATGGGAGCAGTATAAATGGAAAAACCAAAAACTTCACTCCAAACAAGGCAGAGCTCCTCAATGGAGGAGTTGCAACTTTAAACAGCGGCCTGCAGCACCTTGCGGCCAAAGGAAGCATCCGAAGATGCAGCCACATCAACCTTATAAAACGTAGAAAAAGGTATGAACGGATGACCAGGTCACCGCCTTGCACACTTGTGCAACCGACGCTTGATGTTGGAAAGCCCAGGAAGCACCAATTGCCCTGGTGGAATGCGCCGTAACCGGAAAGGGAGGCGCCCGCCCCTTGAGAGCATAGGCTTGAATGACGGTTTGCCTGATCCACCTAGAAATGGTGGCAGATGAAGCCGCTTGGCCCTGTTTTGGACCAGTCACAAACAGTGAGTCAGACTTCCGAATAGAAGCAGTAGCAGACAGGTACACCCGCAAGGCTCGTACCACATCCAATGTGTGAAGCGCAAACTCTCTGAGATGCGATGGGTGAGGACACAAAGACTGGAGGACAATGTCCTCATTTAGGTGAAAGGCCGAGACCACCTTTGGCAAAAAAGAAGGTCGCGGACGCAACACCGCCTTATCCTTATGGATGACCAAATAGGGCGACTTGCAGGACAAGGCCGCCAACTCAGACACTCGTCTAACAGAAGTAATAGCCACTAAGAAAGACACCTTCTGAGACAAAGTCAAGAGGGGAATATCTGATATTTTCAAAAGGGAGGTTCCTGGAGAACCGAGAGCACCAAATTCAGATCCCACGGGGGGGGGGGGGGAGAGGAGGCTTGACAGGAGGAAGCACATGCGAACCCCCTGTACAAAAGGTGCTAACCAAAGAATGACCCGCCAGCGGTCGCTGAAAGAAGACGGCCAAGGCCGAAATCTGACCCTTAATGGTACTCAAAGCAAGCTTTTGGGTCACGCCACGCTGCAGAAAACGCAGGATTCTGGGGACGGAATACGTCCACGGACGCCAGTTCAGCTCTTCGCACATGGCGATGTAAGCTTTCCAAGTACGGTGATAGATCTTTCTGGGAGGAAGACTTCCGTGCCCTTAACATGGTCGAAATGACCGAATCCGAGAGACCTCGGTCTCTCAGCACCTGGCTTTCAATAGCCATGCCGTTAAAGCCAGAGACTGTAAAAGCAGGATGAAATATAGGACCTTGAGAAAGAAGGTCCTCCCTCATTGGCAACCGCCAGGGAACGTCCGCAACGAGACGTATCAGATCGGCGTACCAGTGACGCTGAGGCCAATCCGGAGCAATGAGGATCACCGGAATTGCCTCGGCCGCCACCCTGCGCAGCAGGCGAGGGAGTAACTGCAGCGGAGGCTAAACGTATATCAGGTGATAATGACCCCATGGGGCCACCAACGCATCCGAGGCAACCGCTCAAGGATCCCTAGATCTGGCCACAAACCTCGACACCTTGCGATTGAGTCGAGAGGCCATCAGGTGCACATCCGGCGTGCCCCACCGTCGGCAAAGGAGTTGAAAGACCTCCGGGTGCAAGGACCACTCTCCCTGGGGCAGCGTCTGGGGAATCAGATAGTCCGCCTGCCAATTGTCTACGCCCGGAATGTAGATGGCCGACAGAGCCGGCACGCTTCTTTCGGCCAACCTTAGGATGCGGGCGACCTCAGAAGCCGCAGCTGAGCTCCGAGTCCCCCCTTGACGGTTGACATATGCCACCGCCGTGGTGTTGTCCGACTGGATCCTGATGGAGCGACCCTGTAATCTCTCCGACCATGAGGAGAGGCACAGTCTGATTGCCCATATTTCCAGAACATTGATCGGTAAATGGGCTTCGTCCGGAGTCCAAAGCCCTTGGGTCGACAGGACTCCCCAGACTGCCCCCCAGCCCGTCAGGCTGGCGCCTGTCGTGATCACCGTCCATTGGATGGGGAGGAACGACTTCCCGGACCGAAGAGCCGGGGACCTCAACCACCACGCCAGGGACGCCCTGACCAGGTGACTCACCTGGATCTGAAGATCCAAGGACAACGGGGATTTGTCATTGGTGGACAAGATCTCTTTCTGTAATGCCCTGGTGTGCGATTGGGCATATGGAACGGCCTCAAAAGAGGCCACCATGAGTCCCAGGACTCTCATGCAAAAAAACGGATTGACGAAGACTGAAGTGTCAGCAGCTTCTCCGGAGGTAGGAATACCTTCGCCTCCAAGGAGTCCAGAATCAGACCTAGATACTCCAGACACTGAGTCGGGACCAGGACCGACTTCTGAATGTTCAGGAGCCACCCGAAGTCCCCGAGGGTCTGACTGACGATAGACACACTTTCTTCTAATTCTGATCCACTGTCTGCTCTTAGAAGATCGTCCAGATAGCCCACAATAGCAATGCCTCGCTGTCTCAGCAAAGCTAGGACTGGAGCAAACACCTTGGTGAACACCCTCGGTGCTGAGGCTAGGCCGAAGAGAAGAGCCACAATTTGATAGTGGACTTCGCCGATCGCAAAAACTTCTGGTGGCTCGTGCAGATCGGAACATGCAAGTAGGCGTCCTTGATGTCCAAGGACGCCAGAAAATCCCCTTGATGGAGTGTAGCGATCACCGTGCGAATGGATCCCATGCGGAATTTTTGCACCTTCACGAAGGCATTCAGGGCCTTGAGGTCCAGGATTGGCCGAACCCCGTCCTTTTTTGGAACAACAAACAGATTCAAGTAGAACCCCTGAAACCTCTCCTGGGACGGAACCGGCACAATCACTCCGGACCCGATCAAATCCTGTACAGCCCCCAAGAGGGCAGCCCGACGGGCAGAAAGGAGAGGGAGATTTGAGGGAAAGAATCTGTCTGGGGGCCAGGAACGGAACTCTATTCTGTATCCTGAGGTGACCACCTCGCACACCCACCGGTCGGAGATCCGGGAGGTCCACCGATCCGTGAACCTGCAAAGTCGTCCCCCCACCCCAGAGTCGGGCGGGGGCAAGATTTCACGCGGAGGCGGGCTTGGGAGCCGGCTTGTTCAGCTTACGCACCCAGGGGCGCTTGTGTCCACCAGCCGCACTGTTGTCAGTCTGGGAGGGCTTACCCGTGGACTCCGACTGACGAAAAAAAAACTTTTTTTGCAGGAAAGGAAGGACCCGGTTTACGGCGGGCCACCTTACCCTTGATAGTCTGAGGAAGGAGAGTGCTTTTACACCCGTGACATCCTTGATGATGTCATCCAGAGCAGCACCGAAAAGTCTACCACCCTTAAAAGGTAGATCCGTCAGGAGCTTCTTAGAGGTTAGGTCAGCAGACCAGCATTTCAACCAGATAATACCACCGCAGAGACAGAGGCCCTGGATATTAAAGGGGCCGCGTCCAACGTGGCGTCACACACATAAATCAGGCCCTGAACCATTTGGTGGGCCAGAGCAATTGTGTCTGGAGGAAGATTATGCTCCTGTACAGTTTGGTGCAAAATTTTTGCCCATTCCGTGAGTGTCTGAGACACAAGGGTCGCCGCTACAACAGGCCATAAGGCGGATCCCAACAAGGCAAACATGGCTCTGCTCACCACTTCTGACCTCCTGTCAGTGGGGTCCTTAAATGCAGGAGTCCCCTCCATCGGGAGAGTGGTGGCCTTGTTCAAACGGGTGACTGGGGGGGGGGGGGGGGTCGACCACTGGGGGAGAAGCCCACTTTTTAAGTAGGGTGTCTTCAAAGGGGTATCTGATAGACAAACGCCGCGGGACCATAAAAAAAGTCTTCTGCGGCTTTTCCCAGACCTGATCAATGAGCTGGTCAAAGAAAGAAACATATGGAAAAACCTTTTTTGAAGGCTTGGCCTTAAAAGAACCAAAAGGAGACTGCCTCCGCCTGAGGTTCCGCAGCCGCAGCATTCAGCTTGAGAGTGTCCCTCACAGCATCAATGAGTTCACTAACAAGCGCTCTGTCATTTACTGACTCAGAACTGGAGTCTTCCTCACAAGGAATGTCCTGTTCAAAACCATCCAAATATTCAGAGCTAGGGTCCTGAGCAGCACTAGCTAGGCCCATATCTGAATCAGAGCACTCCCCTTGTGGAGATAAAGTGGGGAGAGGGCGCTTTTTTACTCCCTTGCGCTCGCACACCGCTTCCATCCTGGTCAGAAATGATTCCAGGACTGCCGACAGCTGGTCCATGGGGACCGCTGGGGCACTGCCTGGCGCCTCAGGCATGTAAGGGGAAGCTGGTGACACTGACTCCATATTGTCCCTCTCTGAGACTCCTCAGGAAAAAAAGTCCACCCACAAGCTGTGCTGACTGAGTAGGGGAATGCCCAGGGGACCCACCAACCTGAACCAGGACCGCTCGGTTCCGCTGCCTTGTCTCTCTGCGCCGCACTGTTCAGCGTGAGTGAGCTGAGGGGAGCGAGAGTGTGAGGAGATTCGCGCCATTCCCAGCAGCGATAGAGGCCAAACAAGTGTTTGAAAAGCACGCGGCTACAAGAAAATGGCCACCGCAATGTGCTCAGGCGATCCACGGCAAAATGGCCGCCAGTGTAAAGTAATGCACAAACACAAAACATGGCGCCGAACGGCGCCTAGGCCCCCAAAACACTCCAAAAAACAACCCCAGCGATATGCAGACCAGCATGAGCCGCCGCCACCCCCCCCCCCCAGGACAGTATGACCCTCAGGCACCCAACAGCACAGCGCCAGCAATGGTGACAGAGAGTGACAATAAAAAAAACAGGGGGAGACAGGGAAAATCCCCCACACAGAGAAACACACAGCATGTACTCACCTACAGACAGGAGAGACTACTTACCGTCCCCTGAGGGACCCACTGGTGTGTTTCTGACAGAACTATCATAGTGCGGTACTGAGTAGCTGTCGGCCCGGTCCACCGCGAAAGATACAGCAGGACTGTTCAATCTTGAGAGGACCGCGGAGCATGAAAGCCCACCGGCCACCCCTGGAGTCGTGGGGCATGTCGTGAACCGAGTCTCACGCACACAAGGCGAGGATCAGCACGCTCGATGGTCGGACAGGGAAGACTACGAGGATATCTTCTACCCAACCTGTTGCCCAGCCGACAGTTGATAGATCTCAAAAATAAAATAAGAAAAATTCCAAAAGGAATAAAAATAGGTCAGGAGACTTCTTCTGCTAGGCAGAAAAAAAACTGAGGTCTGCTGACTGCAGTGGGAGGGTTATGTCCGGAGGGACCGCCCCCCTGGGCAGGGCTGTTCAGCTCTGGCTTTTTAGAATGTATGTATGTATAACATCTCACATTCTGCCTAGGTCTTCTCCTGCAAGCAGGGACATAACCATGTGTAAAGTGTAAAGAGACGCCGTGTCAGTCCATGGATAATAAGAGAAAAGTGGATTGTAAGGTTTACAACCACTTTAAAACTTACAGTGGATATAAAAAGTCTACACACCCCTGATAAAATGTCAGGTTTCTGTGATGTAAAAAAAATGAGAGACAAAAGATAAATCATTTCAGAACTTTTTCCACATTTAATGTGACCTATAAATGTACAACTTAATTAAAAAGCAAAACATAAATCTTTGGGGGGTGTGGGAAGTAAAGATGAAAAAAAACTAAAATAATGTGGTTGCAGAAGTGTGAACACCCTCTCATAACTAGGGATGTAGCGGTGTTCAGAATTAAGCACATTCAAACTCATGTTAAATAGGAATCAGTACACACGTGTCATTTAAAGTGCCTCTGATTAACCCCAAATAAAGTTCAGCTCTTACAATAGGTCTTTCCTGACATTTTCTTAGTCGCATCCTACAGCAAAAGCCATGGTCCGCAGAGAGCTTCCAAAGCATCAGAGGGATCAAATTGTTAAAAAGGTATAAGGAGAAGGGTACAAAAGAATTTCCAAGGCATTAGGTATACCATGGAACACAATGAAGACAGTCATCAAGTGGAGAAAATATGGCATAAGTCACATTACCAAGAACTTGGTGTCTCTCCAAAATTTATGAAAAGACGAGAAGAAAACTGGTCAGGGAGGCTGCCAAGAGGCCTACAACAACATTAAAGGAGCTGCAGGAATATCTGACTGTGTGGAACATGTGACAACAATCTCCCGTATTCTTCATATGTCTGGGCTATGGGGTAGAGTGGCAAGATGGAAGCCTTTTCTTACAAAGAAAAACATCCAAGCGCGGCTACATTTTGAAAAACACATCTGAAGTCTCCCAAAAGCATGTGGGAAAATGTGTTCTGGTCTGACGAAACCAAGGTTGAACACTGCACATCACTAAAAGAACACCATACCCACAGTGAAGCATGGAGGTGGCAGCATCATGCTTTGGGGTTGTTTTTCTTCAGCTGGAACAGGGGCCTTAGTCAAGATAAAGGGAATTATGAACAGTTCCAAAAATCCATCAACATTGGCAGAAAACCTTCAGGCTTCTGCTAGATAGCTGAACATGAAGAGGAACTTTGTCTTTAAGCATGACGACCCAAAACATACATCCACATCAACAAATGAATGGATTCACTAGAAGAAGAATAAAGTTTTGGAATGGCCCAGCCAGAGCCCAGACCTGAATCCGATTGAAAATCTGTGGGGTCGATACCTATCTCCTCTACACATCGCCCTTCCGCGATTGGCTCATTCCCTTCATCTATGGGACTCGATCAAGTACTCAGCGGGTCTTATTTCCTCTTATCTCCCCCTACTCCAAATCCTCCACTGCCCATTGTTCCCACCGGGGTGCGATAACCCCCAGCAGTTCTCCTGGTGGAAGGCTAACGGTTTTACGGACATTCACTCCTTGTTTACCCCCACCAAGATAATTTCATTAGAGGCCTTGCTCTCCTCCCACGAGATCCCTTTACGAGAACACTTTAGCTACCTACAGATTCAACATTTCCTCTAAACCCTTATAAAATGTCAGCCGACCCCTTACACTCTGACCCTCTTTGAAAGTTTCTGCAGGGTTCGACCCCAAACCTTGGGTTTAATAGCACTGATTGGGACCGAAACAACTAATCGATTATGAAATTAATCGATTACTATTTGCATAATCGATTAATCGGCCAGTAACATAATGGGGTTAGAAAAAAAAAAAAACGAAAATTAGCCCTTTATAGTACAACAAGAGAAAATCGCTAGTGTAAATATTACTTTCACTGTCCCACAGTAAAAAATGAACCCCTTACATGTAGCGATTATTTTCTCTTTTTGTACTAATTTTCGTTTTTTTTAACACCAATATGTTACTAAACATCTCAGGCCCGGTCACACCTCTGTGTTTTTTGCAGAAACAAACTACAGATCATTTACATGGTTTCCTATGGGACACGTTCACATCCAGGATTTTTTCAGCTGCTGCGTATTTGGAAAGGGCAAGGAGTTTTTTTTAATGCAAAACGGCGCTATTTTGTTTTTTTTTGGTTCAATATACTTGAATGGAGAAGCTGCAGAAAAGCATGTGATGCTTTTTTGCAGCAATTTGTGTTTTTTAACCACTTAAGGACCACCACACGACGATATACGTCGGCAGAATGGCACGGCTGGGCATAAGGGCTTACAGGTACGTCCCCTTTAAGATCCCAGCCGTGGGTTGCGCGCTTGCCGCCGGTGGCGCGCTCGCGACCCGGTCCGAAGATCCATGACCGCGCCCATGGGACCCATGGACCCGATCGCCGCCGGTGTCCCGCGATTGGGTCACAGAGCTGAAGAACGGGGAGAGGTAAGTGTAAACAAACCTTTTGCCCATTCTTCCTAGCGTGAGTGTCACTGATCGGCTGTTCGTCTGATCCTCTGTTCCCTGTTATAGGGAACAACGATCAGTGACGTGTCACGCCAAGCCACGCCCCCCTACAGTAAGAATCACTCACTAGGGCACACTTACCCCCTACAGGTTAACCCCTTCACTGCCAGTGCCATTTTCACAGTAATCAGTGCATTTTTATAGCACTGATCGCTATAAAAATTACAATGGCCCCAAAATGTGTCAAGTGTCCGATGTGTCCGCCATAATGTCGCAATCACGATAAAAAAAAAAAAAAAAAAAAAAATCGCTGATCGCCGCCATTACTAGTAAAAAGAAATACTAATAAAAATGCCATAAAACTATCCGCTATATGGAAGACGCTATAAATTTTTCGCAAACCAAACGCTTATTGCGATTTTTTTTACCAAAAATTATGTAGAAGAATACGTATCGGCCTACACTGAGGAAAAAAAAATGTTATAGATTTTTTGGGGGATATTTATTATAGCTCTATTTTTGTTTATAGCGCAAAAAAATAAATACTGCAGAGGTGATCAAATACCACCAAAAGAAAGCTCTGTTTGTGGGAAAAAAAGGACGTCAATTTTGTTTGGGAGCCACGTCGCACGACCGCGCAATTGTCAGTTAAAGCGACGCAGTGCCGTACCGCAAAAAGGGGCCTGGTCTTTGACCAGCAAAATGGTCCGGGGCTGAAGCAGTTAATCTGCCCAACAACAAATTGGCCGAAAAAAAAAAAAATGAAAAAATGCAAATCGCTGCAAAATCTTTTTTTTTTTTTTTTTTCTTTTTTTATGGTTATTAACACTGTCAAGCTGTGAAGTTGCTATGGATATTAATACAATTCTTTGTAAAAGAAAATATGTGGGGTGATCTGAAGAGGGATATGCGCAGGAGATGCCATGGCAATCTGACAGATTTGGAGTGTTTTTGCAAATATTGCCAAGTCAAGATGTACGATGCTGATAAACTCATACCCAGAAAAGACTGAGTGCTGTAATAAAATCAAAAAGGTGCTTTAACAAAGTATTAGTTCAAGGGTATGCACACTTATGCAACCATATTTTATTTTTACTTCCCTCCAGATAAAATATTTCAGTTTGTTGTTGTTCAACTAAGTTGTTAAGTTTATAGGTCACATTAAAAAAAAAGGTAGAAAAAGTTCTGAAATGGTCTCTCTTTGTCTAGCTTTTTCACATAACAGAAACCTGACATGTTAACAGGGGTGTGTAGACTTTTTATATCCACTGTATGTACGTGTGATTTTTTTTTTTTTTATATAAATTTGTAAAGATTTTAAACAAAAACTTCTTTCACGTTGTCATCATGGGGTTGTAGAATGAGGAAAATAATTAATTTAATTTTTGGAATAAGGCTGCAACATAACAAAAATGTGGAAAAAATGAAGCACTGAATACTTTCCGGATGTACTATGCTTTACATGGCCGCATTTGCCTGCGCAGGAATGTGTGTAAACGCACTAGGACGCATCTGAAATGGGGCAATGCAAGGATGGGCACCTGTGCTTTGTCATTTCAAAGCCATTGTTTCTAATTTTTAGGGACTCGGATGCAGTGGCGGCTGGTGCTCAAAATTTTTGGGGGGCGCAAACATACAAAAAAAACATCAATTGCCACCACTGTGCCCATTATACGCAGCCACTGTGCCCAAACGCCACCAGTTTGTCCCCTCAAATGCAGCCAGTGTGTCCCCCATATGCAGCCAGTGTGTCCCCCATATGCAGCCAGTGTGTCCCCCATATGCAGCCAGTGTGTCCCCCATATGCAGCCAGTGTGTCCCCCAAATGCAGCCAGTGTGCCCCCCATATATAGACAGTGTGTCCCCCAAATGCAGCCAGTGTGTCCCCCAAATGCAGCCTTTTCCCCCATATACAGCCAGTTTGTTCCCAAATACAGCCTGTCCCCCCCAAATGCAGCCAGTTCCCCCCCCCCCCATCCCTACACTTACCTTCCTCGGTCCGCGCCGTCCTCGATGTCTTCTCCCACCCTCGATGTTGCTTCAGCCAATCAGGTTACCGGTAACCAGATCCGGTGAACCTGATTGGCTGAAACCCCCACAGTCTTCTCCAAGGAACGCACCCCTGTGCGTACCTAGGAGGAGTTTTTGGAAGCCGAATACAGCGTGAGAGCTGTATTCGGAAAGCCTATCAGAGCCGCTGGCTCTGATAGACACTTCCAGAACACACCCACCGCCGGCCACCGCTCTAATTCATATGGCCGGCGCTCACCAGGAGGCCGGCCATATGAATAGTGGGCAGCGCGGCAGCGGTGACAATACACAGATTCATGCAATGCATGAATCTGTGTATTGTCTTTCAGTGGCGGTGCGGGAGCGAGAGGGGGCGGCGCTCCGGCACCCTGTATGAACGCACCGCCACTGCTCGAATGACTGTATTGGCGCAAGGCCAACATGGTGCTTATATTTAAAAAGGGATCAAAGTCTTTACCAACTATAGACCTGTTAGTTTAACTTCTATAGTTCGGAAGACACTGGACAGTTTCATAAAAGACCATATAGGATGAGCTCTTGCTGGAAAAAAATATTTTAGGCAACAGACAGCATGGATTCATGAAAGACAGAAGTTGTCAGACAAATCGAATTTCTTTTTACGAGGAGGTAAGTAAAACCTTAGACAAAAGGAGTGGCTGTGGACGTAGTATACTTGAATTTTGCAAAAGCGTTTGACGCAGCTAACGTGTAGGGTTAAGTTTACAGGCTTGGAAAAATCAGTTTGTAGATGCATATAAAAGAGAGTTAATGATTCTAATGCCGCGTACACACAACCGTTTTTAATGTCATTGAAAAAAACTAAGTTTTTCTCAAACGTGATTCTTCTCAAGCCTGCCTTGCCTACACACTATCGTTGAAAAAAATGCTTGAGTAAAGCGCGGTGACGAACAACACGTACGACGGCACTATAAAGGGGAAGTTCCATTCGGATGGCGCCACCCTTCATGTTAGTAAAGTTTGTTGAGCGACGATTCGCGCTTTTCAGCCTCGTGCTCCTCAGTCCGTTACAGCGTGATGAATGTGCTATCTCCATTACAAACGCTAGTTTTACCAGAACGAGCGCCCCCGTCTCATACTTGATTCTGAGCATGCGCATTTTTTTTCACGTCGTTAAAGCCTACACATGGCCGTTTTTCATGACGAGAAAAACGACGAGAAAAATTAGAGCATGTTCCAATTTTTTCATGCCCATTTTTCACGTCATGACAAATGCTCTGAAGCCCAAACACGATCATTTTTAATGACCATTTTAAAAAATGGCATTTTTCTCATCATTAAAAACGGTCGTGTGTACGTGGCATAACTCTGAATGATCTAAGGTTATTAGTGATGTACCCCAAGGTTCAGTGCTGGGATCCTTCTTTTTTTAATATATTTATAAATGATATAGGGTCTGAGATTAAAAGTACGATTTCAGTCCTTATAGATGACCACTATAGCAGTAGTTTAGAAAGGATGAGAGTGGGTTTACATCCACTGTAAAGTGGTTGTAAACTCAATACAACCACTTTTACCTACATGTAAGCCTATATTAAGGATTACCTGAAGGTGCTGGAAATATCTCCTAAACCTGCACGGTTTAGGAGATATTTACAATATTCCCATGTGCCAATGTCATTGGCGCATGCGCACTTTAGAAAGGGCACGATCGTGCCGCTTCTAAAGGGATCATAGAGTAACGTCACGCGACTCTGGTCAGTCACAGAGCCGGAGTCCGCGGCCCCAGGAAGGAAGAGGGCTGAAGATGGATGCTTCCAGCCAGTGGGAACAGCGGTGACATTGCAGGCTTCGTTTTCAGGTAAGTGGCACATAATGGGCTACTATGCAATGCATAGTAGCCCATTATGCTTTACCTTTGCAGGGAAATAAAGGAAGGGTATGATCAACATGTATAAATACATGGTGGTCCATTTAGTGAAACTTGGTGTGGAGTTATTCACCAAGTCATCACAGAGAACAAGGGGGCACTCTTTACATCTAGAAGAAAAGAGAGATTTAATTCCCAAATACGGAAAGATTTCTTCACAGATCGCTTTAACTACTTGCTTACTGGGCACTTATACCCCCTTCCTGCCCAGGCGAAATTTCAGCTTTCGGCACTGTCACACTTTGAATGACAATTGCGCGGTCGTGCGACGTGGCTCCCAAACAAAATTTACGTCCTTTTTTTACCACAAATAGAGCTTTCTTTTGGTGGTGTTTGATCACCTCTGCGGTTTTTATTTTTTGCGCTACAAGCAAAGAAATAGCGACAATTTTGAAAAAAACACTATTTTTTGATTTTTGCTATAATAAATATCCCAATTTAAAAAAAAAAAAAGATATATTTTGGAGGGGGAAAGATCTGCTGAAATTGAGGGGGGGGAAATGAAATGAGGGGGGGGGGAGAGATCTGAAATGAGGGGGGGGGGGAGAGAGAGATCTGAAATGAGGGGGGAGGGAGAGAGAGATCTGAAATGAGGGGGGAGGGAGAGAGAGATCTGAAATGAGGGGGGAGGGAGAGAGAGATCTGAAATGAGGGGGGAGAGAGAGAGATCTGAAATGATGGGGGAGAGAGAGAGATCTGAAATGAGGGGGGGAGAGAGAGAGATCTGAAATGAGGGGGGGAGAGAGAGAGATCTGAAATGAGGGGGGGAGAGAGAGAGATCTGAAATGAGGGGGGGAGAGAGAGAGATCTGAAATGAGGGGGGGAGAGAGAGAGATCTGAAATGAGGGGGGGAGAGAGAGAGATCTGAAATGAGGGGGGGAGAGAGAGAGATCTGAAATGAGGGGGGGAGAGAGAGAGATCTGAAATGAGGGGGGGAGAGAGAGAGATCTGAAATGAGGGGGGGAGAGAGAGAGATCTGAAATGAGGGGGGGAGAGAGAGAGATCTGAAATGAGGGGGGGAGAGAGAGAGATCTGAAATGAGGGGGGGAGAGAGAGAGATCTGAAATGAGGGGGGGAGAGAGAGAGATCTGAAATGAGGGGGGGAGAGAGAGAGATCTGAAATGAGGGGGGGAGAGAGAGAGATCTGAAATGAGGGGGGAGAGAGAGAGATCTGAAATGAGGGGGGAGAGAGAGAGATCTGAAATGAGGGGGGGAGAGAGAGATCTGAAATGAGGGGGGAGAGGGAGATCTGAAATGAGGGGGGAGAGAGAGATCTGAAATGAGGGGGGGGAGAGAGATCTGAAATGAGGGGGGGGGGAGAGAGATCTGAAATGAGGGGGGGGGAGAGAGATCTGAAATGAGGGGGGGGGAGAGATCTGAAATGAGGGGGGGGAGAGATCTGAAATGAGGGGGGGGAGAGATCTGAAATGAGGGGGGGGGAGAGATCTGAAATGAGGGGGGGGGGAGAGATCTGAAATGAGGGGGGGGGAGAGAGATCTGAAATGAGGGGGGGGGGAGAGATCTGAAATGAGGGGGGGGAGAGATCTGAAATGAGGGGGGGGAGAGATCTGAAATGAGGGGGGGGAGAGATCTGAAATGAGGGGGGGGGGAGAGATCTGAAATGAGGGGGGGGGGAGAGATCTGAAATGAGGGGGGGGGGAGAGATCTGAAATGAGGGGGGGGGGAGAGATCTGAAATGAGGGGGGGGGGAGAGATCTGAAATGAGGGGGGGGGAGAGATCTGAAATGAGGGGGGGGGAGAGATCTGAAATGAGGGGGGGGGAGATCTGAAATGAGGGGGGGGGAGAGATCTGAAATGAGGGGGGGGGGAGAGATCTGAAATGAGGGGGGGGGGAGAGAGATCTGAAATGAGGGGGGGGGGGGAGATCTGAAATGAGGGGGGGGGAGACATATCCTGTATGTAGCAGATTCTGTATACAGCTTAGCAAGCACATCTATTAGTTAGGGAAATAGTTTATTTATACCACAACTTGTCACACCTTGGCAGCCACTAATTATTGTCCTCTTTGTACCCAGGGGCGAACCCCCTCCCCCCAGGCAAAAAAATTATCTATGGCCCTGCCCCTCACTGACTGTACCCAAATGATTAGCATTGTACTGTACTCTGATATCACCCATATTTATGGCCTGCTCAGTACATTGTATCACTGCTCCTGACCGGTCTAGTGATATTATGATGGACGGTCGGGTGATCCAATGATGGAACATTCAGTGACCTAGTGATGGACGGCTCATCAATCTAGTGAAGGAAGGTACACTTACCACACACAGCTCACACCGGCGATGACACTTCTAGTGTTCAGCTGTTTTCTCCCAGTGACGTGATTGGTTAATCTACATGCAGCAAATGAGCCTTCAGCTCCGGAGGTAGCCAATCGGAGAGTTTGTGGGAGGAGGGACTCCTCGCACTGGCGATATGCAGACTCCGGTCCGTGGCCATGTTATGACGAGGCCAGCGTACGGTGTGATATGAACAGAGACGATCTCTGTGTACGGGGGAGATGGAGAAGTTTCTGGTCAGTGATGAGCGGGGAGCTCAAAGGGCTCCCCAGCCATGTAAACCGATATTGACATACTAAGCCCAGTATCCACTCCTGTCCCGCTCTGTCAATATACGAGTCATGTTCTCTAATCTCTTGAGATCATAACAATGAGCCGCGCGTTATCCGCCGCTTCTCCTCTCCACTGCACCGCAATAGGCGGAAGTGTTCCTCATGCGTCATCCTGGTCACTACGGAAATAGCGTCCACTGAGAGTCCTACGCTGAGATTTGTACATAATATACGTCACACTCGTCATCTGTACATGTGAGGGGTCAGTTTACGTGAGAGTCTGTGTTTTTCATGTTCTCATAGGTGACAAAACACCTGAGAACAGTAACCGCATCCGCAGACAATGGACGTGCACAATATAGGCAACTGGCTGACTGGGAATAAAAACCAGCCCTGGAAATAATTTCATACCAGCCCCATAGCATTATTATACCAGCCCAACATCATAACGCCATTATTTTCTTGTACATAAAAGGGAAAACCAGGCATTTTAAAGCACATTTGAAGAGTGTATTATATATATATATATAGATAAGAGACACGGAATTTACAAACGGCACACATTTTATCATTTACTGGCACAGACACATTTGCAAAAAAAGTGCCTAAAATGGCAGTTTTCAGTGCAAATATCAATATTTAAGCTATAAACATGTAGCTAAAGCTATTAGCAATGTGTTTAAGTTAAACAAAAGTCAAAAACCATATTTCTCCATTTACATGAAGGTCAGATTAATATAACCCAGCAGCCAGCACAGAGTTCCCCCATTAGGGATGAGCTTCGAGTTCGAGTCGAACTCATGTTCGACTCAAACATACATTGCCTGTTCGCCCGTTTGCCGAACAGCGAACAAATTGGGGTGTTCGTGGCAAATTCGAAAAGTCTATGGGAGAAATCTAAAGTGCTAATTATAAAGGCTTATATGCAAGTTATTGTCCTAAAAAGTGTTTGGGGACCCGGGTCCTGCCCCAGGGGACATGTATCAATGCAAAAAGAAGTTTTAAAAAAGGCAGTTTTTTCGGGAGCAGTGATTTTAATAATGCTTAAAATGAAAAAATAAAAGTGAAATATTCCTTTAAATTTCGTACCTAGGGGGTGTGTATGATATGCCTGTAAAGTGGCGCATGTTTCCCGTGCTTAGAACTGTCCCTGCACAAAGTGTCATTTCTGAAGGAAAAAAAGTAATTTAACCACTTGACAACTGGGCACTTAAACCCCCTTCCTAACCAGACGAATTTTCAGCTTTCGGTGCTCTCACATTTTGAATGACAATTACTCAGTCATACAACACTGTACCCATATGAAATTTTTGTCCTTTTTTTCACACAAATAGAGCTTTCTTTTGGTGGTATTTAATCACTGTTTTTTATTTTTTGCGCTATAAGAGAAAAAAGACTGAAAATTTTGTAAAAAAATGAATTTTTCTTTGTTTCCGTTATAAAATTTTGCAAATTAGTATTTTTTCTTCATACATTTTGGCCAAAATTTATACTGCTACATATCTTTGGTAAAAATAAGTACAAATTGGTGTATATTATTTGGTCTTTGTGAAAGTTATAGAGTCCACAAGCTATGGTGCCAATATCTGAAAATTGATCACACCTGAAGTACTGACGGCCTATCTCATTTCTTGAGACCCTAACATGCCAGAAAAGTACAAATACCCCCCAAATGACCCCTTTTTGGAAAGAAGACATTCCAAGGTATTTAGAAAGAGTCATTGTGAGTTTTTTGAAGTTGTCATTTTTTCCCACAATTCTTTGCAAAAATCAAGATTTTTTTTTCTTTCTTTTTTTTTCCACAAAATTGTCATATTAGCAGGTTATTTCTCACACACAGCATATGCATACCACAAATTACACCCCAAAACACATTCTGCTATTCCTCCCGAGTATGGCGATACCACATGTGTGAGACTTTTACACAGCGTGGCCACATACAGAGGCCCAACATGCAGGGAGCACCTTCAGGCGTTCTGGAGCACCCAGGCCAATTCTGACATTTCTCTCCTACATGTAAAAATCATAATTTGTTTGCTAGAAAATTACATAGAACCCCAAAACATTATATATGTTTTTTTAGCAAAGACCTTAAAGAATATAATGGTGGTCATTGCAACTTTTTATCGTGCACGGTATTTGCGCAGAAATTTTTCTAACACGTTTTTTACGGAAAAACTGTTTTGTGCCTAAAAGAAAAAAAAAAAACAGTAAAGTTAGCCCAATGTTTTTGCATAATGTGAAAGATGAAGTTACGCCGAGTAAATAGATACCTAACATGTCACCCTTCAAAATTGCACACGCTCGTGGAATGGCGCCAAACTTCGCTACTTAAAAATCCCCATAGGCCATGCTTTAAATATTTTTACTGGTTACATGTTTTGAGTTACAGAGGAGGTCTAGGGCCAAAATTATTGCTCTCGCTCTAACGTTCGCAACGATACCTCACATGTGTGGTTTGAACACCGTTTTCATATGTGGGCGGGGCTTACGTATGCGTTCACTTCTGCATGCGAGCTCGCGGGGGCAGGGGCGCTTTAAAAAAATATATATATTTTATTGTTCATTTTACTTTATTTATTTTAGTTTGACATGTTTTTCCGCCCCAAATTTTTTTTTGATCACTTTTATTCCTATTACAAGGAATGTAAACATCCCTTGTAATAGGAATATGGCATGACAGGTCCTCTTTACAGTGAGATATGGGGTCAATAAGACCCCACATCTCACCTCTAGGCTGGGAAGCCTGAAAAAAAAACAAAAAAAAAAACAATCCTGGCTTTGATCGTAGCGGTGAGTCGGTAGAAGCACCGGAGGGCAGCGGGAGGGGGGGCATCCCCTCTCACCTTCTGTAAGAGCGATCAAGCGGTGGAACAGCCACTATGATCGTTCTTATGGTGCAGGGAATCGCCAGCTGAAAAAGCGAATATCTGAATGATGCCTGTAGCTGCTCCCATCATTCAGATATCCCCGCATAAAGTTAAGGACGTCATATGACGGCCGGCGGGCGGGAAGTGGTTATTGCAGAGTATTGCCGGGTATTGCGGAGTATTGCCGGGTATTGAGGAGTATTGCCGGGTATTGAGGAGTATTGCCGGGTATTGAGGAGTATTGCCGGGTATTGAGGAGTATTGCGGGGTATTGCGGGGTATTGCCGGGTATTGCGGAGTATTGCCGGGTATTGAGGAGTATTGCAGGGTATTGCGGAGTATTGCAGGGTATTGAGGAGTATTGCAGGGTATTGTGGAGTATTGCCGGGTATTGTGGAGTATTGCCGGGTATTGTGGAGTATTGCCGGGTATTGTGGAGTATTGCAGGGTATTGTGGAGTATTGCAGGGTATTGCGGAATATGGCAGAGTATTGCACAGTATGGGCAGAGTATGGGCAGGGTATTGCACAGTATGGGCAGGGTATTGCACAGGGTATTGCACAGGGTATTGCAGAGTATGGGCAGAGTATGGGCAGGGTATTGCACATGGTATTGCACAGTATGGGCAGGGTATTGCACAGGGTATTGCACAGGGTATTGCAGAGTATGGGCAGAGTATGGGCAGAGTATGGGCAGGGTATTGCACAGGGTATTGCAGAGTATTGCACAGGGTATTGCAGAGTATTGGCAGGGTGTATTGCAGAGTATTGGCAGGGTGTATTGCAGAGTATTGCACAGGGTATTGCAGAGTATTGCACAGGGTGTATTGCAGAGTATTGCACAGGGTGTATTGCAGAGTATTGCACAGGGTGTATTGCAGAGTATTGGCAGAGTATTGCACAGGGATGGCTGAGCAGGGATGGATGGATGGCTGGATCTGTGACTGCAATTGTCACAGATCCAGCCCACAGCTGACATGGGGGAGGGAGCGGACATGATCCGCTCCCTCCCCTCTCCTCTCACACTGTACCGATCGGTACAGAGAGGGGAGGGAGGAACCGGCGTCATCACATGACGCCGGTCTGTTTACAAGTGATCGCTCCATCATTTGACGGAGCGATCACGTGGTAAACGGCCGCGATTAGCGGCCATCTACCGTGATCCGTGATGCGCCGGGTCTTCCGGACCCGGCGGTCACGGACATATCCTGGAGCGCGCCCCAGGGGGCGCGCGGGAGCAAGATTCTGTGAGAACGTCCCTGGGACGTCCACTCAGGATAACTCGACCGCGCTGTGGACGTCTTTTGTACATGGCGCGGTCGGGAAGTGGTTAAAACTCACTCGCGGCTATTAATAAATTGTCGGCTGCCAGAAATACATAGAAAAGTCATTGATAAAAAAGAAAAAAAAAAGCGTGGGGGTCCCCCCAAATTCAATTACCAGGCCCTTCAGGTCTGGTATAGATATTAAGGGGAACCCCACCGCAAATTTAAAAAAAAAATGCGTGCGGTTCTCCCCAAATATCCATACCAGGCCCTTCAGATCTGGCATGAATTTTAAGGGGAACTCCACCCCAAATTGAAAAAAAATTGGCGTGGAGTCCCCCCAAAAATCCATACCAGACCCTTATCCGAGCATGCAACCTGGCAGGCCGCAGGAAAAGAGGGGGACGAGAGAGCGCCCCCCCCCTCCTGAACCGTACCAGGCCACATGCCCTCAACATGGGGAGGATGTCCCCATGTTGATGGGGACAAGGACCTCATCCCCACAACCCGGTGGTTGTGGGGGTCTGCGGGCAGGGGGCTTATCGGAATCTGGAAGACCCCTTTAACAAAGGGGACCCCCAGATCCCGGCCCCCCCTATGTGAATTGGTAAGGGGTACATTGTACCCCTACCATTTCACAAAGAAAGTGTAAAAAAATGTAAAAAAAAAACACACAAACACCTTGGAAAAGTCCTTTATTAAAAAATAAAAAATACATAAAAAAAAAAAACATTCCAGCAATGAAATCCAGTGTCCCGCGGCGATCCGATGTCCAGCGCTGTCCGTCATTGGCTGAGCCTGAGCGGACCTGATGGGGAATTTCCTCCGCAGTCTATTACATGTATAGACCCGCCCCTTCTAAAGTTCCCCATCAGGTCCGCTCAGCCAATGAATAGGTGTAAGGCTAAGCGGACCAGATGCGGAACGTGAGAAGGGGCGGGTCTATTCATGTATTACACAGTGAAGGAAGTTCCCCATCAGGTCCGCTCAGGCCAATGACGTAGGCGGGGTCTGACATACCGAGGGGGCAGACCTGATGGGGAACTTCCTTCACTGTGTAATTCATGAATAGACCCGCCCCTTCTCATGTTCCGCATTAGGTCCGCTTAGCCTTACACCTATTCATTGGCTGAGTGGACCTGATGGGGAACTTTAGAAGGGTCGGGTCTATACATTTAATAGACTGCGGAGGAAGTTCCCCATCAGGTCCGCTCAGGCTCAGCCAATGACGGACAGCGCTGGACATCGGATCGCCGCGGGACACTGGATTTCATCGCTGGAATGTTTTTTTTTTTTTTTTTTTTTTTAATAAAGGACTTTTCCAAAGTGTTTGTGTGTTTTTTTGACATTTTTTTACACTTTCTTCGTGAAATGTTAGGGGTACAATGTACCCCTTACCAATTCACATGGGGGGGGGCGGGATCTGGGGGTCCCCTTTGTTAAAGGGGTCTTCCAGATTCTGATAAGCCCCCTGCCCGCAGACCCCCTCAACCACCGGGCAAGGGTTGTGGGGATGAGGCCCTTGTCCCCATCAACATGGGGACATCCTCCCCATGTTGAGGGCATGTGGCCTGGTATGGTTCAGGAGGGGGGGGGGCGCTCTCTCGCCCCCCCCTCTTTTCCTGCAGCCTGCCAGGTTGCGTGCTCGGATAAGGGTCTGGTATGGATTTTTGGGGGGACTCCACGCCATTTTTTTTTAAATTTGGGGTGGTGTTCCCCTTAAAATCCATGCCAGATCTGAAGGGCCTGGTATGGATATTTGGGGGGAACCGCACGCATTTTTTTTTTTAATTTGCGGCGGGGTTCCCCTTAATATCTATACCAGACCTGAAGGGCCTGGTAATTGAATTTGGGCGGACCCCCACGCTTTTTTTTTTTTTTTTATCAATGACTTTTCTATTGCCGGGAGCCGACAATTCATTAATAGCCGCGAGTGAGTTTTAAATGACTTTTTTTCCTTCAAAAATTACATTTTGTGCAGAGACAGTTCTAAGCACGGGAAACAAGCGCCACTTTACATGCATATTATACACACCCCCCAGGTACGAAATTTAAAGGAAATTTTCACTTTTATTTTTTTATTTTAAGCATTATTAAAATCACTGCTCCCGTAAAAACGTCATTAAAAAAAAAAAATTTGCATTGATACATGTCCCCTGGGGCAGGACCCGGGTCCCCAAACACTTTTTAGGACAATAACTTGCATATAAGCCTTTATAATTAACACTTTAGATTTCGAACGTTCGAGTCCATTGTATTTAATAGGGTTCTAAAGTTCACGCGAACATTCTGTCTGTTCGCAGGTTCTGGTGCGATCCGAACAGGGGGGTGTTCGGCTCATCCCTGTCCCCCATATATCAGAGTCTGCAGGATTCCCCTTTACAGTGAGTGCATGGGAACTCTGACATAAAGGGGAACATTGCAGATCATGATCTAAGTGGGAAGGCCCCTTTCACACTGGGGCGGTGGGTGTGTCGGCGATAAAGCGGCGCTAATTTTAGCGGCGCTTTACCGTCAATTTTGCGGCGCTATTCGGCCGCTAGCGGGGCGCTTTATATCCCCGCTAACGGCCGAAAAGGGGTTAAAACCACCACAAAGCGCCGGCAAAATGCGTTTTTCCGGCGGTATAGCCGCGGTGCCCATTCATATCAAAAGTCAGGAGCGGTATACACACTCCGCTCCATAGATGCTGCTAGCAGGACATTTTTTAGCGTCCTGCCAGCGCAGCGCTCCAGTGTGAAGGCCATCGGGTTTTCACACTGGAGTGTGTGGAGCGGCTCTTATAGGGCGCTATTTTTGGCGTTAAAGTGCCTGCAAAGCGCTTCAGTGTGAAAGGGGTCAAACTCTGATATAAAGGGGGCACTGGTGACCAGAGACCCCACTTATATCAGAGTCCACTGCATTCCCCTTTACTTCATTCCCCTTTATATCAGAGTGCCCCCTTGCACTGAAGGGTGGAATCCTGCAGACTATGATGTAAAGGGGAACTCTGAGAATGTGGGGAGGACTCTGGTGACCAGAGACCACCTTCCACAAAAAGAAAACACTAAGGTAAGGGGGTTTACTGATATAAGGGGCAAACCTTTATATCAGTGCCCCCTTACATTATTGTATTGACTCCCCCCTCAGACTGGCCTGGTGGCGCTGTCACTGACCTCCTCTCAGGTGCACGGTGCAGGGCTCAGTCAGTTGGCTCCAGCTTGGTGGCTCTGGATTTATCCCATAGTTTCCTCTCCACAGTCCATACATGTCTGACTTCTCCCATGACCCCCATCCTGGCGGCAATCCCACTCTTGACTCCTCTCCAGATGTGATATAAGACAAGAGATGGTCAGAGGCTGCGGATGGTACAAGAGATGGTCAGAGGCTGCGGATGGTACAGGGGAGGTCAGAGGCTGCGGATGGTACAGAGGAGGTCAGAGGCTGCGGATGGTACAGGAGAGGTGAGAGGCTGCGGATGGTACAGGGGAGGTCAGAGGCTGCAGATAGTACAGGAGAGGTCAGAGGCTGCATATGGTACAGGGGAGGTCAGAGGCTGCGGATGGTACAGGGGAGGTCAGAGGCTGCGGATGCCTGTTACAGGGGAGGTCAGAGGCTGCGGATGCCTGTTACAGGGGAGGTCAGAGGCTGCGGATGGTACAGGGGAGGTCAGAGGTTGCGGATGGTACAGGGGAGGTCAGAGGCTGCGGATGGTACAGGGGAGGTCAGAGGCTGCGGATGGTACAGGAGAGGTCAGAGGCTGCGGATGGTACAGGGGAGGTCAGAGGCTGTGGATGGTACAGGGGAGGTCAGAGGCTGCGGATGGTACAGGGGAGGTCAGAGGCTGCGGATGGTACAGGGGAGGTCAGAGGCTACGGATGGTACAGGGGAGGTCAGAGGCTGCGGATGGTACAGGGGAGGTCAGAGGCTGCGGATGGTACAGGGGGGGGTCAGAGGCTGCGGATGGTACAGGGGGGGTCAGAGGCTGCGGAGGGGGGAACAGGAGGTCAGAGGCTGCAGAGGGGGGTCAGGAGGTCAGAGGCTGTGGAGGGGGGGACAGGAGGTCAGAGGCTGTGGAGGGAGGGACAGGAGGTCAGAGGCTGCAGAGGCGAACAGGAGGTCAGAGGCTGCGGAGGAGGGTACAGGAGGTCAGAGGCTGCAGAGGGGGGGGGACAGGAGGTCAGAGGCTGCGGCCCTGAATATAGGAGGAGGAAGATGACAAGAAATGTACACTTCATCCGTGAGAGGCTGTCTTAAAATCAGTGAAACGTTCCCTGTTCATTAACCACTTCAGCCCTGGAAGAATTGGCTGACGAAATGACAGGGCCACTTTTTGCGATTCGGCATTGTGTCGGTTTAACAATTGCGCTGTCGTGCAACGTGGCTCCCAAACAAAATTTACGTCCTTTTTATCGCACAAATAGAGCTTTCTTTTGGTGGTATTTGATCACCTCTGCGTTTTTTTTTGCGCTATAAACAAAAATTGAGCGACAATTTTGAAAAAAATTCAATATTTTAAACTTTTTGCTATAATAAATATCCCCAAAAAATATATAATTATTTTTTTTTCCTCAGTTTAGGCCGAGAAGCGTTTATTGCTTGGTTTGCGCAAAAGTTATAGCATCTACAAAATAGGGGATCGTTTTATGGCATTTTTATAAAAAAAATTTTTTTTACTAGTAATGGTGGCGATCAGCAATATTTATCGTGATTGCGACATTATGGCGGACATATCGGACACTTTTGACGCTATTTTGGGACCATTCACTTTTATACAGCAATCAGTGCTATACAAATGCACTGATTACTGTATAAATGTGACTGACAGTGAAGGGGTTAACCACTAGGGGGCTAGGAAGGGGTTAAGTGTGTCTTAAGGAGTGATTCTAACTGTTAGGGAGCGTGGCTACGAGTGACACATCACTGTTCCCGATGAGAGGGAGCAGATGATCAGTGTCCTGTCACTAGGCAGAACGGGGAGATGCTTGTTTACACTTGCCTCTCCCCGTTCTGCAGCTCTGTGACATGATCGCGGGACACCGGCAGACATCGAGTCCACGGGTCCCGCGGGCACGGTCACGGAGCTCGCGGCAGGGGCATGCGCGGCCGCATGGTGGGAAATTCAAAGTGACGTAAATATGCGTCACTTTGACCAGCCGAGACATTCTGCCGACGTATATGTTCGCGAGCCGGTCGTTAACCGGTTAAAGTGGAACAAAAGGCAAAACTTTTCTCTTTATTTTGGATAGAGTAAGGGAGGGTTATAATCCCTTTCAGAATTTTATTTGTCATCCAAATCTCATTGAGGAGATTTCCCTTTCCCTGTCCAATAGCCAAAAGAGAAAGTGAAAGGAAATCGCTCCAAAGTGAGGGAGTATCTGGTAGTGACCAGAACCAATATCCACATTGGATTATTTCCCCTTTATTTCTGTTCTGGCATCAATCTAAAATGTGGTATTTTTTTTGTCATTTTCGCTTTCAGTAAAAACAGTCACAAGGGCAAATAAAGAAGATAAATCTTCCTAAGGCTGCTTATACACTGGGGTGGCTGGTCCGTTAGCGTTATAGCAGCGCTTTACCGCTGTTTAAGCTGCGCTTTTCGGCTGCTAGCGGGGTGCTTTTAACCCCCAAGAAGGGGTTATATGCGCCCGTGTTGCGGCACTTCCGAAGCGCTGCCCATTCATTCTTTTAAAAGCACACAGGAGTTTATTAAAAGTTGTACTTACAATAAAAACGATAAAATTAGGCTCAAAATTGAAACATTTGTTTGCCCAGCACCCTACACGAGTGTTCAGACGTCACCGGTGCTCCGTGCCTAGCCGGACTTCTTCTGTGACGAAACGTACATCAGGCTAGGCATGAGGCAGCAGTGATATCCGAACTCTCGTGGAGGGTGCTGGACAAACGAATGTTTCCATTTTGAGCCTAATTTTATTGTTTTTATTGTAAGTACAACTTTTTTTTTATTTTATTTAAATTGTTTATTTATTGAATATTTCCAAAGGAAGCAACAGCATACATTTTCACATGAAAAATTCAACAGAGGGGATATAATCCCAATGGGGAATAAAGTTGACAGATTTTGTGAAAAAGCCCCAATAGGGGAAGTGCATGGGATTTTAAGGGTGCTTAAAGGGGTTGTAAAGGTTTGTTTTTTATTTTCTAAATAGGTTCCTTTAAGCTAGTGCATTGTTGGTTCACTTACCTTTTCCTTTGATTTACCTTCTAAATGTTTTTTTTCTTTGTCTGAATTTCTCACTTCCTGTTTCTCCTCACTAAACTTCACACCATCATCCGAGTGGTGTGGAGTCAGCCAGAACAGCTTACTGAGGAAGAACAGAAAGTGAGAAATTCAGACAAAGAAAACAAAGAAAAAAAATATTTAGAAGGGAAATCTAAGGAAAAGGTAAGTGAACCAACAATGCACTAGCTTAAAGGAACCTATTTAGAAAATAAAAAACAAACCTTTACAACCCCTTTAAACATAACGTTACAAGATAAGTCAAAGAAAAAAATATTTAATTAAAAATATAATTTCGTATAAAGGGGAACAGTATAAAGTGTCAAATGATTATCAGACATTACAAATACATCATGGTGTAGGAAAAAAGAAAGACTAGTAACCATTAAAACAAGGTCAGCAATAGCTTGGGTGGTATCTTTTCTACTCGTTTGATCGAGATATCTTGCTCCTCAAGCACATGAACTCAGAGTTACACGTGAATCCTCCGAGTTATATTCGGAGGAATCCCATTTCCCCCATATGGTGTCAAAACTGCATAGGGAGTCTTCAATTACAGCCGTAAGGCGTTCCATCTTACGAATGTCTGCAATGGCCGCCAGAAATTGTGTAAAAGTAGGGGGAGTATTGGCAAGTGTCAACGCTGGGCTCAGCCCTTCCTTCTCTGTGCTGGCAGCTCAGCTGTCAGCTAATTGCCAGCTCCCATCTCTCCACAGCGATCCACCTGTTGACGATCCTACTCGTCAGCTCTACCTACTTAAAGTTTTCCAGTTCATTTTCTCTCCGCCTTTGCCTGTGTTTACATCACAGGAGACTTTCTCCTGCGTTCCTGTTGAAGACCTGCTTGACTGACGTTCCCTCTGGCTTCAGTTCCTGCTTGCTGTATTACTACCTTTATCGCTGGCTCTTGGACATTGGCTTGGCCGACTACCCGATCCGGTTACTGAACTCTGGCTATGTTTTGACTACACTTACTCTGTTTACCTTTTTACTTTTATTATTAAACAAGTGTGATTTAACTGTACTTCTGTCTCGGTCTGATTCATGGTTTCTGACAGTAGGCGAAGGCCATGAATTCAGAAGATGCAGCCAATCCACTTGCTGATAATATTTTTTCCAGATTGGATGACCTGGATCATCGCATTGAACAGTTTGCCACGGCGTTACAGACGCTCCTGGGTCGCACGGCTCGTCTGGAATCTTCCACTGTGGCCGCCCGGAACCTGTGTTGCAGGCCAACCCTGCTGTTGTCCCAGTCTCTGTGCAGGCACCCGCCTCGAGTATTACCTCTTTAAGAGGTATGTCTGGTTCCGTTCCACTTCCCCAGCGATTTGGGGGCGATCCAGTTCAGTGCAGAGGTTTTCTCAACCATGTTGAGATATACTTTGAGATACTGCCCCAGGCATTTCCCACGGACAGAAGCAAAGTGGGTTTCGTGATATCTTTGCTTTCTGACAGAGCCTTGGCCTGGGAAAACCCTCTATGGGAGACGCAAAAACCCGTGGTCCTGAGTTACCCAGAATTTGTGGCTTCCTTCAAAAGTGTATTTGACGTTCTTGCACGTTCCGCTTCTGCTGCCAAGTGCCTCATGTCCATCAAACAGAGTACGAGGACGGTTGCCGATTACGTACTTCTGGCAACAGAGGTTGTTTGGAACAATGAGGCCCTCATGGCTGCTTTTTCTCATGGTCTCTCGAATAACATTAAGGATGAGATAACAGCCTGAGATATACCCACTGAGCTGGAGAACTTGATCACATTTGCCATTCTCATTGACTCCAAGAGAGAGACTCTCTCTTAAGAAGTGCTTGCGGAAGCCTCCTGTACAGTTGTCTCCGAGCTTTGGAGTCCCACCCTTGCCTCCCTCACCTCCCATGTCTCCTGGCACCGAGTCGGTCTGTGAAGATGAACCCATGCACTTGGGCTTCACGCGTCTCTCTGCGGACGAGAGAGCCCTTAGGAGGAGGGAGAGATTGTGCCTTTATTGTGGCCAGGCTGGTCACTTTTTGAAGTCTTGTTCTACCCGTCCAGGGAACACCCGAACCTTGAGGTCCTATCATGGACAGACCTTAGGTGGCATTGTTTCGTCTCCGGTTTCCCAGAAGGATAAGCCCCTGGTGTCGGTTACCCTGTCATGGGCTGAGTCGTCCGTCGAGATACAGGCTCTAATCGACTCTGGGGCTGCAGGCCTGTTCATTGATGCTGCCCTTGTATCAAAGCACTCGATTCCACTGCAGCTGCATGACACTCCACTTGCCATTGAGGCTCTTGACGGGAGACCTCTACAGCCTGCCCATGTGACTCATGAGACTGTTCCATTGTCCATGGCCGTAGGGGCTCTTCACCATGAGATAATCCAATTCCAAGTTATTTCCTCACCTAAGTTCCCGCTGGTTATTGGTTATCCTTGGTTACAGAGGCACAACCCGTCTTTTGATTGGCTCCGTGCTGAGGTTCTGTCCTGGTTGCCTCAGTGCAGTGAGAGATGCTTCTAGAAGGTAGCCAAGGCTCTATGCACCTCTTCACTCTCCTCCCTGCCGGAGCAGTACCGCGATTTTAGCGATGTCTTTGACAAAGATCAAGCCGGTACGTTGCCTCCACACCGGTCCTATGATTGCGCAATTGACCTTCAACCTGGTGCCATACCCCCTCGTGGCTGGGTTTACCCTTTGTCGGTCTTGGAGGATAAGGCCATAGAGGACTATGTTGCAGACGCTCTCTCTCTCTCAGAGGTTTCATCCGCAAATCCTCGTCTCCTGCTGGTGCTGGTTTGTTTTTTGTGAAGAAGAAGAGTGGTGAACTGAGACCTTGCATTGATTATAGGGGTCTCAATCATCTCACCATTAAGAATGCCTATCTGATACCGTTGATTACGGAGTTATTTGACCGCCTCAAGGGAGCAACGGTTTTCACTAAGCTTGATTTGAGAGGCATACAATCTTGTGAGGATTAAGGAGGGCGACAAGTGGAAAACTGCCTTTAATACCAGAACAGTTCATTATGAGTATCTCGTAATGCCTTTTGGCCTCTATAACGCTTCGGCAGTTTTCCATAAGTTTATTAACGATGTCCTCCAAGATTTCTCATATTTTCCAAGTCCCTGGAGAGCCACCACACAGATGTCTGTCGAGTGCTACAAAGATTAAGAGAGAACAATCTCTATTGTAAACTGGAGAAATGTGAATTCCATCGGGACAGGTCAAATTCCTGGGTTATGTAATTTCCACGGCTGGTTTTACGATGGCCCCAGAGAAATTTCTGCTGTCCTACAGTGGTCTCGACCTGTGGGTTTACGTCCTATGCAGCGTTTTCTTGGCTTTGCCAACTATTATTTTAAGTTTATTCGTAACTTCTCATCTCTGGTCAAGCCCCTGACTGATATGACCAGAAAGGACAGTAACCCACAGAGTTGGTCTCCAGAGTCCATTAAGGCTTTTGAGAGTCTTAAGACTACCTTTGTTTCTGCTCCTGTGTTGGCACATCCTGATCCCACGTTGCCTTTTATCCTTGAAGTTGATGCTTCTGAGACTGGAGTTGGCGCCCTTCTGTCTCAACGTCCTAGCTCTGACAGAGCTATGTATCCGTGTGGCTACCTTTCCAAGAAATTGTCACCTGCGGAGTGCAATTATGAGATTGGTGACAGAAAGCTGTTGGCGATCATTTTAGCCCTGAAAGAATGGAGACATCTCCTCGAAGGTACCACTGTGCCGGTTCTCATTCTTACTGACCATAAAAAACTCACATTCTTGTCTGAAGCTAAGCGCCTCTCTCCCAGAAGGGCACGATGGGCTCTTTTCTTGTCGAGTTTCAATTACATTGTCTCATTCTTACCCGGTACTAAGAATGTAAGGGCTGACGCCTTGTCACGACAATTTTCCTCCACTTCCAAGATGGAGTCAGTTCCAGTTCCTGTGATTCCTCCTGATCGTATTCTGGCTATGGTTCGCACCAGTCACACTTCTCCTTTGGGATACAAAATTCTTGCTGCTCAGGTCAATGCCCCTCCTGAGAAACCTTGTGATCGCTGTTTTGTTTCCGAGAGTCTCCGTACTGCCATGCTCCAGACTTACCATTCTCCCAAGGCTGCTGGCCACCCTGGGAAGAATCAACTCTTTTGGGCCATTTCCCAACAATTCTGGTGGCCTAGTCTACGTGCTGATGTAACCGCCTTCATAGCTACCTGTTTCGTGTGTGCTCAGAGTAAGACTCCACAGCACCTTCCAGTGGGCCTTCTACAACCCATACCCAATGGAGAGAGGCCCTGGACCCACTTGTCTTTGGATTTCATTGTGGAGTTACCCAACTCCCAGGGCAACTATCACGTACCTGGTACTGGAGGCCAATGGAAAGAGAGGGATTCCCTTGCGGCTAAGTTCCAGACCCCCCTGAGGGTGAAAACAGGAAAGGTCAGGCCCAAAGAAGCACGGGTTGCCTGCTGGACTGTATGCAGGAGGTTCTGGAGTACAACTGGTGTGCTGGCGTAGAATCAGCAGACAGGTGACACCCGTGAGGTGGTGCAGGATTCAGATAATGCTGCAACTGGAGCGTGGTCAGAAGGAAGCCTAGGTCATGAGCCGGGTTGGGATCAGAGCAGACGTGGTCAGGTGGATAGCTGGAGTCGAACACAGGAAGCAAACAGGAGACAGGTCAAGGACAAGCCGGATCGGTAACAGGAGACACAGGAACAAGAATATCACGAAGATAACACACTGGAGGAGCCGAAGATCAACCAGCAAATGCAGACACTAGCAGACTTCCTCATATAGGCCCATGTGACCTATATGTCAGTTAATTGCCAGCTCCCATCTCTCCACAGTGATCCACCTGTTGATGATCCTGCTCATCAGCTCTACCTTCTTAAAGTCTTCCAGTTCATTTGCTCTCTGCCTTCACATGGGATGACGCTCTCGAAGCAGCAGATGGAGAATCATACCTTCTGGTGCTGCTGGACCTCAGTGCAGCGTTCGACACAGTAGACCACAAAACTCTACTCATTCGCCTTAAAGAAGTAGCAGGAGTCGCAGACCGGGACCTATCCTGGTTCGCATCCTTCCTAGATAATCGTTCCCGGACAGTAAAACTAGGAGCCTTCACCTCTGAAACACACGCAATTTCTTGCGGAGTCCCTCAAGGATCACCCCTGTCGCCCTTGCTCTTTAACATCTACCTCCGCCCACTCCTCAAAATCATCAGCAAACAGGTTCTGTGCTACCACTCATACGCTGATGACACCCAACTCTACTTTCAAATCACCGGGAAAAAAGACCAATATCACGGATTGGAAAATTGCCTCACATTGATCGATGAATGGATGACTGAGAGTTCCCTCAAACTCAACGGATCCAAAACAGAACTCCTTCTCCTCCACGCAAACCGAAAGACAAAAACTAAAACTTCTTGGTCACTCCCCTCCATCCTTGGACAGACCATTACCCCACGCACCAAAGCCAAAAGCCTCGGAGTCATCTTTGATTCGGAGATGTCGATGGATGCACAAATAGGATCGGTAGTCAGCGAATCTCACCATCTCCTCCGCCTGCTGCGTAGACTCATCCCCTTTATCCCGGAAGAGGACAAAGCAGTAGTAGTTGGAACAATTATCAACTCGCGACTCGACTACGCAAACGCCCTCTACCTCGGACTACCCAAATACCATATTTTGCGCCTACAAGTCGTCCAGAACACGGCTGCCAGGCTGGTAACGGGAAAAAAGCCCTGGGAATCCATCACCCCATCACTGAGGACCCTTCATTGGCTAACCGTAAAGGATCGGATCACTTTCAAGACCCTCTGCCTCACCCACCAGCAATATCTATGCGAGAAGATAAAACACTACACCCTCAATCGCACTCTCCGATCAACAAACCAAAACCTCCTTCACATCCCCAAGTCCCGCTACAAAACAAAGGGAGAACGAAGATTTGCAGTCCAAGGACCACAGCTATGGAACGCTCTACCCACAGATATCCACATGGAAAAAACCATCGGGCCTTCAGGAAAAAACTTAAGACCCACCTCTTCTGATGGATCAGGACGTCACTGGATGCAAGCGCCTTGAGGCGATTTAGTTCGCATTTGTAGCGCTATACAAGTTATTCACTCACTCACCTGTGTTAACATCGCAAGAGACTTTCTCCTGTGTTCCTGTTGAAGACCTGCTTGACTGACGTTCCCTCTGGCTTCAGATCCTGCTTGCTGTATTACTACCTTTATCGCTGGCTCTTGGACATTGGCTTGGCCGACTACCCGATCCGGTTACTGAACTCTGGCTATGTTTTGACTACGCTTACTCTGTTTACCTTTTTACTTTTATTATTAAACAAGTGTGATTTATGTGTACTTCTGTCTCGGTCTGATTTATGGTTTCTGACAGCAAGCCAGCACTGGGCTATAGCCCGTTTAGCAGCTAATCAGATAAAGGCCATCAATTTCCTGAGGGGTTTAGGCGTATTCGGAAGGGTTAATCCTAAGAGGAGGTGTATAGGCTGATGAGGTATGGGGATTGTAACGACAGGGGTTAACGTTGTTTAAATATATTCCATTCCTAAACACACAGCAGCTACCAGACACTCCAACCAGCTGAATAAGACCCCATACAAATAATTCTCCCCGCACAAACAAGACAACGCTCTGTGTTGAGGTTCCAAAACGGAAATAATCTTTATTACAAGCACATGGTAACACATTTCTCTTCAAAACACTTCCCTCCCATCCTTGGGGAACAGGGCGGGTTAAACTGTCCAATGACAATGGGGATACAGGTCAGGTGTGTTCAAACTTCTCCTTCAGTAAACAGTCTTAGCAGGAGGGGTTTCTGGAGTGATTCCCCCCCTTTCCTTACAGCAAGACACTTAAACATCCCATAATAGGCAGCCAGACGGTCTACCAGCTCCAATCCACATCATCACAAACAACAATGATAAGGCCTTTGGAAGCTAGTCTGGGTTCATTAACATTACAACAGGCATCCAGGTGGATTAATATTACAGACCCATTTTAAAGCAATCCAAGACATATTCTCAATGTCCATTATTTTCTGGCTCATACTTTCTAAGAACTTCTGCGTTCCACGGGCCCACCCATTACAGGGATACCCAGGACTTTTCCCAGAAGAGCATGAATCTGAGACCAATAAGGTGTGATCATAGGGCATTCCCAAAATATGTGGTAATGGGTGCCTAAGGAAGAGCCACATCTCTAGCATTGTCCGAAGAGTGTCAACTTCCTCGCCACTAAAAATTCCAGGGGTCCTGTACCAGAACATTAATATTTTATAAGCGGTTTCCTTCTGAGCCACACATCTAGATACTTTAGAAGTAGCCTCCCAGATTTCCTTCCATTCATGTAAAGAAATGGGTCAGTTTAAAATATGAGACCATTTCCACATATAAGAATGAGTTTGCTCCGTGATAGGGGGAGTAGCGTGTAAAATCTTATAAATGGTGGATATTAGGTGAGGTTCATAAGGGCCTCTAGAACATAACAGTTCAAATTCCGTGGGCCTAGTTAAAGTCAATTGCGGGGTTCTGGTGGAGATTAAATGTTTAATTTGTAGAAAGGAGTAGAAGAGGTTTTCCGGGACTTCATACTTAGATTGCAGATCAGGAAAAGTAATGAGTTTTCGTGTCACTGGGTGTACTAGATGCCATAACTGAAATACACCAGCTTTTGTCCAGGGTAACATAGCGTCATAGGACAGACTGTCAGGAATTTCCTGATTGAAGATTATATTTATTAACCACTTAACGACCGCTCACTGTATATATACGTCGGCAGAATGGCACCGACAGGCACAATCACGTAGAGCATACGTGATCGCCTTTGTACAGTTGGGGGGTCCGATCGGACCCCCCTCCTATACAGTGAGTGGCCGTTTATCGTTGGGGAGCGATCAGAGATGAGGGGGTGACCATTCGATTTCGGCCCCCCCCTCGCGATCGCTCCTGGTGAATGAAAATGCTTCCTCCGCCATGTGATGTAAACACAGGCAGGAGGAAGTGATGTCATCTCCCTCACGGCGGTCTTTTCGATTCCGGCGCCGAGGAGAGAAGAAGCAGGTTAGTGCACCAACAGTCCACTGACACATAGGTACACATAGGCACACATTTCACCCCCCAGTCACCCCCAGATCACCCCCCAATCACAGTGTCACTGATTGCAGTGATCATTTATTTCACTGATCACTGCATTTAGTGTCATCTGTGATAGTAAAAAGTTGCAGGGCAGTTAGGATTAGGCCCCTTTAGGTCCAGGGTAGCCCCCTAACCCCCCCCCTAATAAAGGTTTAACCCCTTGATCGCCCCCCAGGTAACCCTTTCAACCCCTAACGCCAGCGTCACTAAGCGATCGTATTTTCGATCGCTGTATTTAGTGCTGGTGGTGCCCTAGATAGCCAGTTATTTATTTTTAGTTTCACCGCAGGTTTTTAGAGCGTCAGGTACCCCCATATATTATTTTAACCCCCTGATTGCCCCTAGAGTTAACCCTTTCACCAGTGATCACCGTATAAGCGTCACTGGTGACACTGGTTACCCAGTTAGTTATTTAGGTAACCCGTCAGGTTTTTATATAGCGTCGGGTACCCCCATATTTAACCTAATAAAGGTTTTAACCCCTGATTGCCCCTAGTTAACCCTTTCACCAGTGATCACCATATAAAGGTTACGGGTGATGCTGGTTGGTTAGTTTGCTTTTTATAGCATCAGGGCACCAGCCGTATATAACCCAATAAAGGTTTAACCCCCTGATCGCCCGGCGGGTGAGATCAATTAGGTTTTAGCGCCAGAGAGGGTCTGCGTCGCCCCAGGCAGCGTTAGGTTAGTGCCAGTAACGCTAACACCCACGCGCAAAGCATACACCTCCCTTAGTGGTATAGTATCTGATCAGATCTATACTAGCGTCCCCAGCGGTTTAGGGTTCCCAAAAACGCAGTGTTAGCGGGATCAGCCCAGATACCTACTAGCACCTGCGTTTAGCCCCTCCGCCCAGCCCAGCCCACTCAAGTGCAGTATTGATCGATCACTGTCACTTACCAAACACAAAACACATAACTGCAGCGTTCGCAGAGACAGTCCTGATCCCTGCGACCGCTAACAGTTTTTTTTGTAGCGTTTGATATATTTGCTGACGACAGTCAGGTGCTTTTTTTCCTGTGAATCTTACTAGTGTACCCCTAAATTTAGAGCCCAAAATGGCAAGTCGAAGGTACACTAGTAAAGAGGCCTACGAGATTCTGAGCATGACAGATAGTCAAGAGGAGGTCACGTATCTGTCAGATTCAGGCTCAGAATATCTTCCCGTAGAAGACAGTGACGTCAGCGGCCCCACGTCAGATAGCTCTGACGACGAAGTTGAGGTCCCTGCTAAGGTCAGGCGTACCCGATCCCGATCTTCTGAGGTTGTTGAGGAGCAAGAACCGCAGGGCTCTCGTATCATGGAGCAGAGTAGTACTAGCGCCGCTATTCCTTCTGGTGAATTGGCAAGCACCAGCGGCCTAGTACAGCCTGGGCGTACATCCAGCACTGCAGTATCACATGGTGACGTGGCGAGTCCCATAAGTGCAGTTCAAGCTGGCGAGGTGGCAAGCACAAGTAGTGTCCCGCTGCCACCAATAAGAAGACAAAGGCAGGCCCGTCGTACCCATAGTGCTCTTCCTGCAGAATTCGCCTATCCTGATTGGGTCCCCACCACTTCTGCAGAACCCGTACTTCCCCCATTCACTGCCCAACCCGGTATTCAGGTGGAAACAGCTGATTTTATGCCAATCGATTTTTATTCGCTGTTTTTCACGGAAGATCTCTATAGATCTATTGTGGACCAGAGTAATTTATATGCTGGTCAATTCATCACCACTAATCCCCAGTTGCCTTCCATTGCCAAAGATTGGAAACCAATTACGGTTTCCGAATTTAAGACCTTTCTGGGCCTTTCCCTCAACATGGGCACACATAAATTCCCGTCATTGCGTGCTTATTGGTCCACGCACCCAATTGACCACATGCCCGTGTTCTCTGCCTCCATGCCCAGGAAACGATACGAGCAGATTTTGCGGTTCATGCACTTCAACGACAATGAACTTTGTCGTCCACGTGGGGACCCTGAATACGACCGGCTCTATAAAATTCGGCCCCTCATAAACCACTTCAACAAACGTTTTGCAGCCTTGTTTATTCCCGATCAAGCTGTCTGCGTTGATGAGTCCCTGATTAAATTTTCTGGCCGCTTGGCTTTCAAGCAGTACCTTCCCAGCAAGCGTGCCAGATACGGGGTCAAGCTCTATAAGTGCTGTGACAGGGCAACAGGCTATGTATGGAGCTTTATGGTTTATGAGGGAAAAGATAGTCAGGTTGAGCCGGTCAACTGCCCGGATTACATAGGGAGCGCTGGCAAGATAGTGTGGAACTTGGTGTCACCCTTATTCGGAAAGGGGTACCACTTGTATGTGGACAATTATTACACGAGCGTGCCACTGTTTAGTCACTTGTTTGATCATCAGATTGGAGCATGTGGCACCGTGCGACCTAATCGCCGGGGCTTTCCCCAGCGGCTTGTAGATGCCCGTCTTAGGCTGGGGGAGAGAGCCTGCGTAAAGTGTAATAACTTGCTCGCTATGAAGTGGAGGGACAATAAGAATGTTTTCCTTCTTACCTCCCTTCATGCAGACACGACAGTCCAAATTCGTACGGCGACTGGTGTTGTGGAGAAACCCCTCTGTGTCCACGAATATAACAAAAATAAGGGAGGGGTGGACCTCAACGACCAGTTGATGGCGCCGTATCTAATTGACCGTAAGGCGAGACGCTGGTACAAAAAAGTGTCTCTATCCTTATTCCAATTGGCTTTGCTGAACGCTCATGTGCTATACAGAGCTTCAGGCGGGACTTTATCTCTTCTAAAATTCCAGAATGAGATAGTCACAGAACTCCTGTATCCAGGCGGTTCTGCACCTCACCATCCCCTACCAAATGCAGTAAGCCGGCTGCATGAGAGGCATTATACGCATCTCCTCCCGAGTACCCCTACCCAACGAACCCCCCAAAAAAGATGTCGTGTCTGTAGCAAGCGCGGATTTAGGCGTGACACCCGTTATTATTGTCCACTCTGTCCTGACAAACCTGGTCTTTGCCTTGGTGAATGTTTTGAACGCTACCACTCAAAAGTGAAGTTTTAGCGTAGGGTACAGCATTTCACAGACTAGGACACACTTACACAGGGTCTCCCAAGATGCCATTACATTTTGAGAGACCCGAACCATTACAGTTGTTAAAGTTTAAAAAAAGAAAAAAAAAACGTAAAAAACAAAAACACAAAAAAAATATAAAAGAAAAAAAACAAAAATAGTTGTCGTTTTATTGTTCTCTCTCTCTCTCTCTATTTTCTCTCTATTGTTCTGCTCTTTTTTACTGTATTCCATTCTGCAATGTTTTATCGTGCTTGCTTTTCAGGTATGTAATTTTTTTTTTCAGGTGCGCCATTCAACTGCAGCGCGGAATTATTTATCTTGACAGCAACAGCGTTTGCTCCCACAATACATAAAGCCGTGACTCCAGTGCTGTAGGAGGTGATTTCACCACCACAGTTAAAAAAAAAGAGCATATATGCCGAAGCATGGGGGCAACAGGGGCGGAGGAGCGATTTTGCTCCTAATGCCGCGTATATACGGTTGAAATTCCGACGGAGGCTTGCCCGTGGAAAAATCCGACCGTGTGTACGCGGCATAACTTTTTTGCGGGAGGATGCCCCCATGCTTCGGCATATATATATTTTAGGCACAGGTTGCGTTAAAAAATTTTTTTCTTTTTTACTAGGTTTTGTTTTGGTATTTGCTTTGCAGGTATGGTATGGTAAGGTCTTACTGTTGTACTGTAATGTTACTTTGTTTTAATGTTAACCATCATTTGCTTAGCAGGTACGCCATTCAGTTGCATCGCGGATTTATTTATCTTGACAGCAACAGCGTTTGCTCCCACGATACATAAAGCCGTGACTCCAACGCTGTAGGAGGTGATTTCACCACCACAGTTAAAAAAAGAGCATATATGCCGAAGCATGGGGGCAGCAGGGGCGGAGGAGCGATTTTGCTCCTAATGCCGCGTATATACGGTCGAAATTCCGACGGAGGCTTGCCCGTGGAAAAGTTTGACCGTGTGTACGCGGCATAACCTTTTATGCCGCGTACATACGGTCGAAATTCCGACGAAGGCTTGCCCGTGGAAAAGTCCGACCGTGTGTACGCGGCATAACTTTTTTGCGGGAGGATGCCCGCATGCTTCGGCATATATGCCCATCATTAGAAGTGGGTGGATGAAGGGAGGTATTCTAATGGTGGGCATACCCACCGATCAATCTCTTTTTTTCGTTCAGCCAACAGGCTGCATGAAAAAAAAGATTACAATACATGTCCAACAAGGACCAGCAACGTACTGGTATGTTGCTGGACTTTGAATGTTTATACCAGAATGATGCCTGCAGGTTTAGGTATCATCTTGGTATCATTCTTTTCAGCCAGTGGCCGGCTTTCATCTAAAAGCAATTCTAGCAGATAATTAGCCTCTAGACTGCTTTTACAAGCAGTGGGAGGGAATGCCCCCCCCCGGATATAAACAGCGCCATTGGGAAATTGGGAAAGCATTTTATCACACCGATCTTGGTGTGGTCAGATGCTTTGAGGGCAGAGGAAAGATCTAGGGTCTAACCCCCCATTTTTTTTTCAAAAAAAGAGTACCTGTCACTACTTATTGCTATCATAGGGGATATTTACATTCCCTGAGATAACAATAAAAATGATAAAAATAAATAAATATGGAAGGAACAGTTTAAAAATAAAATAAAAAAGCAAAATAAATAATAAAAAAAAAAAAAAAAGCACCGCTGTCCCCCCCTGCTCTTGCGCAAAGGCGAACGCAAGCGTCGGTCTAGCGTCATATGTAAACAGCAATTGCATCATGCATGTGAGGTATCACCGCGAAGGTCAGATCGAGGGCAGTAATTTTAGCAGTAGACCTCCTCTGTAAATCTAACGTGGTAACCTGTAAAGGCTTTTAAATGCTTTTAAAAATGAATGTAGTTTCTCGCCGCTGCGCGTTTGTGCGCAATTTTAAAGCATGTCGTGTTTGGTATCCATGTACTCGGCCTAAGATCATCTTTTTTATTTCATCAAACAGTTGGGCAATATAGTGTTTTTTAGTGCATTAAAAATAAAAAAAGTGTGTTTTTCCCCCAAAAAATGCGTTTGAAAAATCGCTGCGCAAATACTGTGTGAAAAAAAAAATGCAACACCCACTATTTTAATCTGTAGGGCCTTTGCTTTAAAAATATATATAATGTTTGGGGGTTCAACATAATATTCTTGCAAAAAAAAAATGTTTTCATGTAAACAAAAAGTGTCAGAAAGGGCTTTGTCTTCAAGTGGTTAGAAGAGTGGATGATGTGTGATATAAGCTTCCTAATGTTGTGCATAAAATGCCAGGACAGTTCAAACCCCCCCCCCAAATGACCCCATTTTGGAAAGTAGACACCTCAAGCTATTTGCTGAGAGGCATGTGCTCATTGAATATTTTTTTTTTTGTCCCAAGTGATTGAATAATGACAAAAAGAAAAAAAAAATGTACAAAAAGTTGTCACTAAATTATATATTGCTCAAACATGCCATGGTTATATGTGGAATTGCACCCCAAAATACATTCTGTTGCTTCTCCTGAGTACGGGGATACCACATGTGTGAGACATTTTGGGAGCCTAGCCGCGTACAGGACCCCGAAAACCAAGCACCGCCTTCAGGATTTCTATGGGTGTAAATTTTTGATTTCACTCCTCACTGCCTATCACAGTTTCGGAGGCCATGGAATTCCCAGATGGCACAAACCCCCCCCCCCAAATGACCCCATTTTGGAAAGTAGACACCCCAAGCTATTTGCTGAGAGGTATGTTGAGTATTTTGCAGATCTCGCTTTTTGTCACAAAGTTTTAAAAATTGAAAAAAGAAAAAAAAATATGTCTTTCTTCATTTTCAAAAACAAATGAGAGCTGTAAAATACTCACCATGCCTCTCGGCAAATAGCTTGGGGTGTCTACTTTCCAAAATGGGGTCATTTGTGGGGGTTTTGGGCTATCTTGGCATTTTATGGCCTTCAAAACTGTGATAGGTAGTGAGTAGTGAAATCAAAAATTTGTGCCCTTAGAAATCCTGAAGGCGGTGCTTGGTTTTTGGGGGCCCGTACGCGGCTAGGCTCTCAAAAAGTCCCACACATGTGGTATCCCCGTACTCAGGAGAAGCAGCCAAATGTATTTTGGGGTGCAATTCTGCATATAACCATGGCATGTTTGAGCAATATATCATTTAGTGACAACTTTTTGTACATTTTTTTTTTCTTTTTGTCATTATTCAATCACTTGGGACAAAAAAAAATATTCAATGGGCTCAACATGCCTCTCAGCAATTTTCTTGGGGTGTCTACTTTCCAAAATGGGGTCATTTTGGGGGGTTTTGTGCTATCTTGGCATTTTATGGCCTTCAAAACTGTGATAGGTAGTGAGGAGTGAAATCAAAAATGTATGCCCTTAGAAACCTTGAAGGCGGTGCTTGGTTTTTGGGGGTCCCGTACGCGGCTAGGCTCCCAAAAAGTCCCACACATGTGGTATCCCCGTACTCAGGAGAAGCAGCAGAATGTATTTTGGGGTGTAATTTCACATATGCCCATGGCATGTGTGAGCAATATATCATTTAGTGACAACTTTGTGCAAAAAAAACAAAGTTTGTCATATTCCCGCAACTTGTGGCAAAATATAAAATATTCCATGGACTGAACATGCCTCTCAGTAAATATCTTGGGGTGTCTACTTTCCAAAATGGGGTCATTTGGGGGGGTTTGTGCCATCTTGGCATTTTATGGCCTTCAAAACTGTGATAGGTAGTGAGGAGTGAAATCAAAAATTCATGCCCTTAGAAACCGTGAAGGCGGTGCTTGGTTTCCGGGGTCCCGTACGTGGCTAGGCTCCTAAAAAGTCCCACACATGTGGTATCCCCGTACTCAGGAGAAGCAGCAGAATGTATTTTGGGGTGCAATTCCACATATAACCATGGCATGTGTGAGCAATATATCATTTAGTGACAACTTTTTTTTTTTTTTGTCATTATTCAATCACTTGGGACAAAAAAAAAAAAAATATTCAATGGTCTCAACATGCCTCTCAGCAATTTCCTTGGGGTGTCTACTTTCCAAAATGGGGTCATTTGGGGGGGTTTCGTACTGCCCTGCCATTTTAGCACCTCAAGAAATGAGATAGGCAGTCATAAATTAAAAGCTGTGTAAATTCCAGAAAATGTACCCTAGTTTGTAGACGCTATAACTTTTGCGCAAACCAATAAATATACGCTTATTGACATTTTTTTTACTAAAGACATGTGGCTGAATACATTTTGGCCTAAATGTATGACTACAATTGAGTTTATTTGATTTTTCTTATAACAAAAAGTAGAAAATATCATTTTTTTTTCAAATTTTCGGTCTTTTTCCGTTTATATCGCAAAAAATAAAAATCGTAGAGGCAATAAAATACCATTAAAAGAAAGCTCTATTTGTGGGAAGAAAAGGACGCAAATTTCGTTTGGGTACAACATTGCATGTCCGCACAATTTACAGTTAAAGCAGCGCAGTGCAAAATTCTGAATTCACCTCTGGTCCTTTAGCTACCAAATGGTCCGGGGCTTAAGTGGTTAAAGGAGAGCATGGGGATGAGAGGGAGTATTTTCCGGAACAGCTTTTCCAGATTGAAAGTGTAAACAACATCGGATTTAAACAGAACCTATGCAGTTGAGAGGAAGTTGAGAAGAAGGCCATAACATGCAGCAGGGGTGGGCAGGGACTGTAATGCTCATGTCTATCTTAGACCATCTATTAGGGGCACATCTGGACGTCCAAGAGGCTATAGCTCTCGTAAGTACAACTTTTAATAAACTCCTGTGTGCTTTTAAAAATGTTGTGCAATGAGTTTATCTTCCTCTTTCATATGATGAATGTGTGACCGGACTCTGAAGTTTCCTTAACTGATGATAACTGTGGAATATACACCTGTGGAATCCAATTAAGCAGTCTGGGTAGTGGCTGCGGTTGAGCCCATAGTGGGGAGTGAAAGCTCACTAATGCGCAGATAGACCCTGGAGGGTTTAAAATCTGGTAAGCAGATATACTTACCCTGTCTATCCTGTGGGGAGCACTGGGTGTCTTCACAAATTGAACATTGGATCAGCACACGTTTTGAGTTCACTTTATGGATGTGGAATTGGGACATTTGGACTAATAATAATAATATTTATTTTTTCCTTTTTTACATTTTCATCTTTATTGCATTATATTAGATGTTTTTTTTGCACTTTCATCATTAAGGTCATGGTTTGACAGCGCTACACGTTTTTGATTTAAATTTTTGTTATGAAGTGTATACTGTTGTGAGAGCTGCTGTCGGTCACGGATCATCCGTGTCACTTACATAATTTAATTTACTCTATATGCACTTAGCGCAATATCGCTTATTTACTACTACCACTGACATGACAGCGATTACTGCTCTCGATGACAGGGAGCAGTAGATCTCTGTCATGTCACTAGGCAGAACAGGGAAATGCCTTGTTTACATAGGCATCTCCCCGTTCTGCCTCTCCTCACCACAATCGTGGGCCACCAGCGAACATCAAGTTCGCAGAATCCACAGGCACACTCCCGAGGCGCGCGGCGGGCACGCCCGTTCTCGCTAGGCGGCAAATTCACACGTACGCCCATTTTCCTGCCCGTGCCATTCTGCCGACGTATATCGACGTGCGGCGGTCGGGAAGCGGTTAATCAAACAATTGGATTGCTTTACTAATGGCAAATAGACTGCTTACTTTGCAATGGGAGTTGCACTTTTTAAGAGAATTTTCCCCAGAGCTTAGTGTAGCACCCTCTACTTTAGGTAGGTTGCTATGGGTAGTTGTGTTTTTTTTTACAGCCATTGCAGGTAAATTTAGGCAGGCCTAGGCCTGTTTGATCTGGGGGCTGAGAGTGGTTGTCAGGTGAGTACTTACCGAGGCCGAGATGCCGAGAGTGGTTCACCCTTGCGACTAGGCGCACTCCGCCCCCTGCAGGTGATACAGGGGGTGGATGGCACGAAGAGGCACTGGCTACTAGCAGGAAGGATAGGTCTTGCAAGATGATCTTGGTAGAGCTGGACAGCTGTGTGATGACAGGAGAGATGGATGGTCGCAGGAGGATTCTCCAACAGGAACAGGTTGAGGGTCAAACACAGGTAAGTGCAGCTGTTAACAGAACACTGATAGGATACACAAGAGTCCAGAGCACAAGTAGAAGATCCAGGCAAGGAGGCAGGAGTCCAACCCAGATTACAGGCTGAGGGTCTAGCACTGTAGACAAGTAGCAAGTCCAAGGTACAAGCAGAAGGTCTGGGGCTGGAGACAAGTAGCAGGTCCGAGATGCAGGCAGAAGGTCAAGGGATGGAGACAAGAGGCAGATCTGAGTCACAAGCCGGGGGTCAAGCACAGATAGCAAGGCAGAGTCCGTTAAGCAGGCCGAGGGTCAGGTCCAGAGTAGTCAGTGTCAATCTGGGCCACAACAAGAGTTCAGATACAGGAAACAGGAAGCAGGCTCAAACAGGAAGCTGAAGACAAACCAGCAATCTGTCAGAGTATCTGGGCAGCCTTATATAGGCCAGCCAGAGTGCTGATTGGGCGTGCACTAGCGCGAGTGTGCGCACGCCGTTCCATCAGCCCGCAAACGTGCATGTGCCGAAGCGCCGTTCTGCCGCGCTTGCGGCTGTTTCTCTGACAGTGCCCCCCCCCCGAGGGGCGTACTCCGGATGCCCAAGCTGAACATCAATTCCGGATGTTCCTGGTGGAAGGTTCAGATCAGGTGTGGGGCATGCAAGTTCCTAGAGAGTTCCCAGGAATTGTCCTCAGGGGGATACCCCTTCCATTTAATCAGATACTGGAGTTGTCTACCCCTTTTCCTGCAACTCAAAATGGATTCAACTTCAAATTTGTTTTCCCCGTCCACCTTGACGGGTGGAGGAGGTAGTTATTCTCTCCCAGGGAAGGAGCTGGAAACAACAGGCTTCAATAGAGATGTATGGAATACTGGGTGTATTTTGTAGCAATCAGGCAAGGCTAATTCAAAGGCCACAGGGTTGACCATCCTCTTGATTTTAAAAGGTCCAATGAACCTTGGCCCCAACTTCCGTGAGGGAAGTGGCAATTTAAGGTTGATGGCGGATAGCCAAACTTTTTCACCAACTTTGAAGGCTGGGTTCTCCTTCCTCCCCTTATCATAATATTTCTTGTAGTTCTCCTGGGCACTTTGCATCGTTTCCTGAAGTTTCTGAAAGTTCAGCTGAACAGAGGCTATCCGGTCTTGTACAGTGGGAACAGATATCTCAGGGATGGAGTTAGGGAGAAAAGAAGGATGAAACCCGAAGTTGGACCAGAAGGGTGTTCGATTGGTAGCTGTATGAATGGGGTAGTTGTACGCAAATTCAGCGTATGGTATGAGAGAAGACCAGTCGTCCTGGGAGGCAGAGCAGAAACAACAGAGATATTGCTCCAAGGTTTGGTTTATTCTTTCCGTCTGGCCGTTTCTCTGAGGGTGGTATGCGGACGAGAGACAAATTTTTATTTCCAGGGATTTACAGAGTTCCCTCCAGAATTTGGACGTAAATTGGACGCCTCTATCCGAGACGATGCTTTTAGGTACCCCATGGAGCCTTGTGATTTCTTTAAAGAAGATCTTGGCCGTATCTGAAGCAGAGGGGGTACCCACCATGGGCAGAAAGTGTGCCATCTTAGAAAGGCGGTCGACAACGACCAGGATAGTGGTGAATCCCCCAGAGGGGGGTAGGTTGACAATGAAGTCCATGGAGACCTCTGCCCATTGCCGATCAGGCTTTACTGCGCTGGCATAGGGTGCAAGAGGCGACATAGTCCTTACAGTCCTGTCTCCAAACCGGCCACCAGAATGAACGAGAGACTAATTCTGCAGTTTTTTGTGTTCCGAAGTGGCCTGCTAACTTGTGGTCATGAAAAGTTTTTAGAGCCAGAGGTCTTGCTTCCAGTGGGACAAAGACTTTTCCCTGGGCCCAGAGCAGGTCATCGTGTCTCTCTAAGGAATGTACTTCAGGGTCGGTACATTGCCTGGATGCTGTTTTAATGGAGGTCATCAAATCAGTTTGGGTAATCAAAAGAAAATTTTTTGAAGACAAGATGGTACTGGGTTCAACTGCCTGAGAGGTTTCGGGGAAAATCCGGGAGATTGCATCTGCCTTACCATTTTTGGAGCCAGGTCTTTTGGAAATGTGGAAATTGAATCTGGAAAAGGAGAGCCCAGCGGGCTTGTCTCGGTTTTAAACGTTTTGCTGTCCTGAGGTACTCCAGATTTTTGTGATCGGTAAAGATCATGACAGGGTGAGATGCGTTCTCCAACAGGTACCTCCAATCCTCCAGGGCAAAGTTAATGGCCAACGATTCTCTGTCTCCAACATCATAATTTTTTTCTGGCGGACTTAGCTTCCATGATGCAAAGGCTACAGGGTGTAGGAGGGACTTGGGCCCCTGTCTTTGGGAGAGGATGGCCCCAGTGGCTGTCTCAGAAGCGTCTACTTCTAATACGAATGGTAGGGCTGGATCTGGGTGCTGTAAAACTGGTGCAGAGGTAAACACGGCCTTTAGTTTACTGAAGGCTTCCTGAGCTTCTTGCGACCATTGAAAACATTTGTTCCGGCGTGTCAATTGGATGATAGGTGCCACAATAGATGAGAAGCCAAGGATAAATCTCCTATAGAAATTGGCAAAGCCTATAAATCGCTGAACTCCTTTTTTATCTAATGGAACCGGCCATTTCTGGATTGCCTCGACCTTCTGTGGGTCCATTGCGACTCCGTTGGTAGAGACGATGAATCCTAGAATCTGCACAACTGTCAGGGACGTGCTGGGCTTGAACCTGGAACCTCTTCTGTGTCTGGCATTGACTCTTCCAACTGAGCTAGCTGAGATGCTGGACAGTTCCCTGCCTGATCTGCTGGATAACCTATCTGATCCATTAGACTACTCTGCTTGATGTCTTGATTACTGTTGAACTCTGAACCCCTTGCTCCTCCCATGTACTTCCTATAAAAGACATTCCAGAGATGTTGCCCCTTGCGGTTTGATCTGCTTCTGTTCCCTGATTCTGTGCTTGTATCCTGTTCCTGTGTTTGACCCGGTTACCTGACCACACTTCTGTCTCCAGTCTTGACCTCGGCTCGTTTGACCCTGCTCAGTTATCTGCCAGTCTGCCTGTTGCCAAGATTCGGCCTGGACTTTGACTACTCTCTGCCTGCCACTTATGATGTTTACCTTGATGTGTATGACCTGGCTTGTCTGACTCTGCAAACCTGCACCAGCTTACCTGTATCCTCTGCTCTGCGAGCTGCACACGCTGACCTGCATCCTTTGCAATGCAAACCTGCACCTGCTGACCTGCATCCCTGCTCTGCAAACCGGCACCTGCTGACCTGCATCCTCTGCTCTGCAAGCTGCACCTGCTGACCTGCATCCGCTGCTTCCGGAACCGGCCGTTCCAGTCTCCACTCGGCTCCACCACTCCAAGCAGTGAGGATCAGTCAGGCACCCTTACCTCACCGTGCTCTTACCACCACTGTCCCCACTCCAGTGGTCTCCGAGCCGGGGTTCTACGGGAGGTCCCTCTCCACACGTCAGGCTCACACCTAAGGTACGTTACAACAACAGTCTTTTCAAAATCACACTTCTCAGCTTTGAGATATAAATTATGTTTTTTGAGGATTGCAAGGACCTACTTGACATGGACTCGGTGTAGTTCAACAGTGGCCGAAAAGATGAGGATATCGTCCAAATAAACGATTAGGAAATCATCAAGATACTCTCGGTAAATGTTGTTTACCAGATGTTGGAAAGTGGTCGCAGCATTACAGAGCCAAAACGGCCTCACTAGGTACGTATAATGTCCAAACCTGGACCTGAAAGCAGTCTTCCATTTTCGTCCCCACCCTGAATTCGGTGGAGATTGTAAGCGCCTCGAAGATCCAGTTTGGAGAAGATTGGGGTGGATCGGAGACATTGAAATAACTCCGGGATAACAGGCAGCGGGTACCGGTTCTTAATAGTTATTTTTTTTAGCTCCCTGTAGTCGATGCATGGCCTCAGGGAACCATCTTTTTTTCCATGAAAAAGATACCGGCACCAGCTGGTGAGGAGGAAGGGCGGATAAACCCCTTTTTCAGATTTTCATCGCTGTAGGACTTGAGAGCTTTTAACTCAGTTTCAGATAGTGGGAAGATGCGGCCAAAAGGAACTTTAGAGCCGGGCAGAAGATCAATGGGGCAGTCGTAAGACCGGTGAGGTGGTAGACGGTCAGCCTGTTTGTCAAAAACGTCTCTGAACTCGAGGTATACAGGGGGGACATGCTGGAGGTTGTCAGGTACAGGTGTAACAGCAAAACAAATGGCTGGAGCTGGGGTGAAACAATGTTGAGAGCAATATTGAAAAGAGAAGGTAACTGTCAGGGACGTACTGGGCTTGAACCTGGGACCTCTTCTTCTTTGTCTGGCATTGACTCTTCCCACTGAGCTATCTGGGATGCTGGACAGTTCCCTGCCTGATCTGCTGGATAACCTATCTGATCCATTAGACTACTCTGCTTGGTGTCCTGATGGCTGTTGAACCCTCCCTGAACCCCTTGCTCCTCCCATGAACTTCCTATAAAAGGCGTTCCAGAGATGTTGCCCCTTGCGGTTTGACCTACTTCTGTTCCCTGAGTTCCTGATTCTGTGCCTGTGTTTGACCCGGCTTCCTGACCACGCTTCTGTCTCCAGTCCTGACCTTGGCTCGTTTGACCCTGCTCAGTTATCTACCAGTCTGCCTGTTGCCAAGATTCGGCCTGGACTTTGACTACTCTCTGCCTGCCACTTATGATGTTTACCTTGAGGTGTATGACCCGGCTTGTCTGACTCTGCAAACCTCATCCTTTGCAATGCAAACCTGCACCTGCATCCCTGCTCTGCAAACCGGCACCTGCTGACCTGCATCCTCTGCTCTGCAAGCTGCACCTGCTGACCTGCATTCTCTTCTCTGCAACCTGCACCTGCTGACCTGCTTCTGGAACCAGCCGTTCCAGTCTCCACTCGGCTCCACCACTCCAAACAGTGAGGATCAGACAGGCACCCTTACCTCACCGTGCTCTTACCACCACTGTCCCCACTCCAATGGTCTCTGTGCCAGGGTTGTACGGGAGGTCCCTCTCAGTATGTCACGCTCACACCTAAGGTACGTTACAGTATCAAACCGCCATGCCTGAGCCTGCAGGAGATACCTCGACTATGGACAATGTCTATCAACATCTTACAGCTCTCACTCAGATCGCGAAGTCTCTGCAGGGCAGCCACGTCCGAGTGGATAAGCAGACACAAACTCAAGCCACCTCTGCAGATTCATCTCCAACCCCAACTTCCTCTATTGGAATGATACCATCCCCTGAGCCCAGGGTCCCTGTTCCTGAGAAGTTTTTTGGGGATCGGAGTAAATTCCGGGCGTTTCGCAACGCATGTGAACTTTACTTTTCGTTGCTACCTCTGACTTTCATCTGAAGCCACCAAGGTGGGCTTCGTTATCGCTCTGCTGCAGGGGGAACCTCAAGCTTGGGCCCATCATCTACTTGAAGTCCGCCATGTATTTCTAGACTCTCTGCCCTCTTTTCTTGATGCCATGGCCCGACTTTATGACGATCTGCAGCGGACTTCTACTGCCGATTCTGCTCTCCATGCGCTCCAGCAAGGCCGCCGAGCGCTCGAGGACTATGTGACTGATTTCGGACGCTGGAGCGCGGATAACCAGTGGAACGAGGCGGCTCTGCGGCATCAGTTTTGTCTTGGTCTCTCTGAAAGCTTGAAGGACGAGTTAGCATGGGTCGGTGTTCCTGATGTTCTAGAAACTTGAATTACTTTGTCTATCCAGATAGACCGACTACTCCGGGAGCGCAGAGCAGAAAGGTCTACACAGCAGCTCCGCCCAGCTTGGATGCTACCCCGGATACTAGCCCCTGTGTACCCTACCAGTGTCAGTAAGGTTCCAACTGAACCCTCATCCCTCAACCAGACCTGTACCGTCAAGCCAGGGCAGCTTAGAGTAATGAAACTTTCCCTATCGGCCAAGGAACGACTTAGTCGGCTGCAGAATTATCTATGCCTGTATTTATACTGGTTATCTACTGATTATTGCTTATCAGGTCCTAGGACCAGCAAATCACCGGTCCTTTGGATTTTCTTGTATATTGTATGTTGTGTGTTGATCAGCAAATAATCAGAGACCCAGGGCTAAGAAGACTCCCAGGATTTCTATAGAGCTGCTGCAGAGCTTTTTGCAGAGTCTTGATTTCTGCCCCCCTTTGTCCTCCGATTCTCATGGCTTACCTCATTCTTTTCTGTAGCCGTGGCCGGATTTTGCAGAGCGCTGCCGAGTTTAACCATTCAGCCGTTCACAACGCAGCTGAGCTCAGCCGAGGATTGCAGAGGACCACCGAAGTGCTCCGCTGTTGATCGGTGTCTGCTTTGATCACGAGTGCGGTCCCGGTGCACTCCGACCAGGGGGCACGCTGACAGTTCCTCCACTGTCCTCCTTCCCCAGGCCCGCGAGTCCGTAGACCTGGCCTCTCCTCTCTGCACTTTTGGCTCGGTTTGCGTGGACAGTCCTCCACTTACTGCACCGCAGTTCACCCAGCAGTTACATTCCACCTATTGAACCCGGCAGCATCCAGCATCCAGCAGCATGCTCACTCAAGGCCCAGACTCCGGGAGCAGAGGGCAGATCAGGTCAGTGTCAATAATATTGGTATAATCCGTAGTCCTTCTTTAGCGTTATTATTTGATGTCTGGCGATTTAGACAATATTAGGAACAATTATGCGCTGGCATAGGCATAGGTAGTATAGCAACCTAGCAGCATAGCAGTAAAGGCAACCTAAGTAGTATTAACAGGCATTAATAGACCTCAATATTGCCGTCCAGCTCTGTCCAACTTCCACCATTCATTGCTGCAGCATGTTTTTCTCAGTCAGCAGCCATCTTGGTCAGCAGCTCCTCCCCCCACCTTTTGCCTCACCAGTATTTTTCAATGTTTTTGTTCCACTGAAGAAAAAAAAATGTCCTTAAAAAAAAAACGCTAACGTGGGAAAACGCTATTGCAAAAACATTGAAAATAGCTGAAAAAAGTTGAAAAACTCACTACAAAGCTACTGGCGTTTTTATAACGTTATTTTAACGTCCAGTATGCATGAGGCCTAACTCTTACAGGAGAGAATTTCCCTTCCTAGGGGTATATTTCCTCTAACTTCCTGTTGACTCCCTCCATTTTGTAAGTAGCAGTCATTTGTAAGTCGGATGTTTGAAAGTAGGGGACCGCCTGTATATACAATGGCCTGCCCTATATACTCTGCAGAAAATTGGGCCTTAGGTGTTGGTGGTACCAGAACACTGTAAGCCCTCACAGTTACTCTTGGTGAGCGCTGGAATGGGTCTTGCTGTGAAATATTATATCAAGAATTGTAATTACATGCCACTATTAAACAGGGGCAGAAAAATTGGGCCTTAGGCAGTGGTGGTGGCACAACAATATAAAGCCTCACAGTTACTCTTGGTGGGCGCAGGAACAGGCCCTGCTGTGAAATATTAGATCAAAAATTTTAATTACGCGCCCCTGTTAAACAGGGACAGAAAGATTGGGCCTTAGGCGGGGGTGGTGGTGTCACAACACTGCAACCCCTCACAGATACTCTAGTTGAGCACAGGAACAAGCCCTGCTGTGAAATATTACAGCAAAAATTGGGCCTTAGGCAGTGGTGGTGGTGCCCTGAACCAAAAATATTCTTAGAAGCTAGCATCATCAAGATTGAGGAGGAATAGGATAGTCACTCAGCATAGGCAGTCTTCAAGGGATCCCACATCTGTAGAAAAATTTATCGGGTTACATCAGCATCCGGTGCTTGGTAGCTGGTGATTAGAGTTGAGCTTTATGTTTGAGTCGAACATGAGTTTGACTCGAACATTGGCTGTTCGCCCAAGCGCCGAACAGCGAACAATTTGGGGTGTTCGCGGCAAATTAGAAAAATCCGCGGAACACCCTTTAAAAGTCTATGGGAGAAACCAAAAGTGTGAATTTTAAAGGTTAATATGCAAGTTATTGTCATAAAAAGTGTTTGGGGACCTGCCCCAGGGAACATGTATCAATGCAAAAAATAGTTTTAAAAACTGCCGTTTTTTTCGGGAGCAGTGATTTTAATATTGCTTCAAGTGAAACAATAAAAGTGAAATATTCCTTAAAATTTCGTACCTGGGGGTGTGTATAGTATGCTTGTAAAGTAGCGCATGTTTCCCGTGTTTAGAACTGTCCCTGCACAAAATGAAATTTCTAAAGGGGAAAAAAAAGTTATCTAAAACTACTCGTGGCTATTAATGAATTGCCGGTCCGGGCAATACAGATCAAAGTCATTGAAAAAAACGGCAGGGGTCCCCCCCCAGTCCATTACCAGGTCCATGGGTCTGGTATGAATATTAAGGCGCCATTTTTTCTTTTTCGTACATCACGGGACACAGAGCGACTTAGTCATTACTAATGGGTTATATAGATTACCTTCAGGTGCTGGCACTGGCCACTTCCAAACCGGAAGTACCCTCCCCTATATAAGCCCCTCCCATCCGGGAGCACCTCAGTTTTTTGCCAGTGTCTAAGGTGTTGGCCAAAGAGTAACATGTGTTTTCACTGGGCTTGCGTACAGGTTCTTTTGGGCCTTAGTAAGCTGTTCCGGATCCCACCAAAAAAGCTTCATAGCTAAACGGTCGGTACCCGGGCCTTGCAGCAGAAGAGCAAGGTTTTGCCTGTAATCCCTCTCTTAGGAGGGCTGGACCCTGGGATCCAGAGCTCTGGTCATACCCACGACCAAGATGTTGTCTGTGCAGGGTGCTATACAGGTCCAGGGGAGTGGAATCCTTGGGAACCCGGTCCCTGAAGGTTTAATTACAATGCCTGCCGTGATAGGTGAAGTTTGGGCTTCTGTGGGCCAAACAGAGTCCTGCGGCGGGGATCAGGTAAGTGGGGGCCCCCAGGAACTTGGTTATATTGGGGGACCCCAAGCCTAATTTGTCTTTCTGTCTGTTACCTAACGGTATTCCCGCTAATATCTGTGTATGCCTGTAACTACTGAAAATGTAAAATTTTAATAGTAGTCAAGAAAAAAAAAAAAAAAGAGGACCGCGGTACCTGTGTTAAACCACTAGAGGCCGCTGTGGTCCATTTTTCTTGTCATGTGGATCTTTGGTTTTTTCTCAAGTCAAAAGATCCAGGCATTTGGTAAGTTTCTCTGTGGGAATCCACTTCCTCTGCCCTGTTGCTGCGCTCATCCACCGCACAGGCCCTCCGGCAAAAAGGGCCCTGGCTCCTAGTCCCTGTTTGGTTTAGAAAAGGGCGCCAATGGCGCACGGGCGCGTGTGCGGGCGCGTGCACGCGCCTCCTATGAAAAAAAAAAGGGGCGGGGCGAGTGGATGACGCTCGATGCGCGCCACGGCGCTTCTGCGCATGTGCAGGCGTCCCAGCTTGTATAAAGACACAGTACAAGTGTCAGCTGGATGCAAACAGAGCTAGCAACAAACAGTGGCACACAGAGGCGGTTGATGCAGGCATCCCCATAGAAAGGCACTTTAGTGGACACCAGCTGGTATATAGCAGCAACTGTGTTAGACTATTACCAGCAAAATTGGTGTATGACGACGGGAATACCTCAGCTTTGTGCTTAAAGGATATGTCGTCCAGACGCTCCGGAAATAAGTCTTTCAGGAAGCCAAAGGGGTCTCCATCGGGCTCTGAGGATATTGGGCATGCTTGTACTGCACCAATCTCCCCTGAGAATTCAGAGGTCAGTAGCCGTAGAAACCCCGCAGGAGTGCCTGGTGCTGTGGCTGTCCCCAGTCCACCTGCTCCTGTATATATAACAGAGGAGGTTTTATCCTCAACTCTGGGAGGATTGGAAGAGAGATTAACAGCATTGATCGCTGCTTCCCTGTCACAGGGAAAGCGCGTCCGATCTCCGTCTCCTCCTTCAGAGTGCCTGTTAGTGGAGGAACAGCCCCACACAGGGATCGACCTACCTGAAGGGGATCAGGATGAGGTTGATTCAGTTATGGAGGAATCAACAGTGGAAGAACCTTTCTCAGAATCTCAGGCTGAAAGATTATGGGTTCAGTCTCTGACTAACATGGTCCGATCAGCATTTAAAATGCCTCTGGCGGAACCACCATCCACTACGGTTTCCTCGCTGGGGTCGCTAAAAGCTCCCCAGGCTGTCTGTTCCTTCCCAATCCACCCTTTATTAGAAGGGCTTATTTACCAGGATTGGGAGCATCCTGATAAAATATTTGCTCCCCCCAAGAGATTTCCGGTGATCTATCCCATGGAGGATAAGTTCATAAAAAAATGGAGGGTCCCTACAGTGGACGCAGCCATCTCTTCTGTGAACAAATCACTGACATGTCCAGTAGATAATGTTCCAATGTTCAAAGACCCAATAGATAAAAAATTGGAGTCTTTACTAAAATCTGCTTTCTCTACAGCAAGCATGGTGACACAACCTGCGGTAGCAGCGATTGGAGTCTGCCAAGCAGTGAAAGATCAGTTGAAACAAGTCTTAAGGGACTTACCGGATCAGCAGGCTCTTGCCCTAGCTGACCTGCCTAGAGCCTTGTGTTTTGCGGTGGACGCCATAAAGGATACAATCCAACAGGCCTCCCGCTTTACGCTGTCTGTAGTACATATGCGTAGGCTTCTGTGGTTCAAAAACTGGTCTGCTGAAGCTCCCTGTAAGAAACTGCTGGTTAGCTTCCCATTTCATGGAGAACGCTTATTTGGAGAAGATCTGGACAAACATATCCAGAAAATTTCTGCCGGTAAAAGTTCACTCTTACCGGTTAAGAACAAGAGTAGAAGTCCTTCTTTTAAGAGGCCTACTTCTCCAGTCCCGGGCACATCGGCTGTGAAGCAGTTCCGACGGCCTCCGCGGTCAAATTCAGGGGGCAGAAATCAGGGACAATCACAGGGTAACAAGAAGCCCTGGATTAAGAGAGGTACAAAACCTCCCCCCAAGTCATGAAGCGTTGCCCCCACTCAATCGGGTGGGGGGAAGGCTTCAGTTGTTCACAGAGACCTGGCGGGACACCATCAGAGACAGATGGGTGCTCTCCGCAGTAAGTCTGGGATACAAGCTGGAGTTAAAAGGCACTCCTCCTGCCCAATTTATGAGGTCAAACGTGGCAAGAGATCCCCAGAAGAGAGGATCCCTCCTTCTGGCACTAGAACAACTATTGCTCCAAGGTGTAATCATGAAGGTTCCCCTGGAAGAAAGCGGATTCGGGTTTTACTCGAACCTTTTCACAGTCCCCAAACCAAATGGGGACGTTAGGCCCATATTAAATCTAAAAGGGCTAAACAAGTTCCTAAATATCAGGACTTTTCGGATGGAGTCGATCCGATCGGTGGCCACCGCCCTACAAGGGCAGGAATGGTTAGCCTCGATCGACATAAGGGATGCTTATCTGCATATTCCCATCTTTCCGGCCCACCAGAAATTTCTACGCTTTGCGGTAGAAGGGCGCCATTTTCAGTTCAGAGCCTTACCTTTCGGTCTGGCCACAGCACCACGAGTGTTCACAAAGGTTCTGGCCCCACTATTGGCCAATCTAAGAACACAAGGTGTAACGATAATGGCATATCTAGACGACCTGCTACTAATAGACCACTCAGTGGAAAAACTGGAAGTAGCTATTGTGAGGGGGTTAGCTCGGCAGCGGGTGTGTGTGACCCCCGGGATGGGCTCCCCACACAAAAACAGGCCCAGCAAACGGAGGTTGTGGTTTTCAAAATCAAAAAAAGGTGCGGTTTATTTTCTATTTACAGTGACAAAACACAGCAAAGCCAAAAGAAACATAAACAAAATAAATCCTGGTCAACTTGACCTCTGACTAAACATACAGGTTTCCTAACTAACAACTGGGATCAGCCTAGTGCTGTCCTAGTCCCTAAGTCCCTGGTTTTAAATGTCCAAGCAAATAGCCACACAGGCTTTGTCTCACCGCACAGGGGTTCACTCTCCCTAGACAGTCCACACAGGTCTGGGTCCAGGCATGAGCAAACACCTAATGAATCTGGGAGTTTTTATAGAGGCCTAAATGAGCTGACAAGCTTCAGCTGGTCTCATCAACTCCCTGTCTGCACGACGCCCCACACTCTCCCTAGAGGTATGAGTCATCCATGAGCCCACTAGCCTCAGCTGGGCTTATACAACTCTCCACCTAGTTGTATAAGTCGGCGTAAAGCCTGAATCTGGGCGAAATATATCTACCCCCCTGGATGCAACCAGGTGACTTTACCTTCCTGCTGTCACATACCCCCCCCTCTTGTTTTAACCTCGGGGTTGGAACACCAGCAATCAGGCATTCATGTACTCGAGACAAAGCATCCACATTCCCCATTTGAACGCCAGGGCGATGCTTTACTGTGAAGTTGAATTCCTGGAGGGCCAGGAACCACCTATTCACTCTTCTATTTGTTTCCTTGTTTTGAGCCATCCACTTTAACGGAGCGTGATCCGTAACCATGTCAAAGTGCCTACCTAGCAGGTAGTACCGAAGGGAATCTAGAGCCCACTTCACCGCTAAACACTCCTTTTCAACGGTGGCGTAATTTACCTCATGGGACTTCAACTTCCTGCTGAGGTAAATGACTGGGTGCTCTTCCCCGTTCCAGACCTGGGACAATACTGCTCCTAACCCCACATCTGACGCATCACTTTGTACGACAAAGTCTTTAGAGAAGTCGGGTGAGTACAACACTGGCTGGCTACATAAGGCTTGTTTCAAGAATTGGAATGCTGCCTCAGCCTCGGGGGTCCATTTAATCATGACCGACCCTTTCCCCTTCGTTAGGTTGGTTAGGGGCACAGCCTTAGAAGCAAAGTGGGGAATGAATCGCCGATAATACCCAGCGATTCCCAGAAAGGCTCGTACCTGCTTCTTGCTGTTGGGACGTGGCCAACTCTGGATGGCCTCGACTTTGTTGAGTTGGGGTTTTATTACTCCCCTCCCAATGGTGTACCCAAGATATTTGGCCTCCTTCTGCCCAATGGTACACTTCTTGGGGTTAGCCGTAAACCCCGCTTCCCGAACAGAGTCCAGGACTGCTTGCACTTTTGGCAGATGTGAGGCCCAATCTGTGCTATAGACAATTACGTCATCCAGGTAAGCCGCAGCATACTTCCGATGGGGCCTCAGCATCTGGTCCATTTTCCGCTGGAATGTGGCCGGCGCATTCTGTAACCCGAACGGCATTCTTTTATATTGGAACGCCCCGTCTGGGGTTACAAATGCGGTTTTCTCTTTGGCCAATTTGGCCAGGGGGATTTGTCAATACCCTTTTGTGAGGTCAAGAGTCGTCATGTATCGGGCTGTTCCCAGCCGGTCGATCAACTCATCTATACGTGGCATGGGGTAGGTGTCAAATTTTGTAACTTTGTTCAACTGACGAAAATCGTTACAAAATCGCCAGCTCCCATCCGGTTTAGGCACCAACACAATGGGACTAGACCAATCACTTTTTTCGTCTCCTCTATCACCCCTAAGTTCAGCATTTTCTGTACTTCCTCCCGTATTGCCTCCCGTCGGGCCTCTGGGATCCGATAGGGTTTTAACTTCACCCTTTCACCGGGCGGGGTAATGATGTCATGCTCTACCCCAGATGTTTGTCCCGGCAGCTCAGAGAATACCTCCTTGTTGCGAAGCACAAACTCCTTAACCTCCTGTTGTTGGGGTTGTGACAAGGTGGCTGCTATTCCAACCTCAGGAATCACGCAACCAGTTTGAGCTGGTGACCAAGTGTCTGCGACTAGGGACTCTCTATCCCTCCAGGCTTTCAACAGATTAACGTGATAGATCTGTTCGGGCTTTCGCCTTCCTGGTTGTCTGACCTTGTAATTCACTTCGCTCACTTTTTCCATTATCTCGTAGGGGCCTTGCCATTTGGCAAGGAATTTACTTTCAACCGTAGGGACAAGTACCAGTATCCTATCCCCCGGGGAAAAGGTACGGGTCTTGGCTCCACGGTTGTACACTCTCTGCTGTGCTAACTGCGCTTGGGCCAAATGTTCCTTCACGATGGGCATTACCTGTGCAATTCGGTCTTGCATCAGGGCGACATGCTCAATCACACTCCTGTGGGGAGAACTCTCACTTTCCCAAGTTTCCTTGGCAATATCCAACAGCCCTCTTGGGTGTCTCCCATACAGTAACTCAAAGGGGGAGAATCCCGTAGAGGATTGGGGCACCTCCCTAATAGCAAACATCAGATAAGGAAGTAGACAGTCCCAATCCTTTCCATCTCTATCCACCACTTTCTTCAACATTTGTTTTAGGGTTTTGTTGAATCTTTCAACCAGCCCATCGGTTTGGGGGTGATACACCGATGTACGTAATTGCGTCACTTTGAACAATTTACACAGCTCCTTCATAACCCGGGACATAAAGGGTGTACCTTGGTCCGTAAGCAGTTCTTTACAAATACCCACCCGGCTAAACACAAGAGATAGCTCTTTGGCTATGGTTTTGGCCGAGGTATTTCGGAGAGGGATCGCTTCTGGATAACGGGTGGCATAGTCCATTATAAGTAATATGTACTGGTGCCCCCTAGCGGACTTGATTATAGGACCTACCAAATCCATTGCGATCCTCTCAAACGGGACCTCAATGATGGGTAGAGGGACCAGCGGGCTACGGAAATGTGGCATCGGGGCCGACCTCTGACACACAGGGCAGGAGGAACAATAATTTTCTATGTCCTTCATCACCCCCGGCCAATAGAATCTCTGTAATACCCTCTCTCGGGTTTTCTCTGTCCCCAGATGACCTCCAAGAATGTGCCCATGGGCCAACTCCAACACCAACTTCCTGTAAGGTTTGGGCACCACAAGCTGCTCAACGGTTTCTTCTGCCCTTTTTGCCACCCGATACAGTAGGTCCTTCTCTACGCTGAAGTATGGGTAAGTGCAGGTATTATCTGGGTTCACTACCTCGCCATCTATTTTCACTACGTTTTCCCGTGCCTTTATTAGGGCGGGGTCTTTCAACTGTTCTGTGGCAAAGTTTTCCCTGTGAACCTCAAGATCAGAAAACTCCACAGACGGTAGGTTTTCGTCTGAGGAGGTGGGCTCCTCTCCAGTTTCTTGAGTCTCCCCTGCCAATACTGATAAGGGAAATTCCGGAGAGTCCTCACCACTCTCAGGGGAGTTCTGGCTATCACATTCCTGGTACATAGGGGCACCAGTGGGGGGCTCAGGATCATCCCACAGTTCCCAGAACTTCGGAAAATCCCTTCCCACAATGGCGTCATGCGGTAACTGAGATACTAAGCCCACTGGATGAGAGAGGGTACCTTTGGGGGTCTCGAAACACACTGTAGTCACTGGATACTCTCGGGTGTCCCCATGTACACAAATAACAGCTACCTTGCTATTCCCAGAGACCTCTGTTTTAACTAACTCAGCCTTTATCAGGGTCACAAGGCTACCTGAATCCAGCAATACCACAACATTTCTACCATTAACACACATTTTGCATAAATGTTTCTCAGTTCCTCGAATGGCAGTGCATGCGACTGTCGCACACAGCGACTGACGTCTGCCCGTCAGAAAGTCACACTGCATGGGTTCCTCCACAACCGGGCAATTGGCTGCAATATGTCCCGCTTGCCGGCAGCGGTAGCAAACGATCCTTCTTGCCGCCTCTTGAGCCGCTGATTTCCCAGGCTGTTCTCGCCAAACTTGGGGTAGAGCTCCCACCCTCTCACTCTCTCCACCCTCACCCCTTGGAATCCTCTTATCCGCCCCTGGGGATGGTCTGGTCTTAGGGTGGAAAGTCCGAGTGTCTCTGGAAGAGGCCGTCAGGTTCTCTGTAGCCAAGTATTTCTCCACACGATCCACAAGACCATCGGCCGTCTCTGGGTCTCCATGGCTTACCCACTTTTGGATGGCAGTAGGAAGAGCTCTCAAAAACCGATCCATTACAACACGTTCCACAATCTTTGGTGCGGACAAAGTCTCTGGCTGTAGCCACTTTCTGCTCAGGTGAATGAGATCATACATTTGAGACCTGGGGGGTTTTCCAAGCTGGAAAGTCCAGTTATGCACACGCTGAGCCCGGACAGCCTGGGTGACACCCAGCCTTGCCAATATTTCAGCTTTTAGCATCACATAGTCTTTTGCTTGGTCAGGCTCTAGGTCATAGTAAGCCTTCTGCGATTCACCAGTTAACAGAGGAGCCACCAGTCCAGCCCACTGCTCCTCAGGCCACTTTTCTCTTTCAGCAGTCCTTTCAAATGTGGTCAAAAATACCTCTGGATCATCCTCTCCAGTCATTTTTGTCAATAAACGACTCACCCCAAAGGACGCGGTATTAGTGGGACGGCTTTCCTCACTGGTCTGCGGACGTTGCTGCATTACTGCTTCCATTTGTTGTAGTCTCTGCTCTTGCTTCTGTAACAGGTCTATGAAGCGGGCCTCAGATTGCTGCTGGGCTTGTTGCTGAGCTTCCAGACTCTGTTGGTGAGCTTGCTGCTGGGCTGCAAGGCTCTGTTGATGAGCTGCAAGGCTCTGTTGATGAGCTGCAAGGCTCTTTTGCAAACCTGCATTTGTCTGCTGTTGATTGGCATTTGCTAGAGCCAGCTGCTTCAGTATCTCCTCCATGCTGGCTTAAAAAAAAACTGCCCGCATTCTCCACCAACTGTGAGGGGGTGAGCTCGGCAGCGGGTGTGTGTGACCCCCGGGATGGGCTCCCCACACAAAAACAGGCCCAGCAAACGGAGGTTGTGGTTTTCAAAATCAAAAAAAGGTGCGGTTTATTTTCTATTTACAGTGACAAAACACAGCAAAGCCAAAAGAAACATAAACAAAATAAATCCTGGTCAACTTGACCTCTGACTAAACATACAGGTTTCCTAACTAACAACTGGGATCAGCCTAGTGCTGTCCTAGTCCCTAAGTCCCTGGTTTTAAATGTCCAAGCAAATAGCCACACAGGCTTTGTCTCACCGCACAGGGGTTCACTCTCCCTAGACAGTCCACACAGGTCTGGGTCCAGGCATGAGCAAACACCTAATGAATCTGGGAGTTTTTATAGAGGCCTAAATGAGCTGACAAGCTTCAGCTGGTCTCATCAACTCCCTGTCTGCACGACGCCCCACACTCTCCCTAGAGGTATGAGTCATCCATGAGCCCACTAGCCTCAGCTGGGCTTATACAACTCTCCACCTAGTTGTATAAGTCGGCGTAAAGCCTGAATCTGGGCGAAATATATCTACCCCCCTGGATGCAACCAGGTGACTTTACCTTCCTGCTGTCACACTATTCACAAGACAATCAAGTATCTGGAATATCACGGTTGGATTATCAACCGGGACAAGTCAGCTCTAAGACCAGTCAAAAGTCTGGAATACTTAGGGCTAAGGCTGGATTCAAATCAGAGAAAGATTTTCTTACCTCCAGAGAAGGTGTCGTCTTTAAAAAATTTGACCCACTTAGTGGGTACAAAAAGAAAACCATCCATACGCCTGTGCATGAGGCTGCTGGGAAAAATGGTGGCTTCATTCGAAGCGGTACCCTACGGTCAATTCCATTCAAGGAATTTGCAAAGGGCCATACTGTCAGCCTGGAACAAAAAAGTTCAGGCTTTAGACTTACCAATGTCCCTGTCCCCTTCCGTTCGCAAGAGCCTCCATTGGTGGTTGGTGCCCCAGAATCTGGAAAGAGGGAAACCCTTCAGTCCGGTTTCTTGGAAGGTGGTCACTACAGATGCCAGCCTCATAGGCTGGGGGGCAGTACTGGAGCAATTGTCTCTCCAGGGCAAGTGGTCAGAAGCAGAAAAGGCCCTGCCCATCAATCTCTTAGAGATACGAGCAGCCCGGTATGCCCTAGTAGCATGGACATCCAAACTCCAAGGGTCCCCTGTCAGAATTCAATCAGACAATGCTACGGCAGTGGCATATATCAATCACCAGGGTGGCACCAGGAGTCGTGCAGCCCAGAGGGAAGCAAATTGCAACCTGGAGTGGGCAGAAAGATATGTCCCAGCCATATCCGCGGTTTTCATCCCAGGAGTGGAAAATTGGAGAGCGGACTTTCTAAGTCGCCAACAATTATGCCCGGGGGAATGGTCTCTTCACCCCGAGGTTTTCCAGGCAATATGCCAGCGGTGGGGAACACCGGATGTAGATCTGCTAGCATCCAGATTCAACGCAAAGGTGGACAGATTTGTGTCTCACACAAGGGATCCCCTAGCTTGCGGCTCGGATGCCCTAGTGTTCCCTTGGGATCAGTTCAAGCTGATATATGCATTCCCACCGCCACAATTGTTACCGCGATTACTCCGCAGAATCAGGGTAGAAAAGAAACCAGTGATTCTGGTGGCTCCAGCGTGGCCCCGAAGGGCATGGTACGCGGAGATTGTAAAAATGTCAGTGAGGAGTCCTTGGACCCTCCCACATCGTCCGGACCTGCTGTCGCAAGGACCGATATACCACCCTTCCTTACCAGCCCTAGGTTTGACGGCCTGGCTATTGAAGCCCACATTCTGAAAAAGAGAGGGCTCTCTAATTCTGTGGTATCTACCATGATCAATGCCAGGAAGCCGGTATCCAGGCAGATCTATTATAGGATCTGGAAGGCGTACATTACGTGGTGTGAGGCCAAGAAATGGCATCCACGTAAGTACGTGATAGGTAGGATTTTGGACTTCCTACAGTGGGCTGTAGATAGGAAGCTGGCCTTGAGTACTATCAAGGGTCAGATTTCGGCCTTGTCAATATTTTTTCAAAGGCCCTTGGCTTCGCATTCACTAGTCAAAGCTTTCATACAAGGAGTGATGCGTATTAGCCCTCCGGTTAGTATTCCCATATGTCCATGGGACTTAAACCTGGTTCTGTCGGTTCTACAAAAACAACCGTTTGAACCATTGGAACACATTTCCTTGGTTCTTCTCACCAGGAAATTGATTTTCTTAGTAGCCATTTGTTCGGCTAAAAGAGTATCGGAATTAGCCGCCTTGTCCTGTAAGGAGCCATATCTGGTTGTCCATAAGGACAGGATAGTATTACGTCCTCATCCAGCCTTTCTTCCTAAGGTGGTATCGAGGTTTCATTTGAACCAAGATGTGGTTCTTCCTTCTTTTTTCCCCAAACCTAGCTCGGTAGAGGAAAAGTTATTACATTCTTTGGATGTAGTAAGAGCAGTTAAAGCTTATCTTAAAGCCACTGCTCAGATTCGCAGAACGGATACTTTGTTTATTCTGCCGGAAGGCCCCAGAAAGGGTCAGGCAGCATCAAAATCTACTTTAGCCAAGTGGATTCGACAGGTCATAATACAAGCCTATGGCTTGAGAAACAGACCGCCTCCGTTCAAAGTTAGGGCGCACTCCACAAGAGCAGTTGGAACTTCATGGGCAGTGCATCACCAGGCCTCCCTGGCTCAAGTATGTAAGGCCGCAACATGGTCTTCGGTACACACGTTTACTAGATTCTACCAGGTAGACGTTAGAAGTCAGGAGGATGTCGCCTTTGGGCGCAGTGTGTTGCAGGCCGCAAAAGATCCTCATGCCTGATGGCGCCCAGCTTATGTATCCCTCCCCTCATTTGGCATTGCTTTGGGACGTCCCATTAGTAATGACTAAGTCGCTCTGTGTCCCGTGATGTACGAAAAAGAAAAAGGGATTTTTATAACAGCTTACCTGTAAAATCCTTTTCTTGGAGTACATCACGGGACACAGAGCTCCCACCCCTCTTTTTGGGACACTTATTGCTTTGCTACAAAACTGAGGTGCTCCCGGATGGGAGGGGCTTATATGGGGGAGGGTACTTCCGGTTTGGAAGTGGCCAGTGCCAGCACCTGAAGGTAATCTATATAACCCATTAGTAATGACTAAGTCGCTCTGTGTCCCGTGATGTACTCCAAGAAAAGGATTTTACAGGTAAGCTGTTATAAAAATCCCTTTTTTTACGCCAGGAGAAAGCCGGGGGTTACCCAATGAGGACGGGTGACCCCGCCCCCTCTTACGCATCATGGGAGTTTCGTTCCTCGCTGGAGAATGAGTGGAGACTGGAGCGTCGCTGGAGAATGGATCATCGTTGGACATCGAGAGACAGGATTACATCGCTGGACAGACATCGAGAGACTGGATTACATCGCTGGAATAAATTTTTACCATTTTCACACTTTTTCTTTGTAAAATGCTAGGGGTACAATGTACCCCTTACCAATTCACATAGGGGGGGGGCGGGATCTGGGGGTTCCAGATTCCGATAAGCCCCCCACCCACAAACCCCCACAACCACCGGGCAAGGGTTGTGGGGATGAGGCCCTTGTCCCCATCAACATGGGGACATCCTCCCCATGTTGAGGGCATGAGGCCTGGTACAGTTCAGGAGGGGGGGGCGCTCTCTCCCCCCCTCTTTTCCTGCGGCCAGCCAGGTTGCGTGCTCAGATAAGGGTCTGGTATGGATTCTTGGGGGGAACCCCACGCCATATTTTTTTTTACATTTTGGTGCGGGGTTCCCCTTAATACCCATACCAGACCTGAAGGGCCTGATATGGAATTTGGGGGGTACCCCCACGCTTTTTTTGGGGTTCCCCTTAATATTCATTCCAGACCCAAAGGGCCTGGTAATGGACTGGGGGGGTGAACCCGTGCCGTGGTTTTTAATGACTTTGATCTGTATTGCCGGGACCGACAATTCATTAATAGTAGTTTTAAATGACTTTTTCCTTTAGAAACTACATTTTGTGCAGGGACAGTTCTAAACACGGGAAACATGCGCTACTTTACAGGCATACTATACACACCCCCGGTACGTAATTTTAAAGGAATATTTCAATTTTATTGTTTCACTTTAACCACTTAACGACCGCCCCATGTACATATATGTCGGCAAAATGGCACCGACAGGCACAATCACATACCTGTACGTGATTGCCTTCGTATGGGTGGGGGGTCCAATCGGACCCCCCTCCGGTACATGCATCAGTCGGTATCGATTCGGGAGTGATCCGTGATGAGGGGGCGGCCATTGGTTTCTGGCCACCCCCTTGCGATCGCTCCCGGCGAATGAGATGCTTCCCCTGCCTGTGTAATGTAAACACTGGCAGGGGAAGTGATGTAAACTCTCCATGCGGCGCTCTATTCGTCCGAAGCCGCCGAGGAGAGAAGACATCAGGTTAGTGCACTAACAGTACACTGACACCAGGACACATAGGCACACAATCCACCCCACAGTCACCTCCAGATCACCCCCCAGATCACCCCCCAGGTCCCATTCAGTGTCACCGATTGCAGTGATAATTTATTTACTGATAACTGCAATCAGTGACATTTGTGATAGTAAAAGTGTCAGGGCAGTTAGTGTTATGTCCCTTTAGGTCCAGGGTAGCCCCCTAACCCCCCCTAATCAAGGTTTAACCCCTTGATCGCCCCCCAGGTAACCCTTTCACCCCCTATCACCAGTGTCACTAAGCGATCGTTTTTCTGATCACTGTATTAGTTATGCGGGTGCCGCTAGGTAGCCAGTTATTTTTTTAGGTTCGCCGCCAGGTTTTTATAGCGTCAGGTACCCCCATATATTATCTAATAAAGGTTTTAACCCCCTGATTGCCCCTAGAGTTAACCCTTTCACCAGTGATCACCGTATAAGTGTCACTGGTGACGCTGGTTAGCCAGTTAGTTATTTAGGTTCCCCGTCAGGTTTTTATATAGCGTCAGGGCACCCGCCGTATATAACCCAATAAAGGTTTAACCCCCTGATCGCCCGGCGGATGATATCAATTAGGTTTTAGCATCCGAGAGGGTCTGCGTCACACCCCAGGCAGCGTCAGGTTAGTGCCAGTAACGCTAACACCCACGCGCAAAGCATACACCTCCCTTAGTGATATAGTATCTGAACAGATCAATATCTGATCAGATCTATACTAGCGTCCCCAGCAGTTTAGGGTTCCCAAAAACGCAGTGTTAGCGGGATCAGCCCAGATACCTGCTAGCACCTGCGTTTTGCCCCTCCGTCCAGCCCAGGCCACCCAAGTGCAGTATCGATCGATCACTGTCACTTACAAAACACAAGCCTGATCCCTGTGACTCCAGTGCTGTAGGAGGTGATTTCACCACCACAGTTAAAAAAAAGAGCATATATGCCGAAGCATGGGGGCAGCAGGGGCGGAGGAGCGATTTTGCTCCTAATGCCGCGTACATACGGTCGAAATTCCGACGGAGGCTTGCCCGTGGAAAAGTCTGACCGTGTGTACGCGGCATAACTTTTGCGGGAGGATGCCCCCATGCTTCGGCATATATAAATGGTGCATGTATGCCCATCATTAGAAGTTGGTGAATGAAGGGATGTATTCTAATGGTGGGCATACCCACCGATCAATCTCTTTTTTTCGTTCAGCCAACAGGCTGCATGAAAAAAAAGATTACAATACATGTCCAACAAGGACCAGCAATGTACTGGTATGTTGCTGGACTTTGAATGTTTATACCAGAATGATGCCTGCAGGTTTAGGTATCATCTTGGTATCATTCTTTTCAGCCAGTGGCCGGCTTTCATGTAAAAGCAATTCTAGCAAATAATTAGCCTCTAGACTGCTTTTACAAGCAGTGGGAGGGAATGTCCCCCCCCCCCGGATATAAAAAGCGCCATTGGGAAATTGGGAAAGCATTTTATCACACCGATCTTGGTGTGGTCAGATGCTTTGAGGGCAGAGGAAAGATCTAGGGTCTAATAGACCCCAGTTTTTTCAAAAAAAGAGTACCTGTCACTACCTATTGCTATCATAGGGGATATCTACATTCCCTGAGATAACAATAAAAATAATTTTTAAAAAAATGGAAGGAACAGTTTAAAAATAAAATAAAAAAAAGCAAAAAAATAAAATAAAAAAAAAGAACCCCTGTCCCGCCCTGCTCTTGCGTCGGTCTGGCATCATATATAAACAGCAATTGCACCATGCATGTGAGGTATCACCACGAAGGTCAGATCGAGGGAAGTAATTTTAGCAGTAGACCTCCTCTGTAGATCTAATGTGGTAACCTATAAAGAAAGAAGTTACTGCTCAGACGTGGCTGTTGATCTGCTCACTGGATCCGAAGCCGTGGGTGCAGGCGATTGCATATAACAATGCAGAAACGAAAGAAAAGCTTGGACAGCTGCACTCCAAAAAATTTGTTGGTTCTTTATTTAAAAAAACAAGGTCACATCAACACATATGACAGCAAAAATCAGCAAGAGGAGCTGACATGTTTCACACTGCAAATCAGTGCTTAATCATAGCTATGATTAAGCACTAAATGATATATTGCTGAAACATGCCATGGGCATATGTGGAATTACACCCCAAAATACATTCGGTTGCTTCTCCTGAGTATGGGGATACCACATGTGTGAGACTTTTTGGGAGCCTAGCCGCTACGGAGACCCCAAAAACCAAGCACCGCCTTCAGGCTTTCTAAGGGTGTAAATTTTTGATTTCACTCCTCACTGCCTATCACAGTTTCGGAGGCCATGGAATGCCCAGATGGCACAAACCCCCCCCCCCAAATGACCCCATTTTGGAAAGTAGACACCCCAAGCTATTTGCTGAGAGGTATGGTGAGTATTTTGCAGATCTCGCTTTTTGTCAACAAGTTTTGAAAATTGAAAAAAAAAAAAAAATGATTTCCTTTCTTCATTTTCAAAAACAAATGAGAGCTGTAAAATACTCACCATGCCTCTCATCAAATAGCTTGGGGTGTCTACTTTCCAAAATGGGGTCATTTGGGGGGTTTTGTGCTATTTTGGCATTTTATGGCCTTCAAAACTGTGATAGGTAGTGAGGAGTGAAATCAAAAATTTGCGCCCTTTGAAATCCTGAAGGCGGTGCTTGGTTTTCGGTGTCCCGTACGCGGCTAGGCTCCCAAAAAGTCCCACACGTGGTATCCCCGTACTCAGAAGAAGCAGCAAAATGTATTTTGGGGTGCAATTCCACATATAACCATGGCATGTGTGAGCAATATATCATTTAGTGACAACTTTTTGTAATTTTTTATTTTTTTTGTCATTATTCAATCACTTGTGTGACAGCAGGAAGGTAAAGTCACCTGGTTGCATCCAGGGGGGTAGATATATTTCTCCCAGATTCAGGCTTTATGCCGACTTATACAACTAGGGAGTTGATGAAGCCCAGCTGAGGCTAGTGGGCTCATGGATGACTCATACCTCTAGAGAGAGGGCTGGGCGTCGTGCAGGCAGGGAGTTGATGAGACCAGCTGAAGCTTGTCAGCTCATTTAAGGCCTTTATAAAAACTCCCAGCTTCATTAGATGTTAGCTCATGCCTGGACCCAGACCTGTGTGGACTGTCTAGGGAGAGTGAACCCCTGTGCGGTGAGGCAAAGCCTGTGTGGCTATTTGTTTGGACTTTTACTAAACCAGGGACTTAGGGACTAGGACAGCACCAGGCTGATCCCAGTTGTTAGTTTAGGAAACCTGCATGTTTAGTCAGAGGTCAAACTGACCAGGATTTATTTTGTTTATGTTTCTTTTTGGCTTTGCTGTGTTTTTGTCACTGTACATAGAGAAATAAACCGCACCTTTTGATTTTGAAAACCACAACCTCCGTCTGCTGGCCCTGTTTTTGTGTGGGGAGCCCAACCAGGGGGTCACACACACCCGCTACCGAGTTAACCCCCTCACAGTTGGTGGAGAACCAGTGGCAGTTTTTTTTAAGCCAGCATGGAGGAGATACTGAAACAGCTGGCTCTAGCAAATGCCAATCAACAGCAGACAAATGCAGGTTTGCAAAGGAGCCTTGCAGCCCAGCAGCAAGCTCATCAACAAGCCCAGCAGCAATCTGAGGCCCGCTTCATAGACCTGTTACAGAAGCAAGAGCAGAGACTACAACAAATGGAAGCAGTAATGCAGCAACGTCCGCAGACCAGTGAGGAAAGCCATCCCACTAATACCGCGTCCTTTGGGGTGAGTCGTTTATTGACAAAAATGACTGGAGAGGATGATCCAGAGGTATTTTTGACCACATTTGAAAGGACTGCTGAAAGAGAAAAGTGGCCTGAGGAGCAGTGGGCTGGACTGGTGGCTCCTCTGTTAACTGGTGAATCGCAGAAGGCTTACTATGACCTAGAGCCTGACCAAGCAAAAGACTATGTGATGCTAAAAGCTGAAATATTGGCAAGGCTGGGTGTCACCCTGGCTGTCCGGGCTCAGCGTGTGCATAACTGGACTTTCCAGCTTGGAAAACCCCCCAGGTCTCAAATGTATGATCTCATTCACCTGAGCAGGAAGTGGCTACAGCCAGAGACTTTGTCCGCACCGGAGATTGTGGAACGTGTTGTGATGGATCGTTTCTTGAGAGCTCTTCCTACCGCCATTCAAAAGTGGGTAAGCCATGGAGACCCAGAAACGGCCGGTAAACTTGTGGATCGTGTAGAGAGATACTTGGCTACAGAGAACCTGACGGCCTCTTCCAGAGACTCTCGGACTTTCCACCCTAAGACCAGACCATCCCCAGGGGCGGATAAGAGGATTCCAAGGGGTGAGGGTGGAGAGAGTGAGAGGGTGGGAGCTCTACCCAAAGTTTGGCGAGAACAGCCTGGGAAGTCAGGGGCTCAAGAGGCAGCCAAATGGATTGTTTGCTACCGCTGCCGGCAAGCGGGACATATTGCAGCAAATTGCCCGGTTGTGGAGGAACCCATGCAATGTGACTTTCTGATGGACAGACGTCAGTCGCTGTGTGCGACAGTCGCATGCACTGCCATTCGGGGAACTGAGAAACATTTATGCAAAATGTGTATTAATGGTAGAAATGTTGTGGTATTACTGGATTCAGGTAGCCTTGTGACCCTGATAAAGGCTGAATTAGTTAAAACAGAGGTCTCTGGGAATAGCAAGGTAGCTGTTATTTGTGTGCATGGGGACACCCGAGAGTATCCAGTGACTACAGTGTGTTTCGAGACCCCCAAAGGTACCCTCTCTCATCCAGTGGGGTTAGTATCTCAATTACCGCATGATGCCATTGTGGGAAGGGATTTTCCGAAGTTCTGGGAACTGTGGGATGATCCTGAGCCCCCCACTGGTGCCCCTATGTACCAGGAATGTGATAGCCAGAACTCCTCTGAGAGTGGTGAGGACTCTCCAGAATTTCCCTTGTCAGTATTGGCAGGGGAGACTCAAGAAACTGGAGAGGAGCCCACCTCCTCAGACGAAAACCTACCGTCTGTGGAGTTTTCTGATCTGGAGGTTCACAGGGAAAATTTTGCCACAGAACAGTTGAAAGACCCCGCCCTAATAAAGGCACGGGAAAACGTAGTGGAAATAGATGGCGAGTTAGTGAACCCAGATAATACCTGCACTTACCCATACTTCAGCGTAGAGAAGGACCTACTGTATCGGGTGGCAAAAAGGGCAGAAGAAACCGTTGAGCAGCTTGTGGTGCCCAAACCTTACAGGAAATTGGTGTTGGAGTTGGCCCATGGGCACATTCTTGGAGGTCATCTGGGGACAGAGAAAACCCGAGAGAGGGTATTACAGAGATTCTATTGGCCTGGGGTGATGAAGGACATAGAAAATTATTGTTCCTCCTGCCCTGTGTGTCAGAGGTCGGCCCCGATGCCACATTTCCGTAGCCCGCTGGTCCCTCTACCCATCATTGAGGTCCCGTTTGAGAGAATCGCAATGGATTTGGTAGGTCCTATAATCAAGTCCGCTAGGGGGCACCAGTACATATTGGTTATAATGGACTATGCCACCCGTTATCCAGAAGCGATCCCTCTCAGAAATACCTCGGCCAAAACCATAGCCAAAGAGCTATCTCTTGTTTTTAGCCGGGTGGGTATTTGTAAAGAACTGCTTACGGACCAAGGTACACCCTTTATGTCCCGGGTTATGAAAGAGCTGTGTAAATTGTTCAAAGTGACGCAATTGCGTACATCTGTGTATCACCCCCAAACCGATGGGCTGGTTGAAAGATTCAACAAAACCCTAAAACAAATGTTGAAGAAAGTGGTGGATAGAGATGGAAAGGATTGGGACTGTCTACTTCCTTATTTGATGTTTGCTATTAGGGAGGTGCCCCAATCCTCTACGGGATTCTCTCCCTTTGAGTTACTGTATGGGAGACACCCAAGAGGGCTGTTGGATATTGCCAAGGAAACTTGGGAAAGTGAGAGTTCTCCCCACAGGAGTGTGATTGAGCATGTCGCCCTGATGCAAGATCGAATTGCACAGGTAATGCCCATCGTGAAGGAACATTTGGCCCAAGCGCAGTTGGCACAGCAGAGAGTGTACAACCGTGGAGCAAAGACCCGTACCTTTTCCCCGGGGGATAGGATATTGGTACTTGTCCCTACGGTTGAAAGTAAATTCCTTGCCAAATGGCAAGGCCCCTACGAGATAATGGAAAAAGTGAGCGAAGTGAATTACAAGGTCAGACAACCAGGAAGGCGAAAGCCCGAACAGATATATCACGTTAATCTGTTGAAAGCCTGGAGGGATAGAGAGTCCCTAGTCGCAGAAACTTGGTCACCAGCTCAAACTGGTTGCGTGATTCCGGAGGTTGGAATAGCAGCCACCTTGTCACAACCCCAACAACAGGAGGTTAAGGAGTTTGTGCTTCGCAACAAGGAGGTGTTCTCTGAGCTGCCGGGACAAACATCTGGGGTAGAGCATGATATTATTACCCCGCCCGGTGAAAGGGTGAAGTTAAAACCCTATCGGATCCCAGAGGCCCGACGGGAGGCAATACGGGAGGAAGTACAGAAAATGCTGAACTTAGGGGTGATAGAGGAGTCCCAAAGTGATTGGTCTAGTCCCATTGTGTTGGTGCCTAAACCGGATGGGAGCTGGCGATTTTGTAACGATTTTCGTCAGTTGAACAAAGTTACAAAATTTGACACCTACCCCATGCCACGTATAGATGAGTTGATCGACCGGCTGGGAACAGCCCGATACATGACGACTCTTGACCTCACAAAAGGGTATTGGCAAATTCCCCTGGCCAAGTCGGCCAAAGAGAAAACCGCATTTGTAACCCCAGACGGGGCGTTCCAATATAAGAGAATGCCGTTCGGGTTACAGAATGCGCCGGCCACATTCCAGCGGAAAATGGACCAGATACTGAGGCCCCATCGGAAGTATGCTGCGGCTTACCTGGATGACGTAATTGTCCATAGCCCAGATTGGGCCTCACATCTGCCAAAAGTGCAAGCAGTCCTAGACTCTATCCGGGAAGCGGGGTTTACGGCTAACCCCAAGAAGTGTACCATTGGGCAGGAGGAGGCCAAATATCTTGGGTACACCATTGGCAGGGGAGTGATAAAACCCCAACTCAACAAAGTCGAGGCCATCCAGAGTTGGCCACGTCCCAACAGCAAGAAGCAGGTACGGGCCTTTCTGGGAATCGTGGGTTATTATCGGCGCTTCATTCCCCACTTTGCTTCTAAGGCTGTGCCCCTAACCAACCTGACGAAAGGGAAAGGGTCGGTCATGATTAAATGGACCCCCGAGGCTGAGGCAGCATTCCAATTCTTGAAACAAGCCTTATGTAGCCAGCCAGTGTTGTACTCACCCGACTTCTCTAAAGACTTTGTCGTACAAAGTGATGCGTCAGATGTGGGGTTAGGAGCAGTATTGTCCCAGGTCTGGAACGGGGAAGAGCACCCAGTCATTTACCTCAGCAGGAAGTTGAAGTCCCATGAGGTAAATTACGCCACGGTTGAAAATGAGTGTTTAGCGGTGAAGTGGGCTCTAGATTCCCTTCGGTACTATCTGCTAGGTAGGCACTTTGACATGGTTACGGATCACGCTCCGTTAAAGTGGATGGCTCAAAACAAGGAGACAAATAGAAGAGTGAATAGGTGGTTCCTGGCCCTACAGGAATTCAACTTCACAGTAAAGCATCGCCCTGGCGTTTAAATGGGGAATGTGGATGCTTTGTCTCGAGTACATGAATGCCTGATTGCTGGTGTTCCAACCCCAAGGTTAAAACAAGAGGGGGGGGTATGTGACAGCAGGAAGGTAAAGTCACCTGGTTGCATCCAGGGGGGTAGATATATTTCTCCCAGATTCAGGCTTTATGCCGACTTATACAACTAGGGAGTTGATGAAGCCCAGCTGAGGCTAGTGGGCTCATGGATGACTCATACCTCTAGAGAGAGGGCTGGGCGTCGTGCAGGCAGGGAGTTGATGAGACCAGCTGAAGCTTGTCAGCTCATTTAAGGCCTTTATAAAAACTCCCAGCTTCATTAGATGTTAGCTCATGCCTGGACCCAGACCTGTGTGGACTGTCTAGGGAGAGTGAACCCCTGTGCGGTGAGGCAAAGCCTGTGTGGCTATTTGTTTGGACTTTTACTAAACCAGGGACTTAGGGACTAGGACAGCACCAGGCTGATCCCAGTTGTTAGTTTAGGAAACCTGCATGTTTAGTCAGAGGTCAAACTGACCAGGATTTATTTTGTTTATGTTTCTTTTTGGCTTTGCTGTGTTTTTGTCACTGTACATAGAGAAATAAACCGCACCTTTTGATTTTGAAAACCACAACCTCCGTCTGCTGGCCCTGTTTTTGTGTGGGGAGCCCAACCAGGGGGTCACACACACCCGCTACCGAGTTAACCCCCTCACACTTGGGACAAAAAAAAAATATTCAATGGGCTCAACATGCCTCTCAGCAATTTCCTTGGGGTGTCTACTTTTCAAAATGGGGTAATTTGGGGGGGTTTGTACTGCCCTGCCATTTTAGCACCTCAAGAAATGAGATAGGTAGTCATAAATTAAAAGCTGTGTAAATTCCAGAAAATGTACCCTAGTTTGTAGACGCTATAACTTTTGCGCAGACCAATAAATATACGCTTATTGACATTTTTTTTACTAAAGACATGTGGCTGAATACATTTTGGCCTAAACGTATGACTAAAATTGAGTTTATTCGATTTTTCTTATAACAAAAAGTATATCGCCAAAAAAATAAAAAATCACAGAGGCAATCAAATACCATTAAAAGAAATATTAAAATCACTGCTCCCGAAAAAACTGCAGTTTTTAAAACTTTTTTTTGCATTGATACATGTCCCCTGGGGCAGGACCCGGGTCCCCAAACACTTTTCCATGACAATAACTTGCATATTAACCTTTTAAAATTAGCACTTTAGATTTTTCATGTTCGACTTTAACGGTGTTCGCATGTTCAAACAATTTTTTGCCTGTTCACATGTTCTGGTGCGAACTGAACCGGGGGGTGTTCGGCTCATCCCTACTGGTGATCTAAGACCGATTCATTTTTATGAAGGTGAGCCAATCAACAGAGTCTGTGGACAGGCGCACTCTGTGATTGATTACAAATCCTCCAGCAGCTCTGAATGTGCGTTCAGAAAGAACGCTGGATGCAGGACAGGCCAGTAGCTCAATTGCATATTGTGCAAGCTCTGGCCAGATGTCCATACTCAACACCCAGTAACCCAGTGGATTTTCTGTTGGAAAGGTCTCCAAGTCTGATCTTGCCCCTAGGTATTCCTGCACCATGTAATTCAGACGCTGGCGATGGTTGCTGGAACCGATCAAACTTGGGGTTGCAGACTGAAGAATTGTCTGAAGGCATCGGTCAGATGGCCACCTTCTCCACCGCTCCTTCTGTGACTGACCAAAGCCTCAGCAACACGTTGCCCAAGACCAGGAAATTGTAACCTCTCAGGCTCTGTAAACGCATTGCACAAACCTTTCTGCAAGGCCTCCCAAAGATGTTTCATCCTCTGCTCCCTCTGCGAAGGCTGGATAAGTTCTGCAACCTTACCCTTGTAACGTGGATCAATAAGGGTTGCCAGCCAGTAATGTGATCCCTCTCCTTGATACCACGAATCCTAGGGTCCTTTCGCAGGCTTTGCAGGATCAGGGAGGCCATGCAGCGTAGTTTTGCTGAGGCATTCGATCCGGAGTCCTCTGGGTCACTAAGGATCACATGATCCGCAGCCACCTCCTCCCAGCCACGTACAAGTCCATGGGTTTCTGGGGACTGAAAATGATCCCTAGGAGGCTTGGTTTACAGTACAGGAAGTGCTCAATGTAAGGGCAGAAATACACTCTACCGTGGACTCAGAAAACAATACTTAAGATGGCACTGCCTTACCCCTGGAAACAAGTTTTTTTAAAGCTTTCAAACAGTACGTAAAATGCATTTTGGGCTGGATTACAGTGGCTATAGTTTGATAATTATTTAATATAATGGAATAAATAAAAAGAAGCATCAGAGTGGGAGAGTTTACTTCCTCTTTAAACAGTTGTCAACCGGCCGCTGTCAATTGATGGCGGCAGGAAGACACTGTTATCCTGGGCGGACGTCATATGACGTTGCGCCTTTAAAGTCCACTAGGGGGCGCGCGCACCCGCCACGTCACTGGGCACCCGTGATTGCCCAGTAACCGAGCAGGACCGTGGAACTGTGTGTGTAAACACACAGATCCACGTCCTGTCAGGGAGAGGAGACCGATGGTGTGTCCCTTGTACATAGGGACAACCATCGGTCACCTCCCCCAGTCAGTCCCCTCCCCCCACAGTTAGAACACATCTAGGAAACATATTTAACCCCTTCCTCGCCCCCTAGTGTTAACCACTTCCCTGCCAGTCACATTTATACAGTAATCAATGCATTTTTATAGCAGGGATCGCTGTATAAATGTGAATGGTCCCAAAAATGTGTCAAAAGTGTCCGATGTGTCTGCCGCAATATCGCAGTCATGATAAAAATCGCAGATTGCTGCCATTACTCACATTATATCAAAGTCTTTTTATTAAGAGCAGAAGAATAGTAGTACAGCACATATGAAATAATATCAGAATAAAGGCAGGGATATAATACAGTATCTTTCCAACAGTATCATACAGAAACATTCCTCTAGGGTACACACACACACAGATGAAACAGTATGGTCAATGCCAGTAACAGTCAAACATTTCAAGGTGAAAACACAATATGCCGTTTGGGGTCCCGTTACAACCCCCCCTCACAGTCCCCCCCAAAGCCAAACTGAAAAATGAAGAGAGAGCTACACTAACCCCATACAATCACAGACATGTTTCAGAGGCCTTGAGCCACCTGTCCCAGATCTTTTCATATTTGGAGGGGCACCCTCTATGGGAATACATAACTTTCTTATAGGGCAACACAGCATTAACCTCCGCAATCCATTGTGACATACCTGGGGGATCGGGTCTCATCCACACTCTCGCAATGACTTTCCGCGCCATGAAGAGCGTTTCATGCATAAATATCTTGGTAAATTTATCGATATCTGGGTCCGGGAAAATACCCAGAAGACACGGCTTTGGCTGGAGTGATATGGGGGAGCCCATTGTGTCATGCAGGAATCTCACCACTTGTGACCAGAACATCTGTATTTTGGGGCATTTCCACAAAAGGTGAAAGAAGGTGCCCGTCTCTCGATTACACATAGGGCAAGCAGTGGAATAGTTATCTTTATACCGTGAGAGTCTAAGTGGCGTGAGGTATGCTCTATGCGTTATAAAAATCTGCTTCAAGCGGTCAGAAAGCTTGGGAGAAGCCAGTTTGCATGTGTCTAAAGCATCACTCCACTCATCATCCCCAATAGGGCCTAGCTCTCCCTCCCACCTAGTCTTTAGTGCATATGCCGTCACTGTCGTCTGGGGGAGTGCTAACATGATATAAAAGTGCGAGATGAGTTTTTTAGGATCAGGGTTTTTAACGGCTGCCATCAGGGGATTATCACCCAGAGAGAGGTCATCTAAGGGGACCTGTGCGCGGAAGGCATGCCTGAGCTGCAAGTATCTAAAGTACATTCCGTTGGGTAGTGCGAACTCGGATCGCAAGCTATCAAAGGACTTCAGTTTACCGTTAGAAGTGATGTGGGATATGTAAAAAATTCCCCGGGAGCTCCAAACTTCACTGTCAGGGATCTGATTAAAGTCAGGGAGGGCCGCGTTATGCCACAAGGGGGTGTAGGCATGCAGTGGTGGCAAGCGTAGCCGCTTGGCAGCTATGGTCCACACTTTCCTGTATTGGCACAAAAGAGTCCTGTGATCTACCGACCTGCCCTCCCCCACCGCCCCCCAGATATCGCCACCATGGAGTCCAGGGTAGGTCTGGACCACGGTGGACAAAGGAAGCACAAAAACCTGTCTCTATCAGATTTGTCTACGTGAAAGATTTGTGAGAGTTGGGCTGCAAGATAGTAGGTTAAAGTCAGGTAAGGCCAATCCTGCAAGGTCAGGTGGGTTTTTTAGTTTGTGCCACGGGAGTTTGTGCCTATTGTTGCCCCAGACAAAGGGCTTGAGAAGAGCTTTCAAGGCCCTGAAATGCTTAAGGACAAGATACACAGGGGAGTGCCATAACATATACAAGATTTTAGGTAGTAGGACTATCTTGATGAGGTTTATGCGGCCCATGACACCCAGAGGAAGACGAGCCCATATCTGCGTCTTCTGCTTAAGCATGTCAAACAGCGGGGTTATATTCAGTGAAATATAATCCGTCGGGTCCCTGGTAGTCCGGATACCCAAGTACTTAATACTATCCACTCTCTGTAAGGGGAGCAGGGCTCTGTCTCTGGATGGAGGGAAACTGTCCAATGGGAGTATCTGGGACTTGTCCCAATTAATTTTCAGCCCGGAGAATGTGCCGAATCTTTCTATAAGGGCTAAAACCTGAGGCAGTGAGCTGATTGAGTCATCTAAGTACAGAAGCGTGTCGTCTGCATATGTGCTAATCTTTTCCATGACCCCTCCCCTGTGCAGGCCCATTATGCCCGTGTGGGCACGAATTGCTATGGCGAGTGGCTCTGCCGCCAATGTATATAGCAGCGGCGACAGCGGACACCCTTGTCTAGTACCCCTTGAAAGAGAAAACTGATCCGACGGCCAGCCATTAGCCAAGACCTTGGCCACCGGGTTGTGATATAGGAGTTGGATCCATTTTATAAATCTGGGCCCCAATCCAAACCTGCCCAAGCAGGACCACAAATACTGCCACTCAACAGAATCGAAAGCCTTGGCGGTATCCAAGGCGACTATCATCCTAGATCCAGAGTTTTCATGGGTAGTCTGTAGATTAATAAATAATCTCCGGAGATTAAATGATGTGTTTCTGCCCGGCATGAAGCCCGCCTGGTCTCCATGTACCAGTGTGAGGATAACCTTGTTCAGGCGGATGGCAAGCACCTTTGCAAGTATCTTAACATCCACCTGAAGGAGGGATATAGGGCGATAAGATTCTGGAAGGTGTGGGTCCTTTCCGGGTTTGGGAATCAGTACTATGGTAGCCTCCCTCATGGAAACTGGTAATTCCGAACGCTCAAATATGGAGTTATACAGTGCCAGCAGCTTCGGGACCAGCAGATCTGAATAAGCGGAGTAAAATTCCACAGGTAAGCCATCCGAGCCTGGGGCTTTGGATGAAGGGAATTCAGCTATGGCTTTAGAAATCTCCTCCTGTGTCAGAGGCTTCTCCAACTCCCTGGCTTGATCCTCAGTCAGCTGCGGGATCTGTATCCCGGCTAGGAAGGACTCCAGGGAAGAGAGGTCTCCCGAGACAGTAGTCGCATAAAGGGAAGAGAAGAAGTTGCGAAACATCTTCGCGACCTGAGGTGGTTCGGTCACTAGAGTGTTGTCAGAGGATCAGAGGGAGATCACCACCGGGGGCCTCTCCTCGCTGTGGACAAGATATGCCAGTAATTTCCCTGCTCTTTCGCCGTGCTCAAACGACCTCTGTCGAAGGAAAAATAGTTTGCGTTTGGACTTTTCATATAGCAAGTGGTCTAGTGTCCTAGAGCGCAACCTGAGACTGCCTGCCTTTTCTGCCGTGGGATTGTCAAGAAATTCTCTCTCCGCCGTCAATAAGTCAGACATCGCTGTGTCTACTGCTATCGCAGAGGTTTGTTTCAGCTTGTTAATACGGGTCGTGAGGGTCATTCGGGCGTGGATTTTAAAAGTTTCCCATACTATCAGCGGTTGCGCTGAACCCTCATTAGTTGTAAAAAAGTGTTCCCAGTCAGTCACAAGATCGTCATCCTCTGGTAATAAAGTTAGCCAAAAGGGGTTCAGACGCCAGGACGCCGGTGGGCGTGTATGTGCCAATGAAAGTTTAGCCCAGTAGGGACAGTGGTCAGAGAGCGATCTAGGTGAAAACCCTGTGTCAGTCAGCCTAGGGAGAAGGGATTTAGATAGGAGTATGAGATCTATGCGGGACATAGATTGGTGGGACATGGAGAAGCAGGAGTATGCCCGTAGTGTAGGATGGCTGAATCTCCACGTGTCTACTAAATTAAAATCCGTGAGAAGGCGAGCAAATCGCGTAGGGTGGGCGTGCGCTGGAGATTGGGAGGATCCAGTCAGCCTATCAAGAGCAGGATCTAAGACATTGTTGAAATCTCCTAACCATATTGCTGGTACAGCAGGATACAGCGCCATGAAATTAAAGCCCTCAGTCAACACACTAAATTGAAATGGTGGCAGCACATAAAATGCTAACAGGAGGACCATATCCCCATGTAACTTAGCCTTAATGAAGACGAACCTGCCCAGGGGGTCTATCACTGAATCCTGGAGCTTAAAATGTGTAGATTTAGCAATTAAGAGGGAAACCCCCCTAGCGTGAGTAGTATGAACAGAGTGATAAGCCCAGCCTATCCAAGGTCGCTTGAGCGCCCTCACAACTGGACCCTCAGCGTGTGTTTCCACCAGGGCCACCACATCAGCTCGCAGCTTTTTTAATTGCCCAAACACTGCCGACCTCTTAATGGGGTCCCTCACCCCCCGAACATTCCATGTAAGGAATTTCAATGTGGCCATGGGCACAGACACAAATAGGGTGAGACTCCAGGATACAGATTACCCCGAGGGGTGAGCAAAGTAGGCGACCGTCCCCAGCCGGGGGCGATCTCCAGCAGTTCCATCACATCTATGCGGCACCAAGGAAAGTAAGTATGTGCTAAAACAAAAAGACTACTTTCAAACATTACAAACCCCAAAACCCCCCTCCCCGCCCTGCACTGACCCCAACTGGTGTGGGCATTAACCCTTAACTGCCAACAGGGCATAAACAGAGTCCAACCTATGCAGTAGAAGCAAAGGAGTATTAAGCCATGTGTGCAGGCCCTCATGGCCGGTAGCCCTGCAACTGGCCACATTTTCCAACCTAGGTTAGACATTACAGTACATGGGGCGAAACTTCGCTGTGCTACTGGACACATTTTAGGACCGTGCTCACCGACCAAAGTGAGCCGTCATGCGAAGGTGTTCCCTCCGCCGGCAAAAAAAAGAACCATGGGGGTCTATTCCTGGATCAAGTAGTAACATTGGTGCGACCCTATGGCGGGTGCAGAGAACAAATCAAAAAGGGGGAAGGGAAACCCCCTGGAGCATGCAGGGTATTTTCTAAAGGTACATGGGTTGCATCTTCCAGGCAAAAGGGGGGCGTCAGGATCGGGGAGCAATGTCATAATGCAGTCAGGTGCTCCCCCCGCCATACAGGAGATGAACAGGGACAAAAACACTGAGAGCACACGGACCAGTGGGTGTTTCTGAAGGAATGTGGCCACCTGTGCGCCATTCTCAATGCTAGTACACCGTTATAGGGTATTGAGCGAAGGGGCAACAGACACAATGAGCAATGTCAGTATGCAGTGATGTGGTACAAGGATCAGTTATAAAAAAAGAACGGAGGGGGAGCACAGGAGAGCAGAGGGCACAGGTAGTTGTGAGATCTCATGTATACTTATCTGTGTGCCTCCCGCTGCTCCAGCCACGCTATGGCTGCCTCTGGGTCCTCAAAAAAGTGGGCTCTATCATCACCTTCCACGCGCAGACGAGCTGGAAACAGCATGGCGTATCTCATATTCTTGATCCGTTTTTTCTGCACCTCTGCGGAGAAGTCCGGAAAGATGGCGATCATCTTGTTACCAAATGGGATATTACCTTTTTCCCTGCTGAGACGGAGGATAGCATCCCGGTCTCTAAAATTCAGGAACTTTGCTATGAAAGTGCGGGGAGGTGCTCCAGCAGGAGGTGGTCTACCCGACATGCGATGCGCCCGCTCCACCACAAACATGGGGGAGAAGGACTCCCTCCCATATGTATCAGACAGCAGTGTCTCTAGAAACGTTGGGGGGTCTCTCCCTTCCACCCCCTCCGGCAAGCCAATAAAGCGGAGATTGCACCTGCGAAGTCTGTTCTCAGTATCATCTTGCTTTTGCAGGAGCTGATTAGATTGCTGCCATTACTAGTAAAAAAAAAAAAAAATGCTATAAATCTATCCCCTATTTTGTATCTGCTATAACTTTTGCGCAAACCAATCAATATACGCTTATTGTGATTTTTATTTTTTTACCAAAAATATGTAGAAGAATACGTATCGGCCTAAACTGAGGAAAAAGAAAAATGGATATTTATTATAGCAAAAAGTAAAAAATATTGTGTTTTTTTTCAAACTTGAAGCTCTTCTTTTCTTTATAGCGCAAAAAATAAAAACCGCAGAGGTGATCAAATACCACCAAAAGAAAGCTCTATTTGTGGGAAAAAAGGATGCAAATTTCGTTTGGGAGCCACGTCGCACGACCGCGCTATTGTCATTCAAATTGTGACAGCGCTGAAAGCTGAAAAATGCCTTGGGCAGGAAGGGGGTTTTTGTGCCCGGTAGGCAGGTGGTTAAAGAGGAAGTAATCCCTGATGGGTTTTACTTCCTCTTTCATTTACTGCAAACCCTGCAAAGTATAAAAGCACAAATCTGTTGCGCTGGCAACATATAATGAGAATTGAAATGAGCAGCTAGCACAATATGCTTGGATAAACAGGTACATAGGGAAAGGTGCAGCGCTAACTAATAAAAAAAATGGATCCAAAAATGTTGTCCATATTGATCAAATGAATGATTGCTGAAGTTGAAATCAGATGTCACAGGTATGAAGAGATCGCCACCATCACCCAAACACACTGCCTTTTGCCCTCAGAAAAACAGTTATAGGCATAGATATCAACCAGATGACCGCTCCAGCAGCAAGGGGATATAATCAGCAACCAAAATCTCAGTAAGAAGATAAAAACTCCTCATAGCGCAGACATCCAAATAAAAGGTTTATTGAATAAAAAATCCAAATGATTGCACTCATATTTGCAAAGGAAGAAACTCGCATATGGTAAATGCCCGGCGTTTCAAACCCACAAAATGGCCAATGCGTCCCAGCAAACGAGTCGCGTCACACGTCTCTGACTCCACCCTACGCGTTTCATCATCAATGACGTCAAGGGCGTAGCTAGATGTGCCCTGGTACTCTATATCAAAGGGATGGCTTACGCAACAGGCAGATATTAACTGTGTTCCACTGACAGGAAGCAGGAAGTCAAATGAACGAAATCCTTACGTTCCAAATCGCCGAATTGACTCGTATATCGTCCCAAGGGAAACTACATACCGGTTGTATAAAAACAATTATATAGTTAAAAAGCGTATCATTCATAATAAAAATCCAAAGTGTGACAACTGTGTCGGGAAACAGCGCCATCATGTGGTTACATATCGTAATACATCATAAACAAAATCCATATATAAACATATATACCAAAAGTGCAAAATACAGTGCAGTCTCCTATGAGAACTCCTAATAGCAAATAAATGACATAAAATATAAATTGCATAAATCAGATGAGGAAGACAGATAACAATTAAAGGACCTACTTAAAAACCCTATTGAACACGTATCTATTATTATTAAATTAGTTAATATCCCACTCGATATTCAGACTGTGTGGGGTATACGATTTAACCTGTGTGGGGGGGTTAGCTCGGCAGCGGGTGTGTGTGATCCCCTGGATGGGCTCCCCACACAAAAACAGGCCCAGCAGACGGAGGTTGTGGTTTTCAAGATCAAAAAGGTGCGGTTTATTTCTCTATTTACAGTGACAAAAAACACAGCAAAGCAAAAGGAAACATAAACAAAATAAACCCTGGTCAGCTTGACCTCTGACTAAACATGCAGGTTTCCTAACTAACAACTGGGATCAGCCTGGTGCTGTCCTAGTCCCTAAGTCCCTGGTTTAGTAAATGTCCAAACAAATAGCCACACAGGCTTTGTCTCACCGCACAGGGGTTCACTCTCCCTAGACAGTCCACACAGGTCTGGGTCCAGGCATGAGCAAACACCTAATGAAGCTGGGAGTTTTTATAGAGGCCTTAAACGAGCTGACAAGCTTCAGCTGGTCTCATCAACTCCCTGCCTGCACGACGCCCAGCACTCTCCCTAGAGGTATGAATCATCCATGGGCCCACTAGCCTCAGCTGGGCTTCATCAACTCCCTCCCTAGTTGTATAAGTCGGCATAAAGCCTGAATCTGGGAGAAATATATCTACCCCCCTGGATGCAACCAGGTGACTTTACCTTCCTGCTGTCACATACCCCCCCTCTTGTTTTAACCTTGGGGTTGGAACACCAGCAATCAGGCATTCATGTACTCGAGACAAAGCATCCACATTCCCCATTTGAATGCCAGGGCGATGCTTTACTGTGAAGTTGAATTCCTGTAGGGCCAGGAACCACCTATTCACTCTTCTATTTGTCTCCTTGTTTTGAGCCATCCACTTTAACGGAGCGTGATCCGTAACCATGTCAAAGTGCCTACCTAGCAGATAGTACCGAAGGGAATCTAGAGCCCACTTCACCGCTAAACACTCCTTTTCAACCGTGGCGTAATTTACCTCATGGGACTTCAACTTCCTGCTGAGGTAAATGACTGGGTGCTCTTCCCCGTTCCAGACCTGGGACAATACTGCTCCTAACCCCACATCTGACGCATCACTTTGTACGACAAAGTCTTTAGAGAAGTCGGGTGAGTACAACACTGGCTGGCTACATAAGGCTTGTTTCAAGAATTGGAATGCTGCCTCAGCCTCGGCGGTCCATTTAATCATGACCGACCCTTTCCCTTTCGTCAGGTTGGTTAGGGGCACAGCCTTAGAAGCAAAGTGGGGAATGAAGCTCCGATAATACCCCGCTATTCCCAGAAAGGCTCGTACCTGCTTCTTGCTGTTGGGACGTGGCCAACTCTGGATGGCCTCGACTTTGTTGAGTTGGGGTTTTATTACTCCCCTCCCAATGGTGTACCCAAGATATTTGGCCTCCTCCTGCCCAATGGTACACTTCTTGGGGTTAGCCGTAAACCCCGCTTCCCGGATAGAGTCTAGGACTGCTTGCACTTTTGGCAGATGTGAGGCCCAATCTGTGCTATGGACAATTACGTCATCCAGGTAAGCCGCAGCATACTTCCGATGGGGCCTCAGTATCTGGTCCATTTTCCGCTGGAATGTGGCCGGCGCATTCTGTAACCTGAACGGCATTCTCTTATATTGGAACGCCCCGTCTGGGGTTACAAATGCGGTTTTCTCTTTGGCCGACTTGGCCAGGGGAATTTGCCAATACCCTTTTGTGAGGTCAAGAGTCGTCATGTATCGGGCTGTTCCCAGCCGGTCGATCAACTCATCTATACGTGGCATGGGGTAGGTGTCAAATTTTGTAACTTTGTTCAACTGACGAAAATCATTACAAAATCGCCAGCTCCCATCCGGTTTAGGCACCAACACAATGGGACTAGACCAATCACTTTGGGACTCCTCTATCACCCCTAAGTTCAGCATTTTCTGTACTTCCTCCCGTATTGCCTCCCGTCGGGCCTCTGGGATCCGATAGGGTTTTAACTTCACCCTTTCACCGGGCGGGGTAATAATATCATGCTCTACCCCAGATGTTTGTCCCGGCAGCTCAGAGAACACCTCCTTGTTGCGAAGCACAAACTCCTTAACCTCCTGTTGTTGGGGTTGTGACAAGGTGGCTGCTATTCCAACCTCCGGAATCACGCAACCAGTTTGAGCTGGTGACCAAGTTTCTGCGACTAGGGACTCTCTATCCCTCCAGGCTTTCAACAGATTAACGTGATAGATCTGTTCGGGCTTTCGCCTTCCTGGTTGTCTGACCTTGTAATTCACTTCGCTCACTTTTTCCATTATCTCGTAGGGGCCTTGCCATTTGGCAAGGAATTTACTTTCAACCGTAGGGACAAGTACCAATATCCTATCCCCCGGGGAAAAGGTACGGGTCTTGGCTCCACGGTTGTACACTCTCTGCTGTGCCAACTGCGCTTGGGCCAAATGTTCCTTCACGATGGGCATTACCTGTGCAATTCGATCTTGCATCAGGGCGACATGCTCAATCACACTCCTGTGGGGAGAACTCTCACTTTCCCAAGTTTCCTTGGCAATATCCAACAGCCCTCTTGGGTGTCTCCCATACAGTAACTCAAAGGGGGAGAATCCCGTAGAGGATTGGGGCACCTCCCTAATAGTGATGAGCCGAACACCCCCGGGTTCGGTTCGCACCAGAACCCGCGAACGGACCGAAAGTTCGAACGAACATTAGAACCCTATTAAATACAATGGATGCGAACGTTCGAATTCTAAAGTGCTAATTATAACAACTATTATGCATGTTATTGTCCTAAAAAGGGTTTGGGAACCCGGGTTCTGCACCAGGGGACATGTATCAATGCAAAAAGAAGTTTTAAAAACGGTCGTTTTTCGGGAGCAGTCATTTTAATGATGCATAAAGTGAAAAAAAAAAAGTCAAATATTCCTTTAAATATCGTACCTGGGGGGTGTCTAAAGTATGCCTGTGAAGTGCCACGTGTTTCCCGTGTTTAGAACTGTCCCTGCACAAAATGACACTTCTAAAGGAAAAAAAAGCCATTTAAAACTGCTTGCGGCTTTAATGTAATGTCTGGTCCCGGTAATATGGATGAAATTCTTTAAGAAAAATGGCATAGCTACCCCATGACCCCCCCCTACCCCAGCCCATTACCAGCCCCTTTGGGTCTTGTATGGATATTAAGGGGAACCCCGCACATAAAATAAAAAAGGCCCTATATACTCTGAACAGCCCTATACAGGCGGTGCATACAAGACAGGGACTGTAGGTTTGTTCTTATGTAGAGTCTGTTTGTAATTTTGAACAGGTACATTGTTGAAGTGTAGCTCCAGACCAAAAATCTATTTTTAAACTTTTTGGAAAACATAGGTAAGGGTTATCACCCCTGTAACATTTGTTTTGCTGTCTGTGCCCCTGTTCAGAACATTTCACCTCACTTTCCGTCCCAATGACAACTGTTTTTGAAATGTGGTGTTTTTCTTGAAACAAGGATTGCTGATAAAGCATCAGTACAGAGGAGACACCTTTCTCCCATATTTATTCTTACAGGAGAGAATTTTCCTTCCTAGTGGTAGATTTCCTCTCACTTCCTGTTGTCTTCTTGCGTTTGCAAGTAGGAGTCGTTTGTAAGTTGGATGTTTGAAAGTAGGGACCTGCCGTATATACTCTGCAGAAATAGGCCCCTTAGTTGTTGGTGTTGGCACAACACTGTAAGCACTCACAGTTACTCTTGGTTGGTGCTGGAACGCCCTGCTGTCAACTATTATATCAGGAATTTTAATTACATATAATTGTTGAACAGTGGTAGTAAAAATTGGGCCTTTGATGGTGGTGCTGGTGCCACAACACTGTAAGCCCTGACAGTTACTCTTGGTGGGTGCAGCAATGGGCCCTGCTGTGAATTATTAGATCAAGAATTGTAATTACATGCCCCTGTTGAACAGGGGCTGAAAAATTGGGCCTTAGGCACTGGTGGCACAACACTGCAACCCCTCACAGCAACTGTACTTGGAGCACAGCAATGAGCCCTGTTGCAAAGTATTGCTTCAAAAATTGTAATGACACGCCCCTGTTAAACAGGGGCTGAAAAATTGGGCCTTAGGCACTGGTGGCACAACACTGCAACTCCTCACAGATACTGTACTTGGAGCACACCAATGAACCCTGTTGCAAAGTATTGCTTCAAAAATTGTAATGACACGCCCCTGTTAAACAGGGGCTGAAAAATTGGGCCTTAGGCACTGGTGGCACAACACTGCAACTCCTCACAGATACTGTACTTGGAGCACAGCAATGAGCCCTGTTGCAAAGTATTGCTTCAAAAATTGTAATTACACGCCCCTGTTAAACAGGGGCTGAAAAATTGGGCGTTAGGCACTGGTGGCACAACACTGCAACTCCTCACAGATACTGTACTTGGAGCACAGCAATGAGCCCTGTTGCAAAGTATTGCTTCAAAAATTGTAATTACACGCCCCTGTTAAACAGGGGCTGAAAAATTGGGCGTTAGGCACTGGTGGCGGCACCCATAAACAAAAATGATCTTACAAGCTATCATCATCAATCGTATCATTGAGGACTCGGAGGAGGAGGATAGCCAGTCAACATAACAGCACAGGCACTCAGCATCAGCATCAGTCTTGAAGGGATGTGACATGTTAAAATCAATTAGTCTGTTATATCAGCATCAGGTGTGTGGTAGCTGGTGGTGATCCAAGACTGGTTCATCTTGATGAAAGTCAGTCGATCAACCGAGTCGGTGGACAGGCGCACCCTGTGATCCGTGACAAATCCTCCAGCAGCACTGAATGTGCGTTCCGAAAGAACGCTGGATGCAGGACAGGCCAGTAGCTCAATTGCATACTGTGCAAGCTCTGGCCAGTGATCCATCCTCAAGACCCAGTAAGCCAGAGGATTTTCGGTGGGGAAGGTGTCCAAGTCTGACCTTGCCCCTAGATATTCCTGCACCATGTTTATCAGACGCTGGCGATGGTTGCTGGAACCGATCATACTTTGGGGCTGCGGACTAAAGAATTGTCTGAACGCATCGGTCAGACGGCCACCTTCCCCACCGCTCCTTCTTTGACTGGCCGAAGCCTCAGCAACTCGTTGTCCAGGACCAGGAGTTTGCAACCTCCCAGTCTCTGGGAACGCGTTGCACAGACCTTTCTGCAAGGCCTCCCGGAGTTGTCTCATCCTCTGCTCCCTCTGCGACGGTAACATAAGGTCCGCAACCTTACCCTTGTACCGTGGATCAAGGAGAGTGGCCAGCCAGTAATGGTCCCTCTCCTTGATCCGAAGAATACGAGGATCCTTCCGCAGACTTTGCAGGATCAGGGAGGCCATGCAGCGTAGGTTTGCTGAGGCATTCGCTCCGGAGTCCTCTGGGTCACTAAGGACGACATGATCCGCAGCCACCTCCTCCCAGCCACGTACAAGTCCACTGGTTTCTTGGGACTGTAAATCATCCCTAAAAGACTGCTGCTGATGATGCTGAGTGCCAGCCTCCACCTCCATGCTGACACAATCCTCCTCCTCCTCCTCCTCCTCTTCCTGTGCGATGGGTGGGACAGAAGGAACACTGTCTGGGTAAAGGGGGCCTTGAGAGGCAAGGAAGTCCTCCTCTTCCTGCCTCTGTTCTGCCTCAAGTGCCCTGTCCATTATTCCACGCAGCGTGTGCTCCAACAGGTGGACAAGAGGTACAGTGTCACTGATGCATGCACTGTCACTGCTCACCATCCTCGTGGCCTCCTCAAATGGTGCCAGGACAGTGCATGCATCCCTGATCATGCCCCACTGGCGTGGAGAAAAAAAACCAAGCTCCCCTGACCCTGTCCTGGTGCCGTAGTCGCACAGGTACTCATTGATGGCCCTCTGCTGCGTGTGCAGCCGCTGCAGCATGGCCAACGTTGAGTTCCACCTGGTGGGCATGTCACATATAAGGCGGTTCTTGGGCAGGTTCAACTCCTTTTGCAGCTCAGCCAGGCGAGCACTGGCATTATAAGATCTGCGGAAATGCACACAGACTTTCCTGGCCTGCCTCAGGACATCCTGTAAGCCCGGGTACCTGCCCAAGAAGCGCTGCACCACCAGGTTAAGGACGTGAGCCACACAGGGCACATGGGTCAGTTGTCCCTGTCGGAGGGCGGAGAGGAGGTTGGTGCCATTGTCGCAAACCACCATTCCTGGCTTAAGCTGGCGTGGCGTCAACCACCTCTCGGCCTGGCCCTGCAGAGCAGACAGGACCTCTGCCCCAGTGTGGCTTCTGTCCCCCAAACACACCAGCGCAAGCACGGCATGGCATCTTTTTGCCTGCGTACTTGCGTAGCCCCGTGAACGGCTACGGAGCACCGCTGGTTCATAGGACAAACCACAGGAAGAGGCCATGGAGGAAGAAGAAGAGGAGGGGGTGGAGGAGAGAGGTGTGTCACAACCAGTAGTAGCATTTTGGAGGCGTGGCGGTGGGACAACCTCCAACACTACTGCACCTTGTCCTGAATCCTTCCCAGCTGCCAAAAGAGTGACCCAATGGGCCGTGAAAGAAAGGTAACGTCCCTGTCCATGCCTGCTGGACCATGAGTCAGCGGTAATATGCACCTTACCGCTGACCGCCCTGTCCAGCGAGGCCAAGACATTGCCTTCCACATGCCGGTAAAGAGCCGGAATAGCCTTCCGTGAGAAAAAGTGGCGTTTGGGAACCTGCCACTGAGGAACTGCACATTGCACAAACTCACGGAAGGGGGCCGAGTCTACCAACTGAAAAGGCAGCAGTTGAAGCGCTAGCAATTTAGCCAAGCTAGCATTCAACCGCTGGGCATGTGGATGGCTGGGAGTGAACTTCTTTCGACGGTCCAGCAGCTGGGGCAGGGAAATTTGCCTGCTAGAATCGGACGTCGGTGTACTGCTAGCAGAGTGGGCGCAAGTACTTGGCTGTGACACACCTAATTCTACACCTTCATTCCTCTCAGTGCATGTTTCAGAGAGGACTGAAGTTATAGTGGGGTTGGAGATCCCAGCTGATGCGTTGCAAGGAGAGGTCCGCTTTGTTCTTTGGTGTGGGTCTTTGAGGTAGGCTTGCCAATGAGCTGCATGGCAGGTCAACATATGTCTGGTCAGGCATGTGGTACCCAAGCGGCTGATGTTTTGGCCACGCGATATACGCTTGAGACATATGTTGCAAACAGCAGCTGTGCGATCTGATGCACTAGCCTCAAAAAAGGCCCACACCAAAGAACTTTTTGAATGACGGGCAGAGGCAGCGCCCTGCACAGGCGGAGCTCTGCGGTGTGATTCCGTCGGTGTACTGCCCTTACGCTGGCCACCAAAGGGCATCCTGCCTCGTTGGAGATGTGCCTCCTCCTCATCCTCCTCCTCCTCCTCTCTCCTATTAGGCACCCACGTGGAGTCAGTGACCTCATCATCCCCTCCCTCCTCATCACTGGAGCCAATCTGGCAGTATGCTGCAGCTGCTGGAACATGACTGCCAGATTGGTGTCCTTCTTGAGCATCCCCTCTGTCTGCTCTCACGCTACTGCCTTCCTCTAGCTGGGTTTCATCATCAGACCCTTCGAAACGCTGGGCATCCTCCTGGAGCATGTACCCAACACTGTGCTGAAACAGTTCGGGGGACTCCTCAGGAGGAGGACATGGTGGGTCTAGGGAAGGAGTGACTGATGATTTGTCTGACATTGATACCAGGGAAGACGACGCTTTGGCAGCTGCTTTTCCAGTACCCTGAGCCTGGGTGAGAGAGGATGAGGAGGAGGAGGAGGGCTTGGTCATCCACTCTACCAAGTCTTCGGCATGATGTGGCTCAACATGTCCAGCTGCCGAAAAGAAGGACAAGCGTGTCCCATGGCCATGTGCTGATGACAATGCACCGCGTCCACGACCAGCACTGTTGCCCCCAGACACAGAGCCTGCTTGCCCTCTTTTATTGCCTCCTGACTGTCTGCCTCTCCTTGTTTGCCTTCCAGACATTCTAATAGATGGCCTGCAGGGAGATGGGAAAAAAGCAATAAGGGCTACCTTCAGGTGTCCTTCTCTGTCCCTTGAAACAAGGACTTGCAGAGTGAAATAAACTGACACTCTCCCTACCTACAGTTTTCTGTCCCTAGAATAAATGTTTTTTTTAATCACAATATAGCACAAGGACAATTCAGTCACTGTCCTTCCAGGTCCCTGGAAACAAGGACTTGCAGAGTGAAATAAACTGACACTCTCCCTACCTACAGTTTTCTGTCCCTAGAATAAATGTTTTTTTTAAGCACAATATAGCACAAGGACAATTCACTCACTGTCCTTACAGGTCCCTGGAAACAAGGACTTGCAGAGTGAAAGAAAAAAAACACTCTCCCTACCTACAGTTTTCTGTCCCTAGAAAAAATGTTTTTTTTAATCACAATATAACACAAGGACAATTCACTCACTGTCCTTCCAGGTCCCTGGAAACAAGGACTTGCAGAGTGAAATAAACTGACACTCTCCCTACCTACAGTTTTCTGTCCCTAGAATAAATGTTTTTTTTAAGCACAATATAGCACAAGGACAATTCACTCACTGTCCTTACAGGTCCCTGGAAACAAGGACTTGCAGAGTGAAAGAAAAAAAACACTCTCCCTACCTACAGTTTTCTGTCCCTAGAAAAAATGTTTTTTTTAATCACAATATAACACAAGGACAATTCACTCACTGTCCTTCCAGGTCCCTGGAAACAAGGACTTGCAGAGTGAAATAAACTGACACTCTCCCTACCTACAGTTTTCTGTCCCTAGAATAAATGTTTTTTTTAATCACAATATAGCACAAGGACAATTCAGTCACTGTCCTTCCAGGTCCCTGGAAACAAGGACTTGCAGAGTGAAATAAACTGACACTCTCCCTACCTACAGTTTTCTGTCCCTAGAATAAATGTTTTTTTTAATCACAATATAGCACAAGGACAATTCAGTCACTGTCCTTCCAGGTCCCTGGAAACAAGGACTTGCAGAGTGAAATAAACTGACACTCTCCCTACCTACAGTTTTCTGTCCCTAGAATAAATGTTTTTTTTAATCACAATATAGCACAAGGACAATTCAGTCACTGTCCTTCCAGGTCCCTGGAAACAAGGACTTGCAGAGTGAAATAAACTGACACTCTCCCTACCTACAGTTTTCTGTCCCTAGAATAAATGTTTTTTTTAAGCACAATATAGCACAAGGACAATTCACTCACTGTCCTTACAGGTCCCTGGAAACAAGGACTTGCAGAGTGAAAGAAAAAAAACACTCTCCCTACCTACAGTTTTCTGTCCCTAGAAAAAATGTTTTTTTTAATCACAATATAACACAAGGACAATTCACTCACTGTCCTTCCAGGTCCCTGGAAACAAGGACTTGCAGAGTGAAATAAACTGACACTCTCCCTACCTACAGTTTTCTGTCCCTAGAATAAATGTTTTTTTTAATCACAATATAGCACAAGGACAATTCAGTCACTGTCCTTCCAGGTCCCTGGAAACAAGGACTTGCAGAGTGAAATAAACTGACACTCTCCCTACCTACAGTTTTCTGTCCCTAGAATAAATGTTTTTTTTAATCACAATATAACACAAGGACAATTCACTCACTGTCCTTCCAGGTCCCTGGAAACAAGGACTTGCAGAGTGAAATAAACTGACACTCTCCCTACCTACAGTTTTCTGTCCCTAGAATAAATGTTTTTTTTAATCACAATATAGCACAAGGACAATTCAGTCACTGTCCTTCCAGGTCCCTGGAAACAAGGACTTGCAGAGTGAAATAAACTGACACTCTCCCTACCTACAGTTTTCTGTCCCTAGAATAAATGTTTTTTTTAAGCACAATATAGCACAAGGACAATTCACTCACTGTCCTTACAGGTCCCTGGAAACAAGGACTTGCAGAGTGAAAGAAAAAAAACACTCTCCCTACCTACAGTTTTCTGTCCCTAGAAAAAATGTTTTTTTTAATCACAATATAACACAAGGACAATTCACTCACTGTCCTTCCAGGTCCCTGGAAACAAGGACTTGCAGAGTGAAATAAACTGACACTCTCCCTACCTACAGTTTTCTGTCCCTAGAATAAATGTTTTTTTTAAGCACAATATAGCACAAGGACAATTCACTCACTGTCCTTACAGGTCCCTGGAAACAAGGACTTGCAGAGTGAAAGAAAAAAAACACTCTCCCTACCTACAGTTTTCTGTCCCTAGAAAAAATGTTTTTTTTAATCACAATATAACACAAGGACAATTCACTCACTGTCCTTCCAGGTCCCTGGAAACAAGGACTTGCAGAGTGAAATAAACTGACACTCTCCCTACCTACAGTTTTCTGTCCCTAGAATAAATGTTTTTTTTAATCACAATATAGCACAAGGACAATTCAGTCACTGTCCTTCCAGGTCCCTGGAAACAAGGACTTGCAGAGTGAAATAAACTGACACTCTCCCTACCTACAGTTTTCTGTCCCTAGAATAAATGTTTTTTTTAAGCACAATATAGCACAAGGACAATTCACTCACTGTCCTTACAGGTCCCTGGAAACAAGGACTTGCAGAGTGAAATAAACTGACACTCTCCCTACCTACAGTTTTCTGTCCCTAGAATAAATGTTTTTTTTAAGCACAATATAGCACAAGGAGAATTCACTCACTGTCCTTCCAGGTCCCTGGAAACAAGGACTTGCAGAGTGAAAGAAAAAAAACACTCTCCCTACCTACAGTTTTCTGTCCCTAGAAAAAATGTTTTTTTTAATCACAATATAACACAAGGACAATTCACTCACTGTCCTTCCAGGTCCCTGGAAACAAGGACTTGCAGAGTGAAATAAACTGACACTCTCCCTACCTACAGTTTTCTGTCCCTAGAATAAATGTTTTTTTTAATCACAATATAGCACAAGGACAATTCAGTCACTGTCCTTCCAGGTCCCTGGAAACAAGGACTTGCAGAGTGAAATAAACTGACACTCTCCCTACCTACAGTTTTCTGTCCCTAGAATAAATGTTTTTTTTAATCACAATATAGCACAAGGACAATTCAGTCACTGTCCTTCCAGGTCCCTGGAAACAAGGACTTGCAGAGTGAAATAAACTGACACTCTCCCTACCTACAGTTTTCTGTCCCTAGAATAAATGTTTTTTTTAATCACAATATAGCACAAGGACAATTCACTCACTGTCCTTACAGGTCCCTGGAAACAAGGACTTGCAGAGTGAAATAAACTGACACTCTCCCTACCTACAGTTTTCTGTCCCTAGAATAAATGTTTTTTTTAAGCACAATATAGCACAAGGAGAATTCACTCACTGTCCTTCCAGGTCCCTGGAAACAAGGACTTGCAGAGTGAAAGAAAAAAAACACTCTCCCTACCTACAGTTTTCTGTCCCTAGAAAAAATGTTTTTTTTAATCACAATATAACACAAGGACAATTCACTCACTGTCCTTCCAGGTCCCTGGAAACAAGGACTTGCAGAGTGAAATAAACTGACACTCTCCCTACCTACAGTTTTCTGTCCCTAGAATAAATGTTTTTTTTAATCACAATATAGCACAAGGACAATTCAGTCACTGTCCTTCCAGGTCCCTGGAAACAAGGACTTGCAGAGTGAAATAAACTGACACTCTCCCTACCTACAGTTTTCTGTCCCTAGAATAAATGTTTTTTTTAAGCACAATATAGCACAAGGACAATTCACTCACTGTCCTTACAGGTCCCTGGAAACAAGGACTTGCAGAGTGAAATAAACTGACACTCTCCCTACCTACAGTTTTCTGTCCCTAGAATAAATGTTTTTTTTAAGCACAATATAGCACAAGGAGAATTCACTCACTGTCCTTCCAGGTCCCTGGAAACAAGGACTTGCAGAGTGAAAGAAAAAAAACACTCACCCTACCTACAGTTTTCTGTCCCTAGAAAAAATGTTTTTTTTAATCACAATATAACACAAGGACAATTCACTCACTGTCCTTCCAGGTCCCTGGAAACAAGGACTTGCAGAGTGAAATAAACTGACACTCTCCCTACCTACAGTTTTCTGTCCCTAGAATAAATGTTTTTTTTAATCACAATATAGCACAAGGACAATTCAGTCACTGTCCTTCCAGGTCCCTGGAAACAAGGACTTGCAGAGTGAAATAAACTGACACTCTCCCTACCTACAGTTTTCTGTCCCTAGAATAAATGTTTTTTTTAATCACAATATAGCACAAGGACAATTCAGTCACTGTCCTTCCAGGTCCCTGGAAACAAGGACTTGCAGAGTGAAATAAACTGACACTCTCCCTACCTACAGTTTTCTGTCCCTAGAATAAATGTTTTTTTTAATCACAATATAGCACAAGGACAATTCACTCACTGTCCTTACAGGTCCCTGGAAACAAGGACTTGCAGAGTGAAATAAACTGACACTCTCCCTACCTACAGTTTTCTGTCCCTAGAATAAATGTTTTTTTTAAGCACAATATAGCACAAGGAGAATTCACTCACTGTCCTTCCAGGTCCCTGGAAACAAGGACTTGCAGAGTGAAAGAAAAAAAACACTCTCCCTACCTACAGTTTTCTGTCCCTAGAAAAAATGTTTTTTTTAATCACAATATAACACAAGGACAATTCACTCACTGTCCTTCCAGGTCCCTGGAAACAAGGACTTGCAGAGTGAAATAAACTGACACTCTCCCTACCTACAGTTTTCTGTCCCTAGAATAAATGTTTTTTTTAATCACAATATAGCACAAGGACAATTCAGTCACTGTCCTTCCAGGTCCCTGGAAACAAGGACTTGCAGAGTGAAATAAACTGACACTCTCCCTACCTACAGTTTTCTGTCCCTAGAATAAATGTTTTTTTTAAGCACAATATAGCACAAGGACAATTCACTCACTGTCCTTACAGGTCCCTGGAAACAAGGACTTGCAGAGTGAAAGAAACTGACACTCTCCCTACCTACAGTTTTCTGTCCCTAGAATAAATGTTTTTTTAAGCACAATATAGCACAAGGACAATTCACTCACTGTACTTCCAGGTCCCTGGAAACAAGGACTTGCAGAGTGAAAGAAACTGACACTGTCCCTACCTACAGTTTTCTGTCCCTAGAATAAATGTTTTTTTTAAGCACACTATAGCACAAGCACAAAACACACTGACACTCTCCCTACCTATCCTTCTCTTTCCCTAAACTAAAGGAATCCAGGTTAAGCAAGAAAGAAATAACAGTCACTGTCCCTGCCTATGCTGCTCTATCCCTGCTCCGGAACACACTACACTAGGCCGCCGTGCTGGCGGCCTTTTATAGTGTGGGGCGTGTACTAAACACCCTCAGCAATAATTGGCCACAGGCATCCTGCCTGTGGCCAATCATTGCTCTCCTCGCTGCCGGCGCTGTGATTGGCCAAGCATGCGGGGTCACAGTGCATGCTTGGCCAATCACAGCGCCTGGATGACACTGCGATGGCGTAGTGCATTGTGGGCCGTTCGCGTCACTCGAATTTGGCGCGAACGGCCCAAATCGTTCGATCTTCGTCGAACGATCGAACAGCCGATGTTCGAGTCGAACGTATGTTCGACTCGAACACGAAGCTCATCCCTACTCCCTAATAGCAAACATCAAATAAGGAAGTAGACAGTCCCAATCCTTTCCATCTCTATCCACCACTTTCTTCAACATTTGTTTTAGGGTTTTGTTGAATCTTTCAACCAGCCCATCGGTTTGGGGGTGATACACAGATGTACGCAATTGCGTCACTTTGAACAATTTACACAGCTCTTTCATAACCCGGGACATAAAGGGTGTACCTTGGTCCGTAAGCAGTTCTTTACAAATACCCACCCGGCTAAAAACAAGAGATAGCTCTTTGGCTATGGTTTTGGCCGAGGTATTTCTGAGAGGGATCGCTTCTGGATAACGGGTGGCATAGTCCATTATAACCAATATGTACTGGTGCCCCCTAGCGGACTTGATTATAGGACCTACCAAATCCATTGCGATTCTCTCAAACAGGACCTCAATGATGGGTAGAGGGACCAGCGGGCTACGGAAATGTGGCATCGGGGCCGACCTCTGACACACAGGGCAGGAGGAACAATAATTTTCTATGTCCTTCATCACCCCAGGCCAATAGAATCTCTGTAATACCCTCTCTCGGGTTTTCTCTGTCCCCAGATGACCTCCAAGAATGTGCCCATGGGCCAACTCCAACACCAACTTCCTGTAAGGTTTGGGCACCACAAGCTGCTCAACGGTTTCTTCTGCCCTTTTTGCCACCCGATACAGTAGGTCCTTCTCTACGCTGAAGTATGGGTAAGTGCAGGTATTATCTGGGTTCACTAACTCGCCATCTATTTCCACTACGTTTTCCCGTGCCTTTATTAGGGCGGGGTCTTTTAACTGTTCTGTGGCAAAATTTTCCCTGTGAACCTCAAGATCAGAAAACTCCACAGACGGTAGGTTTTCGTCTGAGGAGGTGGGCTCCTCTCCAGTTTCTTGAGTCTCCCCTGCCAATACTGACAAGGGAAATTCTGGAGAGTCCTCACCACTCTCAGAGGAGTTCTGGCTATCACATTCCTGGTACATAGGGGCACCAGTGGGGGGCTCAGGATCATCCCACAGTTCCCAGAACTTCGGAAAATCCCTTCCCACAATGGCAACATGCGGTAATTGAGATACTAACCCCACTGGATGAGAGAGGGTACCTTTGGGGGTCTCGAAAAACACACTGTAGTCACTGGATACTCTCGGGTGTCCCCATGCACACAAATAACAGCTACCTTGCTATTCCCAGAGACCTCTGTTTTAACTAATTCAGCCTTTATCAGGGTCACAAGGCTACCTGAATCCAGCAATACCACAACATTTCTACCATTAATACACATTTTGCATAAATGTTTCTCAGTTCCCCGAATGGCAGTGCATGCGACTGTCGCACACAGCGACTGACGTCGGTCCGTCAGAAAGTCACATTGCATGGGTTCCTCCACAACCGGGCAATTTGCTGCAATATGTCCCGCTTGCCGGCAGCGGTAGCAAACAATCCTTTTGGCTGCCTCTTGAGCCCCTGACTTCCCAGGCTGTTCTCGCCAAACTTTGGGTAGAGCTCCCACCCTCTCACTCTCTCCACCCTCACCCCTTGGAATCCTCTTATCCGCCCCTGGGGATGGTCTGGTCTTAGGGTGGAAAGTCCGAGAGTCTCTGGAAGAGGCCGTCAGGTTCTCTATAGCCAAGTATTTCTCTACACGATCCACAAGACCACCGGCCGTCTCTGGGTCTCCATGGCTTACCCACTTTTGGATGGCAGTAGGAAGAGCTCTCAAAAACCGATCCATTACAACACGTTCCACAATCTCTGGTGCGGACAAAGTCTCTGGCTGTAGCCACTTCCTGCTCAGGTGAATGAGATCATACATTTGAGACCTGGGGGGTTTTCCAAGCTGGAAAGTCCAGTTATGCACACGCTGAGCCCGGACAGCCAGGGTGACACCCAGCCTTGCCAATATTTCAGCTTTTAGCATCACATAGTCTTTTGCTTGGTCAGGCTCTAGGTCATAGTAAGCCTTCTGCGATTCACCAGTTAACAGAGGAGCCACCAGTCCAGCCCACTGCTCCTCAGGCCACTTTTCTCTTTCAGCAGTCCTTTCAAATGTGGTCAAAAATACCTCTGGATCATCCTCTCCAGTCATTTTTGTCAATAAACGACTCACCCCAAAGGACGCGGTATTAGTGGGACGGCTTTCCTCACTGGTCTGCGGACGTTGCTGCATTACTGCTTCCATTTGTTGTAGTCTCTGCTCTTGCTTCTGTAACAGGTCTATGAAGCGGGCCTCAGATTGCTGCTGGGCTGCAAGGCTCTGTTGATGAGCTTGCTGCTGGGCTGCGAAGCTCTGTTGTTGAGCTGCAAGGCTCTTTTGCAAACCTGCATTTGTCTGCTGTTGATTGGCATTTGCTAGAGCCAGCTGTTTCAGTATCTCCTCCATGCTGGCTTAAAAAAAAACTGCCTGCATTCTCCACCAACTGTGGGGGGGTTAGCTCGGCAGCGGGTGTGTGTGATCCCCTGGATGGGCTCCCCACACAAAAACAGGCCCAGCAGACGGAGGTTGTGGTTTTCAAGATCAAAAAGGTGCGGTTTATTTCTCTATTTACAGTGACAAAAAACACAGCAAAGCAAAAGGAAACATAAACAAAATAAACCCTGGTCAGCTTGACCTCTGACTAAACATGCAGGTTTCCTAACTAACAACTGGGATCAGCCTGGTGCTGTCCTAGTCCCTAAGTCCCTGGTTTAGTAAATGTCCAAACAAATAGCCACACAGGCTTTGTCTCACCGCACAGGGGTTCACTCTCCCTAGACAGTCCACACAGGTCTGGGTCCAGGCATGAGCAAACACCTAATGAAGCTGGGAGTTTTTATAGAGGCCTTAAACGAGCTGACAAGCTTCAGCTGGTCTCATCAACTCCCTGCCTGCACGACGCCCAGCACTCTCCCTAGAGGTATGAATCATCCATGAGCCCACTAGCCTCAGCTGGGCTTCATCAACTCCCTCCCTAGTTGTATAAGTCGGCATAAAGCCTGAATCTGGGAGAAATATATCTACCCCCCTGGATGCAACCAGGTGACTTTACCTTCCTGCTGTCACACCTGATATATCCATTTAGTTCAACATATCCATTTAGTTTCCAAATGTGAAACCTCTATGATCACATTGCTACCTCTCCAGTTACTAGTGAACCTATCGATCCCCAGAAACACAGTACCTCTAGGGTCTCGGGTATGTCCTAGTGTCGTAGTGCTTTGATAAGCTATGCTTTGGAAATCCTTTTTTAATATTGGCCACATGCTCACTCAATCTAATATGCAACATCCAAATCGTGCGGCCAATATACTCAAGCCTGCATGGACACCGTATGAATTAAACAACATTCTTAGATATACATGTGAAAAAGGGTTTAATGGGAAACCGCTTGTGAGTAGAACAAGACTCAAAGGAGTCAGTCCTTCTGCATGCATGTGCATTGATTTTACATATAGGGCACTTTGTACATGGAAACCCCCCCCCCCCCCCATGTTCTGCAAGAAAGAAAGTTTCTTAGAAGGTTCTATGAAGATAGGTGCTATCTGAAACCTCACCTGAGGATTCTCAGGAAGGTGGGGCCCTAAAACTCTATCGTTTTGAAGCCCATGATCTTCTTCACTGAGAAATGCTGGTTAGAGTAGGTGGTAAAAAGGGCAAACCTGAAAGAGTCATTCTGACCACCAGTTCTAGGAACCAGCAAGTTAACTCTCTGGCTCTCTCATCTGCAACCCTTAGCGCCTCCTCCACTTTGGCTGGCTGGTAACCCTTTTCCAGGAATTTTAGCTTAAGTACAGAAGCTTCCTGGTGGAAATCATTCCTATTGGTACAATTCCTCCTAAGCCTCAAAAAGTGTCTCTTAGGCACAGATCTTTGTCACGCAGTATGATAACAACTGTTAGTGATAATAAACCCATATCTATCAGTCTACTTAAAGTATGTGGATGTGATGATATCTCCATCCGCAGTTCTTATTAATAAATCCAAAAAATAGATTTCAGATTTACTGGCCTCATGTTTTAAAATTATGCCCCTCTCATTGGCATTCAACTCAGTCATAGAGGTTGGCCATGCTTGGCGCAAATTTGGCCCCCATGGCCACACCTCTATTCTGTAAATAATAAGTATCTCCAAACCAAAAATAATTATGGCCCATAATGTAGTCCAGAAGGCTTAAAATGAATTCCCTCTGGACTATCGACAGGTCATCTGAAAGTAAAAAGTGCTCAACTGCCTCACGGCCATGTTGATGAGATATGATGGTATAAAGAGATGATACATCTGCCTTAGCCAGTATGTAACTCTCCTTCCATTCCACCAACTTCAAAGCATTTATAACCTGAGTAGAATCCCTCAGAAAGGATGAGGTATGGACCACCCAGAGCTGTAAAAAGTGATCCATGTATCTGCCAACTCTGTAGATAATTGAGTCAATGCCACTCACAATTGGCCTACCAGGAAAGAGTGTATAGGATCCTTGTGAACCTTTGGCAGACAATAGATCCCCGGCACCCTTTGTGCCACAGGAATCACGTTCCTACGTACCTGACGGATGAGCCCTCCCTTACATGTCTGACTTGTGGCCCCTGGTAGAGCAAACAGGTGGCACAGGAGTTCAGAATGATATGAGTGCCTGGCAAATCAGCTGTTAGAAAGGCCGCTCCGGGGTCCCTTATGCTGCAGGGATGAGGACCAGCTGGAGGAGGATCAGAACAGCAGACAGACTGGAGACTGGATATCCAGACACACGCACACATCTGGGTTCCGGGGCTGGCAGTTAGTGGATCAGTCCAGAGGGGTGTGAATACGAGCAGGTGCAGGCAGACAGGATCTCCGCACATACAGGGGATGCTGGAGCAGGTGCAAAAGGCAAGCAGGTCAGGTCACAGGCCAGGTCGTGTTACCCGTTTATTATATTTAATATTTATTATCTCAAAGATATGATGTGGGTTAAATGAAAGTTCTTTGACCATGATTGAAAGCTTTAACACAATAACAACATTTATTGGTGAGTAGTTGAAAGTCTATCTAATACACAAATCTATCTATAGTCTACAGCAAGGAAGAAAATATTAGGTTAAAATAAAAGAATTACATGAAGGAATACACAGAGTATATTCCTTAAAACATTAATCTACAAACATATTTAGTTACAAGTAGTGATGAGCCGAACACCCCCGGGTTCGGTTCGCACCAGAACCCGCGAACGGACCGAAAGTTCGCGCGAACATTAGAACCCTATTAAATACAATGGATGCGAACGTTCGGATTCTAAAGTGCTAATTATAACGACTATTATCCATGTTATTGTCCGAAACAGAGTTTGGGAACCCGGGTTCTGCACCAGGGGACATGTATCAATGCAAAAAGAAGTTTTAAAAACGGACGTTTTCCGGGAGCAGTCATTTTAATGATGCATAAAGTGAAAAAAAAAAAGTCAAATATTCCTTTAAATATTGTACCTGGGGGGTGTCTAAAGTATGCCTGTGAAGTGCCACGTGTTTCCCGTGTTTAGAACTGTCCCTGCACAAAATAACATTTCTAAAGGAAAAAAAAGCCATTTAAAACTGCTTGCGGCTTTAATGTAATGTCTGGTCCCGGTAATATGGATGAAAATCTTTAAGAAAAATGGCATAGCTACCCCATCAACCCCCCCCCCCCTACCCCAGCCCATTACCAGCCCCTTTGGGTCCTGTATGGATATTAAGGGGAACCCCGCACACAAAATAAAAAAGGCCCTATATACTCTGAACAGCCGTATACAGGCGGTGCATACAAGACAGGGACTGTAGGTTTGTTCTTATGTAGAATCTGTTTGTAATTTTGAACAGCTGCATTGTTTAAGTGTAGCTCCATGCCAAATTCCTTTTTTTTAGCTTTTTGGAAAACATAGGGAACGGTTATCACCCCTGTCACATTTTTTTTGCTGTCTGTGCCCCTGTTCAGAACATCTCACCTCACTTTGCGTCCCAATGACAACTGTTTTTGAAATGTGGTGTTTGTATTGAAACAAGGATTGGTGATAAAGCATCAGTAGAGAGGAGACACGTTTCTCCCATATTAATTCTTACAGGAGAGAATTTTCCTTCCAAGGGGTAGATTTCCTCTCACTTCCTGTTGTCTTCTTCCGTTTGCAAGTAGTAGTAGTTTGTAAGTTGGATGTTTGAAAGTAGGGACCTTCCGTATATACTCTGCAGAAATTGGCCCCTTAGGTGTTGGTGTTGGCACAACACTGAAAGCACTCACAGTTATTCTTGGTGGGTGCTGGAACGCCCTGCTGTCAAGTATAATATCAGGAATTGTAATAACATATAATTGTTGATCAGTGGTAGTAAAAACTTGGGCCTTTGATGGTGGTGCTGGTGCCACAACACTGTAAGGCCTGACAGTTACTCTTGGTGGGCGCAGCAATGGTCCCTGCTGTGAATTATTAGATCAATAATTATAATTGCATGCCCCTGTTGAACAGGGGCTGAAAAACTGGGCCTTTGGTGGTGGTGGTGGTGGTGATGGTGTTGCTGGTGCCACAACACTGTAAGGCCTGACAGTTACTCTTGGTGAGCGGAGCAATGGGCCCTGCTGTGAATTATTAGATCAATAATTATAATTGCATGCCCCTGTTGAACAGGGGCTGAAAAATTGGGCCTTAGGCACTGGTGGCACAACACTGCAACCCCTCACAGATACTGTACTTGGAGCACAGCGATGAGGCCTGTTGCAAAGTATTGCATCAAAAATTTTAATTACACGCCCCTGTTAAACAGGGGCTGAAAAATTGGGCCTCAGCCACTGGTGGCGTCACCCATAAACCAAAATGATCTTCCAAGCTATCATCGTTAATCGTATCATTGAGGAGGAAGAGGAGGATAGCCAGACAACATAACAGCACAGGCACTCAGCATCAGCATCAGTCTTGAAGGGATGTGACATTTTAAAATCAATTAGTCTGTTATATCAGCATCTGGTGTGTGGTAGCTGGTGGTGATCCAAGACTGGTTCATCTTGATGAAAGTCAGTCGATCAACCGAGTCGGTGGACAGGCGCACCCTGTGATCCGTGACAAATCCTCCAGCAGCACTGAATGTGCGTTCTGAAAGAACGCTGGATGCAGGACAGGCCAGTAGCTCAATTGCATACTGTGCAAGCTCTGGCCAGTGATCCATCCTCAAGACCCAGTAAGCCAGAGGATTTTCGGTGGGGAAGGTGTCCAAGTCTGACCTTGCCCCTAGGTATTCCTGCACCATGTATATCAGACGCTGGCGATGGTTGCTGGAACCGATCATACTTTGGGGCTGCGGACTAAAGAATTGTCTGAACGCATCGGTCAGACGGCCACCTTCCCCACAGCTCCTTCTTTGACTGCCCGAAGCCTCAGCAACTCGTTGTCCAGGACCAGGAGTTTGTAATCTCCCAGTCTCTGGGAACGCGTTGCACAGACCTTTCTGCAAGGCCTCCCGGAGTTGTCTCATCCTCTGCTCCCTCTGCGACGGTACGATAAGGTCCGCAACCTTACCCTTGTACCGTGGATCAAGGAGAGTGGCCAGCCAGTAATGGTCCCTCTCCTTGATCCGAAGAATACGAGGATCCTTCCGCAGACTTTGCAGGATCAGGGAGGCCATGCAGCGTAGGTTAACTGAGGCATTCAGTCCGGAGTCCTCTGGGTCACTAAGGACGACATGATCCGCAGCCACCTCCTCCCAGCCACGTACAAGTCCACTGGTTTCTTGGGACTGTAAATCATCCCTAAAAGACTGCTGCTGATGATGCTGAGTGCCAGCCTCCACCTCCATGCTGACACAATCCTCCTCCTCCTCCTCCTCCTCTTCCTGTGCGATGGGTGGGACAGAAGGAACACTGTCTGGGTAAAGGGGGCCTTGAGAGGCAAGGAAGTCCTCCTCTTCCTGCCTCTGTTCTGCCTCAAGTGCCCTGTCCATTATTCCACGCAGCGTGTGCTCCAACAGGTGGACAAGAGGTACAGTGTCACTGATGCATGCACTGTCACTGCTCACCATCCTCGTGGCCTCCTCAAATGGTGCCAGGACAGTGCATGCATCCCTGATCATGCCCCACTGGCGTGGTGAAAAAAACCCGAGCTCCCCTGACCCTGTCCTGGTGCCGTAGTCGCACAGGTACTCATTGATGGCCCTCTGCTGCATGTGCAGCCGCTGCAGCATGGCCAACGTTGAGTTCCACCTGGTGGGCATGTCACATATAAGGCGGTTCTTGGGCAGGTTCAACTCCTTTTGAAGCTCAGCCAGGCGAGCACTGGCATTATAAGATCTGCGGAAATGCACACAGACTTTCCTGGCCTGCCTCAGGACATCCTGTAAGCCCGGGTACCTGCCCAAGAACCGCTGCACCACCAGGTTAAGGACGTGAGCCATACAGGGCACATGGGTCAGTTGTCCCTGTCGGAGGGCGGAGAGGAGGTTGGTGCCATTGTCGCAAACCACCATTCCTGGCTTAAGCTGGCGTGGCGTCAACCACCTCTCGGCCTGCCCCTGCAGAGCAGACAGGACCTCTGCCCCAGTGTGGCTCCTGTCCCCCAAACACACCAGCGCAAGCACGGCATGGCATCTTTTTGCCTGCGTACTTGCGTAGCCCCTTGAATGCCTACGGAGCACCGCTGGTTCCGAGGACAAACCACAGGAAGAGGCCATGGAGGAAGAAGAAGAGGAGGGGGTGGAGGAGAGAGGTGTGTCACAACCAGTAGTAGCATTTTGGAGGCGTGGGGGTGGAACAACCTCCAACACTACTGCACCTTGTCCTGCATCCTTCCCAGCTGCCAAAAGAGTGACCCAATGGGCCGTGAAAGAAAGGTAACGTCCCTGTCCATGCCTGCTGGACCATGAGTCAGCGGTAATATGCACCTTACCGCTGACCGCCCTGTCCAGCGAGGCCAAGACATTGCCTTCCACATGCCTGTAGAGAGCCGGAATAGCCTTCCGTGCGAAAAAGTGTCATTTGGGAACCTGCCACTGAGGAACCGCACATTGCACAAACTCACGGAAGGGGGCCGAGTCTACCAACTGAAAAGGCAGCAGTTGAAGCGCTAGCAATTTAGCCAAGCTAGCATTCAACCGCTGGGCATGTGGATGGCTAAGAGTGAACTTCTTTCGACGGTCCAGCAGCTGGGGCAGGGAAATTTGCCTGCTAGAATCGGACGTTGGTGTACTGCTAGCAGAGTGCCCGCAAGTACTTGCCTGTGACACACCTAATTCTACACCTTCATTCCTCTCAGAGCAGGTTTCAGAGAGGAGTGAAGGTATAGTGGGGTTGGAGATCCCAGCTGATGCGGTGCAAGAAGAGGTCAGCTTTGTTCTTTGGTGTGGGTCTTTAAGGTAGGCTTGCCAACGAGCTGCATGGCAGGTCAACATATGTCTGATCAAGCATGTGGTGCCCAAGCGGCTGATGTTTTGGCCACGCGATATACGCTTGAGACATATGTTGCAAACAGCAGCTGTGCGATCTGATGCACTCGCCTCAAAAAAGGCCCACACCAAAGAACTTTTTGAATGACGGGCAGAGGCAGCGCCCTGCACAGGCGGAGCTCTGCGGTGTGATTCCGTCGGTGTGCTGCCCATACGCTGGCCACTCAAGGGCATCCTGCCTCGTTGGAGATGTGCCTCCTCCTCATCCTCCTCCTCCTCCTCTCTCCTATTAGGCACCCACGTGGAGTCAGTGACCTCATCATCCCCTCCCTCCTCATCACTGGAGCCAATCTGGCAGTATGCTGCAGCTGCTGGAACATGACTGCCAGATTGGTGTCCTTCTTGAGCATCCCCTCTCTCTGCTCTCACGCTGCTGCCTTCCTCTAGCTGGGTATCATCATCAGATCCTTCCAAACGCTGGGCATCCTCCTGGAGCATGTACCCAACACTGTGCTCAAACAGTTCGGGGGACTCCTCAGGAGGAGGGCATGGTGGGTCTAGGGAAGGATTGACTAATGAAGATAATGATACCAGAGAAGAGGACGCTTTGGCAGCTGCTTTGCCACTACCCTGAGCCTGGGTGAGAGAGGATGAGGAGGATGAGGTGGGCTTGGTCATCCACTCTACCAAGTCTTCGGCATGATGTGGCTCAACATGTCCAGCTGCCGAAAACAAGGACAAGCGTGTCCCATGGCCATGTGCTGATGACAATGCACCGCGTACACGACCAGCACTGTTGCCCCCAGACACAGAGCCTGCTTGCCCTCTTTTTTTGCCTCATGACTGTCTGCCTCTCCTTGGTTGCCTTCCAGACATTTTAATGGATGGCCTGCAGGGAGATGGGAAAAACAGAAATAAGGGCTACCTTCAGGTGTATATTGTGCAGGAGGCTTAGCAACAATGACACTGACACTGTCCCCTGCCTATCCTTCTCTGTCCCTCAACTCAAGGATTGAAAATATGGTTCAGCAAAATAGTTTTAGAACAGAATAGCACACTGTCAGTTTCCCTCACTGTAGCTCTCTGTCCCTCAACTCAAGGATTGAAAATATGGAACAGCAAAATTGATTTAGAACAGAATAGCACACTGTCAGTTTCACTCACTGTACCTCTCTGTCCCTCAACTCAAGGATTGAAAATATGGTTCAGCAAAATAGTTTTAGAACACAATAGCACACTGACACTTTCCCTCACTGTAGCTCTCTGTCCCTCAACTCAAGGATTGAAAATATGGTTCAGCAAAATAGTTTTAGAACAGAATAGCACACTGTCAGTTTCCCTCACTGTAGCTCTCTGTCCCTCAACTCAAGGATTGAAAATATGGTTCAGCAAAATAATTTTAGAACAGAATAGCACACTGTCAGTTTCCCTCACTGTAGCTCTCTGTCCCTCAACTCAAGGATTGAAAATATGGTTCAGCAAAATAGTTTTAGAACACAATAGCACACTGACACTTTCCCTCACTGTAGCTCTCTGTCCCTCAACTCAAGGATTGAAAATATGGTTCAGCAAAATAGTTTTAGAACAGAATAGCACACTGTCAGTTTCCCTCACTGTAGCTCTCTGTCCCTCAACTCAAGGATTGAAAATATGGTTCAGCAAAATAGTTTTAGAACAGAATAGCACACTGTCAGTTTCCCTCACTGTAGCTCTCTGTCCCTCAACTCAAGGATTGAAAATATGGTTCAGCAAAATAGTTTTAGAACACAATAGCACACTGACACTTTCCCTCACTGTAGCTCTCTGTCCCTCAACCAAAGGATTGAAAACATGGTTCAGCAAAATAGTTTTAGAACAGAATAGCACACTGTCAGTTTCCCTCACTGTAGCTCTCTGTCCCTCAACTCAAGGATTGAAAATATGGTTCAGCAAAATAGTTTTAGAACAGAATAGCACACTGTCAGTTTCCCTCACTGTAGCTCTCTGTCCCTCAACTCAAGGATTGAAAATATGGTTCAGCAAAATAGTTTTAGAACACAATAGCACACTGACACTTTCCCTCACTGTAGCTCTCTGTCCCTCAACTCAAGGATTGAAAATATGGTTCAGCAAAATAGTTTTAGAACAGAATAGCACACTGTCAGTTTCCCTCACTGTAGCTCTCTGTCCCTCAACTCAAGGATTGAAAATATGGAACAGCAAAATTGATTTAGAACAGAATAGCACACTGTCAGTTTCACTCACTGTACCTCTCTGTCCCTCAACTCAAGGATTGAAAATATGGTTCAGCAAAATAGTTTTAGAACACAATAGCACACTGACACTTTCCCTCACTGTAGCTCTCTGTCCCTCAACTCAAGGATTGAAAATATGGTTCAGCAAAATAGTTTTAGAATAGAATAGCACACTGTCAGTTTCCCTCACTGTAGCTCTCTGTCCCTCAACTCAAGGATTGAAAATATGGTTCAGCAAAATAGTTTTAGAACAGAATAGCACACTGTCAGTTTCCCTCACTGTAGCTCTCTGTCCCTCAACTCAAGGATTGAAAATATGGTTCAGCAAAATAGTTTTAGAACACAATAGCACACTGACACTTTCCCTCACTGTAGCTCTCTGTCCCTCAACTCAAGGATTGAAAATATGGTTCAGCAAAATAGTTTTAGAACAGAATAGCACACTGTCAGTTTCCCTCACTGTAGCTCTCTGTCCCTCAACTCAAGGATTGAAAATATGGTTCAGCAAAATAGTTTTAGAACAGAATAGCACACTGTCAGTTTCCCTCACTGTAGCTCTCTGTCCCTCAACTCAAGGATTGAAAATATGGTTCAGCAAAATAGTTTTAGAACACAATAGCACACTGACACTTTCCCTCACTGTAGCTCTCTGTCCCTCAACTCAAGGATTGAAAATATGGTTCAGCAAAATAGTTTTAGAACAGAATAGCACACTGTCAGTTTCCCTCACTGTAGCTCTCTGTCCCTCAACTCAAGGATTGAAAATATGGTTCAGCAAAATAGTTTTAGAACAGAATAGCACACTGTCAGTTTCCCTCACTGTAGCTCTCTGTCCCTCAACTCAAGGATTGAAAATATGGAACAGCAAAATTGATTTAGAACAGAATAGCACACTGTCAGTTTCACTCACTGTACCTCTCTGTCCCTCAACTCAAGGATTGAAAATATGGTTCAGCAAAATAGTTTTAGAACACAATAGCACACTGACACTTTCCCTCACTGTAGCTCTCTGTCCCTCAACTCAAGGATTGAAAATATGGTTCAGCAAAATAGTTTTAGAACAGAATAGCACACTGTCAGTTTCCCTCACTGTAGCTCTCTGTCCCTCAACTCAAGGATTGAAAATATGGTTCAGCAAAATAGTTTTAGAACACAATAGCACACTGACACTTTCCCTCACTGTAGCTCTCTGTCCCTCAACTCAAGGATTGAAAATATGGTTCAGCAAAATAGTTTTAGAACAGAATAGCACACTGTCAGTTTCCCTCACTGTAGCTCTCTGTCCCTCAACTCAAGGATTGAAAATATGGAACAGCAAAATTGATTTAGAACAGAATAGCACACTGTCAGTTTCACTCACTGTACCTCTCTGTCCCTCAACTCAAGGATTGAAAATATGGTTCAGCAAAATAGTTTTAGAACACAATAGCACACTGACACTTTCCCTCACTGTAGCTCTCTGTCCCTCAACTCAAGGATTGAAAATATGGTTCAGCAAAATAGTTTTAGAACAGAATAGCACACTGTCAGTTTCCCTCACTGTAGCTCTCTGTCCCTCAACTCAAGGATTGAAAATATGGTTCAGCAAAATAGTTTTAGAACAGAATAGCACACTGTCAGTTTCCCTCACTGTAGCTCTCTGTCCCTCAACTCAAGGATTGAAAATATGGTTCAGCAAAATAGTTTTAGAACACAATAGCACACTGACACTTTCCCTCACTGTAGCTCTCTGTCCCTCAACTCAAGGATTGAAAATATGGTTCAGCAAAATAGTTTTAGAACAGAATAGCACACTGTCAGTTTCCCTCACTGTAGCTCTCTGTCCCTCAACTCAAGGATTGAAAATATGGAACAGCAAAATTGATTTAGAACAGAATAGCACACTGTCAGTTTCACTCACTGTACCTCTCTGTCCCTCAACTCAAGGATTGAAAATATGGTTCAGCAAAATAGTTTTAGAACACAATAGCACACTGACACTTTCCCTCACTGTAGCTCTCTGTCCCTCAACTCAAGGATTGAAAATATGGTTCAGCAAAATAGTTTTAGAACAGAATAGCACACTGTCAGTTTCCCTCACTGTAGCTCTCTGTCCCTCAACTCAAAGATTGAAAATATGGTTCAGCAAAATAGTTTTAGAACACAATAGCACACTGACACTTTCCCTCACTGTAGCTCTCTGTCCCTCAACTCAAGGATTGAAAATATGGTTCAGCAAAATAGTTTTAGAACAGAATAGCACACTGTCAGTTTCCCTCACTGTAGCTCTCTGTCCCTCAACTCAAGGATTGAAAATATGGTTCAGCAAAATAGTTTTAGAACAGAATAGCACACTGTCAGTTTCCCTCACTGTAGCTCTCTGTCCCTCAACTCAAGGATTGAAAATATGGAACAGCAAAATTGATTTAGAACAGAATAGCACACTGTCAGTTTCACTCACTGTACCTCTCTGTCCCTCAACTCAAGGATTGAAAATATGGTTCAGCAAAATAGTTTTAGAACACAATAGCACACTGACACTTTCCCTCACTGTAGCTCTCTGTCCCTCAACTCAAGGATTGAAAATATGGTTCAGCAAAATAGTTTTAGAACAGAATAGCACACTGTCAGTTTCCCTCACTGTACCTCTCTGTCCCTACAAACAAGGATTATCACAGAATAGCACACTGTCACTGACACTCTCCCTACCTATCCTTATTTGTCCCTAAACACAAGGAATCCAGGATTATGTAAAGGAAAAAACATGACACTGTCCCTGCCTATGCTTCTCTTTCCCTGCTCCGGAACACACTACACAAGGCCGCCGCGCTGGCGGCCTTTTATAGTGTGGGGCGTGTACTAAACCCCATCAGCAATAATTGGCCACAGGCATCCTGCCTGTGGCCAATCATTGCTCTCCTCGCTGCCGGCGCTGTGATTGGCCAAGCATGCGGGGTCACAGTGCATGCTTGGCCAATCACAGCGCCTGGATGACACTGCGATGGCGTAGTGCATTGTGGGCCGTTCGCGTCACTCGAATTTGGCGCGAACGGCCCAAATCGTTCGATCTTCGTCGAACGATCGAACAGCCGATGTTCGAGTCGAACGTATGTTCGACTCGAACACGAAGCTCATCCCTAGTTACAAGTAAAAGGCAGACCTTTCCCATAATTACCCTTTGCACCAAGGTTCCATTCTGATGACTGCTCTCCCATAAAGTGTGTTTCCCTCCCATCTAGTCTGTGTATATCATTACAGGCTGATGCCTCATTGGTTGACATAGCGTGGCTTTGATTGGCGGACTTCCCTATTCCTGGTTAAGGACTGGCTACATCTCCAATCCCTATACTTTGCATAAGTCAGCCCCCTTTTAGGGATGAGCTTTATGTTCGAGTCGAACATTAGCTGTTCGTCCGTTTGGCGAACAGCGAACAATTTGGGGTGTTCGCGGCAAATTCGAAAAGCCGCGGAACACCCTTTAAAAGTCTATGGGAGAAATCTAAAGTGCTAATTTTAAAGGTTAATATGCAAGTTATTGTCATAAAAAGTGTTTGGGGACCTGGGTCCTGCCCCAGGGGACATGTATCAATGCAAAAAAAGTTTTAAAAACAGCCGTTTTTTCGGGAGAAGTGATTTTAATAATGCTTCAAGTGAAACAATAAAAGTGAAATATTCCTTTAAATTTTGTACCTGGGTGTGTGTATAGTATGCCTGTAAAGTAGCGCATGTTTCCCTGCACAAAATGTAATTTCTAAAGGAAAAAAAGTAATTTAAAACTACTCGCGGCTATAATGAATTGTCGGGTCCCGGCAATACAGATCAAAGTCATTGAAAAAAACGTCAGGGGTCCCCCCCCCGTCCATTACCAGGCCCTTTTGGTCTGGTATGAATGTTAAGGGGAACCCTGAGCCAAAAAAAAAGCATGGGGGTCCCCCCCAAATTCCATTTTAGGCCCTTCAGGTCTGGTATGGATATTAAGGGGAACCCCACATAAAAAAAAAATGGCGTGGGGCCCCCCAAAAATCCATTCCAGACCCGGCAAGCGGGGAATACCCAATGATGCCGGCGGGTGACCCCGCCCCCTCTTACGTCATGGGAGTTTCATGTGGAGTGGAGACTGCTGCAGCGCTGGACATCGGATCACAGCGGGACATAGAGAACAACGCTGGACAGACTGGATTACATCGCTGGAATGTTTTTTTGAGTTTTTACTTTTTTATTTTTAATAAAGGACTTATCCCAACTGTGTCTGTGTGTTTTTTTACAATTTTTTACACTTTCTTTGTGAAATGGTAAGGGTTCAATGTACCACGTTACCAATTCACATAGGGGGGGGGGCGGAATATGGTGGTCCCCTTTGTTAAAGGGGGCTTCCAGATTACGATAAGCCTACCCGCCCACAGACTCCCACAACCAACAGGCAAGGGTTGTGGGGATGAGGCCCATCCTTCCTATATTGAGGGCATGTGGCCTGGTATAGTTCAGGAGGGGGGGCGCTCTCTCGTCCCCCCCTCTTTTCCTGCGGCCTGCCAGGTTGCGTGCTCGGATAAGGATCTGGTATGGATTTTTGGGGGGACCCCACGCCATTTTTTATTTTGGTGCGGGGTTCCCCTTAAAATCCATACCAGACCTGAAGGGTCTGTGTCATGGATCTGCCACCTAAGGGTTAATAGTGCAGACTGATTTCAGTGATTGGCAACAGGCTGCCTTATTTAAACACCTCAGCAGCAATGTGTCTTCGCTGCCTGATCTGCAGTTCATACCTGTTCCAGTGACTTCCTGTTCCTGTGATCTGATCTGTTTCCTGTGTTTGACCCGGCTTGTTTGACTAAGATTGATCTCTGTTATCCTGATCCCGGCCTGCCTTGTAACCACGCTCAGCTCTACACTGCTTGATTTCCTGTTGCCGAACTTTGCCTGTATCCTGACCATTCTCTGCCTGTCGTCTATACCTACATCTGATTGTCTGTTACCAAATCCGGCTTGTCTGACTACGTATTCAGTGTCTCCCCAGCCAGTGCACCTACCAGCCTGCTTCCTGTTTCCTGCTGCACCAGCTGAACTGACAAGACCAAAGATGAACCAGGCACCCATACACCGCCAGGCTCTTGCGGCCACTGTTGCAACATTGGTGGCCCTTGAGCCGGGGTTGTACAAGAGGCCTTCCCACTGCACGTCAGGCTCATCCGTAACAGTCTGGTATGTTTTTTTTGGGGGGCCCACGCCATTTTTTTAAAAATTTTGGTGCGGGGTTCCCCTTAATATCCATACCAGACCTGAAGGGCCTGATATGGAATTTGGGGGAGATCCCCTTTTTTTGGGGGGTTCGGGGTTCCCCTTAATATTCATGCCAGACCCAAGGGGCCTGGTAATGGACTGGTTGGGACCCCTGCCGTTTTTTTCAATGACTTTGATCTGTATTGCCGGGACCCGGCAATTCATGAATAGCCACGAGTAGTTTTAAATGACTTTTTTGCAGGAACAGTTCTAAACACAGGAAACATGCGCTACTTTACGCATACTATACACACCCCCCAGGTACGAAATTTAAAGGAATATTTCACTTTTATTGTTTCACTTTAAGTATTATTAAAATCACTGCTCCTGAAAAAACTGCAGTTTTTAAAACGTTTTTTTTGCATTGATATATGTCCCCTGGGGCAGGACCCGGGTCGTCAAACACTTTTTATGACAATAACTTACTTATTAACCTTTAAAATTAGCACTTTCGATTTTTCATGTTCGTGTCCCATAGACTTTAACGGTGTTCGCGTGTTTGAACAACTTTTTTGCCTGTTCGCATGTTTTAGTGTGAACCGAACCGAGGGGGGGGGGGCGGGTGTTCGACTCATCCCTACCCCCTTTAATGCAAACCCTTGTGACTATTCTGAGCAGTAGATTAACTTAAATTTTCCCGGGAAGTTAAGTATTGATTACGGGTTGGCCTCCCTTCATTGCATATCCCAGCATTGGATCCTTTGTAGTGATAATGTGTAGAACAATGAGGGATGGGTCCCATTGTTTAGATACACAAGCATAGGCACCGACTTGTCTGCTTAACCTAGAGGGGGCTGTATTATTTTGCCACCAAGCTCACCTTTGGTTCCAAAAGCAGCCCCTGGCTGTTTGATACCTTTGCGCAGGTGCTCAGTTGGATTCTTACTCATGTGGAAGGTTGTCATGAAGTCATTCACTAATTGGATGATTTCCTCCTCATAGAGTTTCAAGCAGGCCCCTGCTGATTTACAGAAGTTATTGTCAGTTTTTGCAGCACTCAACGTCCCGTTGGCAGTGAAGAAGTTGGAAGAAGGCCCGGCGACGGCGCTTACCTTTTTTAGGGATCACTCTGGATACACAGGCCATGCAGGCCAGTCTACCAGCAGATAAGCTTGCTAGAATCAGAGATTGTATTTATACTTTTACTATCTCTCAAGCTTGTTCCAGAGTGGTGTTGCAATCTTTGTTGGGCATGTTAAACTTCACCATGAGAATCATTCCTCAGGGTCATTTATTTCTAGGTTATTGGCTTTGTTGCCATCAGCCCTTGATTCAGACTCTCGGGTCAAGCTGGATGCTGCAGCTCTGGCTGACCTGCGCATGTGGGACGAGTTCCTCCAGCATTGGAATGGGATTGCCATGTTTATTCCCACATAGTCCATGTCCTCTCTTCAGGTTGTGATGGATGCAGCGGCCACTGTAGGTTATGTTGCCATTTTTGGTACCCACTGACTTGCAGGGCCATGGCCGGAGGAGATCTTGGCCATCCCAGGATTCACAGAGTCTTCAGCTTTGTTCCAGATCTTTCTGATAGTGTCAGTGGCCCAGGTATGGGGTAGGTTTTGGTCGGGGAAAACTGTTGTTTTCTCAACAGACAATCAAGCTGCCGTGGAGATCAACAAGGGCAGATCTAGGTCATTAATCATTATGTCCTTCGTACGCAGGCTGATTTGGCTGCAGTTTCATTTTCATATGCATTGTAGGTTTATCAGTGGGGCCGAGAATGTTATAGCAGATGCTCTGTCACGGCTTAATTACCCGTTGTTTTTACGACAGATCCTAGAAGCAGATGCCTGCGCCACGCCATCCCCATAGTCCTCGCTACTAATGATGGATTTGTTTCTCATTGGGTTAACGCAGCAGCTTTGATTGATACATTTTTATCGGTCAACACTAGGAAGGCTTGCGTCACGGCCTGGAAAACCTTCTATAGATAACAAGCTGAAATCATCGGAGAACGCTTTATCGATAAAGGATACGAGAAATCTTTCTTACAACTAAAGATCGATGAAGTGGGAAATATAGAAAGGCAAAACCTTTTAAGAAATAAAACAAAGGAAGAACCCAACTATGCGGAAATACCATTAATTCTTGATTTCAATATACAATTTAAAAATATGGAATCAATCATTTGGAAACATTGAAAAATTTTAACAGCAGATTGTCACCTTACCCAAGTGCTACCGCCATTCCCCAGATTTGTTTACAGAGTGGCTCCCACACTCCATGATTTGATAGCTAAAAATGTGTTAGACCCCCCCACGAAGAAACCTTTTACTTTCTTTGAGGGTAAAGGGTTTTATCCGTGCAAAAATTGCTATGCCTGCCGACACACGACATTTAAGAAAAAGAGAAAAGAGGAATTTAGTGCCATTACTACAGGAAAGAAATACAATATTAAAGATTTTTTTTCATGTAAAACCGAGGGGGTAGTCTGCGTATTGGAGTGTTCATGCAATTTCCAGTACGTGGGCAGGAATGAAAAGACCCCTTTGGAAACGCCTAAGGCAGGTATGTCCAAAGTCCGGCCCGCGGGCCAATCGTGGCCCGCTTTCCGGTTTCGGACGGCCCACCTGGTCATTTTGACATGTATATCTTTTGTGGCCCCCAACGAATTCCTGAGTGCCGGGGGCCACAAAAGATGTACATGCTGGCTACCTTGGAGGGGGCAGGATGAGCGCCGTACAGAAGTATTTCCTGTTTACACGGCGACCTCTGTAAAAGGAAGTCCTGTCTCCTGTGCTGCCATTGGACGACTGTTCTGTCCATCATAGGAGGCGGGACTTTCTATTAATGAGGCCGCCGATAAAACAGGAGTTTCTCCTGTATGTCTGTCGGCGCTCGTCCCGCCCCTCCCTGTCTCCTCCAAGGCTGCAGATGTGCATGAATCAGGCTGCACTGATGGCAATGGTGAGTCTGCATTAATGTCAATAGGGGTGCTGCATTCAGGGCAATGGGGGGTGCTGCATTCGGGGCAACGGGGGGTGCTGCATTCAGGGCAACGGGGGGTGCTGCATTCAGGGCACTTGTGAGGCTGCAGATGGGCACTGACCCTTATTTTTCTTCACAGTTCTTTATTTAAAATTTAAGATTTTTTCCTGAATCTTCCCTCTTAAAGTGAAGGTGCTTGTTATACTCCGATAAATACAGTATATACAAATAACGCGCTTGAGCTCATCTCTTTACTCACACAGCCACAAAGGCAAGACAATTCTTGTTGGGCTGTGTATTAGTGCTCGGACGAACACACTTAGACTGAATTTTAATGGTTCACAGAATGTCAGGCAAAATGGTCAGCCCTCACGCATGTTCACTTCATCAAATCTGGCCCTCTTTGAAAAAAGTTTGGACACCCCTGGCCTAAGGGAACATGTTCAAAACATAAAGTCAGGTTATCCAAAACACAGTGTATCTAGACACTATGCCGAATGTCATGGAAAAGACCCTAGTTCCCTCTCCTTTTAGGGTATTGAAAAATACAAACCCCATTGGCGAGGAAGCAATAAAATAATTACACTCAGCAAATCCGAATCTCGCTGGATATTCGAAATGCAATCTTTTGCCCCTTCAGGTCTTAATATAGAGTTTGATTTGAACTGCTTTATTTCCGATTATAAAATTAATATGTTATTTCTGGTAATGTCATATTCAAAAGTTACAAATAATTTTACTTTATATTTCAGTTTATTTTTATTTTTATTTAAAATTGTATTTATTTTTATTTTATTTCTTATTTTTGTCTTAATATTATATATATTTATTTATTTATTTATTTAAATTTTCATCTTTATTTTTATTTTCAGTCTTATATTCTATATCTTCATTCTTTCCCAGATCTCTCTGTTTCTACATCTTAATTTGCATATGACAAGCCTTTTGCTGATTAGGATGTTGTTTCTATGACCATCACCACTATTTAAGCTCATCCCTGTCACCTAGCACCTACACCCTTTATGCATTACTAGACCAGTCTGGGGTCCATCTGTGAGGTGAGAGGCTAGTACCACTGGGGGAGGATTTGTGAAGTACCATATACAATATCTGCTTATATCTATAAATTTGGACTCCCGCACCTACCCCTCTCCCCCTCTTTTCAGTTTGTCTGCATATGTCACCATCCCGTTTGCTCAAGAGATTCATTTTCTCTTTGAATCATCGGATTTGTTTGGATACACCTTATTTATGCACTCTTTATATGGACTTTTTGTGATTTGCATTTATTATCAATTATTATTAATATTCTTTAGTTATATATTTAGATGATAGGTTGATGCACTATTTATTTCTTTTTCGTACATCACGGGACACAGAGCGACTTAGTCATTACTAATGGGTTATATAGATTACCTTCAGGTGTTGGCACTGGCCAATTCCAAACCGGAAGTACCCTCCCCTATATAAGCCCCTCCCACCCGGGAGCACCTCAGTTTTTTGCCAGTGTCTAAGGTGTTGGCCAAAGAGTAACATGTGTTTTCACTGGGCTTGCGTACAGGTTCTTTTGGGCCTTAGTAAGCTGTTCCGGATCCCACCAAAAAAGCTTCATAGCTAAACGGTCGGTACCCGGGCCTTGCAGCAGAAGAGCAAGGTTTTGCCTGTAATGCTTCTCTTAGGAGGGCTGGACCCTGGGATCCAGAGCTCTGGTCATACCCACGACCAAGACGCTGTCTGTGCAGGGTGCTATACAGGTCCAGGGGAGTGGAATCCTTGGGAACCCGGTCCCTGAAGGTTTAATTACAATGCCTGCCGTGATAGGTGAAGTTTGGACTTTTGTGGACCAAACAAAGTCCTGCGGCGGGGATCAGGTAAGTGGGGGCCCTCAGGAACTTGGTTCTATTGGGGGACCCCCAAGCCTAATTTGTCTTTCTGTCTGTTACCTAACGGTATTCCCGCTAAATATCTGTGTTTGCCTATAACTACTGAAAATGTAAAATTTTAATAGTAGTCAAGAAAAAAAAAAAAACAGGGACCGCGGTACCTGTGTTAAACCACTAGAGGCCGCTGTAGTCCATTTTTCTTGTAAATGTGGATCTTTGGTTTTCTCAACTCAAAAGATCCAGGCAGCTGGTAAGTTTCTCTGAGGGAATCCACTTCCTCTGCCCTGTTGCTGCGTTCATCCACCGCACAGGCCCTCCGGCAAAAAGGGCCCTGGCTCCTAGTCCTCTGTTGGTTTTCGAAAAGGGCGCCATTGGCGCACGGGCGCGCGCGCGGGCGCGTGCACGCGCCTCCTATGAAAAAAAGGGGCGGGGCGGGTGGATGACGCTCGATGCGCGCCGCGGCGCTTCTGCGCATGTGCGGGCGTCCCAGCATAGTTAAAAGACACAGTACAAGTGTCAGCTGGATGCAAACAGAGCTAGCAACAAACAGTGGCACACAGAGGCGGTTGATGCAGGCATCCCCATAGAAAGGCACTTTAGTGGACACCAGCTGGTATATAGCAGCACCTGTGTTAGATTATTACCAGCAAAATTGGTGTATGACGACGGGAATACCTCAGCTTTGTGCTTAAAGGATATGTCGTCCAGACGCTCCGGAAATAGATCTTCCAGGAAGCCAAAGGGGTCTCCATCGGGCTCTGAGGATATTGGGCATGCTTGTACTGCACCAATCTCCCCTGAGAATTCAGAGGTCAGTAGCTGTAGAAACCCCGCAGGAATGCCTGGTGCTGCGGCTGTCCCCAGTCCACCTGCTCCTGTATATATAACAGAGGAGGTTTTATCCTCAACTCTGGGAGGATTGGAAGAGAGATTAACAGCATTGATCGCTGCTTCCCTGTCTCAGGAAAAGCGCGTCCGATCTCCGTCTCCTCCTTCAGAGTGCCTGTTAGTGAAGGAACAGCCCCACACAGAGATCGACCTACCTGAAGGGGATCAGGATGAGGTTGATTCAGTTATGGAGGAATCAACAGTGGAAGAACCTTTCTCAGCATCTCAGGCTGAAAGATTATGGGTTCAGTCTCTGACTAATATGGTCCGATCAGCATTTAAAATGCCTCTGGCGGAACCACCATCCACTACGGTTTCCTCGCTGGGGTCGCTAAAAGCTCCCCAGGCTGTCTGTTCCTTCCCAATCCACCCTTTATTAGAAGGGCTTATTTACCAGGATTGGGAGCATCCTGATAAAATATTTGCTCCCCCCAAGAGATTTCCGGTGATCTATCCCATGGAGGATAAGTTCATAAAAAAATGGAGGGTCCCTACAGTGGACGCAGCCATCTCTTCTGTTAACAAATCACTGACATGTCCAGTAGATAATGTTCCAATGTCAAAGACCCAATAGATAAAAAATTGGAGTCTTTACTAAAATCTGCTTTCTCTACAGCAAGCATGGTGACACAACCTGCGGTAGCAGCGATTGGAGTCTGCCAAGCAGTGAAAGATCAGTTGAAACAAGTCTTAAGGGACTTACCAGATCAGCAGGCTCTTGCCCTAGCTGACCTGCCTAGAGCCTTGTGTTTTGCGGTGGACGCCATAAAGGATACAATCCAACAGGCCTCCCGCTTTACGCTGTCTATAGTACATATGCGTAGGCTTCTGTGGCTCAAAAACTGGTCTGCTGAAGCTCCCTGTAAAAAACTGCTGGTTAGCTTCCCATTTCATGGAGAACGCTTATTTGGAGAAGATCTGGACAAATATATCCAGAAAATTTCTGCCGGTAAAAGTTCACTCTTACCGGTTAAGAACAAGGGTAGGAGTCCTTCTTTTAAGAGGCCTACTTCTCCAGTCCCTGGCACATCGGCTGTGAAACAGTTCCGACGGCCTCCGCGGTCAAATCCAGGGGGCAGAAATCAGGGACAATCACAGGGTATCAAGAAACCCTGGATCAAGAGAGGTACAAGACCTCCCCCTAAGTCATGAAGGTTGCCCCCACTCAGTCGGGTGAGGGGAAGACTTCAGTTGTTCACAGAGACCTGGCGGGACACCATCAGAGATGGGTGATCCCCGCAGTAAGTCTGGGATACAGGCTGGAGTTAAAAGACATTCCTCCTGCCCATTTTATAAGGTCAAACGTGCCAAGCGATCCCCAGAAGAGTGGATCCCTCCTTCTGGCACTAGAGCAACTATTGCCCCAAGGGTAATCATGAAGGTTCCCTTGAAAGAAAACGGGTTCGGGTTTTACTCGAACCTTGTCACAGTCCCCAAACCAAATGGGGACATGAGGCCCATATTGAATATAAAAGGGCTAAACAAGTTCCTACATATCAGGACTTTTTTCGGATGGAGTCGATCCGATCGGTGGCCACCGCCCTACAAGGGCAGGAATGGTTAGCCTCGATCGACATAAGGGATGCTTATTTGCATATTCCCATCTGTCCGGCCCACCAGAAATTTCTACGCCTTGCAGTAGAAGGGCGCCATTTTCAGTTCAGAGCCTTACCTTTCGGTCTGGCCACGGCACCACGAGTGTTCACAAAAATTCTGGCCCTACGATTGGCCAAACTAGGGACACAAGGTGTAACGATAATGGCATATCTAGACGACTTGTTGCTGATAGACCACTCAGTGAAAAAAACTAGAAGTGGTCGTTCACAAGATAATCAAGTATCTGGAATCTCACGGTTGCATTATCAACCGAGACAAGTCAGCCCTAAAACCAGTCAAAAGCCTGGAATACTTGGGGGCTAAGACTGGATTCAAATCAGAGAAAGATTTTCTTACCTCCAGAGAAGGTGTCGTCTTTGAAAGATTTGACCCACTTAGTGGGTACAAAAAAGAAAAACCATCCATACGCCTGTGTATAAGGCTGCTGGGAAAAATGGTGGCTTCATTCGAAGCGGTACCCTACGGTCAATTCCATTCAAGGAACTTGCAGAGGGCCATACTGTCAGCCTGGAACAAAAAAGTTCAGGCTTTAGACTTACCAATGTCCCCGCCCCCTTCAGTCCGGTTTCTTGGAAGGTGGTCACTACAGTTGCCAGCCTCATAGGCTGGGGGGCAGTACTGGAGCAATGGTCTCTCCAGGGCAAGTGGTCAGAAGCAGAGAAGGCCCTGCCCACCAATCTCTTAGAGATACGAGCAGCCCGGTATGCCCTAGTAGTATGGACATCCAAACTCCAAGGGTCACCTGTCAGAATTCAATCAGACAATGCCACAGCAGTGGCATATATCAATCTCCAGGGTGGCACCAGGAGTCGTGCAGCCCAGAGGGAAGCGAAATGCATCCTGGAATGGGCAGAAAGGTATGTCACAGCCATATCCGCGGTTTTCATCCCAGGAGTGGAAAATTGGAGAGCGGACTTTTTTAAGTCGCCAGCAATTATGCCCGGGGGAATGGTCTCTTCACCCCGAGGTTTTCCAGGCAATATGCCAGCGGTGGGGAACACTGGATGTAGATCTGCTAGCATCCAGATTCAACGCAAAGGTGGACAGATTTGTGTCTCGCACAAAGGATCCCCTAGCTTGCGGTTCGGATGCCCTAGTGTTCCCTTGGGATCAGTTCAAGCTGATATATGCATTCCCACCGCGATTAATCCGCAGAATCAGGGTAGAAAAGAAACCAGTGATTCTGGTGGCTCCAGCGTGGCCCCGAAGGGCATGGTACGCGGAGTTTGTAAAAATGTCAGTGGGAAGTCCTTGGACCCTCCCACATCGTCCGGACCTGCTTTCGCAAGGACCGATATACTACCCTTCCTTACCAGCCCTAGGTTGACGGCCTGGCTATAGAAGCCTACTTTCTAAAAAAGAGAGGGCTCTCTAATCCTGTGGTATCTACCATGATCAATGCCAGGAAGCCGGTATCCAGGCAGATCTATTATAGGATCTAGAAGGATTCTGGACTTCCTACAGTGGGCTGTACATAGGAAGCTTGCCTTGAGTACTATCAAGGGTCAGACGGCCTTGTCAATATTTTTTTTTTTTTCAAAGGCCCTTGGCTTTGCATTCATTAATCAAAGCTTTCATACAAGGAGTGATGCGTATTAGCCCTCCGGTTAGTATTCCCATATGTCCATGGGACTTAAACCTGGTTCTGTCGGTTCTACAGAAACAACCATTTGAACCATTGCGGCACATTTTCTTGGTTCTTTTCACCAGGAAATTGATTTTCTTTGTAGCCGTTTGTTCGGCTAAAAGAGTATCGGAATTAGCCGCCTTGTCCTGTAAGGAGCCATATCTGGTTATCCATAAGGACAGAGTAGTATTACGTCCTCATCCAGCCTTCTTCCTAAGGTGGTATCGAGGTTCCATTTGAACCAAGATGTGGTTCTTCCTTCCTTTTTCCCCAAACCTAGTTCGGTAGAGGAAAAGTTATTGCATTCTTTGGATGTAGTAAGAGCAGTTAAAGCTTATCTTAAAGCCACTGCTCAGATTCGTAGAACGGATACTTTGTTTGTTCTGCCGGAAGGCCCCAGAAAGGGTCAGGCAGCATCAAAAATCTACTTGAGCCAAGTGGATTCGACAGGTCATAATACAAGCCTATGGCTTGAAAAGGGGACCGCCTCCGTTCAAAGTTAGGGCGCACTCCACAAGAGCAGTTGGAACTTCATGGGCAGTGCATCACCAAGCCTCCCTGGCTCAAGTACTGTAAGGCCACAACATGGTCCTTAGTACACACGTTTACTAGATTCTACCAGGTAGACGTCACAAGTCAGGAGGATGTCGCCTTTTGGGCGCAGTGTGTTGCAGGCCGCAAAAGAGCCTCATGCCTGATGGCGCCCAGCTTATGTATCCCTCCCCTCATTTGGCATTGCTTTGGGACGTCCCATTAGTAATGACTAAGTCGCTCTGTGTCCCGTGATGTACGAAAAAGAAAAAGGGATTTTTATAACAGCTTACCTGTAAAATCCTTTTCTTGGAGTACATCACGGGACACAGAGCTCCCACCCCTCTTTTTGGGACACTTATTGCTTGGCTACAAAACTGAGGTGCTCCCGGGTGGGAGGGGCTTATATAGGGGAGGGTACTTCCGGTTTGGAATTGGCCAGTGCCAACACCTGAAGGTAATCTATATAACCCATTAGTAATGACTAAGTCGCTCTGTGTCCCGTGATGTACTCCAAGAAAAGGATTTTACAGGTAAGCTGTTATAAAAATCCCTTTTTTTGAATGCTATTATCTATTATCACATTACCATTCGTTCACTGGCATTTTTTTTAGATTAATTAGCGCCACTTCACTATTTATACATATATATTTATATATTTTCACATCTCACTTCGAAGAACTTTTTCACCCGGCGTGTTATTTTTATTTATTCATCTTCTTAATGCACTATGGATTTTTCAATATCCCTTTATTTATTCATATATATATATATATATATATATATATATATACCCCCCTTTTTTGTGTGTGATGTGCGCCTTTTATTCATAGTCCTTTGTTACCCTTCCCTCATGCTATCCTCACGGCAGCACAGTTTACCAAGAATTGCCGCACGTTGTCCAACCTGGGGTTAAACCTGGCAGTTTTTTCTGGTCACACTTTCAGAATAGGGGCAGCTTCCGCAGCTTCTTGCCAGGGGATCCCGGCTCACATTATCAAGAAGTTGGGTAGATGGAACTCAGCATGTTTCTCCAGATTTGTCCCGGATCCACATGTTGAGATATCTCAGGTTTTCGGGCATTTAGCTGACTGATGTTAGGTTTACTTCAAATAATTCTGTTTGCTGATTTATCCTACTGTCTTTATTTTTGCCCCCTTTAGGTGTACTGACTACATGACCTTTGTCACACCCCAGGTCACTTTCTATGTTTTCCTTTATCACATTTTTTACTCAATCTCTCGTAAAGCCTCCAAGTACAAAAATATATACGGTATATATAAATTTATTAAGTGTTCTTGCATAGCTAGAGCACTTATTGTTATCTCACATATATTGTCACGTACCTGGCGGTGACGAGCCCGAACTTGCAGAGGAAGGCCTCCCTTACGGCTCCCACCAGCGGCCCCTGGTAAGGTAACAGCAGGCGCGGAGGTAGGAGGGGTACGAGTGCCTGGCAGGATCAACCAAGGTGAAGGTAGTTCCGCAGACTTGGTAGGCACACTGGAACACAGCAGGTAGAACTGGAATCAGGAACACTCAGCAAACTGGAATCGTTCAGCAGACTGGACCGGAACCAGGGGCACAGGAACTCAGCAAACTGTATCAGCTTAGCAGACTGGACCGGAACCAGGAACACAGGAACTCAGCAAACTGGATCAGCTTAGCAGACTGGACCGGAACCAGGAACACAGGAACTCGGCAAACTTGATCAGCTTAGCAGACTGGACCGGAACCAGGAACAGTGAGATTGGTCGGACAAGCCGGGTTGGTTAACTGGCTGGCAGCAAGGTACAGAGGGATCAGACAGAGGAGAGGTCACAACAAGCCAGGGGTCGGATGCAGGCAGAAAACTGGAGAAGTCACAGGCAGGCCGGGTCAAACACAGGTAAGTCTTCAGATCAGGTTTTCAGGTACTCAACGCTGTAGAGCAGACAGCAGGCACTGTCTGCGATTGACAGGTTTAAATAGCCCCTCTGGCGCCACCTGCAGGGCGCGCGCGCAACCGAGAATCAGGAAGACCGGGACGCCTATTTCTGGCAGGATCTCCATGACATTGCCCCCCCCAAGGGGCAGCCTCCGGATGCCCATCCGGGCAAACTTTTCAGGGTGAGATCTCTTGAAGGACTGCACCAGGCTTCTAGCATAGATGTTCTCCTCAGGCTCCCAAGAGTTTTCTTTGGGTCCGTAGCCCTTCCACTTAATCAGGAATTGGTTCTGGTTATTCCTTCTTCTTCTAAAATCCATAATGGCTTCCACTTCGAATTCCTCCTCCCCGTCTACAATGACAGGATCAGGGAGAGCCGGACTTCGGCCTGGAAATGGGTTGGGAACCGAAGGCTTCAGCAGAGATACATGGAAGACCGGATGGATCTTGAGGGAGTCAGGGAGCTCCAGTTCATAAGCCACTTCATTGATTTTCCTTTTGACAGGAAACGGCCCTAAGAATTTTGGGCCCAGTTTCTTTGAGGGGCATGCCATCCTCAAGTTTAAAGTGGATAACCATACTTGGTCGCCGGGTGCCAGCATTAATTCATCCCGTCTCTTCCTGTCAAAAATCGTCTTGTTGTATTCCTGAGTCTTGGTCATGGTTTCCTGCAGAAGTTGGTTGTTGGAAGAAAAGAAGTTCAACTTTTCCTGGACTGCGGGCACCGTACATTCAGGAAGGGAATTGGGCAGGAATGTAGGATGGAAACCGTAATTTGCGAAGAATGGGGACTGCTTGGTAGCGGAATGCATAGAATTGTTATAGGCAAACTCGGCCAATGGGAGCAGGGAAACCCAGTCATTCTGAGCGAATGAAGAGAAGCAGCGCAGGTACTGCTCAAGGGTCTGGTTAGTCCTCTCAGTCTGTCCGTTGGTCTGGGGATGGTAAGCGGAGGAAAGGGACAATTCTATCTCCAGAGCCTTGCAGAGGGATCTCCAAAACCGGGAGGTAAATTGTACCCCTCGGTCGGAGACAATATTGGCTGGTACCCCGTGGAGTCTGACGACCTCTCTGATGAACACCTGTGCGGTTTCGGGAGCTGAGGGAGTCCCCTTCATGGGAATGAAATGTGCCATCTTGGATAGACGGTCTACTATCACGAAGATAGTGGCGTGACTCTCAGCTGGAGGCAACTCGACGATAAAGTCGATGGACAGCATTTTCCAGGGTCTGTCTGGGACGGGTAGGGGTCTCAGTAGTCCCCAGGCCTTGGATTTGTAACCCTTGTTTCGGGTACAAACTGTACAAGACTCCACAAACTTCCTACAGTTCTCGCGGAGCCGAGGCCACCAGAAGGTACGTTGTACCAAGTCGGTGGTCTTGGCAACGCCAAAGTGCCCGGCAAGGGCATGGTCGTGGCAGAGTTCCAGTACGGTTATTCTCAGCTCTTCAGGTACGTAGATCCTGTTCTGGTACCAAAACAGCCCATCTTTGGCCTGCAATTCCGGTTCGGAGGGGGGTCTCTGCCCAGTGGAGGCTTGCTTGATCCGGGAGAGTAGGTCTTCCTGAAGCAGAAGGAAGTTTCCAGGAGCAAGAATGGTGTCTGGAGGAGAGGTTTCCTTAGACTTATGGAACATCCGAGAGAGGGCATCGGGCTTAATGTTCTTGGAACCGGGACGGTAAGTGACATGGAAGGAGAACCCACCTGGCTTGTCGTGGTTTAAGTCTTTTCCCGGCCTTCAGGTACTCCAAGTTCTTGTGGTCGGTGAATATCAGAATCGGGTGGGCAGCCCCCTCCAACAGATAACGCCACTCCTCTAATGCGGACTTGATCGCCAGCAATTCCCGATCCCCCACGTCGTAGTTCCTCTCTGCCGCAGATAACTTGAGAGAGAAAAAAGCTACTGGGTGGAGCAAGGTCCTGGTCCCCTGTCTTTGGGACAGTATCGCTCCTACCGCAATTTCAGAGGCGTCTACCTCCAGAACGAACGGCAATGAGGAATCTGGGTGCTTCAAGATAGAGGCAGAGGTAAAGAGACCCTTCAGGGCCTCAAAGGCCCTTTGGGCCTCAGGGGACCAGTGGAAACGGATCCCTTGTTTGGTCAGCTATGTGATGGGTGCGATGATGGCTGAGAACCCTCTGATAAATTTGCGTTAGAAGTTGGCGAATCCAACGAAACGTTGGATCCCCTTCTTGTCCGCCAGGACTGGCCAGTCCAGGATTGCAGCAATCTTTTGAGGGTCCATTTTGATGCCCTCGCTGGAGATAATTAGTCCCAAGAACGATATTCTTTCCAGCTCAAATTCACACTTCTCGGCCTTCGCATACAGGCCGTGCTGGCGAAGCCGAGCCAACACACTTCTGACGTGCCTGCGGTGGGAATCAAGGGAGGAAGAAAAAATTAGTATATCATCCAGGTAGACAATGACAAAGAGATCTAGGAAGTCCCGGAGTACATCGTTAATGAAATACTGGAAAGTGGCAGGGGCGTTGCACAACCCGAAGGGCATTACCCGGTACTCGAAATGTCCGAATCGGGTGCGGAAAGTGGTCTTCCACTCATCCCCTTCCTTGATGCGGAACAAATTGTAGGCTCCGCGGAGATCAAGTTTGGCAAAAATGATGGCTGTTCCCAGTCTCTGAAATAGTTCCGGTACCAAGGGGAGAGGGTAGTGTTTTTTTACTGTGATTTTATTTAATTCACGATAGTCCTGTCATGTACCTGGGTGTATTTGAACCGGGATCTTCCTGGTCCCAAAGCTGCAGCCTTACCTGTTGCGCTACTGAGCAGATCTGGACTTTTGGAAATGTCCTCTCAGTGTTAAACATTACCTTGGACTCACTAGCCCCACCTGCTGCCAGCTGTGGACAATTTTCAATCAAAGCAGCCCTTAAAAAGGAAGTGATGCTATCTCTCAGCGCCCGTTTGTGTGGAATAGCTCCCTGGGTGTTGTGACTGCTTTTTGATCCTGATTTTCGTGTTGAACTTCTGCCTGAATTCCTGACTACTCTCCAGCCTGCTGATTTTGTACTTCACTGCCAGCTCGTGTATGATCTTTGCCTGCCTGACCACTCTCTGGATTTCGATCGTGTACCATTTTGCCTGATCTGTTGCCAACCTAATCTGCCTGACTACGTTTTCGCCTGAATCCTCAGCACACAAGTTCCACTTCGGACACTACCTATCACAGGTACCTTACATTACAAACGGGCCACAATGACAGTGGACCCTGCTGAGATTGTTAAGGCGATTTCACGTCAGGGACAATTGATTGGAGCTCATGAACAGCATCTTTCTTCCCTGGACGCCAAGTTAGATGAACTTTGTACTATGCTTAAATCTTGTTTGCCTGCTTCCTCTGCAACGGTCCAGACTCTGGATCCTACTCCTGCTACGGTCCAACCCACCTCTTCTGTACCACCCAAACTTCCTATGCCTGACAAATTTGGTGGTGATACTGAGGACTGCAGAGGCTTTTTAAATGTTTGCCGTTTGCATTTCCGCAACAACCCTGGGACCTTTAGCACTTCTTCTGCCAAAGTGACTTTTGTAATTTCCTTGTTAAAGGGGAAGGCCCTGGCCTGGGTCTCTCCTTATCTGGAACGCAATAATCCTCTGCTGCAAGACGCTGACAAATTTCTGGCTTCTCTCCAGACTGTATTTGACAAGCCAGATAGAGCTTCTGCAGCTGAGTACTCACTCTTGGACATGCAACAAGGCACCAGGTCTGTGGCACAATATGCTATTGAGTTTCGTATCCTTGCTGCTGAGACTACTTGGGACTCAAGGGCATTACGTGCAGCCTTCCGAAAAGGTCTTGCAGATCGCATCAAAGACGAATTAGTCTATAAGGATTCCCCAGAAGACCTAGAGAAATTCATAGAGCTCTGTGTTCGTCTGGATGTCCGGTATCATGAAAGGTGCCAAGAGAGACTTAGAACTCGCAAGTTTCCTCGGCCAGTCTACCGTTTGGCCCCTAACTTCCAAGCACCACCTCAGCCAGAACCTGAAATCTCAGTTGAACCCCAGACACCTGTGGAACCCATGGATGTAAGCCGTCTCCACCTAACTGAGTCTGAGAAACAAAGGAGGCGTGCATTGGGCCTATGCCTATACTGTGGACTTAAAGGACATTTATTATCTGTCTGCCCTTCCCGTCCAGTAAAAGGCAGGGTCTAACCAGTGTTGGAGGAGCTGGCTTAGACCTTACAGGTATATCCTCCAAGACCAAGATTACCATTCCTGCAATTATCCATTTACCCTCTAAACTTGTCTCCTGTGAGGCTTTTGTGGATTCTGGAGCTGCTGGCATATTCTTGGACTACACTTTTGCTAAAAAAAATAATATCCCATTTGTTCCAAAATCTAGACCCCTGAACATTACCACCGTGAATGGACAACCCTTGGGAGATGGCATTGTAAAATTTGAGACTATAACAATCACCCTTCAGGTAGGCGTACTCCACAAAGAGGAAGTTGTCTTGTCTCTTATTGATTCTCCACTTCTGCCTGTTATCCTTGGTTACCCATGGTTACAACAACATAACCCTTCTTTTGATTGGGAAAATGGAGAACTAACCTCTTGGGGGTCGTTCTGTCATTCAAACTGTTTGTCTCAACCCAAAAGACTTCCTGCTTGTATGTTGGCTTCCGTGGCCGTCCCACCTACCTTGCCTCATGAATACCATGCGTTTGCAGACGTATTTTGCAAGCAAAAGGCAGAGGTTTTACCTCCACATCGTTCTTTTGACTGTGCAATTAAATTGATTCCTGGAGCACCTCTTCCCAAAGGAAGGACCTATCCCCTGTCTTTGCCTGAACAAAAATCCATGGAGGAATACGTAAAAGACAACTTGGAAAGAGGTTTTATCCGACCCTCTTCTTCTCCAGTAGGGGCAGGTTTTTTCTTTGTTGAAAAAAAAGATGGGGGTCTTCGACCATGCATAGACTATCGAGGGTTAAATCAAATCACTGTAAAAGACTCCTACCCTTTGCCTCTCATTCTTGAACTGTTTGATGTACTTAAGGGGGCTGTTATCTTCTCCAAGCTAGACCTACGAGGGGCTTATAATCTAATTCGAATTGAAGACGGGGACGAGTGGAAGACAGCATTCAACACTCGTAATGGACATTTTGTATATCTGGTTATGCCATTTGGGTTGTGTAACGCCCCTGCTGTCTTCCAACGTTTCATGAATGAAATTTTTCATGATTTCAGCAACAGTTTTGTGATCATCTACTTGGACGACATTTTAATCTTTTCCAAGACTCATCTAGAGCACATCTCGCATGTAAAGCAGGTATTGCAACGACTGAGAGAAAACCATCTTTACGCGAAGATTGAGAAATGCAGTTTCCATCAAAGCCGTATTCCTTTCCTTGGATACATTATAAGTGCTGCCGGTTTCCAAATGGACCCTCAAAAACTTTCCGCTGTCTTGCAATGGCCCCAACCGACCACTTTAAGAGGGCTCCAAAGCTTTCTAGGGTTCGCAAATTACTACAGACGCTTCATCAAAGGTTTTGCCTCCATTGCGGCCCCCCTTACTGCTATGACTAAGAAAGGTACAAATTGCAAGGTATGGTCCTCAGAAGCAGAATCGGCTTTCCAGCAATTAAAAGACATGTTCAGCAAAGCTCCAATTCTTCAGCATCCAAATCCCGATCTCCAGTACATAGTTGAGGTTGATGCCTCTGAGGTAGGAGCAGGTGCCGTGCTCTCCCAGAGACAGCCTAAGTCTGGTAGAATCCATCCAGTAGCATTTTTTTCTAGAAAGTTTTCTCCAGCGGAGATGAATTACGATGTTGGGAATCGAGAACTACTGGCCATCAAATTGGCATTGTCTGAATGGCGACATCTTCTGGAAGGGGCTCCCAAACCTTTTTCTATCCTCACTGACCATAAAAACCTACTGTACCTTCAGACTGCAAGACGTTTGAACTCACGTCAGGCTCGATGGGCTCTATTTTTCTCCCGTTTTAATTTTGTTCTTTCTTATGTTCCTGGGCATAAAAACAAGAAAGCCGATGCTCTTTCCAGACAGTTTGCTACCTCTGAAGAAGACCAACCTACCGAGCAGTATATAATCCCACCTCACAAAATTGTCGCACAGATCTCTACGGCTCTTTCCCAACAGTTACAAGAAACCCAGAATTGTGTTCCCCAAGGCTTGAAGATACCACCAGGTCGCCTGTTCGTAGCCCCTAGCCTCAGAAAACCTGTACTCCTCTGGGCACATGATGGTGTTTTATCTGGTCATCCTGGTGTCACCATCACTCTTAAGACCTTGCAGCGTCATGTCTGGTGGCCTCATATGAAAAGGGATGTTACTGACTATGTGGCTGCCTGCCCAACTTGTGCTGCTAATAAAGTACCCCGTACATTGCCTACTGGACTGTTACAACCACTTTCAGCACCTCGTCAGCCTTGGACCCATTTGACTATGGACTTCATTACAGACTTACCCAAGTCCGAGGGCATGACTGCTATATGGGTCATAGTGGATCGCTTTTCAAAAATGTCTCATTTTGTGCCGCTCCCGTGATTACCTACAGCGGAAGCACTGTCTACTCTCTTCCTTTCCCATATTGTGAGATATCATGGCATACCTACCAATGTCGTCTCAGACCGCGGATCCCAGTTTGTTTCCCGATTCTGGAGAGCGTTCTGCAAGAAACTGGGAGTAACGCTTTCACTCTCTACCTCACATCACCCTCAAACAGATGGTCAAACCGAACGCATGAACCAGACCCTAGAAACCTATCTTCGACATTATGTCAATGCCTTACACTCCAACTGGTCTGAGTATTTGCCTTTAGCTGAGTTCGCCATTAATTCCCGTTGGCACAGTGCTCTTCATACCACACCATTCTACGCAGCCCTAGGCTATCACCCTCAGACTTTTCCCCTACTTCAGCCTTCTTCTGGTGTACCAGCAGCAGATCAGCGGGTTAAAAATATTCTGCTACATTGGAAAAAGATTCGCTTTTTACTACGGAAGTCAGCAGGCAAGTATGCACTTTTTTCCAACAAACGAAGACGCCATATACCTCCATATGTGGTGGGGGACAGAGTTTGAATATCAACCAAATATGTGAGACTGAAACAACCTTCTACCAAATTGGGCCCTCGATTCATTGGTCCTTACAGAATTATTGCTCGAGTCGGGCCAGTCTCCTATCGGTTGAAATTACCCTCCTCTCTCCGGATTCATCCTGTGTTCCACGTTTCCCTCCTCAAAAAAGCAATTTTCAATCGCTACTCCAGAACACCACAGCTACCTCCTCCTGTTCTTGTTGATGGACAAAATGAGTTTGAAGTCTCCAAGATTCTTGATTCTAGAAGACAGGGTCGTGGCCTTCGGTATCTGGTTCATTGGAAGGGATATCCTGTCACAGACCGTTCCTGGGTTCCAGCCAAAGATCTGCATGCCCCTTCTCTTATTTGAGACTTCCATGCCTCCTTTCCCACTAAGCCCCGCTAGGCCCCCGGAGGGGTCCACTGGGGAGTGGGCCCTGTCATGTACCTGGGTGTATTTGAACCGGGATCTTCCTGGTCCCAAAGCTGCAGCCTTACCTGTTGCGCTACTGAGCAGATCTGGACTTTTGGAAATGTCCTCTCAGTGTTAAACATTACCTTGGACTCACTAGCCCCACCTGCTGCCAGCTGTGGACAATTTTCAATCAAAGCAGCTCTTAAAAAGGAAGTGATGCTATCTCTCAGCGCCCGTTTGTGTGGAATAGCTCCCTGGGTGTTGTGACTGCTTTTTGATCCTGATTTTCGTGTTGAACTTCTGTCTGAATTCCTGACTACTCTCCAGCCTGCTGATTTTGTACTTCACTGCCAGCTCGTGTATGACCTTTGCCTGCCTGACCACTCTCTGGATTTCGATCGTGTACCATTTTACCTGATCTGTTGCCAACCTAATCTGCCTGACTACGTTTTCGCCTGAATCCTCAGCACACAAGTTCCACTTCGGACACTACCTATCACAGGTACCTTACAAGTCCACACAGGGTCGAAGGGTATGATCCTTCTTTTCTACGAAAAAGATGCCTGCGCTGGCTGGAGATGTAGACGGACGAATGAACCCTTTCTGTAGGTTTTCATCGATATAGTCTTTTAGTGCCCCCTGTTCTACCTCTGTTAATGGGAAGATCCTGCCAAACGGAATTGCCGCTCCAGGAAGTAGGTCAATAGGGCAATCATAGGCCCGATGAGGTGGTAGAGTCTCTGCCCCTTGTTTGCTGAACACATCAAGAAAGTCATGGTAGACCTCAGGGATGGATTGCCGTAATCCAGCCTCCGTATTGATACATAAGAGGGTGGCCGGCCCAGGGGTTTTGAGTGACCCGCAGGATTGCTGGCAGTAAGGAGAAGAAAAGGTCACCAACCCCGTGGCCCAGTTGATTGTAAGGTTGTGGACCTGTAGCCAAGGTATACCGAGGATCACAGGGAACAATGGGGAAGAGATAATGTCCAGGCGTAAGTATTCTTGGTGGGTTCCGGAGATGGTGGAGATGGTAGCGGGTAAAGGGGCGGTCTCTTGGACCACTGGTCCAGACTTAATGATGGGCCCATCCGCCAGATGCACACATAGTCCATGGGTCTTGGTGACGAGGGATCTGGTGCTTGATGGCAAAGGCTGAGTCCATAAAGCAGCTGCAAGCCCCGGAATCAATAATGGCGGGCACTTGCAGAGTCCTTCCTGGGAGCTGTAACAAGACAGAGAGAGCAAGGTGAGATGTGGACTTGGCCTGTGGGTTGGTAGTGTCAGAAGATACTGAAAGACACTTACGAAGTTTCAGGGGACAATTTTTATAACGAAGTGTCCGGGTTCCCCGCAGTACAGGCACAAATTGTTCACTCGGCGACGTTGGCGTTCCTCTTGGGTGAGGGAAGGACGAAGCACTCCGAGCTGCATGGGCTCGGGTATGTCAGATGTAGCGGCTGGAGGTGCAACAGGTGCTGGGTGCAGATGGCTGGGAGCCCGGGGAAGCATCCAGGTCGGGCGGGAGAAGCCCGTGGACCTCTCAGCCCTTCGTTCCCTGAGACGTCGGTCGATCTGGATTGTTAAGTCAATAAGTGAATTCAGGGTTGGTGGTATGCCAACCCTAGCGAGCTCGTCCTTCAGAGGTTCGGAAAGACCTATGCGGAACTGATGGCGGAGGGCGGCGTCGTTCCAACTGGTATCTGCGCTCCACCGTCTAAATTCCGCTACGTAGTCCTTTGCTGCTCTGTGCCCCAGCTGAAGGGTGCGCAAGGCGGTCTCTGCGGTTACTGAGAGCTGGGAATCTTCATATAGCTGAGCCATGGCGTCGAAGAAGGCAGTAAGGTTGTTTAACGCCATATCTCTCCGTTCCAAGAGACGGTGGGCCCAGCTCTTAGGGTCTCCAGAAAGCAAGGACATCACAAAGCCCACCTTGGTGGCTTCCAAGGAGAAGGTGCGAGGCTGCAGGGCGAAGTAGAGTTCGCAGGAATTACGAAAAGCCCTAAACTTGCTTCGATCCCCGGAGAATTTTTCGGGTGTAGGAACCCTGGGTTCCGGAGGAAGCATGACAACTGTGGGTGAGGATCCTGCCCCAGCAGTGGAGGTAGAGGTATGGCACCCCCCTTGGGCTCCAGAGGGGTTGGAGAGGACCCGCAATTGTTCTTCCAGATGGGTGTAGCCTTGCTGGAGGTTCTTGACCGCTTCAGCCAATCCTGCCAGGTGCCGACATAGTTCCTCCATAGGTGAGGCTCCCTGCTCGGGCTCAGACATGGCTGTCTGCTACTGTCACGTACCTGGCGGTGACGAGCCCGAACTTGCAGAGGAAGGCCTCCCTTACGGCTCCCACCAGCGGCCCCTGGTAAGGTAACAGCAGGCGCGGAGGTAGGAGGGGTACGAGTGCCTGGCAGGATCAACCAAGGTGAAGGTAGTTCCGCAGACTTGGTAGGCACACTGGAACACAGCAGGTAGAACTGGAATCAGGAACACTCAGCAAACTGGAATCGTTCAGCAGACTGGACCGGAACCAGGGGCACAGGAACTCAGCAAACTGGATCAGCTTAGCAGACTGGACCGGAACCAGGGGCACAGGAACTCAGCAAACTGGATCAGCTTAGCAGACTGGACCAGAACCAGGAACACAGGAACTCAGCAAACTGGATCAGCTTAGCAGACTGGACCAGAACCAGGAACACAGGAACTCAGCAAACTGGATCAGCTTAGCAGACTGGACCGGAACCAGGAACACAGGAACTCAGCAAACTGGATCAGCTTAGCAGACTGGACCGGAACCAAGAACAGTGAGATTGGTCGGACAAGCCGGGTCGGTTAACTGGCTGGCAGCAAGGTACAGAGGGATCAGACAGAGGAGAGGTCACAACAAGCCAGGGGTCAGATGCTGGCAGAAAACTGGAGAAGTCACAGGCAGGCCGGGTCAAACACAGGTAAGTCTTCAGATCAGGTTTTCAGGTACTCAACGCTGTAGAGCAGACAGCAGGCACTGTCTGCGATTGACAGGTTTAAATAGCCCCTCTTGCGCCACCTGCAGGGCGCGCGCGCAACCGAGAATCAGGAAGACGGGACGCCTGTTTCTGGCAGGATCTCCATGACATATATAATATTCTTATTATAGCCAAATTTACTACCCTAACTCCTCCCACAGCTTTTACACTACATAGACAAGTAATATACCGAAACGTGCGGATTGTTCCCAGCTGGTGTGCTATTACTTTGTGGAAGGTTTCGCAAAATCGTTCACGAAATAGTCATTTTTGCGGCAAAATTTTTCCCATAGGAATGAATGGCGAAACTAGAGTGTGAGCTGACAAAATCTGAATAATCAGGACATGATTTCTAAATTGCCACCACTCCCTCATTTTTAAGCCCACCTACACAAATTTTATATCAAAACGTTCAGCTATCCCTGCCACGGCTAAGCCATAGTCCTGATCGTTTTCACAATATGACCATTTGTTTGCAACTCACGCCACCCATTGACATTCATTGAAACTCCCCTCTAGACACGTCAAATTTGAAGGGCAATTTCTAAACTGCGACTGTGCCTTCAATTTTAATATTTCCGAGACATGCTATATATCAAAATGTAGGTCTGGGTCTTGTGATTCTCGCAATATAAAGCTCTTTGCTGTAGGATTTATATTTTTTTTAAATATGAACATATGAACATTTGAAGAATGTCAAGTTTTCAGGAGAGGCAAAATACTCTGACCTGTGCTTAGAGCCTGCATAAACAAACATTGGTTTCCTGGCAACGCTGAGGGGAATTGTAGCCCCTCCCACACAGCTCTGAGGGGAATTGTAGCTCCTCCCACACAGCTCTGAGGAGAATTGTAGCTCCTCCCACACAGCTTTGAGGGGAATTATAGCATTAGTGCTCCTCCCACACAGCTCAGAGGGGAGTTTCTGTATCACAAATTGTTGTAACATGGAGGTTGGCTGTGTAGTCTTTCCCTCTGGGCACAGTATGTTCCCAGTTGGGGTGTCTGGGGGGGAAAGACAATGCACATCGCCTCTTTTTTCTTTAAGTCATTTCTAATGTTCAACTTTGCTTACTATTTTGATTCTGATATCTGTAAATGAATTACTATGTACCTCTACTATGTACTGTAATACGACGGATACTGTTTTCCGCTGTTTATGACCCCCCCCCCCATAAAAAAAAAAAAAATTAAAAAATATATATATATTTTGAAAACAAAAATCATTTTGAAAAAAAAAAATTGGGGAAAAAAAAACTTTTTGGAAAAAAATAAATCATTTTTGAAAAAAAAAATCATTTAAAAAAAAAAAAAAATATATATATATATATATATATATATATATATATATATATATATTTGAAAAAAAAAACATTTTTGAAAAAAATGTTCCGCTCTTTCAGCTAATGATGGGACTTAAAAAATGTTTCTACTTATAAAAATATTAAGCTTTTTAACACTTCACAGTTACTCCAGCCACTACAACCACACAACAGTTACTCAAGCCACTCCAGTTGTAGACTACTGGTGGAGGCAAGAACACTTCACACAATTTCCCCAGAAATTGTAGCTTTTCTAGTTCTTATTCTTCTTATAGCCAAATTTACCACCCTTACTCCTCCCACAGCTTTTACATTACATAGACAAGTAATATACCAAAACGTGCAGATTGTTCCCAATTGGTGTGCTATCCCTGCTGCCACTACACGTGTCCACGGATAAGCCATAGTCTTGATAGTTTTCACAATATGACCATTTGTTTGCAACTCATGCCATCCATTGAGATTCATTGAAACTCCCCTCTAGCCACCTAAAATTTGAAGGGCAATATCTAAACTGCGACTATGCCTTTTAATATTTCAGAGACATACTGTGCATCAAAATGTAGGTCTGGGTCTTGTGATTCTCACAAAATAAATCTCTTTGCTGTAGGATTTATCGTTTTTAAAATATGACCATTTGAAGAATGGCAAGTATTTAGGAGAGCAAAATACTTTGACCTGTGTTTAGAGCCTGCATAAACAAACATTGGTTTCCTGGCAACGCTAAGGGCAATTATAGCTCCTCCCACACAGCGCTGAGGGGCACTCCAACCACACAACAGTTACTCAAGCCACTCCACTCCAGTTGTAGACTACTGGTGGAGGCAAGAACACTTCACACAATTTCCCCAGAAATTGTAGCTTTTCTAGTTTTATATTATTACACACACATATACACACACTGCATTCAGTGTAGCCTATATATACACAGTGCATTCAGTGGTGTATAGTTTCTAATACACTTCAGGTGGTGTACACAGTATATAAGACAGTGTAGTGTGGTGTTGCAAACAAAAAATACATCATGTCCGGAAGGCCACCAAGGAAAGGCAGATGCTCGCAGGCTACTAAAAGAGGGCAAGCAGCCTCTGGGTCTACAGTCAACAGTGGTGGTTGTGGACATGGTGCATCCTCTGCAGGTGGCCGTGGGGCATGCTTGTCCTTTTTTTCTGCTGCTGGCCTTGTTATTGAGCCACAACATGCAGAAAAGTTGGTGGACTGGATAAAGAAGCCGTCATCCTCCTCATCCATGCTCAGAGTAGTCTTCCTTCCAAAGCAGCTGCCAAAGCAGCCTATTCCACCGGCTCTTTGTCCAGTCAATCTGTCATGGAGATCCTGCCAGAAGCAGGCGTCCCGGTCTTCCTGATTCTCGGTTGTGCATGCTCCGCCCTGCAGGTGGCGCCAGAGGGGCTATTTAAACCTGTCAATCGCAGACAGTCCCTGCTGTCTGCTCTACAGCATTGAGTACCTGAAAACCTGATCTGAAGACTTACCTGTGTTTGACCCGGCCTACCTGTGACTTCTCCAGTTTTCTGCCTGCATCTGACCCCTGGCTTGTTGTGACCTCTCCTCTGTCTGATCCCTCTGTACCTTGCTGCCAGCCAGTTAACCGACCTGGCTTGTCTGACCAATCTCACTGTTCCTATTTCCGGTCCAGTCTGCTAAGCTGATCCAGTTTTGCTGTGTTCCTGGTTCCGGTCCAGTCTGCTAAGCTGATCCAGTTTGCTGAGTTCCTGTGTTCCTGGTTCTGATCCAGTTTGCTGTGTTCCTGGTTCCGGTCCAGTCTGCTAAGCTGATCCAGTTTGCTGAGTTCCTGGTTCCGGTCCAGTCTGCTAAGCTGATCCAGTTTGCTGAGTTCCTGTGTTCCTGGTTCCGGTCCAGTCTGCTAAGCTGATCCAGTTTGCTGAGTTCCTGTGTTCCTGGTTCCGGTCCAGTCTGCTAAGCTGATCCAGTTTGCTGTGTTCCTGGCTCCGGTCCAGTCTGCTGAACGATTCCAGTTTGCTGAGTGTTCCTGATTCCAGTTCTACCTGCTGTGTTCCAGTGTGCCTACCAAGTCTGCATAACTACCTTCACCTTGGTTGATCCTGCCAGGCACTCGTACCCTTCCTACCTCCACGCCTGCTGTTACCTTACCAGGGGCCGCTGGTGGGAGCCGTAAGGGAGGCCTTCCTCTGCAAGTCCGGGCTCATCACCGCTAGGTACGTGACAGTAGCAGACAGCCATGTTTGAGCCCGAGCAGGGAGCCTCACCTATGGAGGAACTATGTCGGCACCTGGCAGGATTGGCTGAAGCGGTCAAGAACCTCCAGCAAGGCTACACCCATCTGGAAGAACAAGTGCGGGTCCTCTCCAACCCCTCCGGAGCCCAAGGGGGATCCCATACCTCTACCTCCACTGCTGGGGCAGGATCCTCACCCACAGTTGTCATGCTTCCTCCGGAGCCCAGGGTCCCTACACCCGAAAAATTCTCCGGGGATCGAAGCAAGTTTAGGGCTTTTCGTAATTCCTGCGAACTCTACTTCGCCCTGCAGCCTCGCACCTTCTCCTTGGAAGCCACCAAGGTGGGCTTTGTGATGTCCCTGCTTTCCGGAGACCCTCAGAGCTGGGCCCACCGTCTCTTGGAACGGAAAGATATGGCGTTAAACAACCTTACTGCCTTCTTCGACGCCATGGCCCAGCTATATGAAGATTCCCAGCTCTCAGTAACCGCAGAGACCGCCTTGCGCACCCTTCAGCAGGGGCGCAGAGCAGCAGAGGACTACGTAACGGAATTTAGACGGTGGAGCGCAGATACCAGTTGGAATGACGCCGCCCTCCGCCATCAGTTCCGCATAGGTCTGTCCGACCCTCTGAAGGACGAGCTCGCTAGGGTTGGCATACCACCAACCCTGAATTCACTAATTGACTTAACAATCCAGATCAACCGATGTCTCAGGGAACGAAGGGCTGAGAGGTCCACGGGCTTCTCCCGCCCGACCTGGATGCTTCCCCGGGCTCCCAACCATCTGCACCCAGCACCTGTTGCACCTCCAGCCGCTACATCTGACATACCCGAGCCCATGCAGCTCGGAGTGCTTCGTCCTTCCCTCACCCAACAGGAACGCCAACGTCGCAGAGTGAACAATTTGTGCCTGTACTGCGGGGAACCCGGACACTTTGTTATAAATTGTCCCCTGAAACTTCGTAAGTGTCTTTCAGTATCTTCTGACACTACCAACCCACAAGCCAAGTCCACATCTCACCTTGCTCTCTCTGTCTTGTTACAGCTCCCAGGAAGGACTCTGCAAGTGCCCGCCATTATTGATTCCGGGGCTTGCAGCTGCTTTATGGACTCAGCCTTTGCCATCAAGCACCAGATCCCTCTTGTCACCAAGACCCATGGACTATGTGTGCATTTGGCTGATGGATCCATCATTAAGTCTGGACCAGTGGTCCAAGAGACCGCCCCTTTACCCGCTACCATCTCCACCATCTCCGGAACCCACCAAGAATACTTACGCCTGGACATTATCTCTTCCCCATTGTTCACTGTGATCCTTGGTATACCTTGGCTACAGGTCCACAACCCTACCATCAACTGGGCCGCGGGGTTGGTGACCTTTTCTTCTCCTTACTGCCAGCAATCCTGCGGGACACTCAAAACCCCTGGGCCGGCCACCCTCTTATGTATCAATACGGAGGCTGGAATATGGCAATCCATCCCTGAGGTCTACCATGACTTTCTTGATGTGTTTAGCAAACAAGGGGCAGAGACTCTACCACCTCATCGGGCCTATGATTGCCCCATTGACCTACTTCCTGGAGCTGCAATTCCGTTTGGCAGGATCTTCCCGTTAACAGAGGTAGAACAGGGGGCACTAAAAGACTATATCGATGAAAACCTACAGAAAGGGTTCATTCGTCCATCTACATCTCCAGCCGATGCAGGCATCTTTTTCGTAGAGAAGAAGGATCATACCCTTCGACCCTGTGTGGACTATCGTGAATTAAATAAAATCACAGTAAAAAAACGCTACCCTCTCCCCTTGGTACCGGAACTATTTCAGAGACTGGGAACAGCCATCATTTTTACCAAACTTGATCTCCGCGGAGCCTACAATTTGGTCCGTATCAAGGAGGGGGATGAGTGGAAGACCGATTTTCGCACCCGATTCGGATATTTCGAGTACCGGGTAATGCCCTTTGGGTTGTGCAACGCCCCTGCCACTTTCCAGTATTTCATTAACAATGTACTCTGGGACTTCCTAGATCTCTTTGTCATTGTCTACCTGGATGATATACAAATTTTTTCTTCCTCCCTTGATTCCCACCGCAGGCACGTCAGAAGTGTGTTGGCTCGGCTTCGCCAGCACGGCCTGTATGCGAAGGCCGAGAAGTGTGAATTTGAGCTGGAAAGTATATCGTTCTTGGGACTAATTATCTCCAGCGAGGGCATCAAAATGGACCCTCAAAAGATTGCTGCAATTCTGGACTGGCCAGTCCCGGCGGACAAGAAGGGGATCCAACGTTTCGTTGGATTCGCCAACTTCTACCGCAAATTCATCAGAGGGTTCTCAGCCATCATCGCACCCATCCCCCAGCTGACCAAACAAGGGATCCGTTTCCACTGGTCCCCTGAGGCCCAAAAGGCCTTTGAGGCCCTGAAGGGTCTCTTTACCTCTGTCTCTATCTTGAAGCACCCAGATTCCTCACTACCGTTCGTTCTGGAGGTAGACGCCTCGGAAATTGCGGTAGGAGCAATACTGTCCCAAAGACAGGGGACCAGAGCCTTGCTCCACCCAGTAGCTTTTTCTCTCGCAAGTTATCTGCGGCAGAGAGGAACTACGACGTTGGGGATCGGGAATTGCTGGTGATCAAGTCCGCATTAGAGGAGTGGCGTTATCTGTTGGAGGGGGCTGCCCACCCGATTCTGATATTCACAGACCACAAGAACCTGGAGTACCTGAAGGCAGCGAAAAGGCTAAAACCACGACAAGCCAGGTGGGCGCTTTTCTTCTCCCGGTTCTCCTTCCATGTCACTTACCGCCCCGGTTCCAAGAACATTAAGCCCGATGCCCTCTCTCGGATGTTCCATAAGTCTAAGGAAACCTCTCCTCCAGACACCATTCTTGCTCCTGGAAACTTCCTTCTGCTTCAGGAAGACCTACTCTCCCGGATCAAGCAAGCCTCCACTGGGCAGAGACCCCCCTCCGAACCGGAATTGCAGGCCAAAGATGGGCTGTTTTGGTACCAAAACAGGATCTACGTACCTGAAGAGCTGAGAATAACCGTACTGGAACTCTGCCACGACCATGCCCTTGCCGGACACTTTGGCGTTGCCAAGACCACCGACTTGGTACAGCGTACCTTTTGGTGGCCTCGGCTCCGCGAGAAATGTAGGAAGTTTGTGGAGTCTTGCATAGTTTGTACCCGAAACAAGGGTTACAAATCCAAGGCCTGGGGACTACTGAGACCCCTACCCGTCCCAGACAGACCCTGGAAAATGCTGTCCATCGACTTTATCGTCGAGTTGCCTCCGGCTGAGAGTCACACCACTATCTTCGTGATAGTAGACCGTCTATCCAAGATGGCACATTTCATTCCCATGAAGGGGACTCCCTCAGCTCCCGAAACCGCACAGGTGTTCATCAGAGAGGTCGTCAGACTCCACGGGGTACCAGCCAATATTGTCTCCGACCGAGGGGTACAATTTACCTCCCGGTTTTGGAGATCCCTCTGCAAGGCTCTGGAGATAGAATTGTCCCTTTCCTCCGCTTTCCATCCCCAGACCAACGGACAGACTGAGAGGACTAACCAGACCCTTGAGCAGTACCTGCGCTGCTTCTCTTCATTCGCCCAGAATGACTGGGTTTCCCTTCTCCCATTGGCCGAGTTTGCCTATAACAACTCTACGCATTCCGCTACCAAGCAGTCCCCATTCTTCGCAAATTACGGTTTCCATCCTTCATTCCTGCCCAATTCCCTTCCTGAATGTACGGTGCCCGCAGTCCAGGAAAAGTTGAACTTCTTTTCTTCCAACAACCAACTTCTGCAGGAAACCATGACCAAGACTCAGGAACACAACAAGACAATTTTTGACAGGAAGAGACGGGGTGAATTAATGCTGGCACCCGGCGACCAAGTATGGTTATCCACTTTAAACTTGAGGATGGCATGCCCCTCTAAGAAACTGGGCCCCAAATTCTTAGGGCCGTTTCCTGTCAAAAGGAAAATCAATGACGTGGCTTATGAACTGGAGCTCCCTGACTCCCTCAAGATCCATCCGGTCTTCCATGTATCTCTGCTGAAGCCTTCGGTTCCCAACCCATTTCCAGGCCGAAGTCCGGCTCTCCCTGATCCTGTCATTGTAGACGGGGAGGAGGAATTCGAAGTTGAAGCCATTATGGATTTTAGAAGAAGGAATAACCAGAATCAATTCCTGATTAAGTGGAAGGGCTACGGACCCGAAGAAAACACTTGGGAGCCTGAGGAGAACATCCATGCTAGAAGCCTGGTGCAGTCCTTCAAGAGATCTCACCCTGAGAAGTTTGCCCGGATGGGCATCCGGAGGCTGCCCCTTGGGGGGGGGGCAATGTCATGGAGATCCTGCCAGAAGCAGGCGTCCCGGTCTTCCTGATTCTCGGTTGCGCATGCTCCGCCCTGCAGGTGGCGCCAAAGGGGCTATTTAAACCTGTCAATCGCAGACAGTCCCTGCTGTCTGCTTTACAGCGTTGAGTACCTGAAAACCTGATCTGAAGACTTACCTGTGTTTGACCCGGCCTGCCTGTGACTTCTCCAGTTTTCTGCCTGCATCCGACCCCTGGCTTGTTGTGACCTCTCCTCTGTCTGATCCCTCTGTACCTTGCTGCCAGCCAGTTAACCGACCCGGCTTGTCTGACCAATCTCACTGTTCCTAGTTCCGGTCCAGTCTGCTAAGCTGATCCAGTTTGCTGAGTTCCTGTGTTCCTGGTTCCGGTCCAGTCTGCTAAGCTGATCCAGTTTGCTGAGTTCCTGTGTTCCTGGTTCCGGTCCAGTCTGCTAAGCTGATCCAGTTTGCTGAGTTCCTGTGTTCCTGGTTCCGGTCCAGTCTGCTGAACGATTCCAGTTTGCTGAGTGTTCCTGATTCCAGTTCTGCCTGCTGTGTTCCAGTGTGCCTACCAAGTCTGCATAACTACCTTCACCTTGGTTGATCCTGCCAGGCACTCGTACCCCTCCTACCTCCGCGCCTGCTGTTGCCTTACCAGGGGCCGCTGGTGGGAGCCGTAAGGGAGGCCTTCCTCTGCAAGTCCGGGCTCATCACCGCTAGGTACGTGACACAATCTTTCCGTAGCCCCACCATCATGCACGGAGGAGTCCCCAGAATTTCTCGACCACAGTGTCAGTTATATGCTGCTGGAGGATGCGCAGCGATTTGAAGGCTCCAATGTTGGTTCACAGGTTGAGGAGGGGAGTAATGTGAGCCCAGAGAGAGGGGGTGCCACAGAAGGACAAGAAACTGGCAGTCATGTTCTCCCAGCTGCAGCATACTGCCAAGTTTGCTCCAGTGACGAGGAGGGAGGGGATGCGGAGGTCACTGACTGTACTTGGGTGCCTGAGAGGAGGAGGCACAACTCCAATGAGGCAAGATGTCCTCCAGGGGCAGCTTAAGCGCAGCCACCCTATTGCATCACACCACAGAGCTCCGCAGGTGCAGGCCGCTGCTGAATCCCCGCTGACTTTTAAAAGTTCCTTGGTGTGGGCCTTTTTCGACACTTGTGCAGCAGATCGCACCGTTTCTGTTGCAACCTATTTCTGAAGTGGATCAAGCGTGGCCAGAACAGTAGCCGCTTGGGCACCACATGCTTGACCAGACATTCAATGACCTGCCATGCAGTCTGTTGGCAACAGTACTTAAAAGAACCACATCATAGAAAAAGGCGGACTTCTCCTTGCTCCTCATCTGGGATCTCCAACCCTACTATACCTCCAGTCCTCTCAAAAACCTGCACTGAGAGGAATGAAGGTATAGCAATAGGTGTCCCAAGTACTTGCAGCCAATCTGCTAGCAGTACACCAATTGATTTCAGCAGACAAATTTCCCTACCCAAGTTGCTGAACCGTAAAAATAAATTTGGTCCCAGCCATCCACATGCTCAGCGTCTAAATGCTAGCTTGGCCAAATTTATAGCACTGCAATTGCTGCCTTTTCTGCTGGTAAACTCTGCCTCCTTTCGTGAATTTGTGGAATGTGCTATACCACGGTGGCAGGTTCCAAAAAGGCATTTCTTTTCACGCAAGACCATTCCGGCCCTTTACCGTCATGTGGAAGGCAATGTTTTGCCCTCGTTGGACAGGACGGTCAGCAGTTCCTTCCCGGCGCACTGGGTAACTCTGCTGGCAGCTGGGAAGGATGCAGGACAGGGTTCAGTGTTGTTGGGGCTTGTTCCGCTGCCACGCCTCCAAAAAGCTAGTGGTGATTCTGCCACAGCTCTCTATTCCACCCTGTCCTCTTCTTCTTCCTCTATGGACTCTTCTGCAGAACTGTCCTCTGAACCAGCAATGCTCCGTAAGCGTTCAAGGGGCTATGCAAGCAGTCAGGCTAAAAGATGACATGCCGTGTTTGAGTTGGTCTGCCTATGGGGACAGGAGCCACACTGGGTCAAAGATTCTGTCAGCTCTGCAGGGGCAGGTTAGGAGGTGGTTGATGCCACGCCAGCTTCAGCCAGGAATGGTTGTATGCGATAATGGTACCAACCTTCCCTCTGCCCTCCGACAGGGACACTTGACCCATGTTCCAAGTTTGGCACACGTCCTGAATTTGGTGGTGCAGCGTTTCTTGACCAGTTACCCAGGCTTACAAGATCTCCTGAGGCAGGCCCGAAAAGTCTGTGGTCATTTCCGCCGGTCATACAATGCCAGTGCTCGGCTGGCTGACATTCAAGGAGAATGCAGCTGTAGCACCCTCTACCTTTAGATAGCTTAACCCAGAAAAATCCTTTTCTAGCAGCTATCAGTGCAGGCAAATTTAGGCAGGTCTGTGCTCTAGGCTAGGCCTGTTTGTTTTGATCTGGGGCTGGGAGTGAATAGTGTAGCAGTGGGTGTGATCACCTGTGCTTTGACTCTAAGGCGCCTCCCCTGCTTTCAGGAAGATTGTTCTGGAACAGAGGTTGGACCTGAGGTTGGAGTGGCAGGCAGCTCATGTGAGGAGCTCTGACCAATCCCCATTCGGTATTGGCAGGGGGTAGGCCTCCCATATAAGCTGAGGTCACATGCTGTTGGGGTGGATTCTGTGGGGTTAGAGAAGTTGGACGTGCCGAACGTAGAAGAGTGTTGGAGGAGCTGCTAGGATGTGTATCCGGATAAAGTTTGCTACCATGGACTTGGGGCAGGAGGAGGTCAGTGTGTATACTACAATGGAGAACTGGAGCAAGAGGAAGATTGTGGAGAGTAGGCCGGGGAGTGCAGTAATTGCAGTTTGGACTGGCTGGGAGCAGTAGTCCGTTTATTGCCATGTGCTGCCAAATTGCTAGGCCATCGGGGAGAGGTACCATGTATCTCTGGCCTAGTAAAGCACTCAGGTAATATCATCCAAGAGACTGTGTAGCTACCAAAAACCACTGAGCCGCTGGGGAGAGGTATTGTATGCCTCTGGCTTAGTGATTTGCTCAAGCAACACCATTCGGGAGACTTTATTACAGTACATAATTACAGCCAGCAAGCTGGGGTTATTCAGAGTGATCCCTTTTTGTCTTACTGGAAGTAAAGAAACAGGAATCTAACAGTTTTGCAGTAAAGGATTTGTACAAGGAGAAGAGGAGCTCAAGGGAGTGACATTCTGCAGAGGTTAGAGCAGAGGAGGAGGAGCAAAAGTGGAGATATGCAGGGTATGAGACTGTGAATGTTAGAAGTGCATCATTTTCAGGGCTAAATCTACTAATCAATACTCCATAAATGTGATGACAATTCAACAAGTGCTATGGGCATCCCATATCTTCCTTTACCCCAACCAAGTTGTATCCCGCAATGAACAAAGCAAAACAACGCAAATGACTGCTCATTGTCTCAGAAGTGATATATGAGGGTCTGGCAGGAGGGTGATTTGGTGGATGTTTGTTACTACAAGCAACCAATGGCTACACAACCTGCCCACCAACCGCCTCATTTGTGACATGCCCACCAGGTGGAACTCAATGTTGGCAATGCTGCAACGGCTGCACACACAGCAGAGGGCCATCAATGAGTACCTGTGTAAGTATGGCACCAGGACAGGGTCAGGGGTGCTTGGCTTCTTTTCGCCATGCCGGTGGCTACTGATCAAGGATGCATGCACTGTCTTGTCACCATTTGAGAAGGCCACAAGGATGGTGAGCAGCAACAAGGCATGCATCAGTGACACTGTCCCTCTAGTCTTCATGCTGGAGCACACGCTTCGTGGCATCATGGACAGGGCACTTGAGGCAGAACAGCGGGAAGAAGAGAAGGACTTCCTTTCCTCTCAGGGCCCCCTTTATCCAGATAGCATTCCTGCGGGGCCGCCAAACACACAGGAAGAAGAGGAGGAGGATTGTGTCAGCATGGATGTAAAGGATAACACACAGCAGTCTTCAAGGGATGGTTTTCAGTCCCCAGAAACCCAAGGAGTTGTACGTGGCTGGGAGGAGGTAGTTACGGATAATGTGATCCTTAGTGACCCAGAGGACTGGGTTACTGGGTCTTGAGGATGGACCATTGGCCAGAACTTGCTCAATATGCAATCGAGCTACTGGCCTGTCCTGCGTCCATAGTGCTTTCTGAACGCACATTCAGTGCTGCTGGAGGGTTTTTAACGGATCAAAGAGTGTGTCTGTCCACAGACTCTGTTGATAGGCTCACATTTATAAAATGGATCAGCAGCTATCAAGCACCTGATGCTGATGTAACTGATTGAATTTGCTATGAATATGGGATCCCTTAAAGCAGGGGTCTCAAACTGGTGGCCCTCCAGCTGTTGCAGAACTACAATTCACATGAGGCATTGCAAGGCTAAACAGTTACAAGCAGGACTCCCATAGGCAGAGGCATGATGGGACTTGTAGTTCCGCAACAGCTGGAGGGCCGCAGGTTTGAGACCCCTGCCTTAAAGACTGCCTATGCTGCCTATCCTATTCCTCCTGAATCTTGATACTAGCTTCCAACAATATTTTTTGTTTAAAGCACCACCAACACCCAAGGCCCAATTTTTCTGCCCCTGTTTAACAGGGGCATGTAATTAAAAATTTTGAAATAATATTTAACAGCAGGACCCGTTCCTGCGCCCAACAAGAGTAACTGTGAGGGGGTTACAGTGTTGTGGCGCCATCAAAACCAAAGGCCCAATTTGTCTGCACCTGTTTGACTGGGACATGTAATTACAATTTTTGAAATAATAATTTAACAGCACGGCCCGTTCCTGCGCTCAACAAGAGTAACTGTGAGGGGTTACGGTCTTATGGCACCACCAAAACCTAAAGCCCAATTTTTCTGCAGAGTATATAGTGCAGTCCATATAGTGTATATATACTGCAGTTCAGAGTATATAGTGCAGTCAGTGTAGTAAATATAATACAGTGCAGGGTATATAGTGCAGTGTAGAATATATAATATAGTGTATTGAAGTGGTTAAGTGAAACCCTATGACAGAATTAGGAAAAATAAAAATGGGTCCCCCCCAATCCATACCAGGCCCTTTGGGTCTGGCATAGATTTTAAGGAGAACTCCACGGCAAAAAAAAAAAGCGTGGGGTCCCCCCCCCCAAAATCCATACCAGACCCTTATCCGAGCATTAAAGGGGGGGCGTTGTGAGAGAGCGCTTCCCCGGACTGTACCAGGCCACATGCCCTCAACATGAGGAGGGTTACATAGTTACATAGTAGGTGAGTTTGAAAAAAGACACAAGTCAATCAAGTACAACCTATGTGTGTGATTATATGTCAGTATTACCTTGTATATCCCTGTATGTTGTGGTCGTTCAGGTGCTTATCTAATAGTTTCTTGAAACCATCTATGCCCCCCGCTGAGACCACCGCCTGTGGAAGGGAATTGCACATCCTTGCCGCTTTTACAGTAAAGAACCCTCTATGTAGTTTAAGGTAAACCTCTTTTCTTCTAATTTTAATGAGTAGCTCCCTTCCGCAAGTCCCCCCCCCCCCCAAAGCACCTTGTCTCCAAGTTGATGGGGACAAGGGCATCATCCCCACAACCCTTACCCGGTGGCTGTACGGGTCTGCGGGCGGGGGGCCTATCATAACCCAGATCCTCCCCCCCCCCATGTGAATGGGTATAGGGTACCCATTCACCTAAAAAAGTGTCAAAAAGTAAAAAACTACAATACACAGTCTTTGACAAGTCCTTTATTAAAAAAGAAAAAAGAAAAAAAAAGGTGTCCCGCGATGTCCATCCATCTTTATGGCACTGACGGACCCAAAAATAGAAAAAAAAATTCCGCCTCGATGGGAGGCGTCCCGCCAACTGCTGTCTCTTGGCTGTGACAGCTGTTCGATAGGCAAAGGCGGGGCCACCCGGTGATGTAACCGAGTGACCCCGCCCCTTCTGATGGCATATGCCGTCAGAGGGGGTGGGGTCATCTGGTTTTATCATCGGGTGGCCCCGCCCTTGCCTATATAAAAGCTGTCATGGCGAAAAGACAGCAGTCGGCAGGACGCCTCACATTGATTTTAGTTTTTTTATATTTTTGAGTCCGCCGGTGCCGTGATTTTTTATGTATATTGCCGGGATCCGGCAATAAATTACAGTCACAAGCAATTTTAAATGACATTTATTTTTTCTTTTGAAATTTAATTTTTCTGCGGTACTGTTATAAACCTGCAAACGATGCGCTACTTTATAGGCAGACTATGGGGACTGGCAAGCATGATATTTCAAGGATTTTTTTTTGCATTGTTACATGTCTCCTGGGGCAGTACCCGGGTCCCAAACACTTTTTATGGCAATAACTTCCATATAAGCCCTTAAAATGAACACTTTCAAAAATTGTGTCTGTTTGCATGTTCTGGTGCAAACCGAACTGGGGGGTGTTAGGCTCATCCCTAATAGGGATGAAGATACAGAGTAGGTAGGCTGACTCTGTGTTCCAGTGCCACACCACAGTTTCTGCTGGTGAGAAACCTGGCTGGTTGGAGTAACTCTCTATCACCTCTGATTTTGTTTCAGGTCTCTGACACTGAGACTGACACCACATGGCAATCATCCTCAGGGACATGTGCAAATGAACTTTGCTACCTTACCACAACATTCATCATATAGATATACCTGGTGTGACAGCAGGAAGGTAAAGTCACCTGGTTGCATCCAGGGGGGTAGATATATTTCTCCCAGATTCAGGCTTTATGCTGACTTATACAACTAGGGTGGAGAGTTGTATAAGCCCAGCTGAGGCTAGTAGGCTCATGGATGACTCATACCTCTAGGGAGAGTGTGGGGCGTCGTACAGACAGGGAGTTGATGAGACCAGCTGAACCTTGTCAGCTCATTTAGGCCTCTATAAGAAATCCCAGATTCATTAGGTGTTAGCTCATGCCTGGAACCAGACCTGTGTGGACTGTCTAGGGAGAGTGAACCCCTGTGCGGTGAGGCAAAGCCTGTGTGGCTATTTGTTTGGACTTTTACTAAACCAGGGACTTAGGGACTAGGACAGCACCAGGCTGATCCCAGTTGTTAGTTTAGGAAACCTGCATGTTTAGTCAGAGGTCAAACTGACCAGGATTTATTTTGTTTGTTTCTTTTTGGCTTTGCTGTGTTTTTGTCACTGTACATAGAGAAATAAACCGCACCTTTTGATTTTGAAAACCACAACCTCCGTCTCCTGGCCCTGTTTTTGTGTGGGGAGCCCAACCAGGGGGTCACACACACCCGCTACCGAGTTAACCCCCTCACAGTTGGTGGAGAATGCGGGCAGTTTTTTTTTAAGCCAGCATGGAGGAGATACTGAAACAGCTGGCTCTAGCAAATGCCAATCAACAGCAGACAAATGCAGGTTTGCAAAGGAGCCTTGCAGCCCAGCAGCAAGCTCATCAACAAGCCCAGCAGCAATCTGAGGCCCGCTTCATAGACCTGTTACAGAAGCAAGAGCAGAGACTACAACAAATGGAAGCAGTAATGCAGCAACGTCCGCAGACCAGTGAGGAAAGCCGTCCCACTAATACCGCGTCCTTTGGGGTGAGTCGTTTATTGACAAAAATGACTGGAGAGGATGATCCAGAGGTATTTTTGACCACATTTGAAAGGACTGCTGAAAGAGAAAAGTGGCCTGAGGAGCAGTGGGCTGGACTGGTGGCTCCTCTGTTAACTGGTGAATCGCAGAAGGCTTACTATGACCTAGAGCCTGACCAAGCAAAAGACTATGTGATGCTAAAAGCTGAAATATTGGCAAGGCTGGGTGTCACCCTGGCTGTCCGGGCTCAGCGTGTGCATAACTGGACTTTCCAGCTTGGAAAACCCCCCAGGTCTCAAATGTATGATCTCATTCACCTGAGCAGGAAGTGGCTACAGCCAGAGACTTTGTCCGCACCGGAGATTGTGGAACGTGTTGTGATGGATCGTTTCTTGAGAGCTCTTCCTACCGCCATTCAAAAGTGGGTAAGCCATGGAGACCCAGAAACGGCCGGTAAACTTGTGGATCGTGTAGAGAGATACTTGGCTACAGAGAACCTGACGGCCTCTTCCAGAGACTCTCGGACTTTCCACCCTAAGACCAGACCATCCCCAGGGGCGGATAAGAGGATTCCAAGGGGTGAGGGTGGAGAGAGTGAGAGGGTGGGAGCTCTACCCCAAGTTTGGCGAGAACAGCCTGGGAAATCAGCGGCTCAAGAGGCCGCAAGAAGGATCGTTTGCTACCGCTGCCGGCAAGCGGGACATATTGCAGCGAATTGCCCGGTTGTGGAGGAACCCATGCAATGTGACTTTCTGATGGACAGACGTCAGTCGCTGTGTGCGACAGTCGCATGCACTGCCATTCGGGGAACTGAGAAACATTTATGCAAAATGTGTATTAATGGTAGAAATGTTGTGGTATTACTGGATTCAGGTAGCCTTGTGACCCTGATAAAGGCTGAATTAGTTAAAACAGAGGTCTCTGGGAATAGCAAGGTAGCTGTTATTTGTGTGCATGGGGACACCCGAGAGTATCCAGTGACTACAGTGTGTTTCGAGACCCCCAAAGGTACCCTCTCTCATCCAGTGGGGTTAGTATCTCAATTACCGCATGATGCCATTGTGGGAAGGGATTTTCCGAAGTTCTGGGAACTGTGGGATGATCCTGAGCGCCCCACTGGTGCCCCTATGTACCAGGAATGTGATAGCCAGAACTCCTCTGAGAGTGGTGAGGACTCTCCAGAATTTCCCTTGTCAGTATTGGCAGGGGAGACTCAAGAAACTGGAGAGGAGCCCACCTCCTCAGACGAAAACCTACCGTCTGTGGAGTTTTCTGATCTGGAGGTTCACAGGGAAAATTTTGCCACAGAACAGTTAAAAGACCCCGCCCTAATAAAGGCACGGGAAAACGTAGTGGAAATAGATGGCGAGTTAGTGAACCCAGATAATACCTGCACTTACCCATACTTCAGCGTAGAGAAGGACCTACTGTATCGGGTGGCAAAAAGGGCAGAAGAAACCGTTGAGCAGCTGGTGGTGCCCAAACCTTACAGGAAGTTGGTGTTGGAGTTGGCCCATGGGCACATTCTTGGAGGTCATCTGGGGACAGAGAAAACCCGAGAGAGGGTATTACAGAGATTCTATTGGCCTGGGGTGATGAAGGACATAGAAAATTATTGTTCCTCCTGCCCTGTGTGTCAGAGGTCGGCCCCGATGCCACATTTCCGTAGCCCGCTGGTCCCTCTACCCATCATTGAGGTCCCGTTTGAGAGAATCGCAATGGATTTGGTAGGTCCTATAATCAAGTCCGCTAGGGGGCACCAGTACATATTGGTTATAATGGACTATGCCACCAGTTATCCAGAAGCGATCCCTCTCAGAAATACCTCGGCCAAAACCATAGCCAAAGAGCTATCTCTTGTTTTTAGCCGGGTGGGTATTTGTAAAGAACTGCTTACGGACCAAGGTACACCCTTTATGTCCCGGGTTATGAAAGAGCTGTGTAAATTGTTCAAAGTGACGCAATTGCGTACATCTGTGTATCACCCCCAAACCGATGGGCTGGTTGAAAGATTCAACAAAACCCTAAAACAAATGTTGAAGAAAGTGGTGGATAGAGATGGAAAGGATTGGGACTGTCTACTTCCTTATTTGATGTTTGCTATTAGGGAGGTGCCCCAATCCTCTACGGGATTCTCCCCCTTTGAGTTACTGTATGGGAGACACCCAAGAGGGCTGTTGGATATTGCCAAGGAAACTTGGGAAAGTGAGAGTTCTCCCCACAGGAGTGTGATTGAGCATGTCGCCCTGATGCAAGATCGAATTGCACAGGTAATGCCCATCGTGAAGGAACATTTGGCCCAAGCGCAGTTGGCACAGCAGAGAGTGTACAACCGTGGAGCAAAGACCCGTACCTTTTCCCCGGGGGATAGGATATTGGTACTTGTCCCTACGGTTGAAAGTAAATTCCTTGCCAAATGGCAAGGCCCCTACGAGATAATGGAAAAAGTGAGCGAAGTGAATTACAAGGTCAGACAACCAGGAAGGCGAAAGCCCGAACAGATATATCACGTTAATCTGTTGAAAGCCTGGAGGGATAGAGAGTCCCTAGTCGCAGAAACTTGGTCACCAGCTCAAACTGGTTGCGTGATTCCGGAGGTTGGAATAGCAGCCACCTTGTCACAACCCCAACAACAGGAGGTTAAGGAGTTTGTGCTTCGCAACAAGGAGGTGTTCTCTGAGCTGCCGGGACAAACATCTGGGGTAGAGCATGATATTATTACCCCGCCCGGTGAAAGGGTGAAGTTAAAACCCTATCGGATCCCAGAGGCCCGACGGGAGGCAATACGGGAGGAAGTACAGAAAATGCTGAACTTAGGGGTGATAGAGGAGTCCCAAAGTGATTGGTCTAGTCCCATTGTGTTGGTGCCTAAACCGGATGGGAGCTGGCGATTTTGTAACGATTTTCGTCAGTTGAACAAAGTTACAAAATTTGACACCTACCCCATGCCACGTATAGATGAGTTGATCGACCGGCTGGGAACAGCCCGATACATGACGACTCTTGACCTCACAAAAGGGTATTGGCAAATTCCCCTGGCCAAGTCGGCCAAAGAGAAAACCGCATTTGTAACCCCAGACGGGGCGTTCCAATATAAGAGAATGCCGTTCGGGTTACAGAATGCGCCGGCCACATTCCAGCGGAAAATGGACCAGATGCTGAGGCCCCATCGGAAGTATGCTGCGGCTTACCTGGATGACGTAATTGTCCATAGCACAGATTGGGCCTCACATCTGCCAAAAGTGCAAGCAGTCCTGGACTCTGTTCGGGAAGCGGGGTTTACGGCTAACCCCAAGAAGTGTACCATTGGGCAGGAGGAGGCCAAATATCTTGGGTACACCATTGGCAGGGGAGTAATAAAACCCCAACTCAACAAAGTCGAGGCCATCCAGAGTTGGCCACGTCCCAACAGCAAGAAGCAGGTACGAGCCTTCCTGGGAATCGCGGGTTATTATCGGCGCTTCATTCCCCACTTTGCTTCTAAGGCTGTGCCCCTAACCAACCTGACGAAAGGGAAAGGGTCGGTCATGATTAAATGGACCCCCGAGGCTGAGGCAGCATTCCAATTCTTGAAACAAGCCTTATGTAGCCAGCCAGTGTTGTACTCACCCGACTTCTCTAAAGACTTTGTCGTACAAAGTGATGCGTCAGATGTGGGGTTAGGAGCAGTATTGTCCCAGGTCTGGAACGGGGAAGAGCACCCAGTCATTTACCTCAGCAGGAAGTTGAAGTCCCATGAGGTAAATTACGCCACGGTTGAAAAGGAGTGTTTAGCGGTGAAGTGGGCTCTAGATTCCCTTCGGTACTATCTGCTAGGTAGGCACTTTGACATGGTTACGGATCACGCTCCGTTAAAGTGGATGGCTCAAAACAAGGAAACAAATAGAAGAGTGAATAGGTGGTTCCTGGCCCTCCAGGAATTCAACTTCACAGTAAAGCATCGCCCTGGCGTTCAAATGGGGAATGTGGATGCTTTGTCTCGAGTACATGAATGCCTGATTGCTGGTGTTCCAACCCCGAGGTTAAAACAAGAGGGGGGGGGTATGTGACAGCAGGAAGGTAAAGTCACCTGGTTGCATCCAGGGGGGTAGATATATTTCTCCCAGATTCAGGCTTTATGCTGACTTATACAACTAGGGTGGAGAGTTGTATAAGCCCAGCTGAGGCTAGTAGGCTCATGGATGACTCATACCTCTAGGGAGAGTGTGGGGCGTCGTACAGACAGGGAGTTGATGAGACCAGCTGAACCTTGTCAGCTCATTTAGGCCTCTATAAGAAATCCCAGATTCATTAGGTGTTAGCTCATGCCTGGAACCAGACCTGTGTGGACTGTCTAGGGAGAGTGAACCCCTGTGCGGTGAGGCAAAGCCTGTGTGGCTATTTGTTTGGACTTTTACTAAACCAGGGACTTAGGGACTAGGACAGCACCAGGCTGATCCCAGTTGTTAGTTTAGGAAACCTGCATGTTTAGTCAGAGGTCAAACTGACCAGGATTTATTTTGTTTGTTTCTTTTTGGCTTTGCTGTGTTTTTGTCACTGTACATAGAGAAATAAACCGCACCTTTTGATTTTGAAAACCACAACCTCCGTCTCCTGGCCCTGTTTTTGTGTGGGGAGCCCAACCAGGGGGTCACACACACCCGCTACCGAGTTAACCCCCTCACACTGGGCACAGTTCCACCAGGAATCTTGTTGGGTCCTTTGTTAATAATAACTTATTGCACATTGGATGTATGTACTGTTAATAATCTTTTCTTACATAAAGCTTGTATTATTTCCATACTGGTGTGCATCTATGTACTTATAGTTAATGTTATATGCTGGTTGCAGTCAGGGCCACCATCAGGGGGGACAGCCCATACACATGTTGGGGACCCGGGTGTCCTAAGGGGCCCAGGCATCCGGAGCAGTGTTGCAGTGGGGAGATGTACACATCTATGGACGATTAGTAAAAACTGGGCACTTTCCTCCTGTTAAATGTCCATGACGGGAGGAGAGTGCCTGTTAAAAATATGGTTGTGCTTGGTCTACTGACTCAGCTCAGAACTTTACCTGCAGCGAGCGCACAGCCTCCTAGAGTCACATAGTTACATAGTTAGTCAGGTTGAAAAAAGACACAAGTCCATCCAGTTCAACCATAAAAAAGAAAATAAAAAAATAAAGAAATATCGTACAATCCCATATACCCAATTCTATACCCACAGTTGATCCAGAGGAAGGCAAAAAAAACCAGCAGAGCATGATCCAATTTGCTACAGCAGGGGAAAAAATTCCTTCCTGATCCCCCGAGAGGCAATCGGATATTCCCTGGATCAACTTTACCTATAAATGTCAGTACCCAGTTATATTATGTACATTTAAGAAAGAATCCAGGCCCTTCTTAAAGCAATCTACTGAGCTGGCCAGAACCACCTCTGCAGGGAGTCTATTCCACATTTTCACAGCTCTTGTGAAGAAACCTTTCCATATTTGGAGGTGAAATCTCTTTTCCTCTAGATGCAAAGAGTGCCCCCTTGTCCTTTGTGTTGACCGTAAAGTGAATAACTCAACACCAAGTTCACTATATGGACCCCTTATATATTTGTACATGTTGATCATATCACCCCTTAATCTCCTCTTCTCAAGAGTGAATAAATTCAGTTCCTCTAATCTTTCCTCATAGCTGAGCTCCTCCATGCCTCTTATCAGTTTGGTTGCCCTTCTCTGCACTTTCTCCAGTTCCCCAATATCCTTTTTGAGAACTGGGGCCCAAAACTGAACTGCATGTTCCAGATGAGGTCTCACTAATGATTTGAACAGGGGCAAAATTATATCTCTCTCTCTCTCTCTGGAGACCATACCTCTCTTAATACAAGAAAGGACTTTGCTCGCTTTGGAAACCGCAGCTTGGCATTGCATGCCATTATTGAGCTTATGATCTATCAAAACCCCTAGATCCTTCTCCACCACAGATCCCCCCCAGTTGTACTCCCCATAGCATGTATGATGCATTCATATTCTTAGCCCCCAAGTGCATAACTTTACATTTATCAACATTAAACCTCATCTGCCACATAGTAGCCCAATTAGACAGAGCATTGAGGTCGGCTTGTAAATTGGCGACATCCTGTAAGGACATTATTCCACTGCATAGCTTAGTGTCATTTGTAAAGACAGAAATGTTACTTTTGATCTTAGACCCAATATCATTTATAAAGATATTAAAAAGTAAGGGTCCCAGCACTGAACCTTGGGGTACACCACTGATAACCTTGGACCATTCAGAGTAAGAATCATTAACCACTACTCTCTGAATTCTGTCTTTTAGCCAGTTTTCTATCCATTTACAAACTGATATTTCCAATCCTGTAGACTTTACCTTGCACATGAGCCGTGTGTGGGGAACTGTATCAAACGCTTTTGCAAAATCCAAGTATACCACGTCCACAGCCACCCCTTTGTCCAAGGTCTTACTTACCTCTTCATAAAAAGAAATCAGGTTTGTCTGACAACTTCTGTCTTTCATGAATCCATGCTGTCTGTTGCTTAAATAGTTTTTTTCCAGCAAGAACTCACCTATGTGGTCTTTTATTAATCTCTCCAGTATCTTCCCAACTATAGAAGTTAAACTAACAGGTGTGACAGCAGGAAGGTAAAGTCACCTGGTTGCATCCAGGGGGGTAGATATATTTCTCCCAGATTCAGGCTTTATGCTGACTTATACAACTAGGGAGGGAGTTGATGAAGCCCAGCTGAGGCTAGTGGGCTCATGGATGACTCATACCTCTAGGGAGAGGGCTGGGCGTCGTGAGGCAGGGAGTTGATGAGACCAGCTGAAGCCTGTCAGTTCGTTTAAGGCCTCTATAAAAACTCCCAGATTCATTAGGTGTTTGCTCATGCCTGGAACCAGACCTGTGTGGACTGTCTAGGGAGAGTGAACCCCTGTGCGGTGAGGCAAAGCCTGTGTGGCTATTTGTTTGGACTTTTACTAAACCAGGGACTTAGGGACTAGGACAGCACCAGGCTGATCCCAGTTGTTAGTTTAGGAAACCTGCATGTTTAGTCAGAGGTCAAACTGACCAGGATTTATTTTGTTTGTTTCTTTTTGGCTTTGCTGTGTTTTTGTCACTGTACATAGAGAAATAAACCGCACCTTTTGATTTTGAAAACCACAACCTCCGTCTGCTGGCCCTGTTTTTGTGTGGGGAGCCCAACCAGGGGGTCACACACACCCGCTACCGAGTTAACCCCCTCACAGTTGGTGGAGAACCAGTGGCAGTTTTTTTTAAGCCAGCATGGAGGAGATACTGAAACAGCTGGCTCTAGCAAATGCCAATCAACAGCAGACAAATGCAGGTTTGCAAAGGAGCCTTGCAGCCCAGCAGCAAGCTCATCAACAAGCCCAGCAGCAATCTGAGGCCCACTTCATAGACCTGTTACAGAAGCAAGAGCAGAGACTACAACAAATGGAAGCAGTAATGCAGCAACGTCCGCAGACCAGTGAGGAAAGCCGTCCCACTAATACCGCGTCCTTTGGGGTGAGTCGTTTATTGACAAAAATGACTGGAGAGGATGATCCAGAGGTATTTTTGACCACATTTGAAAGGACTGCTGAAAGAGAAAAGTGGCCTGAGGAGCAGTGGGCTGGACTGGTGGCTCCTCTGTTAACTGGTGAATCGCAGAAGGCTTACTATGACCTAGAGCCTGACCAAGCAAAAGACTATGTGATGCTAAAAGCTGAAATATTGGCAAGGCTGGGTGTCACCCTGGCTGTCCGGGCTCAGCGTGTGCATAACTGGACTTTCCAGCTTGGAAAACCCCCCAGGTCTCAAATGTATGATCTCATTCACCTGAGCAGGAAGTGGCTACAGCCAGAGACTTTGTCCGCACCGGAGATTGTGGAACGTGTTGTGATGGATCGTTTCTTGAGAGCTCTTCCTACCGCCATTCAAAAGTGGGTAAGCCATGGAGACCCAGAAACGGCCGGTAAACTTGTGGATCGTGTAGAGAGATACTTGGCTACAGAGAACCTGACGGCCTCTTCCAGAGACTCTCGGACTTTCCACCCTAAGACCAGACCATCCCCAGGGGCGGATAAGAGGATTCCAAGGGGTGAGGGTGGAGAGAGTGAGAGGGTGGGAGCTCTACCCCAAGTTTGGCGAGAACAGCCTGGGAAATCAGCGGCTCAAGAGGCCGCAAGAAGGATCGTTTGCTACCGCTGCCGGCAAGCGGGACATATTGCAGCAAATTGCCCGGTTGTGGAGGAACCCATGCAATGTGACTTTCTGATGGACAGACGTCAGTCGCTGTGTGCGACAGTCGCATGCACTGCCATTCGGGGAACTGAGAAACATTTATGCAAAATGTGTATTAATGGTAGAAATGTTGTGGTATTACTGGATTCAGGTAGCCTTGTGACCCTGATAAAGGCTGAATTAGTTAAAACAGAGGTCTCTGGGAATAGCAAGGTAGCTGTTATTTGTGTGCATGGGGACACCCGAGAGTATCCAGTGACTACAGTGTGTTTCGAGACCCCCAAAGGTACCCTCTCTCATCCAGTGGGGTTAGTATCTCAATTACCGCATGATGCCATTGTGGGAAGGGATTTTCCGAAGTTCTGGGAACTGTGGGATGATCCTGAGCCCCCCACTGGTGCCCCTATGTACCAGGAATGTGATAGCCAGAACTCCTCTGAGAGTGGTGAGGACTCTCCAGAATTTCCCTTGTCAGTATTGGCAGGGGAGACTCAAGAAACTGGAGAGGAGCCCACCTCCTCAGACGAAAACCTACCGTCTGTGGAGTTTTCTGATCTGGAGGTTCACAGGGAAAATTTTGCCACAGAACAGTTAAAAGACCCCGCCCTAATAAAGGCACGGGAAAACGTAGTGGAAATAGATGGCGAGTTAGTGAACCCAGATAATACCTGCACTTACCCATACTTCAGCGTAGAGAAGGACCTACTGTATCGGGTGGCAAAAAGGGCAGAAGAAACCGTTGAGCAGCTGGTGGTGCCCAAACCTTACAGGAAGTTGGTGTTGGAGTTGGCCCATGGGCACATTCTTGGAGGTCATCTGGGGACAGAGAAAACCCGAGAGAGGGTATTACAGAGATTCTATTGGCCTGGGGTGATGAAGGACATAGAAAATTATTGTTCCTCCTGCCCTGTGTGTCAGAGGTCGGCCCCGATGCCACATTTCCGTAGCCCGCTGGTCCCTCTACCCATCATTGAGGTCCCGTTTGAGAGAATCGCAATGGATTTGGTAGGTCCTATAATCAAGTCCGCTAGGGGGCACCAGTACATATTGGTTATAATGGACTATGCCACCCGTTATCCAGAAGCGATCCCTCTCAGAAATACCTCGGCCAAAACCATAGCCAAAGAGCTATCTCTTGTTTTTAGCCGGGTGGGTATTTGTAAAGAACTGCTTACGGACCAAGGTACACCCTTTATGTCCCGGGTTATGAAAGAGCTGTGTAAATTGTTCAAAGTGACGCAATTGCGTACATCTGTGTATCACCCCCAAACCGATGGGCTGGTTGAAAGATTCAACAAAACCCTAAAACAAATGTTGAAGAAAGTGGTGGATAGAGATGGAAAGGATTGGGACTGTCTACTTCCTTATTTGATGTTTGCTATTAGGGAGGTGCCCCAATCCTCTACGGGATTCTCCCCCTTTGAGTTACTGTATGGGAGACACCCAAGAGGGCTGTTGGATATTGCCAAGGAAACTTGGGAAAGTGAGAGTTCTCCCCACAGGAGTGTGATTGAGCATGTCGCCCTGATGCAAGATCGAATTGCACAGGTAATGCCCATCGTGAAGGAACATTTGGCCCAAGCGCAGTTGGCACAGCAGAGAGTGTACAACCGTGGAGCAAAGACCCGTACCTTTTCCCCGGGGGATAGGATATTGGTACTTGTCCCTACGGTTGAAAGTAAATTCCTTGCCAAATGGCAAGGCCCCTACGAGATAATGGAAAAAGTGAGCGAAGTGAATTACAAGGTCAGACAACCAGGAAGGCGAAAGCCCGAACAGATATATCACGTTAATCTGTTGAAAGCCTGGAGGGATAGAGAGTCCCTAGTCGCAGAAACTTGGTCACCAGCTCAAACTGGTTGCGTGATTCCGGAGGTTGGAATAGCAGCCACCTTGTCACAACCCCAACAACAGGAGGTTAAGGAGTTTGTGCTTCGCAACAAGGAGGTGTTCTCTGAGCTGCCGGGACAAACATCTGGGGTAGAGCATGATATTATTACCCCGCCCGGTGAAAGGGTGAAGTTAAAACCCTATCGGATCCCAGAGGCCCGACGGGAGGCAATACGGGAGGAAGTACAGAAAATGCTGAACTTAGGGGTGATAGAGGAGTCCCAAAGTGATTGGTCTAGTCCCATTGTGTTGGTGCCTAAACCGGATGGGAGCTGGCGATTTTGTAACGATTTTCGTCAGTTGAACAAAGTTACAAAATTTGACACCTACCCCATGCCACGTATAGATGAGTTGATCGACCGGCTGGGAACAGCCCGATACATGACGACTCTTGACCTCACAAAAGGGTATTGGCAAATTCCCCTGGCCAAGTCGGCCAAAGAGAAAACCGCATTTGTAACCCCAGACGGGGCGTTCCAATATAAGAGAATGCCGTTCGGGTTACAGAATGCGCCGGCCACATTCCAGCGGAAAATGGACCAGATGCTGAGGCCCCATCGGAAGTATGCTGCGGCTTACCTGGATGACGTAATTGTCCATAGCACAGATTGGGCCTCACATCTGCCAAAAGTGCAAGCAGTCCTGGACTCTGTTCGGGAAGCGGGGTTTACGGCTAACCCCAAGAAGTGTACCATTGGGCAGGAGGAGGCCAAATATCTTGGGTACACCATTGGCAGGGGAGTAATAAAACCCCAACTCAACAAAGTCGAGGCCATCCAGAGTTGGCCACGTCCCAACAGCAAGAAGCAGGTACGAGCCTTTCTGGGAATCGCGGGTTATTATCGGCGCTTCATTCCCCACTTTGCTTCTCTAAAGACTTTGTCGTACAAAGTGATGCGTCAGATGTGGGGTTAGGAGCAGTATTGTCCCAGGTCTGGAACGGGGAAGAGCACCCAGTCATTTACCTCAGCAGGAAGTTGAAGTCCCATGAGGTAAATTACGCCACGGTTGAAAAGGAGTGTTTAGCGGTGAAGTGGGCTCTAGATTCCCTTCGGTACTATCTGCTAGGTAGGCACTTTGACATGGTTACGGATCACGCTCCGTTAAAGTGGATGGCTCAAAACAAGGAGACAAATAGAAGAGTGAATAGGTGGTTCCTGGCCCTACAGGAATTCAACTTCACAGTAAAGCATCGCCCTGGCGTTCAAATGGGGAATGTGGATGCTTTGTCTCGAGTACATGAATGCCTGATTGCTGGTGTTCCAACCCCAAGGTTAAAACAAGAGGGGGGGGTATGTGACAGCAGGAAGGTAAAGTCACCTGGTTGCATCCAGGGGGGTAGATATATTTCTCCCAGATTCAGGCTTTATGCTGACTTATACAACTAGGGAGGGAGTTGATGAAGCCCAGCTGAGGCTAGTGGGCTCATGGATGACTCATACCTCTAGGGAGAGGGCTGGGCGTCGTGAGGCAGGGAGTTGATGAGACCAGCTGAAGCCTGTCAGTTCGTTTAAGGCCTCTATAAAAACTCCCAGATTCATTAGGTGTTTGCTCATGCCTGGAACCAGACCTGTGTGGACTGTCTAGGGAGAGTGAACCCCTGTGCGGTGAGGCAAAGCCTGTGTGGCTATTTGTTTGGACTTTTACTAAACCAGGGACTTAGGGACTAGGACAGCACCAGGCTGATCCCAGTTGTTAGTTTAGGAAACCTGCATGTTTAGTCAGAGGTCAAACTGACCAGGATTTATTTTGTTTGTTTCTTTTTGGCTTTGCTGTGTTTTTGTCACTGTACATAGAGAAATAAACCGCACCTTTTGATTTTGAAAACCACAACCTCCGTCTGCTGGCCCTGTTTTTGTGTGGGGAGCCCAACCAGGGGGTCACACACACCCGCTACCGAGTTAACCCCCTCACACAGGTCTATAGTTACTTGGTAAAGACTTAATTCCCTTTTTAAATATAGGCACCACATTGGCCCTGCGCCAATCCAGTGGTACTATTCCTGTCATTAATGAGTCCCTAAAAATTAAATACAATGGCTTTGAAATTACAGAGCTCAATTCTTTTAGGATCCGTGGATGTATGCCATCTGGTCCAGGTGCTTTATCCACCTTTTTTATTCCATCTAAATATTTCTGGACCATATCACTTTTGAGCCATTGTTGATTTGGGGCTGTGTCACTACCACGCCCATTTTGGACATGAGTCCTGCTCCCTTCTCTCCTCTATGCGCCTTGCCTATTGGCTTCCCAGAGACGCCCAGGTCCTGTGCACTGAAGTGATTGACCAGCGCAGGTGACAGTCATGGGAGCGTGGCCAGAGGGTGCGCCGATGCACCAAGGCCAATCTGTGGCTCTGGGTTGGCTCTTGGCTCGTTGGGTGGGCTGGGCAAGGGAAGATTAACCAGGCTGGCCAGCCAATGGGGAGGTGGGAAGAAAGTCCCAGGTGTTTTCTATCAGGCCCGGGCTATCTGGAATGTGGGGAAAATAACTGACTGGTTGCCCATAGCAACCTAATAGAGGCCTTTGATGGGGAGATAAGACTTGAAAAGGTGGGCATCGGATGGAAGAGATGAGACTGGAGGAAGAAGGGGACACAGGATAGAGGAGGGTATGGAATGGAGTAGATGAAACTGGGTGGGCCCTAGGGAATGTTGATGGTCAGGGCCGGGGGGCTAAAACTGTATAAGGGTCCAAGATATTCTGATCACGGCCCTGGCTGAAGTAATTCATATGCAGTCACTTTGATTAGATTACTGGTTAAATTCTCAGGAATGGAATTCCCTTTGCTCTTAGACTTAGATTCAATGTCTTGGGAGGAGGCACTGCCAACTTTTTCTTTTTCGTACATCACGGGACACAGAGCGACTTAGTCATTACTAATGGGTTATATAGATTACCTTCAGGTGTTGGCACTGGCCAATTCCAAACCGGAAGTACCCTCCCCTATATAAGCCCCTCCCATCCGGGAGCACCTCAGTTTTTTGCCAGTGTCTAAGGTGTTGGCCAAAGAGTAACGTGTTTTCACTGGGCTTGCGTACAGGTTCTTTTGGGCCTTAGTAAGCTGTTCCGGATCCCACCAAAAAAGCTTCATAGCTAAACGGTCGGTACCCGGGCCTTGCAGCAGAAGAGCAAGGTTTTGCCTGTAATGCTTCTCTTAGGAGGGCTGGACCCTGGGATCCAGAGCTCTGGTCATACCCACGACCAAGATGTTGTCTGTGCAGGGTGCTATACAGGTCCAGGGGAGTGGAATCCTTGGGAACCCGGTCCCTGAAGGTTTAATTACAATGCCTGCCGTGATAGGTGAAGTTTGGACTTCTGTGGACCAAACAAAGTCCTGCGGCGGGGATCAGGTAAGTGGGGGCCCCCAGGAACTTGGTTCTATTGGGGGACCCCCAAGCCTAATTTGTCTTTCTGTCTGTTACCTAACGGTATTCCCGCTAAATATCTGTGTTTGCCTGTAACTACTGAAAATGTAAAATTTTAATAGTAGTCAAGAAAAAAAAAAAAGGGACCGCGGTACCTGTGTTAAACCACTAGAGGCCGCTGTAGTCCATTTTTCTTGTCATGTGGATCTTTGGTTTTCTCAAGTCAAAAGATCCAGGCAGTTGGTAAGTTTCTCTGTGGGAATCCACTTCCTCTGCCCTGTTGCTGCGCTCATCCACCGCACAGGCCCTCCGGCAAAAAGGGCCCTGGCTCCTAGTCCCTGTTTGATTTCGAAAAGGGCGCCAATGGCGCACGGGCGTGCGCGCGGGCGCGTGCCTCCTATGAAAAAAAGGGGCGGGGCGGGTGGATGACGCTCGATGCGCGCTGCGGCGCTTCTGCGCATGTGCAGGCGTCCCAGCATGGTTAAAAGACACAGTACAAGTGTCAGCTGGATGCAAACAGAGCTAGCAACAAACAGTGGCACACAGAGGCGGTTGATGCAGGCATCCCCATAGAAAGGCACTTTAGTGGACACCAGCTGGTATATAGCAGCAACTTTGTTAGACTATTACCAGCAAAATTGGTGTATGACGACGGGAATACCTCAGCTTTGTGCTTAAAGGATATGTCGTCCAGACGCTCCGGAAATAGATCTTCCAGGAAGCCAAAGGGGTCTCCATCGGGCTCTGAGGATATTGGGCATGCTTGTACTGCACCAATCTCCCCTGAGAATTCAGAGGTCAGTAGCCGTAGAAACCCCGCAGGAATGCCTGGTGCTGCGGCTGTCCCCAGTCCACCTGCTCCTGTATATATAACAGAGGAGGTTTTATCCTCAACTCTGGGAGGATTGGAAGAGAGATTAACAGCATTGATCGCTGCTTCCCTGTCACAGGAAAAGCGCGTCCGATCTCCGTCTCCTCCTTCAGAGTGCCTGTTAGTGGAGGAACAGCCCCACACAGAGATCGACCTACCTGAAGGGGATCAGGATGAGGTTGATTCAGTTATGGAGGAATCAACAGTGGAAGAACCTTTCTCAGCATCTCAGGCTGAAAGATTATGGGTTCAGTCTCTGACTAATATGGTCCGATCAGCATTTAAAATGCCTCTGGCGGAACCACCATCCACTACGGTTTCCTCGCTGGGGTCGCTAAAAGCTCCCCAGGCTGTCTGTTCCTTCCCAATCCACCCTTTATTAGAAGGGCTTATTTACCAGGATTGGGAGCATCCTGATAAAATATTTGCTCCCCCCAAGAGATTTCCGGTGATCTATCCCATGGAGGATAAGTTCATAAAAAAATGGAGGGTCCCTACAGTGGACGCAGCCATCTCTTCTGTTAACAAATCACTGACATGTCCAGTAGATAATGTTCCAATGTTCAAAGACCCAATAGATAAAAAATTGGAGTCTTTACTAAAATCTGCTTTCTCTACAGCAAGCATGGTGACACAACCTGCGGTAGCAGCGATTGGAGTCTGCCAAGCAGTGAAAGATCAGTTGAAACAAGTCTTAAGGGACTTACCAGATCAGCAGGCTCTTGCCCTAGCTGACCTGCCTAGAGCCTTGTGTTTTGCGGTGGACGCCATAAAGGATACAATCCAACAGGCCTCCCGCTTTACGCTGTCTATAGTACATATGCATAGGCTTCTGTGGCTCAAAAACTGGTCTGCTGAAGCTCCCTGTAAAAAACTGCTGGTTAGCTTCCCATTTCATGGAGAACGCTCATTTGGAGAAGATCTGGACAAATATATCCAGAAAATTTCTGCCGGTGAAAGTTCACTCTTACCGGTTAAGAACAAGGGTAGAAGTCCTTCTTTTAAGGGGCCTACTTCTCCAGTCCCTGGCACATCGGCTGTGAAACAGTTCCGACGGCCTCCGCGGTCAAATCCAGGGGGCAGGAATCAGGGACAATCACAGGGTAACAAGAAACCCTGGGTCAAGAGAGGTACAAAACCTCCCCCTAAGTCATGAAGGGTTGCCCCCACTCAGTCGGGTGAGGGGAAGACTTCAGTTGTTCACAGAGACCTGGCGGGACACCATCAGAGATGGGTGATCTCCGCAGTAAGTCTGGGATACAGGCTGGAGTTAAAAGACATTCCTCCTGCCCATTTTATAAGGTCAAACGTGCCAAGCGATCCCCAGAAGAGTGGATCCCTCCTTCTGGCACTAGAGCAACTATTGCCCCAAGGGTAATCATGAAGGTTCCCTTGAAAGAAAACGGGTTCGGGTTTTACTCGAACCTTGTCACAGTCCCCAAACCAAACAAGTTCCTACATATCAGGACTTTTTCGGATGGAGTCGATCCGATCGGTGGCCACCGCCCTACAAGGGCAGGAATGGTTAGCCTCGATCGACATAAGGGATGCTTATTTGCATATTCCCATCTGTCCGGCCCACCAGAAATTTCTACGCCTTGCAGTAGAAGGGCGCCTTTTTCAGTTCAGAGCCTTACCTTTCGGTCTGGCCACGGCACCACGAGTGTTCACAAAAATTCTGGCCCTACGATTGGCCAAACTAGGAACACAAGGTGTAACGATAATGGCATATCTAGACGACTTGTTGCTGATAGACCACTCAGTGAAAAAAACTAGAAGTGGTCGTTCACAAGATAATCAAGTATCTGGAATCTCACGGTTGCATTATCAACCGAGACAAGTCAGCCCTAAAACCAGTCAAAAGCCTGGAATACTTGGGGGCTAAGACTGGATTCAAATCAGAGAAAGATTTTCTTACCTCCAGAGAAGGTGTCGTCTTTGAAAGATTTGACCCACTTAGTGGGTACAAAAAAGAAAAATCATCCATACGCCTGTGTATAAGGCTGCTGGGAAAAATGGTGGCTTCATTCGAAGCGGTATCCTACGGTCAATTCCATTCAAGGAACTTGCAGAGGGCCATACTGTCAGCCTGGAACAAAAAAGTTCAGGCTTTAGACTTACCAATGTCCCTGTCCCCTTCCGTTCGCAAGAGCCTCCATTGGTGGTTGGTGCCCCAGAATCTGGGAAGGGAAACCCTTCAGTCCGGTTTCTTGGAAGGTGGTCACTACAGTTGCCAGCCTCATAGGCTGGGGGGCAGTACTGGAGCAATGGTCTCTCCAGAGCAAGTGGTCAGAAGCAGAGAAGGCCCTGCCCACCAATCTCTTAGAGATACGAGCAGCCCGGTATGCCCTAGTAGCATGGACATCCAAACTCCAAGGGTCACCTGTCAGAATTCAATCAGACAATGCCACAGCAGTGGCATATATCAATCTCCAGGGTGGCACCAGGAGTCGTGCAGCCCAGAGGGAAGCGAATTGCATCCTGGAATGGGCAGAAAGGTATGTCACAGCCATATCCGCGGTTTTCATCCCAGGAGTGGAAAATTGGAGAGCGGACTTTTTAAGTCGCCAGCAATTATGCCCGGGGGAATGGTCTCTTCACCCCGAGGTTTTCCAGGCAATATGCCAGCGGTGGGGAACACCGGATGTAGATCTGCTAGCATCCAGATTCAACGCAAAGGTGGACAGATTTGTGTCTCGCACAAAGGATCCCCTAGCTTGCGGTTCGGATGCCCTAGTGTTCCCTTGGGATCAGTTCAAGCTGATATATGCATTCCCACCGCGATTAATCCGCAGAATCAGGGTAGAAAAGAAACCAGTGATTCTGGTGGCTCCAGCGTGGCCCCGAAGGGCATGGTACGCGGAGATTGTAAAAATGTCAGTGGGAAGTCCTTGGACCCTCCCACATCGTCCGGACCTGCTTTCGCAAGGACCGATATACTACCCTTCCTTACCAGCCCTAGGTTTGACGGCCTGGCTATAGAAGCCCACATTCTAAAAAAGAGAGGGCTCTCTAATCCTGTGGTATCTACCATGATCAATGCCAGGAAGCCGGTATCCAGGCAGATCTATTATAGGATCTAGAAGGCGTACATCACGTGGGGTGAGGCCAGGAAATGGCATCCACGTAAGTACGTAATAGGTAGGATTCTGGACTTCCTACAGTGGGCTGTACATAGGAAGCTTGCCTTGAGTACTATCAAGGGTCAGACGGCCTTGTCAATATTTTTTTCAAAGGCCCTTGGCTTTGCATTCATTAATCAAAGCTTTCATACAAGGAGTGATGCGTATTAGCCCTCCGGTTAGTATTCCCATATGTCCATGGGACTTAAACCTGGTTCTGTCGGTTCTACAGAAACAACCATTTGAACCATTGCGGCACATTTTCTTGGTTCTTTTCACCAGGAAATTAATTTTCTTAGTAGCCATTTGTTCGGCTAAAAGAGTATCGGAATTAGCCGCCTTGTCCTGTAAGGAGCCATATCTGGTTATCCATAAGGACAGAGTAGTGTTACGTCCTCATCCAGCCTTCTTCCTAAGGTGGTATCGAGGTTCCATTTGAACCAAGATGTGGTTCTTCCTTCCTTTTTCCCCAAACCTAGTTCGGTAGAGGAAAAGTTATTGCATTCTTTGGATGTAGTAAGAGCAGTTAAAGCTTATCTTAAAGCCACTGCTCAGATTCGTAGAACGGATACTTTGTTTGTTCTGCCGGAAGGCCCCAGAAAGGGTCAGGCAGCATCAAAAATCTACTTTAGCCAAGTGGATTCGACAGGTCATAATACAAGCCTATGGCTTGAAAAGGAGACCGCCTCCGTTCAAAGTTAGGGCGCACTCCACAAGAGCAGTTGGAACTTCATGGGCAGTGCATCACCAAGCCTCCCTGGCTCAAGTCTGTAAGGCCACAACATGGTCCTTAGTACACACGTTTACTAGATTCTACCAGGTAGACGTCAGAAGTCAGGAGGATGTCGCCTTTGGGCGCAGTGTGTTGCAGGCCGTAAAAGAGCCTCATGCCTGATGGCGCCCAGCTTATGTATCCCTCCCCTCATTTGGCATTGCTTTGGGACGTCCCATTAGTAATGACTAAGTCGCTCTGTGTCCCGTGATGTACAAAAAAGAAAAAGGGATTTTTATAACAGCTTACCTGTAAAATCCTTTTCTTGGAGTACATCACGGGACACAGAGCTCCCACCCCTCTTTTTGGGACACTTATTGCTTGGCTACAAAACTGAGGTGCTCCCGGATGGGAGGGGCTTATATAGGGGAGGGTACTTCCGGTTTGGAATTGGCCAGTGCCAACACCTGAAGGTAATCTATATAACCCATTAGTAATGACTAAGTCGCTCTGTGTCCCGTGATGTACTCCAAGAAAAGGATTTTACAGGTAAGCTGTTATAAAAATCCCTTTATTATCAAACACACTCTTCCACTCTGAAGGTTCTGGTACTCCTAGATACTCACAGGTAGGGATGAGCCGAACACCCCCCTGGTTCGGTTCGCACCAAAACCTGCGAACGGACCAAAAGTTCACGCGAACTTTCGAACCCCAGTAAAGTCTATAGGACTCGAACGTCAGAAATCAAAAGTGTGAATTTTGAAGGCTAATAGGGAAGTCATTGTCCTAAAAAGGGTTTGGGGACCCGGGTCCTGCCCCAGGGTACATATATCAATGCAAAAATGTAAAAAAAATGGCTGTTTTTTTGGGAGCAGTGATTTTAATGATGCTTAAAGTGAAAAAATAAAAGTGAAAAATTCCTTTAAATATCGTGCCTGGGGGTGTCTACAGCATGCCTGTAAAGTGGCGCGTGTTTCCCATGTTTAGAACTGTCCTTGGACAAAATTACAATTCTAAAGGAATAAAAGTCATTTAAAACTGCTTGCGGCTTTAATGTCATGTCTGGTCCAGGCAATATGGATGAAAATCATTGAGAAAAACAGCATGAGTACCCCCCCAGCCCATTACCAGGCCCTTTGGGTCTTGTATGTATATTAAGGGGAACCCCGCACCCAAATTAAAAAAAGGAAAGGCGTGGGGCCCCCAGGCCCTATATACTCTGAACAGCAGTATACAGGCGGTGCAAACAAGACATGGACTGTAGGTTTGTTCTCAAGTTGAATCTGTTTGTAATTTTGAACTGGTACATTTTTAAAGTGTAGCTCTGGCCAAAAAATCAATTTGTAAGCTTTTTGGAAAACATAGGGAAGGGTTATCACCCCTGTAACATTTGTTTTGCTGTCTGTGCACCTCTTCAGAAGATTTCACCTCACTTTCTGTCCCAATGACAATTGGATTTTGAAAATTTGGGGGTTTTAATGAAACAAGGAACTCTTACAGGAGAGAATTTCCCTTCCTAGGGGTAGATTTCCTCTCACTTCCTGTAGTCTCCTTCCATTTGCAAGTAGGATGTTTAAAAGTAGGGGCCTGCCCTATATACTCTGCAGAAATTTGGGCCTTAGGTGTTGGTGTTGCCACTACACTGTAAGCCCACACAGTTACTCTTCGTGGGCGCAGGATTGGGCCCTTCTGTGAAATATTAGATCAAGAATTGTAAGAAAAATTGGGCCTTAGGCACTGGTGTTGGTGCCACAACACTGCAACCCCTCACAGATACTCTAGTGGGAGCGAAGGACTGAGCCCTGCTGCAAAGTATTACATCAAAAATTTTAATTACACGCCCCTGTTAAACAGGGGCTGAAAATTTGGGCCTTAGCCACTGGTGCTGGAGCCCAGAACCAAAAATGTTCTTACAAGCTATCAGCATGAACATTGAGGAGGAAGAGGATAGTCACTCAGCATCAACATAGGCAGTCTTGAAGGGATATAAATAAATGAAGTGATAAGCGCAAATCCCTCTAGTATAAATAACATAAATAATATGTCAAAAATATATAAATATCTATAGTGCAAATGGCTGAACAAAGTGCAAAGTGCATGTGTAAAAAACTGATCTCAAAATAATATGTGCACTAGAAACTGTAATATTAAAATATTGCAAATGTGTGCAACGATAAATTCCTGTGTATTCATATGTGCAACGAAAAAGGATAAAAAACCTCCAAATAAATAAAAGAAAGGAGTGCCCAAAAGTGTCCTATTTTTCTTCAATCAATCTGGTTCCAATCATATAGTTCATATATATGGACAAATCTTCTTGTAACAAAAGATAATTCTTATGATAAGACAATCCTCATGTACTAGGTGCTCACAGAGCCCTTACCGCAATTCAGTTGTTTGTGAGCCTTCAGAAATGCTCCCCGGTATCAGTATCACAGTCTCCCTCTGTAATTCCACTCAAACCTGGTGATTCAGTTGGTGACTGGAAACATCCAATAGCGGCTCTCTCAATGCGGGACAAAAGAAAGAAAGGTGCTCCTCCTCGTGTAGTAGGGTCAATATCATCCAATTTATTAAAAATATTAAGCATGAGGTAGGTACATGGTATATAAAAAGAAAAGGATAAAAATTGCGTATGCCGAGTGACACTTCCTTGTGTCTATTCCTTTGATTCCGGCCCTTACATGTTACGTCACATCACGTGACTTCATCAGAGGTTTTTTATCCTTTTTCGCACATATGAATACACAGGAATTTATGGTTGCACACATTTGCAATATTTTAATATTACAGTTTCTAGTGCACATATTATTTTGAGATCAGTTTTTTACACATGCACTTTACACTTTGTTCAGCCATTTGCACTATAGATATTTATTTATTTTTGACATATTATTTAAGTTATTTATACTAGAGGGATTTGCGCTTATCACTTCATTTATTTATTTTTTCTTGGTGATTATGTGTTGCACTTTAGATTGAGCAGCATTTCCTAACACGCACAGAATATTCACTAGGCAGGCGCAGTAGACTTCACTTTTCAGTCTTGAAGGGATCTCATATTCAAAAAAAAATATTCGGTTACATCAGCATCAGGTGCTTGGTAGCTGGTGATCCAAGACTGATTCATTTTTATGAAGGTCAGCCGATCGACCGATTCGGTGGACAGGCGCACCCTGTGATCGGTTACAAAGCCTCCAGCAGCACCGAATGTGCGTTCTGAAAGAACGCTGGATGCAGGACAGGCCAGTAGCTCAATTGCATACTGTGCAAGCTCTGGCCAGTGATCCAACCTCAAGACCCCGTAACCCAGAGGATTTTCGGTGGGAAAGGTGTCCAAGTCTGATCTTGCCCCTAGGTGTTCCTGCACCATGTGAATCAGACACTGGCAATGGTTGCTGGAACCATTCATACCTTGGGGCTGCGGACTAAAAAATTGTCTGAACGCATCGGTCAGATGGCCACCTTCTCCACCACTCCTTCTGTGACTGACCGAAGCCTCAGCAACACGTTGTCCAGGACCAGGAATTTGTAATCTCCCAGGCTCTGGAAATGCGTTGCACAAACCTTTCTGCAAGGCCTCCCGAAGATGTTTCATCCTCTGCTCCCTCCGCAACGGCAAGATAAGGTCCGCAACCTTACCCTTGTAACGTTGATCAAGCAGGGTTGCCAGCCAGTAATGATCCCTCTCCTTGAGACCCTTGAATACGAGGATCCTTTCGCAGGATCAGGGAGGCCATGCAGTGTAGGTTTGCTGAGGGATTCGGTCCGGAGTCCTCTGGGTCACTAAGGATGACATGATCCGCAGCAACCTCCTCCCAGCCACGTACAAGTCCATGGGTTTCTTGGGACTGTAAATGATCCCTTAAAGACTGCTGCTGATGCTGAGTGCTAGGCTGCACCTCAATGCTGACACAATCCTCCTCCTCCTCCTCTTCCTGTGTGATCGGTGGGCCAGCAGGAACACTGTCTGGATAAAGGGGACCTTGAGAGGTAAGGAAGTCCTGCTCTTCCTCTCTCTGTTCTGCCTCAAGTGCCCTGTCCATTATTCCACACAGTGTGTGCTCCAACAGGTGGACAAGAGGGACAGAGTCCCTGATGCATGCACTGCTCACCATCCTCGTGATCTCCTCAAATGGTGACAGGACAGTGCTTGCATCCCTGATCATGACCCACTGGCGTGGAAAAAAATCCCAAGCTCCCCTGACCCTGTCCTGGTGCCATATTTGCACAGATACTCATTGATGGCCCTCTGCTACGTGTGCAGCTGCTGCAGCATGGCCAACGTTGAGTTCCACCTGGTTTGCATGTCACAGATTAGGTAGTTTTGGGCAGGTTAAATTCCTTGTGCAGGTCAGCCAGCTGAGCACTGGCATTATATGACCGGCAAAAATGCACACAGACTTTCCTGGCCTGCCTCAGGACATCCTGTAAGCCCGGATACCTGCCCAAGAACCGCTGCACCACCAAGTTAAGGACGTGAGCCAAACACGGCACATGGGTCAGCTGTCCCTGTCGGAGGGCGGAGAGGAGGTTGGTGCCATTGTCGCAAACCACCATTCCTGGCTTAAGCTGGTGTGGCATCAACCACCTCTGCCCCTGCAGAGCTGACAGAATCTCTGCACCAGTGTGGCTCCTGTCCCCCAAGCACACCAGCTCAAGCACCGCATGGCATCTTTTTGCCTGCGTACTTGCATAGCCCCTTGAACGCCTACGGAGCACCGCTGGTTCCGAGGACAAATCAGCAGAGGAAGAGGCCATGGAGGAAGTAGAAGGATGGGGTGGAGGAGAGAGATGTGTCAGAATCACCACTAGTAGCATTTTGGAGGCTTGGTGGTGGAACAACCTCCAACACTACTGCACCTTTTTCTTCATCCTTCCTAGACGCCAGCAGTGTCACCCAATGCGCCGTGAAAGATAGGCAACATCCCTGTCCATGCCTGCTGGACCATGAGTCAGCGCTAATATGCACCTTACCGCTGACCGCCCTGTCCAGCGAGGCAAAGACATTGCCTTCCACATGCCGGTAGAGAGCCGAAATTGCCTTCCGTGAAAAAATGTGGCGTTTGGGAACCTGCCACAGAGGAACCACACATTCCACAAACTCATAAAAGGGGTCTGTTAAGTATAGAACATACCTGATAGTAGAGCCTGACTTGTAGGAGGAGACCTCTCTTATAGCCCTGGCTCAGGAGTCACTGGAGTGAGGACAGTGAGCTCGAGAGCGCAGCGAGGTAGGAGTGCCTGAGGTAGTTGTAGTAGCCTGGCACAGTGGCAGGGTGATGATCCTCCAGGGACGGCTGGAACTGTAGGCAGTAGGCTTGTGCAATTCGTTTCGTAATGAATCGAAATTCGTCCGAATTTAGCAACTTTCGGACATTCGGAAGCATTCGAATTTCCGAACAAAGCAATTACGAATAAAACCGAATCCGAAATAAATTATACCGCAAATAGCGAATGCCCGAAAGTCTTCGGCATAATTCGTTATGAAAAAAGTTACGAATGTACGAATCCATACGAAGCACAATAACACTCACTCTGCTCTGCTCTCTGCCTCCCCCTCACCGTGCTGAACTCCCTCTCAAAATGGTGTACAGGGGCGGAGGCTATAGCCGCATGTAAAAAAACAAAAGTAAAATACGAGATTTCTAATCCATTCGAAGCACAATAACACTCTGCTCTGCTCTCTGCTTCTCCCTCACCGTGCTGAACCCTCTCAAAATGGTGTACAGGGGCGGAGGCTATAGCCGCATGTAAAAAAACAAAAGTAAAATACGAGATTTCGAATCATTACAAATAACCGCTATGTATTTAGAAAAGTACAAATCCATTCGAAGCACATTAGGCATAATAGGCAGCGTCGTTGTGAGAGAGACACGGAAAATTACGAATCAACAAACCCAAAAAAAGTTACGAAAGTAGGAGTTGTGTCCAGAATCAACGAAAAACAATGTACCCTACCGAAAGTACGAATTATAAATCAACTAAAAATTCAACGAAAAATGTCGCTTGCGAAAATACGAATTAGTCCGAACACGAAAAATCCCGTCTAGCAAAATTACGAATGATTACAAATCAACAGGACCGAAAAGAAACAAACCGGAACTAAATAAATTTTTCCGTTGTGCACAAGAAACGAACCGAAACTAAACAAATTTTTCCGTTGTGCACAAGTCTAGTAGGCAGCAGTAAGGATGGTTGCAGGTCAGCGACCCAGGAGCTGGCAGGTACAGGAACAGCAGGTAGCTGGAGCAGGGTGAGACAAGCCGGGTTAGGTGCAACACAGAGCAGCAGACAATATCAGGGTCAGGCAGGCCGGGTCGGAGCAGGTAATCAGACGGTTGGATACAGGAGACTAAAGCATGGTCAGAGGTACAGGCAAGGTCTGGCAGCAGGTAGGCAATAGAAGACTGAGCAAGGTCAAGACAAGCCAAGGTCAGGATTGGAGATATCGAGTGGTCAAGCAGAACTGGGTCTGTACAGGTAACAGGTGAACAGGTATGCAGATTACTGGTAAAGAGCTGCAGATCAGACAGCAATGCATCATTGCAGTTGCTGACCTTTTAAAGGCATAATGGCGCCAAGTAGCTCAAACGTGCGCGCGCACGTGAGCGCGCAATTGACGCACTTGCGCCCGCACTCGGCGCGCGCCGACGCACAGGCACGGATGGATGCTGTTGCCTATTTTGCACAGGAGCATGTGTGCGCGCCTTCTTCCCATTCCAGCAGGTCCCTGACATTGCCCCCCCCCCAAGGGTCAACCTCCGGATGCTGAACCGGGCTTTTTTCTCAGGATGGGCAAGGAAAAAGGAACGGATTAACCTCTTGGCATGGATGTTGCCTTCAGGTTCCCAGGAGTTGTCCTCTGGACCGTACCCCTTCCACTTGATTATGAATTGAGTTTGCCCTTGCAGTTTCCTACAATCAAGGATGGCCTCCACCATGTATTCCTCGCAACCGTCAACCAAAACTGGTTCTGGTGGTCTGGCTCCCCTGTCAGGAAAGGGGTCAGGTACTGCAGGCTTCAACAATGAGACATGAAATACTGGGTGAATCTTTAGAGAGTCAGGTAAGGATAATTCATAAGATGCCTCATTGATTCTTCTTACTGGAAAGGGTCCCATGAACTTGGGTGCCAGCTTCATGGATGGGCAGGCCAACCTGAGGTTGTTTGTAGAAAGCCACACCTGATCACCTGGTTGAAGGTCCAGCTCCCCTCTCCTCTTCCTGTCAAAGGCTTTCTTGCTGTCCGCTTGGGTCTTGGTTACTGCTTCCTGCAACACCTGGTTATTGCGGCTGAGGAAATCCACCGTGCTCTGTACTGCCGGGACTGGAGATTCTGGAAGAAAGTCAGGTAAAAAGGTTAAATGAAAGCCAGAATTAGCAAAGAAGGGGGATTGCCCAGTGGCCGAATTGTTGGCATTATTATAAGCGAACTCTGCTAAGGGCAACAGGGACACCCAATCATCTTGTGCAAAGGACGTAAAGCATCTGATGTACTGTTCAAGAGTCTGATTTGTCCTTTCAGTTTGCCCGTTGGTTTGGGGGTGATAAGGTGAAGACATAGCAAGTTCAATTTTCAAACTCTCACACAGAGCTCTCCAAAAACGTGAAGTGAATTGGACCCCCCTGTCTGACACGATGTTTAAAGGGACTCCATGTAATCTGATAATTTCTTTGATGAATACACGGGCAGTCTCAGCAGCGGATGGGGTGCCCTTTAGTGGTAGGAAATGGGCCATTTTAGACAGGCGGTCTACGACCACAAAGATTGCTGTACACCCCTCGGAACATGAAAGCTCCACTATAAAATCCATAGCAATCATTTTCCATGGTCTATCAGGTACAGGTAAAGGTTTCAGTAGTCCCCAGGCTCTGTTCCTTGTTGTTTTGGTTACAGACAGGGCATGCACTGACGTATGATTTTCAGAACTCCTCCAGACCTGGCCACCAGAATGTGCGCCGTACCAGCCCAAGAGTCTTGCGGACTCCAAAATGTCCTGCCAGCGGGTGGTCATGGAGAAGCTTTAGTACTTTAACCTGAGTGCTTCCTGGAACAAAAATTTGGCTCCCCCTCCAGAATAATCCGTCTCTGGAAGTCAAGGTGGTACCAGGGGGTTTGGAAGAGTCAGTGGATGCTTCTCTAATATGAGAGAGCAGATCTGTCTGTAGGAGAAGAAAGTTACCTGCTGGTAGGCTAGTGTCGGGAACAGATAAATCCTTGGGGTTGCCGTGCATACGTGATAGTGCATCTGACTTGCTGTTTTGAGAGCCTGGCCGGTAGGTGATGTGAAAGCAGTAGCGTTAGAAAAATAGGGCCCAACGGGCCTGCCGAGGCTTCAACCGTTTAGCGGATCTTAAATATTCTAAGTTCTTGTGACCGGTATAAATTAATACTGGATGGGGCAGCGCCCTCCAACAAGTACCTCCATTCCTCCAAGGCGGCTTTGATGGCAAGTAGCTCCCGATCACCGACATCATAATTTCTCTTCACATGGGAGAGTGTCCGGGAGAAAAACCCCACAGGGTGCATTAAGTCCTTACTACCTTGGTGTTGGGAGATGACAGCCCCAACTGCTACTTCAGATGCATCCACTTCAAGTATGTAAGGCAGTGCAGGATCAGGATGGCTGAGAATTGGAGCCAATGTAAAAAGTCCTTTAAGTGTATCAAAGGCTTTTTGGGCCTCAGGGTTCCAATGGAAACGTGAGTTCTGCTTGGTTAATTGTGTAATGGGTGTGATTATTGCGGAAAACCCCTTGATGAATCTCCTGTAGGAACGTTGCACTCCTTTCTTATCCAAAAGGTACAGGCCAGTCCAATCGAGTATAGCGGACACTTTTTGGGGATCCATCTTGATTCCTGTACGGGAGATTACCAAGCCCAGGAATTGAATGGTTTGCTGCTCAAATTTGCATTTCTCCGCCTTGGCATACAGTCCATGTTGGCAAAGGTGGCCTAGTACCCTGCGGACATGTTCACGATGTCTGTCAAGTGACCTGGAAAAGACTAGAATGCCATCTAGATAGACAATGACGTTGCACAGACCGAAGGGCATGACCAAATATTCGTAGTGGCCAAACCTGGTACGAATAGCTGTCTTCCACTTATCCCCGGCCCGAAAGCGGACCAGATTGCAGGCCCCCCTAAGATCCAACTTGGTAAAGATGACAGAAGACCTTAATTTTTGGAAGAGTTCAGGTATCGGGGTAGCGGATAACGGTTCTTGACTGTGATGTTGTTTAGCTCATGGTAGTCCACACATGGGGGAGGGTCTGATCCTTTTTGGTGACAAAGAATATTCCGGCGCCCGCTGGTGAGGTAGATGGGCGAATGAACA